>CM053169.1:42193285-42298669 GCA_012977825.3 Pteromalus puparum | reverse complement strand
TGGGGGGGGGGGGGGACTCTCGCGAAATGAATGCTGCGAGAATTTCATTTCTTGATAGTTTTTGATGTCGTTGTCACTTGCCCGAGTTGATGTCGTTGTCACTTGCCCGAGTTACTTAGTCGCGCTCTCGCGGAAACATTTTAAATTAATGGAAAGTTTGATGGACTTATGAGCGTTATTAGGAAAGTTTAATAGTAAAGCGCGGAAAATTTGTTGGAAGTTTGTTACTAACCATATAGATCGAGTTTGCATATTGTAAGATAAGGTATTCGAGTAGTTATCATAAATTATATAGTTAGAATTTGAGTTTGCATATACTTTACGTTACAAACTGCAGTGTTCAAATGTCTGTTGTAAATTAAATATACTCGCGTAAAAATTAAAATGAAGTGAAAATGTTTTGAATTTCTTCTTTTTCAATCACACTTTTGTATATTCTGAACGTTCACTTTTTGCACATATGCACACAAAAAACATTTTCACTGCGGTCAAGTGACAGGTAAGTTTAAGGTGTTCTTGATTTTGTCTACGTATTTGCATAATCTTCAATTTTCTTAATAATTATTTATCATATTTTTTTTTAAATTACGACCGTGTTAACAGTCTCTGATAAGAGAGTATAATCATATTTCTTTTTTTTTATCCATCATCTCTCATGAGTAAAATTAGAAAGCAAACTATAGGTAAAAAGTTATTTGATCACTTTCATGAAACCAAGAAATGAAATTCAAAAAGATAAAAGTCATCAATCATTTTACAGCATATAAACTAACGGTCAACGCGATTCTCTCTTCCTATAGGCAAGCCGTCATATTTTGTTCAAATCGATCAACCATAAATCATGAGCCATAAATTCGCGACCTCTGTCTCTAAACCATTCTATCCCCATCTCTCTCTTTCTCTTTCATGTCATTCTCTACTATCTGTCTTTGTCCTCGATGGTCTCAATGTTCATAGCGAATTTTCACCGATGTGTGGTGTTTAGAGGGATCGATGACTTTGTTTGCCGCGTATTAACGTCATCGATTCCTACATGTAGTTACACAACGGAGACACGCACATCAACATCTCACTGAACATGATTCCACCATCACAATCCACCAAACAAACAATTATTCATTTATTCATTCATCTCACCAGTTCATCATTGAAAAAAGAAAAGATAAATTCCCTTGCTGTGCTGTTTTTTATTATTAATATTTACAGGAATGCATTCATGGTATGGACTTTCCTTTTTGCTTCTATACTAATGTTTTGATTTATTCTCTTATAGAAATGTAAAAGTCACTTTCCATGATTAGATTTTAGAGATTTTAATGATAAATCATTTATTGTCCTTGGATAATTTCAACATTACATCCTTCATTCATCCGTTAGTTCTACTTCATATTCCCATCTCTATTTATTTTCTGATATTTATTTCTTTCATCATACTTTATCTGTATAATGTAAAATATTAGATTTTGTTTTAAATATAAGATTTTTAAACATCTGCATATAAATTGAGTTTTACGTAGCAAGTAGACATTATTATGTTAATCTAGATCGATTTGATTTCCGTCAACTTCATCCGATTAGAAATATCTTTTTTTTTTGTCCGATAAACCATGAAATCCATTTTAATAACTGTAGTTTTATCTAAGTAGCTAGAAAGCATGGCTCAATAAAAATCAAATCCAATAGCAGCCGACTTTTACATTTCTATTAAAACTTAATGAATTAAGTTGAATTCTAGGTGTTGCTAGCAAAAATGATTATTGCACTCTTTTACATTTGACTCTTGTACATAATAACAGAAAAACTTGTCTAGTCTTCATAGTGTAAACACACTTGAATACTGCGGTGAATAGCATGCGATTCAATTTTTAGATTCTCCGTGGAATTTGGTGCGAAATTGATGAGAAAAGACGACAAATGCACATAAGAATATAAGTTATGTTAAAGAAATCATAAAAAGTGCAAAGACTCAATTTATGAGCAAATTGGCTTACGAAATAATTCAATTTCAGCCAAAGCCGTGTAGATTGTACATTTCTCCTCTTTTTTTTTTCTTCAGATCTTTTGATGTATACATCATTATTGTTGTTATTACTCCTACTTTCAATCCACCTTAAAAATATCGCTACAAATTGGATCGAAACAAATTTCAAAATTAAAAAAAAATAAATGTAATAATGTACAATCAAATTCTATTATCACGCAGTAGATAACAAAAAAAATTAGAATAATTAAGCAAGTAGTTTGAAAAAAAGAATTGGCTAAATTAATAATAGCATTACTTATATATTTAAATGTCGAGACCATCGTCTCGAACGAGCGCTTGAGCACAGAGAACGAAGAAAAAAGCTTTAATCGTGGCATGTGTTACGTTTTTGTTAAACCAAGCAGGCTCAAGAGAGACACGGAAGTGCGGAGGATCGAATCCAGAGGCTGGAGACGCAGCTGGAGGAGAAGACCGCCGAGGTCATCCGACTCAATCAGAGACTGAAGATGAACGAGGAGCACAACACTAGGCTCAGCTCGACCGTCGATAAACTCCTTTCCGGTGAGCTTTTGCCTTATACCACTGCCTCTTGTGTATACTCGGCCCGACGCTATACATCACTCTAAATGCTTCGAGCTTTACTCGATGCTCGTATGCTCAAGATGTATAAATCATGAGGTTATCATTGCGGGCGGTAAAAAATAGATCTGATCAACGCGTCAAGTATAAGGATTTTATTATGTCTTGAATGAATGCCGATTAATTGGTGTTTTCTCATTTAATTAAAACTATTTTTTTAAACACGGAAAAAGTAATATTATCATTTACTTTTTTACGTATTCGACAGTATTTATTTAAAATTACTCTGAATAAACAAGGCATTTCAATCACAGCTTATAATAATAACATGTAATTTTAATAATTAAACCTACCTTTTAGAATCCAACGAGAGGTTACAAGTCCATCTGAAGGAGCGCATGCACGCGTTGGAGGAGAAGAACGCACTAACGCAGGAGCTGGAGAAGATGCGCAAGGTCGCGGAGGATCTGCAGAACGAGAAGGCCGAGATAATGAAAGAGTTGGGCAAGGCGCGGCTCGAGATCGACAACGTCAAGCGCCAGATGCTCCAACAAGAGATTGCTTTCAACATCCAGCAGACTGACGCATTGACGAGGAGCCTCTCACCCAATGCCGTCGATCCGGGCTCGTTCTCGCGTAGTGCCAGCCACAGCAGCTTCGACACGCACTCGTTGCCTCGACGGGCCGCCAAAAGGATGGAAGAGGAGTCCAAGGTAGGGTGGCTTGGATTTTTTGGGGGTTTGATTAAAAAAGATTATTTTATAATTATCAAGGGGTTAACGATACCTTAAATATGGTATTTAATAATTTTACTTTTTGGCGGTTGAGAGAAAATTAACGAAAATTTTGATTCTTTAAAAAGTATAATATGATAGTATAGAACACATAAGTCTGATATGACCTTGTATCTTGACGAAATTATAGTTTTTAAAAAATAACGCCATATCAGACTTAATAATTAGCTAGAGCTAAGAGATTCCTGAGAAAAATAATAAGTGTATTTACTTATTCGTTTACATAAAAGCGGTATACCGAAAGCTTTGGAATGTCGCCACCAGATCACATTGCACTGGTGAGAATTGCAAATATATTACAATTTACCGAATAGTTTATCATTTTTTGAATTCGACCGTTTCTAAATCAAATCAGATCATGTGTAAATTAATTTGCAACACAACGTACCAACATGACGGTAGTGTATACATACTTGACATTCAAAGTATACAAAATAACTCGTCATGAACTCAATCAATTCATCAATCTTATGCTTCACTAGTTTTCACAACAATCAACATTGTACTTTTTTATTCTTTATGTGAGATTTGGAGTAAAGCGATGAAGCGAACGTAAATTAGATAGTAAAAAAGTGCAATGAGATAAATCAAAGATCATATAGCTCCATTTGAGAGTTACATATTGCTTTGACCAACTGAAAATATACACAAAAGTATACTGATTTAATTTATGTAGACCAATATAATTACAATCTAACTCTTACTTTCTTGTTACTTCACTAAGATTTTTTCACAACTATGCTATGGATACTTACAAGAATAAGAGTTACAATTTTAAATGTCCTAATATGTGTTCTTATTGTTTATTGTTATTATTTATTAATTATAAGTAAATTAATGCTCAGGAAAAATGGGTAACTTGAAGTATTTTATTTTTGTTATCAGAGTTTTCTGAGCATTTATATAGTATATAAATAAATTTATACAATGATACTTCTAATTTGATATTGAGTAATACATCGCATTTTATTGTTCATCCGATGTTCAGTACATTGCGAGTTTCATGTTTGCATTGTTGGCTATGAAAATACATTAAAACTGTAGATAGCAAACTTTTGAATTAATTTTATCTTCTTTAGACGGAGAAATATTTGATAAAATCTTTCTCATAACTATGTCCACCAAAATGATCAAATATTTCTCTCTGCTATACTGCACGTAAGCAGCGCACAATCTTCATGCACAATTTTTATTCATCACAACTTTATTGCCTGGCCATGCAGGGCTACATCGCGCGAACTCTGGCGGAGCAAGAGTGGGAAAAACTACAGCAGGCTCATGTCCTGGCGAACGTGCAGCAGGCGTTTGACGTGTCGAGCGATGCCGAAGGTGACGGTGACAACGAGAGTCTGCTCAGCTGTGCCGCCGACGTCATGAGTCCGACTGGACACACGGACGCTCAGGCTCTTGCTCTCATGCTTCAGGAGCAGCTTGACGCCATCAACAATGAGATCAGGCTCATTCAGGTACGAAATTCCGGGACTTGCGTAGCTCGACGTGTCGTCGCTGTATCATAATACCTAGAGATCAATATACGACGCGACATATCTCGCATACATGCACAGAATACATACACACGGCGAAGAGAGATTCAATGGTGTGCGAGCAATTTTGCTACCGCACGATGATACGGGATAGAGAGACGTTCGACGTCTTTTTTTGCGTCGGAAGTGCCCTGGTGGAATAAATTGTTGCGGTTTATGTCCCGTCAAACTGTTTGAGCGGTTTAGTTTGTTTTAGATTTTGAAACTTATTGCAGTGATATAAACTTAACTTGATATAAACTTAATAGACTGTTTTAAAAAATCTTTGAGAAATGTATGAATGAAGCTAATACAAGATTCGGTAAAATAATTTTTGATTCCAAGACATAAACCGCTGCAAGTTATACGAGTTAATTAGTAGTAATTTTCTACCAGGGAGCGCATGAAGTTTAATACTGTATGCAAGTTCATAGAGATGAGTTATGAATTATGAGTAGTTTATAAATACCTTTAAAACTGTTGCTACATTGTACTTTCTTTTCTTTAATTTTTATGGCTATTGTTTTTTAGCTTAATCTCATTGTGATTCTTAAATTTTATGTCCTTGACAGTATACATTTCAAACATTGCCACCGTTCGAGAGCATTAGATTAGATTTTTGTGATTTAACATGCCAATCTTGGTTAGTTTAAATTATTGAAACTCAATGTGACGATGACCTCGAATGGGAACAAAGTTTTTATTACATAACTGGACATTGATCGAATCACTTGCACTTTGATTTATGAAATGGAATTTTATTGCACGTCAGTTAAACTAGTTACGTTATTTAAATTTACACAAAGAAGATGCAATGATGCCATAATCAACATGAACGATCACGTAAAAGTTACAAAGTAATTTCTTATACTAAGTTTTTGATTTGTTTTCGATTTATCATTTATTTTCAACTGTAATCTTCTGAGAAATAAATCATAAAATTTTGCTAATTTATCAATACCGTAAGAGTAAAGTAAACTTGATATAATTTGTCACTGTCGAGGTACTTTGAGAAATTTCATTTGAAACAATCTGCATGAATACCTGAAGTAATTCTACTAAGAAATGTAACTCTAATCTTCCCAGTAAATTTTGCGCTTCTTGTAACAGTAATTAAAATTCGTTGCACATTTTATTTATTAGCTAATTATAATTCAAAATCAATTTTTATGGGCATATGATTCAGAAAAATACGTAAAATTATGATAAATAACTTTCATTATACTTTTCATTTGTTCATTATTTTCTCATGGCGGTCACATAATCAAGAACATTTGAATTTATGAAAAACATCTTGTTGACAAAAAATTTGAAGACAGATCTAGCTTTTCGATAAAGTCTGCAAGTTTGTGGCCGCCATAACGTTGATTTGCATTTAATGAAGAAAAAAAAATACAAAATTCTTCTAAGTACGTGAAGCCGAGGAAGGAATTTGATAAAAACGTTTTGTTAATGCATCCTCGTAGGAGGAAAAGCAAAATACAGAGGCGCGAGCGGAAGAGCTGGAGTCAAGGGTGGGTAGTTTGGAACATATGAATTTATTAGCACGAGGCCGAAGTCTCGAACGTGCTTCTCCTCCACTTAGTGGCAGATCCACCCCAAAATCACATCACAGCCCCAACCGAGACTACTTGCACAAGTACCATACTGTGAGTAATTATCAAACAAAAACAACAACAAACCTCTCCAGGCTAAAATTCTCTTATACTTTATATACTTATACTTACTTACTTTTTGTTACGTTCTACATAGTTCTTAGTTTGCGTGTCCGAGCTTAGATCTCTACTGTCTCTCTATATACATATATACATTATTGTTACTACTACTCTACAAAACTATACTTATACTTATCGTCCGTGTGTAGGCTTAAAACGCGTATTATATATAATACTCTATACTATTCTTCTTGTCTCTGTCTCGTGACCGTCTATACATCTCTCTTTTCTGCACATCTATTTACGAGCAAAAAAATCACTCTTAGTTCTCGTACACACTCGCACTTGTTGGTGGAAAAATTGTAAACAGTTCTTTTGTTCAACACATACTAAGCTTCTTTTGTAATTCGATGATTATTATTTTATTTTCCCACGGGTCGATTCTCTGTGATTGCAAATTTACTGTTTTATGACAATGTGACAATGGTGTCAATGAAAAAATCACAGGAATCGTCTGTGGTAAATTACTGTGTATCGCTTGTATGAAGCTTATTTAAGTAATTCGATGTTACTATTCTTTTTTTATTTCAAAATTCTTATTCTTTCAAAACTTGTGTATCATAGAAATGAGTACCAGCTTATTCGTGAATCTATCTCTGTATTATATATACTTTCCGCTTCATTGAAACGTTCAACACTTTTTATGAGAAATGTGCAACGTAAAAAATTTTTCCACCACACACGTAATATCATGATTTATTAGCAAAACCATGCATGAATTTGGAAAAGCTTCTTAGTCTGAGCAAAACCTAAATTTTTTACAATTAAATATAAAAAATGAGCTGTGTGAAATGACACGAATGCAAATTAAAAAAAAAACAACAAATACTGGACTGTCTCCGTGTTCGTGAGACGCCAATTTTGAGAACTGAAATGAGCAAAAAGCACAAAATTGGAATTGTTTGTCGAGAACTGCTTGGTTGAGCAACGAGTGGTTTGGCGGACGTTGAACTTGGTGTTTCAGGCACCAGCGTCAATGTCCCCAGCACATCTTCATCAATACGCCGCGTCTTTGGCTAGTCCGGGTCAACTCTCCGAGTCACTTCCTGCGAGCCAGGTTCGTTAGTCCTTATAAAGGAGACCGTAGGAGTCTTTGAAACATTTTTCTTTTTCGTTTTCTCACGATTTTTTCATTTTCCCTTGGTTCTCACCTTTTAACGTCGTCTTTTTATTTTCTTATTAACCAATTGTGTATTTATGTAATAAGTAAGATTATTGTGGTTTATGACGAATTATTATGGAAAATCTGATCGAGCGAAGTATCTTTATGAAAAATTCAGAGATGAAACTTATTAAATATCTATACTGCTGAAAAAATAAAGATACTTGACTCTAAATGATGATGTTATCCTCCTTTTTTGTAACTTTTTTTTTACAATGAATCAGATTTATATGGGTAAATATAAAATATCTGTATGCAAGTCGAACCTGTGGTCAGTAAATTCACATTCGCTTCACAAGACCATTTACCCATATAACTAAAATTACAAGGATGTGCCACTCTTGATAGAAAAAAAATCAACGGTGGCACATCCTCTGAAAAGCTCGAGGGTCGGCAGGAGTCGGCCAAGTATAGAATAATGCTTTCTGCCTGTGGCAGTTGCAGCTCTCTGGCGAGGAGCTACACTCGGTGTCGGAGAGGGACAGCACGGGTGGCATGGGCAGCGGTGGAAGCGAGGCGGCC
This sequence comes from Pteromalus puparum, assembly GCA_012977825.3. Lineage (NCBI taxonomy): Eukaryota > Metazoa > Arthropoda > Insecta > Hymenoptera > Pteromalidae > Pteromalus > Pteromalus puparum. The sequence goes on along the minus strand of CM053169.1, from coordinate 42,290,390 downwards.
TCGCCCCTCACGGCGAGGTCCCTCAGGCTCGAGCGCGTCGTCCAGCAGCTGACCAACAGTCAGGAAGAGCTCAGAAGGTGCGTATCGCTTTAATACAATATATTCGCTTCTATCTATTATAACACAGTTAGATTTCAGTGACGATTAACTTTTCTTCTAAAGTAACGTGTATTTTTGCTAAGACTCAATTTATTCATGTGTTCTGCTTACGTTTGTACAAATTATGCGGTGAGATTGTAGCATACGTTTTTGCAAGTAGAGAGTATACTTTTTCACTAACTTGAATTTAAAGCCGTCGTTAAAGTTTGAGAACACGAGTGTACAGTGTTACTGCAGCTGATAAAAAAGGATTAGGTTTTACTTCCACTTAACATTCACACCGCGAAACTCTGGCTTTTTGCTTGATGAAGTGCACGAGCTTCTATCCTGCTCTGTGAAATTACGAAAAGTAAAAATGTTCATACACACGGAAATTTTTTGTAACATTTAATTAATACGTCACCATGTATACACTGTCTTTATAATATGTTCTCCGTAAACTAACGTTTTTGCATTTCCATATACTCTCCGATCTGCTCATCACCCGCTGATCTCCACAGACGTGCCAACCAAAGCGGATTCCCAAGCGGCGGCTACTCCATGCACAGGTTAATTAATAATTTTGACGCTGCATGCTTCTCTTATGATTCTCCGCTGCTCTATGCAGACGTAAATGGCATTTTCGGTCAGGGAATGGGCAGCCTTGGGCATTTGCATCTAGAATCCGATGGTAACCCTGAGTGGATTAAATTCCCCTTTTTCTCTCTCTCTCTCTCTCTCAAAACCGAACTTTATGTTACATACGCGATACATACAAGTCTCGTTCATTTCCGAGTTCAACGCACTGTCCGCTGCAAAGCAGTTTTATTAGTCTGTGCTTTAGCAAGGCACGACGCGCTCTCATCGATTTCCAATCTCTAACTTTAGAATCCAATTTTTTCACATCGGTAAATTTTTTTTGTATTTATACGTAAAGCTCAACGATTAAATAAAATTACTCGTGGAATTCGATGAAGCTCGTATATATTGGAGTCGAAAAAACTGCTATGCCGGACAGTGCGCTTAGTCGTGAAAAAGTATGGATATTAAGAGGAGAAAAGAGAGACGTATTGTCGTGTCCGCAGTAGTCGGGTCCAACGTCTCGGACGATGAGGAGGAAGCGTTGCTGTCGTCCTGTCGATATTACGACGACGAGGATTATGTGACTTGCGTCCAAGCCTGCCCAATTACCCACGACAGGCATCGCTGCCTCAAACAGACGAGGGAACTTACGAATGAGAGAGCCCGCGCCAAGCGCTCAGTTTCTATGCGACCAAGGTTGTTTCTTTTTTTCCACATTTATTTACTTCTTATCTCTTGTTCGATGCTCGGGTTTTCGTTTTCCTACCCCTTTCTTTTGGCTTCTTATTTTTTTTAACGCTGTATACAAGAGGGAGAGTCGTTTGTGCGGTATGGGGTTGCGTTTAGAGGTTGTTGAAATGTGGCTTTGTCCTTTTTTGTATTGAGAGGGTTTGCATCGACGATATCTCAAACGTGAAATCTTACATACGGAAGCAATTTTTTTGTATGTATCGCTAGATGCCAATGTAGTTCGTTACATGATATTACTATGATTTACATTTTTTTAATTTTATGATTTTTTGTTTGGTTTTTGATTTATGAGTACGAAATGGAGTTAATACATAAATGAACTTGCAAAATTAGAAATTATTCAGTATTACGGAAGAAACAGCGGAATCGGTACTGCAGATGTAAGTATAACTCAACGCGTAGAGTTGGATTCATTTCATTTCACGTATTATCAGATTACATATTGAACGAAACGACGATTTTTTTATTACTTTTATACTTTTTGTAGAACGAAACAAAGTAAAACGAAAGATTTATACACTGCACTCACAATACAGCGTCACAAAAAAGTGATCAACATAAAAAAAGATAAAGAACATTCGATAATCCAAGCAACTTCACTCCTCATATTACTATCTCTGCATCTTAGTCTCGTTAGTTGATTTTTCGCCAAATGGATTTTTTCAAATCAATGTATTTGCAGGTTTTTGTGCCTAGACTGCATCTACGAGTAGGTATAATTATGAATTTAATTACGTTCAGCTAAGAGCTGTTTGATCCTTCATGCCAATTTTATCAATAGTTTCAAAAGTCCTTATAAGCTCATTCATTAACGTATTATTGGTTTGACTTCTCAAAGTTTTTATTTATTAACAAAAAAACAAATAGCTTTACAAGGACTTTCATCACTTGTCATCACTTAGAGTCACTCTGATACGATCATTATAGGAAATTTCGTCGAAAACATTGTCATCATGCTAAATTAATTACTTTGTTGTACCGAACTTTGGCATACCGCAGCTTAATTCCAAGACGTTCGCAATATTGGCATATTCACTTGAAACTATACGACGCATTTGAACGCTAATTTTAGCATCGCATAGATACTTGCCTCAAACTCTGTAAGTTCCCTTGTAAGTGTCTTGTCATGCCATATACACAGACACACGTATATACACGCTTATATGTACAACACATCTGCATCCATATAAGCGTGTATATATACATCTATCTATATATCTATTTATATATCACAAGCGTACACGTGCTCACGCGTAATTACGTTAATGTCGCGAGAGACAGAACGCGGATATATATACCTCCGCATGTGAGCGCGTGTCGTACTAGAATTAAGCTGCTTTCATGTACAATGCTGCTTTTCGAGTTACTCACTCACACATATCATGGCAATATAGCGCAGTAAATAATTTGGCTTCGCGCGTGTATACATGTATATGAATGAAATTATGTTTATCACGTATAGTTTTCTGCTAAACGAATACAAGCTTTTATAGAGCGAAGTGTGTTTAGCTATATTTATATAGACGTATAGCTGGCCATAGGCCGGATTCGTATAGACTGATTTGTTGAGCCAATGAACAATGTCTGTTTGTTCATCGGCGAAATGGATATCATTAGAACTTAGTTTTAGTGCAATAGTTATACTCTTTGAAATTTGTTGTATTTTATGTTGCAAATTCATGTCACAGATAATTTTCAGTTCATTACGTTGAATAATTTCTATGATGGAAGAAAAATCGATTATTTTTTTATCGCTTCTAATGAACCGAGAAAATTATCACTCGAATCGCCTCATGATCGTTAGCTTCACATCTTAGAATCGTACGCTTCGCTATACATAAAGCAAAACCAAAAAAAATACAGCCCCAACAAAACAGCGGGTCACTGTTATTTGAAAAAAAAAGAAAAAAAAAGGTAAAGCCGAAAGGCAGCATTGGGCTTTTGGCGTGCGCTCGTGTGTACAGCTAGAAGTAGAAACTAGTGGACTAGATTAGCGTACCATGCAACACAGGCATGGGCAGCCTAACAACGGGGCACTCAATTCTGGGACTCCGTCCCCATTGTCCTCGCGCCACAGCAGCCAGGACAGCTTGCACAAGAACAACCTAGCCTGTGGCCTACCCCTAGGACAGTTCGCCGGTTCCCATCAGTTCCACATGCAGGCGACCATGAGTCCAGCCACGGCGGCAGCCGTTGCCGCAGCTCAGAAGAAGAAGGGTATCAAGAGCAGCCTCGGCAGGTTCTTCAGCAAGAAGGAGAAGGTGAGCTTTCAGTGAAGAGGGAATATTATATATATTAAAGAATGTATAATTTCGAGGATGATTTGCAATTGGAAATTTAGTTTACGCGTGGCTACGAACACTGATGCGATGATAGGGGAATATTATATATACACGCGAATAATTCTGTATGTATATTCAGTAGTAGTAGGCCACTTGAGGCAGAAGTCGAGTTTACAAGCGAGTATCATATCTTCATGCATAATCAGTAGAAACTGCCGGCCTGGACAGCCGCATCTTATTCTGCTGATATGTATTTGTATAAACATGTAAATGTACCGTTCCATTTGAATTCAAGAATTTATTTCGTATTTCATTTTTAGTCTGAACAAATGCTTAAACCTCGTAGTATATTATACTCTTGATGTTGTAACAAATAGATTATGTGAATGTTTGTTAACGATTTAAATTTGTTTCCGTAGATCAAGGGCAAGGATATGTCAATGCCTGGTGACATGGGCATGGGAGTCAGTACACCCGACCCCGATTACGGTGAAATCGCAGCAGGTTCAGTAGCTGGAACACTCTGTAACAAGGGTGATTTCGATCGTAGAAAAAAGAAGAGGTAAGGAACTTGTATTAAAATTTAATGTCAAATTACCCCGTGTACACGTAAATTATATAATTAAACCATTTTATTCTCAGTATGCTGGACACGTCGAGGCACGAGCTGCTGACGGAGGCGATGAAAGCCGGAACGCCGTTCGCTTTGTGGAACGGGCCAACGATAGTCGCCTGGTTGGAGCTCTGGGTGGGAATGCCTGCCTGGTACGTCGCTGCCTGTCGGGCCAACGTCAAGAGCGGCGCTATTATGAGCGCGCTCAGTGATACCGAGATCCAACGCGAGATTGGCATTAGGTATGTGCTGGGATTTTCATGATGTTTTATTCAATGTCAAGTTAGCTTTTTCTAACCACGATGTTTTTTTAATCAGCAATCCATTGCATCGACTGAAATTGAGGCTGGCAATCCAGGAGATGGTCTCGCTGACGAGTCCCTCCGCACCTAAAACGTCTCGGTCGACCCTGGCTTTCGGCGATATGAACCACGAGTGGATAGGCAATGTTTGGCTGCCGAGCCTCGGCTTACCGCAGTACCGGTCTACTTTCATGGAGTGCCTTGTAGACGCCAGAATGTTGGACCATCTCACCAAGAAAGACCTTCGAGGTCAACTTCGAATGGTGGATAATTTTCATAGGTGCGCTACTGCTTTTCATTTGATTAATCATCAAGTTTTCTGTCGCGATTGGTAATCTTAATGATGTGTTTTGCTTACAGAACGAGTTTGCAATACGGTATTTCCTGCCTAAAAAGATTAAATTACGATAGGCAACAATTAGAAGAAAGAAGACGAATGGCTGAGGGTGCAAATGTCGATGTGCTTGTCTGGAGTAACGACCGATGCATCAGATGGATACAATCAATAGGTTTAAAGGTACATTATATAATAGTTTTTGTACGATGTTGTGTTGAAGTTGCCATTGTTCGATGATTTAACAAATTTTCGTTTATTTAGGAGTATGCAAATAATCTTCTTGAATCTGGAGTTCACGGTGCCCTTATCGCTCTAGACGAAAGTTTTGATGCTAACAGTTTTGCATTGCAGCTGCAGATACCAACGACAAGTATACAGGTGATTTGAGAATTTAACGATACGCAAACGAGATATATATTTTCAGTCAATAATTCGCTTAAAACTATTATTTGTATTTTCAGGCAAGACAAGTTCTGGAGATGGAATTTACAAATTTATTAACGGTAGGGACCGAAAGGCGACTTGACGATACTAACAGTATGAAATCTTGATCAAACTCGTCGAGGCTTCAGAACCTCCAACCCCATCACGTCTAGTCCAAAACCCCAGCTAATACTACTATCTGTGCGCAAGTGTATTCCAACAGTTGTATAAGAGCTTTATGTTTCACTTCTAAGGGCATCTTCACAAGTCATCGGAATGTGACACGTGGTAATGTAAAGGGAAGAAAAGCAAAAAAAATCGTATTTATAATGGTTCTAGCAAGTACTAATAAGATTAAAGTCGCGCGCGATGACAGGAAGTTGAAAAACTATTTAAAAAATGCTCCTAATCTAAACTATATGGCGAGTCTGTAATGCCGCGTGTCATATTATCCTCAGTAGAGTGTAGTTAATCATTAAACGAAAAAAATGAAATAAAAGAGGGAAAATCATACAAGCTCGTATAGATACCGAAACATAGTACGCTATCATTAAACGTAATTTTGCGCCGTTTGAAGCGGTAAGCAAAAGTGGAAGAATATTTAAAGAAAAAAGAAAAAAAGAAAAAATTATACCTCGTTTTGTCAAAAGCCGGTAGTATTTTGTTACGGGCTTTCGTGACAATAAAACTGTCTGGATGGTATATCCACGCGTCTGATAACAAAATAATAATAATAGAGCGTAACATTTTGTACGTACATTTTGTTACTATAACTTCCCCGCTGCTTAAGATCATCACATTCTTATACGTAAAACAAAGTAATATACCCCCTTCGGCACGAGAGATTCGGTGATTTCGTGCCGCGCACAAAGTCGTACTTCGGATATTAAACAAATATTAGTGTACAAGGGAAACGAAACAAGTTAAAACATTCAGTATTACCTGTTACTGATAAGTGTCGAAATGAATCGCCGTTTTCCCTCGCAATGATCGAAAGACAACAGAAACAGTGTCCTAAATATTAACTTCTGTGCCTCCGCGGTACTGTAACGGAGAAATTCGTTGATACGCAAAATTGTATACACACACATACACTAAATCTTTTTACGCTATATTATTATAGTATTAGTAGGTAGTTTGTTCAAAACCATTTTCTAATCTTGAACGACTTGATATTTTCAGAACGATCTGTCCATACAGAATTACAATTTATATAAACCATAAAAAAACTGGCAGGATTTTTTCTACCGTTACGTTGATACAAGCTTACTTGATAATGATTTGTACTCGAACTATTCACTAATACTATATCATAAAAATGTTTGATTTCGTAAATTTTACGCAAAAGACTGGTACCTAACAGAAAAATTTTTGGAAAATGTGTAATTTAAATGTAAATTAAAGAATTTTCCTAAAAAGTTTAATTTTTATAAATAAACACTTTGTTAGGTCTTTTAACAGTAAATTACAGGATGTTGCGTGTGGATTACATTTTTTCATACTTTGAATGTTACGAAATGTACAAATTTTTCTGTCAAGGTATCGTTACACCTATACAAGTAAACGCAAGCGATATAAACTATGGACTGAGCGATTGAGGTGAGGAGTTAAAATAGGATTTTTCTTCATTATCCTCCGGGAATGAAACTAAACAGTCATTTTATACCAAAATATTCATTGCTGCATAACTAGTTATAAGCACATGAACTTGATATGTATAAACGTAATTGCTGAATAACTAATAATTAACTGATCCTATGCAGCGGCGTGCGGACTCCATTTGATTTTTATTAAAATGAAAAGACAAGATTGTGCAAATCAATCGATGTAACTATTTAGAATTTGATTGGTTCGTTGAGAGAATAACGAAGACATCTAATTTTTGTTGTACGTGTGTCATATGAACCTTGTCATAATGAGAATTACAAATTGTGATTTACTTAAGTCTTCAGGACAGGGAGATGCATTGCGTGCAGGATAAATACTGCTTTATCTGAATACGAAAACATAACTTCTTTTAACTATTCTAATCATGTTTTGTAAATTTGTTAGTGGATGAAGATTACAGTATTATTATCGAGACGATTTCTTTCTTTTCTCACGTCAGTCATGAAATTTCCAAAAAAAATCACAGAGACTCCTGAGAATCCATTTGAATTTCATAGTTCGTATATTTGAAGAAACAAGAGGCACATTCGATTTCTGTATAAATGACCTCGGGTATGAGGGGAGAGAAAAAGATAAATAAGTGAATGTATGCACAAGCGTTTGCAATGTAATTCGCAGATAGTCGGTTGATTGATGGTTAGTAAATTATATAATACTAGAAATCTTTTCTTTTTCTCTTTTTTATACAAGGAGGTGAAAAATGAAAATAGAGCGATGAGAAAAGCAGATCGATGCAAGGTCTTGACCGAGGAACGATAAGCAAGATTTCACGTGTAAAACCACTGATGATTTTGACGATAAACGTAGTCTAATTATGGTTAAATATACACAAGTATATATGAATATATTATATATATTAAGCGCGTATATTGAGTAAAGAAAATAAAGAAATGGGCGATGAAAGAGACAATGACCACTACAAAAAAAAAGAGAGAGAAAATGATAATGACGATCACAATAATGATGATTATAGAATTATGATGCCGATGTTGTTAATATTGTTGATACTTGAGAGATCATTGTTGTTGATGTTTGTTTCCCCGCGAAAAGTAACCTTGCAAGCTGTTCATTCGTTGTAGCTCCGTACTTGGTGCGATCTTCCGAAGGGGTGAAGGAACGTTGTTATTGAAAAGAAAATCGTTCCTTACCAAATAATTGTAACCAAAGTGTCGTTTCTCGTGCGTTTTTCACTTATTGGAATGATAAAAACTCGTAAAAATACATCGCGAATCGAAAGCAATCAAACCTCAACGTTTCCAAAGAATCAGAAGTAGGCGTACTCGGAGCCAAAGTTACATTACATCGAACTACCTCAACACCAATTTTGTAAAATACTTTCAATCCTGATTTTTTTCTTAAATCGAATGAAGTGAATCTTATAAATTTCTTATTTAATTATTGGCGTATGCCAAGCTCCTTTAATCAAATTTTGTTAAGGAAACTATATATAAGTTGTAATATTTATATCGAATACTTCTTCTTAATTTGTTCAAATCACTATCATATTCTTAAACGAGTTTCTTAGACGATCTTTCTAATCAATCCAATGAGCTACTTCTTCTTTTCCGAGATGAACGCGGAAGATTAATTTTGCGATATTTTTGCATTTAATGATACTCGTCAACCCCTTCGGAAGCTTTCGCAGAGCCTGTAAATGACTGAACTTTTTTTGTAACATGCGCTAGTTCATATAGTGTAAAACGGATATGCAAAGACACATACATACACTAAACATTCCGGATGAACCTTCCGAGTGAAAAAAAAAAACGAAAAGAGAGATGAAAAAATGAGAACCCGAGCAGAGATACTTACACTCGGTATGAAGACAAAGGAGGAAATCATAGATATTGTAAAAAAATAAACCATGATGTCTACACATATATTAAGCAGCTTTATATCGATGCTCTCGACGTAATTTTTGACATAATGTAAAGTGCTTTCTGGGAAATAGTGGCAGGTTTTTGGGCTTTTGTTTCAAAGGCGGCGAGGTCATACGTTAATTATAAGGATTCTTGCGGGATCTTTTTGTTCTTGACGATAGGCAAACACGGAATACGAGAAGGTGTGGGGCAAATGCGAGGGACACAGTAAGCTACTTGGATTTTCAATGTTACACGCTAAAATTGACTTTGCTTTCAAAGTCATTGTATAATAATAGGATTTTATCCGTATAAGGCGATTCTGCGAAAATATGTGAATTGTAATTGTAAACTGTAGGAATGTTGTTGAAAATAGCAAGATTCTTAGTTCAAAAATCATAAAGATCTAGTCTTATTCATTGTTATTTTTTTATGTTTATTTTTATTACTTTTTATTATTTTATTTCTATAACCGATATAGTTTTCTAAGAGTAATATATACAGACATATGATTTAAGTAAACAAATATATAATATATAATTACCATGTATATAGAATTTTCATACATTGAACTATTGTTTACTAAAACGAAACTATAATTATAAATATTTCGTTCGCATTTGCAATTCATATATTCACAACGGGAGTTTGTTGGCAGAAAATTATTTGGCACTTAATAAGTGCTTAATAGACAATAAAGAGCTTTTGAATATTCTGACCGCTAAAACGTAATACTAATATATAAATCAACTCTTAAAGGACATTCTTTATTGATGAATGCAATATGTAAGTTAACTATAAGCACTATTCTGAAAAGATTTTTAGCTGGTTGATTTTAGCGTGCAAACATCGAAAGGTGGATCATTGAACGCGCTCGGAAGATTAGAAGATTTCTCAGTCTGTGTAACGATTCCCTTGGAAAAATTCTCGTGTTCGTTGGAACAATTCATTGGAGTCTAGTTTAATAAAATAATTCGAACGTGCGATTAGTTGTAATAAATTAATGATAAAAGTAAAAATTTGTATATCACATGATTCTTCAATAATGGATAAGAAACACGTTTTATTGATCAAATTTATCAAACTTCTGTTATAATTATGTAAATAGTTTGAAATGCTTAAGAAACGATTATTGATGTTTAAATTAGGGAAAAATCATTGTGCATTAAAATCAAACGAGTTTTAAACTAAAAATTAATAAGGTGGCTTGAGAATTGAAATTAAATTATTTGTAAAAATTATTCGTTTGCAACGGAATTCGTGAAGAACAAACATAAAAAGTCGGAAAAGAACAAAAAATAGACGCGAAACGCTACGAGAATTGTTATACGAGATTCGTGGGCAAAGTGATTAATAAGCGAAAGGACAAAAAAAGTGACACATATAGCACTGCGAATTTCATTAAATGCGGATGATTGTGATGAGGACCGAGACATATCGTGCGGGGCAAGGCGTAAAGGGTTTGAAAATAAGAAAATTAGTGTTTAGAGACAAGAGTGCATCGCGACGGTGAATTTAAATTTAGATTAAATAAGACGGGATAAGAGAAAAAGTGATTCGGGAATTTCCGAAGACGAAATGAGTTTTGCGTGCGATGAAGGCAAGTGAGCAGTTACGAAGTGTGGAGTAACGGGTCTGGAGTGCCATCTGTGTGACGATGATTTTTCTTCAGCGAACTGCGCTTTTTTCGGGAGAGACGGTCGTTCGAAGCGATTCAAAAGAGAGATAAAAAATAGGAAACAGAAAAGTGACTGTACAAAAAAAGGATCCCTCTCGAAGGCGAATTTTCCGTTGTCCTCCTTATTCATTGTCTACTTTGTTGAGGGTTTTTTTTTAAGTTAGTCTCTCGAAGAGGATTCCTTTCTGAATATTTTTGAGATGGTACAGTATGCACAAAATGATTGCCTACAAAGAATTGATAAAATGAAATAAACACATAATCATTTTGAAGTCTGAGAAATATTCGGAGGGAGAATCCTACATGCCCACGAGCGAAAAGTGCGAGTAAGCGAATTGATCCAAAAGAAAAAAAATTAGACTTTTTGTCGGTTAAGGTAGATAGGAACAATTGTTTAAGCTTGTACACGAGTTTCAAGGCGACATAGCCGCAGCGATGCGCTACGCGTATATACGAACAAAAGAGAAAGCGAGAGAATTTTCAAAACAGAAATAAACGTGTTATATGCGTTTTTTCGGTTTTTTAATCCAATTGTACATTACGCTTCGTTTAGAAGTTTATTCTTTTATGAGTGCGTTTAGAAGGGTAAATCTTTGTACATATTAAATTATCCAGCTTACCAGATTTTTTGTTTATGTATCTTTTTTCTCCGTTACTTTGAGGACACTATAGATGCGAGTGGTGATTACGTATGTATCTAGCATAAATATTTAATAAATTATTTTAAAGCGTTGTTGATATGTATGTCGAGCAAAGACAAAACTGAAGACATGTGTGGATTGACTCTTATTCTTTATGTAATTCTTAAGAAGTGTAAGAGGACAGCTGATTTTTTTTTCGTAAGATACATTTATAATTTTATTTTTTATTCGTTTTTAACAAACTCTACGACTTTTTAGTTCGCCAATAAAAGTAATACACTTAAAGCTAGCGCTTACGACGTATACATTATACATGATTTTAATTTAGTCTGTAACATCACAAATTTGTGTAACTATATTGCGACTTGTAATGAGCGAACGATAGACACTCGATGATATAGAATTTTGAGGGTATGACTTGTAATTACCAATCGTAGAATTTATATTATTTTTATGTGCCATTTTTGTTATTATGAAAATTAATATATTTGTGAACAGTCAAGAACGATATTTTTTAATCTCCTTGAAAAAAAAATTTTCACAAACATGTAAGAGGTAAAATGTGCTTGTAAGATTTGAATGAACTTTTTCCGCCAATCCTTTTGAAAACTGATATAACATAACTATCATGAACGCCGTAACATTAAAACTATGGACTGTTTAAATAAAGAAAATTAATAAAATGCTCCATTGATTATTGTTTTTATATTACGTTGCGTCATCGGAAAATTTTGAATACCGCCTTGCACATATTTACAAAGTACCATTAACTAGTCCACCGTTTTGTATTCATTTAAGCATTTATTTTACCTATATCACGAGCTTAAAGTTTTTATTGATGTGTGTACAATGTGTTATTAAAAAATTATCTATTGTACAAAGATAACGCGTTGATAGCCAGATAGCAAACTAATTATTTGCTTAAAATTTTCATAAAACTACTAAAGATTCTATTGATCAATAAAAATTATTTTGAACAAGTATTGATCAATAGATTCATCGACTAATATTAAAAAATAATGAGGCTATCATTTATAGTTGTTTCATTATTTTTTCCACAAAAGCGCATTAATTTTTGCTTTATTATTTATGAAAAATTCGCTTCTCACCAACAAAACCTAACTTATACTAACTCATACTAATTACAAGGATTCAACTTGGTTCATCAATTGAAGAAATGGATCTTCAAAAACTATACCCGTCACTCGAAGATTGAATTTCGTATCGTAGGTAAGAGAACACGACACATTTTTACTGTAAGAAAAAATATAAAGACAATCGTCGGAGCATCGACGCGCATCGTATAAACGTAAAATATACAATACAAAGTCCAGAAAAAGTATACAAATACACGGCTACTACAAAAAAAGAAACATATTATAGAGTTAAAGAATTGAATATTGAAACGCACGTTTGATCAGTTACTGGACGGAGAATAAGTCACTAGGTATATTGCGAACGGTTTACAAATACTTGTATAGAACATAGACTATCATTTGAAATTTATACAATAATTGTGAAAAAATAAATTATTTCAGAAAAATCGAGTAGCTCTATATCCTTCATCATTTCATTTTCTGTTTCGCCCCATCGTAACAACTTTACGACTTATGCATTATATAAAAAACACTTTCAACGTATTTTTCAAATAGTTTTATTAACAAACAATCGAAAGGTTTGGTTCAGTTAACAAAAGTATCATTTGAAACAACACCTAGAAGTACAAAAACAAATTTCAACAACTTTCAAAAATACTTAAAACGAAGCCTAGTATTCTACATGTTATCTAATTACGTAAAGCACGTATTTACATAAAGCATATATTTACAGCATAGTTCTCTCTCTACACGCGACTACTACTTTTTACCAAACAAATCTTACTTTATCAAATCTTGTAATATGCTTTTCATGGCAATCGGATTGTCTACAGGTATCTAAAATAAAAATGACTGTAAATACCTTGTAGCCATATATTCATAAAAGGGTAAAGTTTGAAAAATTGTGGTATACGTACCATGTGTCCAGATCTGTTGACCCAGAATAGCTTGAATCGATCGTAAGATTTGCTATAGCCTTCGATAACGTTATTAATAACCAGTGGAACCATAGGTGCTCTGGACCACTCGAGAGCGTGTCTCCAACTCATTTTGTCTACCCATCGTAAAGTTCCTGAAAAGTAAGAATACATAAATCAATGACTTCTTCAGTGTACATATTTTTCTTTTTCTAATAATCCATATACATTACAGGCTATACAACCACTTGTCACATATTAAGATTAAATTTCATCTTCACTGAAACCTATACACCAACCGCGAATTTCTTACACATGCACTACGTCGCCGACTAGTTGCGAAACTTTACAATTACATAAGATTCGCAACTTTTGTATTACATAAATATAAACTCCCGCGCGTATATAATGTATACCTGGCGTATTTATGATGAAATCCAGTTGACCAGTCAAAACATACACCTTGAGCGTAGATTCATTCAGCAAGTTCTCCACTGAAAAATAAACCACCCGAGACGTATATTTTTCAGCCTATAAAAGCCATAGTAGAGACTATAACGGATTTCGCAAGTACCTTGATGGATAACAGGTTTCATATTATCCTCAAGCAGTGATAGAAACACGTAGAGACTCTGGACACCCCAACGGTTTTCCAGAGCTAAAGCTTTTTTCACTTTGTCGTTCATCAGTCCCACCAGCTCGTCCGTCGCTTAATCGTAAAAAAGTATCGATGTACTTATAATAAAAGATTTTTATTTGTAAATATATGCGTAAATGATGATTCTCACAGTTCACCGACGCAGTCTCGACCTTCTTCAGTATATTGTACCAGTCCATATTGTTAGTAATGTTGACGATGAGGTTCTCGATTTGCTGTGTAAAATGTATGACCTCATTCCAATCACCGGCTTCACCGGCTGCCTCGAGCTTCTTGGCTATTTCATCGACGATTCGATAGCCGTTGTTGTCGACGAAGCCCTGTATGAAAAATCACTTTAAAAAAGCCTGTTGTTTTACTTTCGAAAAAATTGAAAAAATAAGCACTTACCATATGAAGCAAGTAAGAGGCAAAAAACGAGTAATTATCGATAGCTGAAATCGACGAGTCAATCAGGCCGACGCCTTTCAAGTTACTTTTTATGCTGCCGTTCAGTTGTTCCTCGAATCGTAAAAAGTGTATAGCCAAACGTTATTATTATTGCACTTGGTGTGTATAGATTCTGTGGAAACGGCGGAATAGTAAAGTCGTAGAGTATAATGTCTCTTACCTTGTACCATAGATTAGCGAATTCCACTCCCATTTTGCCTCCGTAGGACTCGGCAAGGATGTAGGTCGGGGTTTTTGAGAAGATGGTGATCTTGTTGAAGAAACCCTTTATGCACTGGACGAGGTCATTGGCAATTTCGGCGTTTGTCGTGACGAGGAGGTCCAAGGATTCGACGTAACTGAAACCGGTGCCCACTGGATTGTCGATGAAAAGGACGTTGTAGTCCTTTGTCTGGGAAATCGTGCTTGGAGATTATTGCTGCACTTTTAATGCATTTGTGATTAATGTAATTATCGTTTTAGTGATCATGTGATTGAAATTATTTTTAGTTTAGGTAAAAAATGTTATTTAATGCTTCTGATTTTAATTTAAAAAATAAAGTACTGTCAGTCAACTTTGAAAAAAGAGCTACTTTGTATTATAATTTGAACTCACCCACGTATGGTTCCTAGGCTTCAAATTAGCATCAAGTGGACCAATTTCTCGGAAATTGCCGATCCCAGTGGATGATCCACCCGGTCCACCTTGTAACCAAATTACCAGTGGTCTTGTCTCGTACTTGGAACTCACGTTTGCGGTCGTGTAGTAGAGCCACCAGAACATGTGAGCTTTTGGACGAACTTCCACGTAGCCCCATTCTTGCTGTCCTGGGCCGAAACCCTGCTTTGCTGGTGGATATTTCAAGCATATTAATTGTTTTTTTATATTTCAATAAAACACAAAATTTTTCACTTTTTAATTTAATATTTTATAATTTTTTTAAATAGATCACAAGCACAAACTTACCGACGGTAACAGCTATGAAAATAAAAAAGACAAAAATATATCTGACTCTGCAAAAAATCATTCTACACTAAATCACTTGTTCACTCAGCCGCACTGTACAGATAAGACTCGCGGAAAGGACTCCTACGGTCGCAGCATTTCTAAATGGTAGAATATCAGCGGCAGTAAACGCTTTCTACCCGCGACATGCATCCCCCACCATTAAAACTACTTTAATGTGCAGAAATAAACCATCAAAACTGTGCGTATACATTTGCGTTTCGCGATTTATCAAGACAATGTGAATAAATTATTTATCGAACTTGAAATGAAATGAGCTTCGATCGGGTCAACTATAGGTCGTAAAAGTAATAAAAGTAGCTTTTGAATGAATTTTTTATTGGATGAATCATGTTTTTTTTATTGCAAATCGATGTAATTATCAGCAAATGTGTATTTCACTCGGTTTTTTTTACCGGGAAATTGATTACATATCTATGCGCTTTTATTACTAAAAAACGATTTGATTGACTGCTGCTAATGAAGCTTTATTATTAATATTATCGAACGTATCAATCAATCAACTTATGCGTATATCAAGATAAAGTCAGCGTTATTATTATTCAACAGTTAATTCATAGATTGTAATTATATCTATTACCTTTAAGCGACGACAGGTGTTCAAATATTAAATTCACAAAGTACTTATAAATCTATAAAATGACTAATATATGTCAATTGAACGACAATTTTACAAACATACTCACTTTATAAAAACTTCTAAATAACGTCCACATTTGACACACTCCATGCTCCTAGAACTTTCATATATGTCGTGCGCAAAATCATAAGTTGTCATTTTCAATGATATGGAACGATGCTCTCTGAGGATGTGAAAGTTACTTATTAAAAGGCTCTGCAAGACAATCGCGTAACTCATATCGCGCAAGATAATTTTTCAAATAAAATAATTTATTACATGTATTAAAGAAATGCTTCATCAATATAGTTATATTTTTATTTGTGATATATACGACAGATCAAACAAATTACAAATCGAGTTATGTATTATTATTATTATATATCTAAATGTAATAAGAATATATCTCATTACGTAAATGGGTTTCGAATTGTTAAAATATGTAAAAGATCGGTATAGCATACAGATTAGGTACCAATATTTAGAGTACTAGAAAGCGGTATAGCAGCTGTTTTATCCCGTTCGTCCTTCTGGTTTTGTACCTATCAATAACATCATACGTATCAATAAAAATCGAACCATAAGATTGACAGTGAGAGGGTTTTCTTTCGAGCAGCTTCTATAGCTTCAGAGAAACTCCGCATGGTGCGAAAGCTGCAAACAGGCAAAGAGCCTGCCGTCTAAAACCGATCAGTTTCTTCCTTCAGAAACGCTTCGGCTCAACGCCCGACCGCTTACCTGCGCGACCATAAAATCTGTTGGAAATAATGCTACTGCGACATTGCTCGGGACTGGATTATCCATCCCTCAATAAATGAGGGCAAGCGGATCCCCAGTTACCCATCTCGGCAATGCCGGATATAATAAACGCGCTGTTTCCCAACGCTTCCGACAGGCGGAGACAGAACCGAGAATCAGTTCTTCCGACGACACGACACGAAATACCTGCCAACATATATAACAGCTAAAATAGAGTACTCTTTTTAAGACCTATATTTTCTTGTGTCCCTCGTCATTTACCTTCACCGCACGTGTGCTCACTAAAGACCATTTCGAAAAATTCACCGCAGGAATATCTTATTTTATAGCACATATAGTATAATACTAAAACTATAAGTAATATATTTTTTAAATAAGCAAGCAATTCTACTATATTCTAAAATCCTAGTGCTCTCTATATGGAAAACGTGTTGGTATATGCTCGGAATTGCTTTTCCTTATTCTCGGGACCGGATTATCCTCCCCCAATAATTTCAATAAAGGAATGGTGAATCCATGCGTTCGTCCGGACCCAAGCCATCAACGAGCCGGTCCCAATCCCCACTCCTCTGGGCCCCGGCTAATGACGCTCGACGATGCGCATGCGCACGCTTTTCTGATGCACTGTCGACGTTGCCGTGCAGGTGCAGGAACGCTCGGTCGCTCGTCAAGAAGAGTTTATCCGACGATGTGTTACGGAACACATCTGTCAACATCTGCGTTGACACTCTACTAAAAAATCGGTCTTATAGAGACCTGATGCATTTCATTGTGTTCTAAAGACCATTTCAAAAAACTTTTCGTAAGTGTATATTTGATCAAAAGGCGAGCAATTGTATTATCTCCTAAAATCGTGTGTAATCGACACTTTTGTTTTTGCTGGCCCTTCGTTGAAGAGTTTTCGCGTGCGTTTCGTATAGTTTTACAGTATAAATACACGATTGCTGAGTGAAACATGGCTTGCGGAAATGTTAGCACAATCTTATCGAAATTCGAGTTTAAGTGGGTGGTTGATAAATTTTGTCTACGCTGTTACAAAGTTGGAGAATATTTGAAATCGCCGAAATTTCGTACATATTGTCCAGTCAGTGGCCAAATCGAATGGTATCTGCTATTATACCCAAACGGTGATGATGTGTATTCTGAGAAACATTTATCGATATATCTGCGTGCTATCACTGATAAAATTAAAGCAAAAACTGTATTTAAATTTCTAGATCGTAAAGGTAAAATAGTGCATAGTTGGGGTTTAGAAGAAAGTGTATTTGGCAAGAAATCGTGGGGATGTAGCGCATGTTTATCACGAGATTTCATTATGGACCCAGCGAATCGTATGTTATTAGATGGCAATAAAATAACAATCGTGTGTGAAATAAATCTGGAAGTAGATGATAAAGAAGCTGAAAAACTGAATAAAAAACAGTTACAAGAGCAAGAAGTCGATGTTCTAGCTCCATATAGTGTGATTGACAAATTTGAGGCTCTCTTCAACGACGACGATAGATTCAGTGACGTATCCCTTGTGTCGGAAGGCAAAGCTGTGAAGGCGCACAAGTGCATACTCGCAAAGAGCAGTACAGTATTTACCGCAATGTTCGAAGCTGAGATGAAGGAGAAAAAGGAGAATATCGTCGAAATCGATGATATGACATACGACGTTCTCGTAGAAATGGTTCGTTATATTTATACTGGAAGAGTCAGGAACTTCGATACATTAGCCGGTGAACTGGCCTATGCAGCTGACAAATATGCATTGGATGAATTGAAGAATATGTGTGAGAAGATGATAACGGACAATTTGTGCCTTGACAACGTCTTTGATTGTTTACAACTTGCCATTAAAATTCACATGGATAGACTAAAGCAAAAAGCTATGGATTTTATTGTCGAAAAAGGAAGTGATGCTTTTGAGAGACCAGAGTATGAATCTTTACCTTCTGATATAATGTGTGCAGTAAGTCGTGCTTTCGCGAGAAAAGTCAAAATTGTTTAGAATATATACTTCTTTTATGTTTTACTATAACTACGCCTTATGTATAAGTAATTATTTTATATTTTTGTGCACATTTCATAATGATAATGAATAAATGAACGTTCAATTTAATCCTTAGTTGACTTAATTCATACCTATTTCCACATATTTCACGATTTATAATATGGAAGATTTCGATTTGAGTGTGGCGGTGATGACAGCCGAGACGCGTATACTAACGCCATCTGGATCGAACTTGGTGTAGACTAATATGTAGGATTGCATCAGTCTTTGTTCTCATGTTTAGCCGCGCTGGGCGAAGAGATAACCTGTTGAAACAAGTACGCGCGTGGCGGACAGGTTGACGTTTGATCGTCAGTTCGATTCGACACACCAAAGTATAGAAAGCCTATATAAGAATCGGGGAATTCAGCAGTGTTTTTTACCGTGTATGAGAGATTTTGGGTGCGTGTGCCTTCACGGTAAAGTCTAAAAGTATAACAACATACTCAAACGAATCTCGCTAATCGTTAAGGTAATAATGCGATATACTCGATAACTATATATATACGAAACACGAACGCTTTGATTCTAATGATCTCATAATTCGTAGATCACTGTAGTCATCAGTACGCTGTATAGAAAATGCCTATGAATTCGAAAAATGTTGGAAAAGTCAAAGTCATTTCATTCTCATCGAACTGCGAGTTCAAATGGGAGATCGATAAGTTTTGCATGTGCTGCAAGGACGTTGGGGATTACTTGCGATCGCCGAAATTTGCAGTGCCAAGTATGAGTAGCAGGGTTCTTTGGCATTTGTCTTTGTATCCAAAAAGAAAAAGAAAAGGTGTTGAAAATTATTTGTCGATTTATGTACATGCTAGTGAGCAGATTAAAGCAGCGGCAAAGTTTACAATTTTTGATGATAAAGGTAATGAATTGGTAGGTAAGTTTATGTCGGAAAAAATATTTGAAGCAGGCGGCAGAAGAGGATTTACACAATTTGTACCGCGACATGTTATCGTCAATCCAATAAATATGCGGATATGCCTAAATTAAACATATATAATAACTACAATTAGGTGAGAATTCCTATTTTTAAACTGAACGCATGTAATATTCCCTTTTTTTATCAGCTTTTGATTATTATCGCTATCCAATATCCATTTTAGATTCCGCGAGTTTTCGGAGGCTTTATCTGTTTCTTTTTTCGGCCGGTGATACTTCACTATATCAGAAATGACATTTTTTATCCTTTTACGTTGTTTCTATTGTTGTATAAAAAAATAAACAACAGTCCAGTGTTTGTCGCCATGTTTGACGCCAAAATGAAGAAGAGACAGAATACCATCGAAATCGCTGATATCGAATACGCTGTCCTCTTGGAAATGGTTCGCTACATTTACACTGGAATGGGTTGAAGGGCATGTGCGAGATGACAATGACAAAAAATTTGAACGTCGGAAACGTCATCGACAGACTACAACTTTCCGTCAAACTCCGCATGGATAAACTGGAGGATAAAGCTATTGCATTTATTGTTGAAAAAGGAAGTGATGTCACTGACAGACCGGAGTTTGAGTTGTTGCCTTTCTGATATCGTATGTAAAGTATGCCGGAAGACGACGAAAAGATACAAATCATGATTTATTCATCATTTTTCTATGTTTTAATACCTATAAGTTTTTATTTTTTCGCGTATTATTTTTGTAAATCCATCCACCATGAATCAATAAAAGTACGTGTAACTCCTTTTCTAAACTAAAAAAAAAAATGTAATCTTATAATTATTTTCATATACGGTAAGTTGCAAAGTTTACTGACGAGGGTAACTAAACTTGAAAAATAAGCCGAATCAGTGCATATGAAATGCATTTTCCTCCATCATGCAGGTTCTGATTATCGCCACCCACTATAGCGACTAAAAGTTAAAACAGTAAATTCTTGGCGCTGCAATCAACTTTGTGATCGCTATAGTCTAGTAATAAGTAGGTAGTGCCCTCTATCTTTTTAGATGATTCGAAAGCCAGCCTAACCTACATCAGTACGCCCGTTATCTATCTTCCAGTCTTTATTGTTCTCGGCTTCCCTAAACAACCAAAGAGCTGTCGTCATATGTGAAACGTAGGTTAGAATCAGAACATTTAACAGTTTTTTACGTCTTACAAAAGATTTTTTGATACCTATTACATTCACGATTAAGTATAGTATCGCAGTGAATATAAGATTTGAACAACGAGCTCAAGCAACTTGTTATCCTAAAGATAATATTGAGATACTCCATAATATAAAACAAGATTGTGTGGAGATCCTGACGAATTCATTTATTCGTAGGTCGCTGCCAGTATACAACAAATTAAACATGTCTTCAAATGTTGTTGGAGATGTCAACGCTATGACATTAAAATTCAAGTGGGAAATTAACAACTTTTGTGCAGCCTCAGACAGCAAGAGTGTTGGTGAGTTTTTCGAATCGCCGAGATTCCCATCGAGTAATGACTGTAACGATATTCACTGGTATATGCTATTGTACCCAAAAGTACAATGCAAGGATTATAAAGACTACTTGGCACTCTATCTACGTGCCGAACCAAAGATAAAAGCAGTTGCTAATTTCAAAATTTTTGATAGCAAAGGTAAAGCGGTGACAAATAAAACTACCGATGAAAAACTATTCAACAACGAAATTGGTTATGGATTTCACGATCTTATATCACGAGATTTGGTCATGAACCCAGTAAATGGCATATTGAATGACGATAAAATTACGATTGTGTGTGAAATAACTATTGTTGCCCACGAATTGATGGAAGTGAAAGAAGAAGAAGCCGCTGCTTTATCATCTCGACTGGAAGTGCTCGACACTTATGAGAATCTAATTAACGACAACAAAATGAGCGATGTATCACTTATTTCGGAAGGTAAAACTTTAAAAGTGAATAAGTGCATACTCGCTAACAGTAGTGCAGTCTTCGCTGCCATGTTCGACGCCGAGATGAAAGAGAAGCAAGAGAATACCATCGAAATCGCTGATATCAATTACGATGTACTTCAGGAAATGATTCGATTTATTTACACTGGAAAGGTGAACAACATCGATATACTGGTCGGCGAACTTGCTATTGCAGCGGACAAATACTCACTGGATATACTGAAGAATATGTGCGAGAAGACAATGACTAAAAATTTGAGCGTCGACAACGTCATCGATTGTCTCCAACTCGCCGACAAACTTCGAATGGATAAGCTGGAAGAGGAAGCTATAGATTTCATCGTGAAAAAAGCGAGTGATACTACGAAAAAACCAGAGTTTAAGTTGTTGTCTTTTGATATTGTGTGTAAAGTATGTCGTAGTTTTTCGGAAAAAAAGTAAATAACCATTTGTTTTTAATATAATTTATCAAGTATCCATTCACACGTTGTTTTTTTACTTTTTATTCTTTGTAAATTTATCTTCATCAATAAATGAATAAAAAGTACCTAAGAAGGTACTCATGTCATCAAATTTATTTGCATTTTTTAAACTGAATTTAATACTGTAAATTTTGACACCTTTTTTGAAACTGACAATGTTAATTTATAAATGTAATCATATAATGTAAATTTCAAAATGTATAACTATTGGTATTATTGGCATAGTCTCTGTAGGTTTTTTAATACAATTTAAAAAATTTTAATTACTAATGCATTGGAATCAACAATCAAGTATTTATAAAATCCAAATTATTACACAAACCAAAAAGAATTAAATATTCAATATATTAACAACTTTAAAACGTCATTGACAATTTCCCATATTAAGTCCCCCAATCAAAATTTAACTCACACTTACCTTATTCGCGCATAAGTCCTATACACCTCTAGCGATTCACCTCACGTTCTACGCACATAACGAAAATCCGGAGTTCGTCAAACCCGAGCCATCGCAGGAACATAATATTCGGCGGACACTGACCGGTGTGTTAATGCAGCAATGGAAAGGACTGCACGCGCGAGCGCGATTTCCTCGTTAAAATCGGAAAGTGAGTCGCGGTATATATGAAATAGCCTTGAACTCGACACTCGAGCCGTCATTTAGGTCAGACAGTCGCGAGGCGTTAAACAGGTGTGTGTGTATATACTATACGTCTATATCGCTCTGTGCACGATAAACACTTTTTCTCGTTAGATTTTTGTTTGTATAGATGGTTTTAGAACTTATGAGCGATTATTTTTATGAATGTATGAATGAACTCGATCTGAAGAATAATGATTTTCTTTTCAATGTGTATCTATACGCAGAATAAATTGCTTGGTAATATGCAATATTTTTAAGAATAAAGTAGAAGCTAATATAATATGAGCAAAACATTATACATTGAAATCGGTTAGCAATATAATAAAGGTGTAGTATACGTATACATTTATAACTTGCAGGTATGGAAGAGATACTGATATACTAAAATGCAAAAAAAAGAAAGGATCATCCCACTTTTAAAAATTCAAAAGTAGGGCGAAAACTGAACGTTCTCGAATCCATAATTCTTTCGGCTTTCGAGAAAATGCCATCGATAAACGATCTGATCACTAAAAATATAAAATGAAACCAAGAAATATTCGGCAACATTTTCCAGAACTCTTCACTTCCAAAAAAACAGCAAACATACGCAAACTATCTCAATGTCACAGCCTCACCTGTCTTTCCACAAACCAAATAACAACGACAAAAAAATAAAAAATCGCTCTTCGCTTATCACCACATATTTCGTCACAGCTCGTTCATTTCAACACTTCCTTTTGTCTCTCCCATATGTATTCTCGATTCCACGAAAAAGTAATAATACCCTCGAATATTCTACGCATCTTCAGGCGTGAAATTAGCTCGAAAAAGACTCGCAGCTCTCGACACCGGTTTTCTGGATACATATCGCGCGCACATCGCCGACTCGATATAAGTGAGCTTTCTATCGAAAGTTTATGCATAATTGATGACGGTCTGTTGGAGTAGCGGTTCATCGCGACGTCTGCACGGTACCCAATTTTAGTTGGAGTTGGCAGCTGAACTGCGAAGGATCATATACGTTACTCGTGCGTTTTTGAGTTTAATTATTTTTTTTCTGTGATATTGGAAAGAAGATATACGATGGACGTGAAGCTTTTGATATGTCTGAGCGGATTTTTCGCTGTGGCGATGGCTGGACGACAGGGACATGCTTACTTCAATAGTACGGCGCATGGTATGTTGGAAATTTTGAACATTTTGATTTAGAACAATTTTTTTATTAAAATATTTCAACGTATGTGTATAGGTATTGTTGCGAACAGTTTATTTCGTCCGAGTCGTATAGGTAGTACAAAAAATCCTCTGTAAATGTGTTGTTATTATAATTATACTCTTTTGAAAAAAAAAAATTAATTGTTCTAAAAATTCAAAAGCCGGAAGTTCTGTTCAATTGTCAAGGAGGCATTCTCGTAAGTAAAATTGCTGTTCGATTTTGTGTTACGGCTTATTGTACTTGTCGTCGCATATAGTTAATTGTGAGTGATCGCTTTTCTCTCATTTGTGCGCCGTTGTTTTCATTATAGTTTTTATAGATCATATCATTTATGCATTGTACTTTTATGCATTTGAAAGGATACATGTCAACGTCATTACAAAAAAGAATCTATAATATCACTGTATCATAAAATGACCTACTGTTATTCGATAATAGAAATAGTATAATGTGATTTTTCAGCTTTATATTTGATTTTATAATTCTAAATAATAAAAAAAATTCATAAAATCAAAAGACGCCTCCACACGACATTCCGCATAAAAAATGTGTAAACCCGCATAACGACTTTATACTTATTTCTCAATATCTACGTTAATTTTTCTCTACAGCCCTGAAAGTCTACGGCCACAGCTACTACAACCCAATGACAGGTGAACCTCTTCAAGGCACAATAGACGACACCGAGAGACTACCCTTCGTCACTCCGAAGATAACCTTCAGAGGACTTCCCTGTGCTTGCGTTGACTCAAGCTGCGGATGTTGCGCTGGTCTCAACATCTCAGCCATTAAATTCGACAGGAGATACTGCGCGAATTTCACTTATGACTCCTCGCAGCTCACTATTGACATGAAGGTCATGATGAACGAGAATGAAATCTATAAGACTAGTCTTTCGGGTACGTTTAAACTTTTTCTTTTTATGTATCTTTTACTCGTAGCATTTTTTCGTAAACACACAACATAAAATAATCAATTTTAAATTCCAGCCCGAAACCCGCCTCCAGTCTGCATACCTCTGCCCTATGTCCCAGTCCTGGAATTTTGTCTCCGTCTCTACGACTTATCAGTCCCTGAAGGTAGCAACCTTCAGACCTGCATCGACTTCGAGACTCGTCTGGCTCAGTCACCTCTTCTGGTAATGCACTTCAACTGTGTCCGAGTGGGTTCTCAAGGTATCTCCTGGGTCAAACCAGGTGACGGTGAAGTTGACACCAACAGCACTGCTGCTGCACCTTTGGCTGTAGTGAATATTCAACCTATACCAACAACGACGGAGATCTACGACGACGTGAATTTTGAAGTTGCCGATTCGACGGAAAGCGACGGATATGCTATTAATGGAACGACTTTGTCTCCGGAGGAGGAAGACAAAATTGGGGAGCATAGGTTCACCGGGTGAGCCGAATTTGAAGTCTTATTTGGTCATCTGTACTGTAGTCATAAGTATTTATTTTGCGAGTCGTGTGCGTCATTGTGATACGGAAATATAGGCATTCGATTTATATTCGTCAATCGTTTATTGGACGTTTTATCACGTACCAGTATGAGCGAGTGCCTGCGTCATATTTATTGTATTCTATTTATGAGAATCAAAATAAAATTAAGTAAAAATTGAATAAACACATACCTCGTTATTTCATATGGAAAATCCCCAGAATACCCATCAACAACACAGTGTACATACAAAAACAAGCCATCATCACTTTCTCAAAAAAAAAAACCCACAGCCGTAACTTTTACCGTAAGTGCACGACATACACGTATACACAGCTCACGTACGATGATTTGACAAAAGAAGGAGAGTAAAGCAACGACGGCGAGTTATACAGTCTGTCTCTTTCTCTCTTGAAACCGGTGAACCTAAATTTCTCTCGTCGCGAAGAACGAGGTCGACTCGCCGCATCCGCCAGAGAGACTTGCGGAGGAGAACAGTCAAGTCCCGATCATGAGCACGCTTTGACTCAAGTGTATAAGCATCCCTGAGTGCGTATATATATCGAGATTTTGTTTGGTACGTGTGTGAGTGTTTGGTATATACGTAATGTAGATCGAGGTTTTCCGGGATGAGAGAACTGGTTTTCGAGGATTTTTGAGTGCGCGAGTGATATATATATATATATATATATATATGATACGGTGTGGATGAGTGTGTCGGTTAGGTGTGATTGATGATCGAAAAATTGCAATACGTTTTACAAAGTTTGAGAATTTAGTTATACGAACGTTGGTAAATTAAAATTTTTTATTCGAAGTACAATTTTAAAATTAATCTTAAAAAGTGTTTCAAATAATATCAGTCTTTTATCTCAATATCGGTAACATATAGCACGGAAACCGTTTAATAAGACGTTGTATGACTTTCTCATTTTACAATTTTTTTTAACAATTTAAACACCAGCTGCACTGTTCCTATGTAATTTCTTCGTACTTCACGGAAACGTCCGGATGTTTCGAAATAGAAAAAAGTCAAAAGCTATACGATATTGAATTAAACATATACAGAGTATAAAAGCCATATAAGAGTGCAAATCAGCCAATAAGCCGTTATCTGACCTGTTTGATTAAATTTGCAGAAAAATCTATAGTGTATTTGACTAGCTGACCTATGATTTGCAACTTGTGACTTGTAAAGACGAGCAGTATAATGCTCTAACGGGTACTTGAATTAGAAAGCATTTTTAAATACAAAGTACTAATTTTTCAATGTATTATTTCACACGACTTGAAAATTGACTTTAATAAACAAACACAATATTCAGTTTGATGGTAAAGTAAAACAGGAATGAATGTTAAATATTTAAATAAATAATCTGTAAATATTTAGTTTAACGATCGATATTACTAATCAAATTTCAATTTAACAATCCAGCTCTCTACAACCCCACAAAAATGCGGCTTCTCATACCAGCTCTCTTTCTCCTGCTATCAATCCTCACAATCCTCCCTGACCCAACCCTTGCCAAGAAGCCCAAGAAAAAAGCTCAGAAGTCAACCCCAAAACCAGTGACGATATCCTCTACACCAGCACCTCAGATGATGATGGCCATGAGAGACTTATCCCAACTAAAAGATCTGCAAGCTGCACTACGTCAAATACCACCTGTAACTGCTGCTGTTGGCAATGCCACAACTACGGGGACCACTTCTGTAAGCGCAACAAAACAAGGACCATGTTCTTGCGGTCAAGGTGTCTGTTCTTGTTGCTCGAAAATTTTGATGAATTTTTGGAAACAAAGAGCTTGCGTCAATGTGACCTATGATCCGGATGAGTTTGCGTTTACTGCGAAACTCAGTATGAACGAGCAGCTGCTTTTTACGAGGACTGTTTCAGGTAAGATCGAAATTAAAATTAACAAGTTTTACATTAGTGTATCAATCTGTATTAAATCCTCTCCTTAATCGATATAATAAAATTAAGAATTTCCAGAATATACGAAAGAATTACACGCATGATTAACGCCATTTTTCCAGGTAAAAATCCTAGACCAGTCTGTGTACCGGTGCCAAGGCTTCAGGTGGTCCGAGCTTGCATTCGATTTTACAACATCCACTTCATCGGAAGGAACGTTCATGCCTGCGTCAATATGGAAGGGAAATTCCAGGAAACTACACTGTTTAAGGTAAGCACGAATCTCTAATTATTTTACATATAACCTTCGACTGCTTCAGAAATCTTTCTTCGTATTTGATGAAAATTTGCAAAGTTGCAAAATACCGAATCTATTATATTTGAAATCAGCTATAATAAATATTAATATTTCTTAGGTCGGTATGGACTGTCTGAGACTAGGCCAAAACGGAGTGGCTCTAGTGAAACCAGAGGATGGCGGTGGTATAGGTCAAGTTGAATTTCTACCGGAAGATCCTGACGGTGGTGAAAGCGACGAGGATTACGATGGTTACGACGAGTACGACGACGATGACGGAGATGACGATGATCTCTTCGATTATTAAGATAGAATTATATATGCTTGTGATGTTTTTTCTTAAGTGAAACGTTATTTATTGCTAGCTCTTGATTGATGATTCAGTTTGTTGATTTTTCACTTGCCATCAGATTTTTTCTACAGCGTCGAGATTTTATTTATTTAAAAACGTGTGAGTTATGAATGTTATTTATTTATAGCTGTTTAGTATTTATGTTAGTACTAAGAAGTGTATATATAATTTTGTATGACTCTCAACAACTTTTATATGTATTTCAAATTAAAATGTCAATTTTATCTTGGTTTATAAAAAAGAATAAAAATTTTCTATTAAACAAATTATATTCAAACTATATGTACTTTGGGCGTCAATAATCATTAAAATCATTACTATTTCGAAGGTTGACTCTTTGGCCATTTTCATAAAAGTTACTTCAATCACTTTGAAGCTGCGAGTTAATGGTGCTAATCTCCGTATAAGCGGATAAGGCCCGGACTTCGACGATGTCTAATCAGGGTTAAATATTGGCTAAAAAATGAGAACGTTTAAATCAACAATTATACTTTTCAAAACAAATCGTATTAACGCATACATTATATCTTATGGATAATTAATTTTTGCTTTACCGACAAACGTTTCGAAATTCCTCAGATAAAATCCACCTCGAACACAAAATCCATCGTCACGCTTCGATACTTCAAAAAGTCCTGCAGCAACTTTAGGCCCTCGTCGACTTTTGCCAGAAATTCACGCACCGTAAAATTCTTCAGTTCATAGAAGAACATACTTAGTTTCTTTTAAGCTTATCACAATGCAGTATAAGCTCCGTTACATGCGCAGTATCTATGCGACGCACCAAATTGCAGCAACGTAATGTAGTTTCAATGCGACGAGGCGATAATAGCTGTAATATATGTATAAGGCTACATAATTTTGAATTATTCAACGCTGACTATCGGTGTATATAGCACAATTGGAATATTGTCTAAGGCAGGATATTTCCGCGATTTAGTTGATTTTTTCAA
This sequence comes from Pteromalus puparum, assembly GCA_012977825.3. NCBI lineage: Eukaryota > Metazoa > Arthropoda > Insecta > Hymenoptera > Pteromalidae > Pteromalus > Pteromalus puparum. The sequence continues at coordinate 42,261,489 of CM053169.1, read as the reverse complement.
GCAATTTTCACAAAGCAAAAAAAAGTAAAATATACGAATTTGAAAATTTCCAGAAAAGTCTCGAAATATTCGTCATAAAAATCCTTTGCAGTTTCTATTAAAAAAAAAAAAAAAAGATTTTGCAACTATTACACACGTTGTAAAGAAAGCTTTGTCAACGCTTTCATATACAATAAAAGCCGTCGAAACCCTATAATCAAATAAAATACAATAAGTAATGGTAACTTCAATTAGTTTGGACACACTCAGACACTGCTTATTATGAGTCATCCCAACGCAGAAAAAATTCTACTTCATTGTATCATTTTTTTTTCACTTTTGTAACGATAATTACTCTTGACAGCGAAAGTGACGAGTATACGATTTCACACGACAAACGTGTAAAAAAGCGCGTTATTTTCAGTGCGTGAAAGGTTTCGATCTCGCGCCGATAGGCTAGAAACAACTCGTGTATGTGAATGAATGCGTTGATGCTCTGAATAATTTCTATAATACCTTTAGTTCATGAAAAGCATTTTCTGCCTTGCCAAGTATGTGCAGCAGTTGTAACGCTGTTTTTTTTTTTGTGAAAAATAACGTTGAGAACTTCCAGTGTTGAATTAGATGTCGCAGAGTGAGATTCGGGGCGAGTGCGGGTATACGTCTGAAAATCGTTTTTTGATCGTTTAAATGGTAGCTTTGATTGTTTCGCCTCAGAAGTATGGGGTTTATAAATGTGATTGTGTTATTATTGGCGATTGATGTTGGGATTTATTTTCAAATTAGCGATGCAAGAAGAGCCGGTAAATATGCGCTTCGATTGAAATATTTTATATATTTGTTTGTAAAGTGTCGTTGAAATGTTTATGATTTTTTCTTTGATTTGGCAAATGCAGTAGATAATACAGCAGCGCGAAGTTTCATGATCTTCAGAACCAATACTATAAGTCAGAGAGTATGTAACTGTACACTGATGAATTCGTGCGCCTGTTGCGAAACAGTGAGGATTATTTATACTAGTGAGGCAAAAAGACGTGAGTATTTTACATAAAATGTGTATTTATCATCGTACGATTAATAATATGTATTTTGCAGTTTGCTTTAACATGGTATATCAGAGGAACGGTTTGAATTTTGATATTTCTCTAGATTCCATGATTATCAAGGCAATGACTGTTGCAAGTATGTATATATAAGTATTTAAGATGAATAATATTCTATTTTGAATATATTAATCGTTAATTTATAATTTTATACTCAGATTATAGGCCTTTTCAAATGTGCTCATCTTTACCAGGACTGCTCTTCTCGTCAGTTTGCGTGAACATTTTAGAACTCAATCAATTTTCGAGGTAACACGATCACAAAATAACTTTTTTTATTTCACACTGAATTAAAAAAAATACTGCTATCAATAAAATTAACTGCTATCTCGGAACCAAAGGCAAAATTTCATATCGTGGCAACCAACTCGCTATCACAAATAAAATGCCAGTATAAGCAATATGCATGTACCTTATATCTCATTACGATATAATCCGTCTCAAAAGTCATGAACTCGCATATTTTACGTCATATGCAGTAGCTGATGCATATGATTGACATTAGTTACATCAAATTCGCAATCAGTATACAATTGCATAGTAGTATATCTCAAAGAACTCGCTGGTACTCGTTAGTGCATACCGCTTACGTCATTTCAAAATACAAACTTTTCATTTATAATGATTCTACAGATCGGTAACGGTGTGTCCACGGATAGAGGTGACAAACAAAAAAGAGCGCTGGCAGATTACTTACACCTGCGTAAGCATCTCCACGATATTGCCAGCGATGAATGCGGCGGTTATGCAGCCGATGCCCGGAGCTATGGGTCAAATGATGCCCGGTTCTGCGGCTGGAGCTATGGGTCATATGATGCCCGGTGCTGCGACTGGAGCTATGGGTCAAATGATGCCCGGTGCTGCGACTGGAGCTATGGGTCAAATGATGACCGGTGCTACAGCTGGAGCTATGGGTCAAATGATGCCCGGTGCTACAGCTGGAGCTATGGGTCAAATGATGCCTGGTGCCGCAGCTGGAGCTATGGGTCAAATGATGCCCGGTGCTGCGGCTGGAGCTATGGGTCAAATGATGCCTGGTGCTGCAGCTGGAGCTATGGGCCAGATGAGGCCACCAACTGCTGGGGTTGGTAAAAATTGATAAAACTATTTTGACTATAAAAGATGATATTTTAATCATAAATTCGATTTTAGGGTGCCCCGATGGGTCAAGCGATGCCCGGAGCAGGAGCAGCTGCTGCATCAGCTTCTGCATCAGCTGCAGCAGGAGCGGGTCAAATGCCAGCTGGCGCAGCACCAATTCCAGGAGCTGCTCAAGCAATGATGCCTGCTGCTGGCGCTATGGGTCAAAGGCCTCCCGCAGCCGGAGCAATGGGCGCGATGCTTCCTGCCGGAGCTATGGGTGCAATGCCACCAGCTGGAGCGACGGGTGCAAGACCACCCGCTGGAGCCATGGGTCCGATGCCACCTGCTGGTGCCATGGGTCCAATGCCACCAGCTGGTGGAACACCTCCAGCCGGTCAAATCAATCCACGACCGGGTGGTGGAGCGAGCTTCACTGCCAGTAGAGCGTCAGCTTTAAGAGCAAGTACCACACTTAGCCCTAAGGCTCACGTTATAGAATCATATGCTTTGACCCAAGAGACCACTACACCTCTGTATAATAGTGCTGTAGATTCAATGGTCTCAATGGTCCAGAAACTGATGTCGGGAGAATCTTCTGAGACCGGAACAGACTTAACGACGTCATCAGTCACTGACTATAATGAATTCACAACGGAGACCATGGTACCCATAGAAAATAGTAATCCGAAAATGATGATCGAAGATTTAAACGAATCGATCGACACAAAAGGAGACGACCTCAATCCGACAACGTTGAAGAGGAAAAAACGAAATAATTACGACATGTTTGATCTACTTCATCAGTCTAACAGATGCATGCGAGCTTACCGAATATGCGTCACCAGGACGAAACATTATATAGTATCTAGACTCGGGAACACTAGGGGTAAGCACACAGAATGCTCTGACCAACCAGCCAGGATAGTGTATGGATTAGAAGAGAATCCATGTCCGAATCTAAGCGTAAGCGAAAGCAATAGCGATTCTATAGATATCACTGCCACACCTGAGACTATCCGCAGTACTGATGCCAGTCAATCCGATGACACATTGGATGCAATTGTGGTACACGATGAGACTGTAGAAGGTTCTGATTACTATCCACAAGGTAATCAATATATGCTGCCAATGATGACTGCTTACAGTAGGCCTGAAAATTTTCCTATGCGAACTCCACCTCTAATTGCTCTACAAGTGAAAGCTGATTTAAGCAGGAGTACAAACGAGACTCTTATTTTTGCTGGCACTCCTGATGAATTTACTCATAGGGATCTAAAAGGATTAATGAATTAGTTAGAATTACTAAGAATACAATTTTTTTATATGAGAACAGTGTATTTACAAAACTGATGAGTTTTACAATAAAAAATTTAATTTATAATATAGTCTTAATTTGCCTAACTTTATTTTCATTATCTTTTCCTTTCATACTTCCATTTGTAAATAGGTGCACCATCTCTTGAACCAGATTTCACTTTTTTAGGTTTTGTCACTTTTTTATCTTTCAAAGCCCTCTTAACTTCCAGCACTTGTTGTACAACAGTGAGTTCATGTTCACGATCCACGCGTTTACTCAATTCTGTGTAAGCCATGTGTTTACGTTGTTCCATTTTCTCAAGAGTCTTTTCATCGAAATCTGGCAACTTCATTTTCTGTAAGCTGTCTAGTTTTGGTCTATTTGTTCTCCTTCCCACAAGAGCTGGATGTGTGTTGAGCTTCTCAGCTATATCAAAATTTCTGGCTTCTTCTCCATCATCAACAAAGAAAATGTGCTGATTTGGGATCTCATTCGCTGCATCTATCATGTGCAAATTACTGTGAAGTTTTTCAACTTTCTTTGTTTCCAGATTTCTTTTGTGAGCCACATATTTCAAATCCTGTGTTTCCATAAGTTTGATTTGATCCTCTGAATAGTCCTCGTCTTTTTCCTTTTCCCGATGTATACCATTTTCCACTTGAGAATTTATCATGTGAAAGTAAAATTCATCTGGATTCTTATTCAAAGCTCTCTTTCTTAATAACTTCAAGGTGGCTTGTTTCTCATTGTAATCTCGTGCTCTTAATACATAATCCTTTTTCTTTTCCAGCAGACCTAGATGTTTACGAGATTCTAGCTGGTGACGTTCTCTGTGAGTCTTTTGAGTTGACTTGGCTGCTTTCTTCCAGGATGACATCTTTGTTGTTTTTTCTGTATCTTAAACAGAATAAATTTATTCTTAGATGATTTGACTAATGTAAAGGTTCCTGTACACAACAGCCGATTATTCAAACATTAAAATCTGTGCATATAAGTGAATTTGATGTATATATAGTTTAAAATATTTTACCTTAGTGAACACACTTTAACACCCAGTAAAAATAACGAAAATTAACTGCAACTGCTGAATGTAAAATCGAAAGTTTACAAAAACATAACCTTAATTTTACACGCGATAGAAAGCATGCACTGCGCCGACACTGTCGCAGACGTCGCAGTTCGCACGATCGATGCTCATGCCGCACAAAGTGGCGTCTAGACGTACCTATATATATTTTTATTGATGGTCGGTAAAGTAGAATCTCATACAAATATTATTATGTACTGACTGTAGTTTTCAAAATTGCAGTTTCTATCGCACATTTAATAAATGTTATGAATCACAACACTTTATACTTATCTGGCATTTGGAATAAGCTAAAATTAAAATAATAAATACAAAAAATACGAAGTGAATACAAATTGCCATTTATATTCTATCTAAAGTTTAAATCTCAAAAATGTTAGATTTTTTTATGGAAATAAAACTTCTTTGCACACGCACAATAAAAATGCTACGAGGTAGCCGCCTTAAAAATCAACAAGATATTCTCTGCATCTACAGAAAATCACGAACTGATCATGCGTTCAAGTATTTTCCTACCAATTCATCACAATCGAAGTCATGCACGTAAACAATGGACAATATTGCATTTTTAAAAACTATATTGATGATAAAATAACTAATCAGTATATCTTGTTATTTTCCGGTAGGCACAATAAGTTCGAAAAAAATCGGATACCGATCGGTTTATCATTGTCGCAAAGTCTGAAAGACTCGTAAAAATTTCGTTTCGTTCGCAATAATGCGTAACTTGATTTACAGTGAGGATAAACTGCAAAAAAAAAAAAAAAACGATACGATGAGTCCTCTCGAAGTGTCATAAATTTAAGCACGTTTTATGCGAGATTAATTGACCGGCGAGAATTAAGGCTCTATCGCTGAGATCATCAATAATCGTGTTATTAAAATGATATTGTATTATCAGAATTGATAATAAGGGGATCCACCCGATAGATTTAATGCTAATACGTAATTGACACAATTCGTGTGAGTCAGAAGTTGCTAGAAAAAAAGATTATGTGGGTCTATTGTTCTTTTGAATGTATTGTGTGCAGTCTAAAATTGACACCTGGAGTTTGTTTGGCGGTGCACCTGTGTTTTAATGATTCACTTTGCTATAGCTAGTTCCATATATTATAATAATCAAGGTGACTATGAAGCGTCGTCAAACATGTACGTATATTGAGAACCAGTGAAAACAAACATTTTATTATTTTTGTTATCTTATTTTATATTGTATACTTGATAAAGTCACGCCTAATCATTTTTATGGACTGGTCGCCTGCATGACTAATATCGACGTCATAAATTTTATCTTAGACAATTTATAATATGCATTTTACGAAATGATGATTAGCAAATGTGTCACGGAGTTGTTATTTTACTTCTGATCGTACTTCAAAATAATCAAAGTATAGATAAATATCTGCTATCAAGAATATAACAGAAAAGTTTTCCCCATAAAATAACATCTTTACTTGATTTTTTGTTAGGAGCGTTATGAATGAAATTAAATAAAACGTTTACAATTTTGTAGTATAATTTTCACAAAATTGCAGAGTATTAGTGCGAGTATAACGAAACATTAAAGAGAAGTTAAGTTACACATATATGCGGCACATATAAAAAAATTAATGGCGCAACGTTCTACGCATAAGCTCATAGTGCACACGAACTTCAGAGGAAACACATATCTGGGTGATTCTGCCGTAACTGGCTCATTCTGCGCGCCTGCTTCCCAGGCGTTTACACATTTGAAAAAAAATCGCACAAGCGGTTTTATGTATGTCTGGCATAACTAACTATATTTACCAATAGTTAAAACCAAGTATGCAGGCTTATATTTAAAACTACGCAATATAATAGGCCTCAAATGTCAGTTCCGTAACCTGTCTCCAACACGGATTTCAATCTAAAAGGTCGATGCAGATAAAAGTACGACATGTAAAAAAAATTCCATCATATATAGTATGAACTATAGACCTATTACAATATATTTTTCATGGTTTTGGGATTAAATTTAATTATTTAATATTAAAGCTTGGCGCTTACTCTTTGACGCCCGTTTTTGCATTAAAAAGGTACCCTCTACATTACCTTATGTTAAAAGCGTTTTAGTGTGTCATATAGCGCCGCTTATCGGTAGAATTTCAAACTATATACTACTATTTATAAAATCCAACCGTAGCATGGTTCCAAAATTCAAAATTGTGGAAGTGAGAGCTGATTTTTCATCAGAAATTTCGAAAAAAAGCACAACCTGTCAGTTCCGTAACGCTAGTAAACTACTACTTAGCAACAATGTATTTAAACATATAGGGCGTTTTTCTCGAGTAAATAGTAAGTATTTTCGAATATATGTGCAAAGAATTGTTTATAATAATTACGCTAGGCTATGCGAGCTGATAAACGCCTAAATGTCAATTCCGTAACCGTCAGTTCCGTAACACATAATACAGTAAGTATCATTAATACATTAATAATGTCCTAATCATTGCTTTTTTAGTATTTAAATGGCTCCAGTTACAAGGAAACGTCTAATAAGAGTCTAATTTTTTTTAAATAATTCGTCATTTAACGATATTGCGATCTTCGTGAATAAACGAACAGGCTGTCAAATATTGAGTGAATATACATATACATATAGATAGATAGATAGATATATATATCTTAGACGATTTAATTTTTTTTTTTACCAAGTTAAATTAAAATTTACTGGAGTTTTAGTAGCGCGAATTACAAAAATGTCAGTTCCGTAACCTAGTCAAATATGGATTCTTCACATAACTTGTTATAAAAGTTATATGTTGTGGTTTAGCTTTAGGGACTTGTTTTGTATGTAATTCCAGTTAGAATGACCGTCCGATAAGTTAAAAATAGTCGATTTTAGTATAGAACATTTTTGTGCCCGTTTTGAGCCAGTTACGGCAGAATCACCCATCTAGAAGCTTCTTTTACATAATCATCGATAAGCAAGCTGAATTTTTCTCAAGTGGCTTTACATGCGTCAGCGGGAGAATAAATAAGTAAACAAAATCAAGTATGTATCGTTCAATAAATAAGTCGTATTTTATTAACAAGAAAAGAGAAAAAACAACCAACGTCATATGCACATATTTACATAATAATTCTCACCACATTTCGCAAACATTCAACAAAATCTAAGTACAGTCAGTATAATAAAATTAACATCTTCTCAATTATCTTGGCTTAGCGTAGACCTCAACGTTGAAGTAGATACCATGCCACCTTTGACTCTTGAACCTTAAACTGACCCAAGTTAAATCGGGACCACCACCAGTAACAATTGGTTCAGCTCCAGTGCCATCAGTCATCTTGTCCAAAGCCCTGACCATTGTGATGACGTAGTTGTTAGGTGCCAGGATGGTCCTATTGAGGATGAGCTTTTTACCGGTGATCAGGTACGTCTCTTCGATGTTTTCGGAGTAGATAATCTTGTCACCGTATTGCCTGTTGCCGACGACCAGGTGGTTGGACTTGTTCGAGGCGAAGGTCTCCGCCGAGTAGTCTTCCTCCGATGAAATCGGCGATGAACTTACGGTGATGGCTGCAATCGCCAGGGCGACAGCCACGAGGCTTAGAGCTGACTTGGACGACGTCATTATGTATCTGTGTTATATGCTCGAGCTATGAATTCGTACTATTTGATTCGGATGAGGCGGAGTGACTTTTATATTATAGACTCGAGATCTTTTGGCTTCTGCGATGCGTGTATATCGACTGCTGTATCTTATCGGAATTATTATTCGCGGGACTGAGAGCTAGTCTATGACGTGGCGATGAGTATTGTGTTAAGCGTTGGATGCTATTTTTGGGCGATGACGGCTGGTACTTTGGATGATTTTTTTGGGTAATTGATGGGAAGGATTATGAGATGTATTTTTAGGGAGATTATCGTTTTTGTGGATCAAGGATTTGAAGCGTGTTTTGACTGTAGGAGTTTTTTATATAGTCTGAGGTCGCATTTTTTATTGGGGTTTTACGTTCATCACGAAAAAAATATTTAGTAACAGTTTGAATTGATTTGGTATGCATAAATATTTTCTTATGCTCAATAAGTACTGAGTAGCAATAATAAATCAGTTGGCAAAATACTTAGTAATTATTTTCTACGTCATCATATGTACCAAGTATATTATTTAATATTTTATTATACTTGAAAAATACTTTTGTAATATATAGAAGCAAAGTCAAAATTCTAATCAAATAAGGAAATCTAAAAGATACCAATAAAAATTAAATTAAATTTGTCTAAACATATTGATTATCATTGTACCAGCTATATTCAATATATTATGTACTGAAATATTTTTCCTATAAATAACAAGAAAAAACTAGATTCGCAATCGGTTAGAAGAGATATGGACGAGTCTCGAACAAAAACTACGGTGCTCTTAAAATCTAGATCGATAACGCCCAGTTTCATGCAAATCGAGTCAAGCGGATTACTGATGTAGCGCAAAAAATAGCGCTATCTGCTTCACTCTACTTCCTCAAAACGACTCCGATAATATAAACCGTACCTGGAATACCGCGCAAACATATTAAAACCGGCTCTTTCTCTCCCGCTCAAATGTATTATCTCATCGTCATATTTACCAAAATCTTTTATCTAAAAAAAGCCGTTTCTAATAGAAAGCAGTAATCGCCGAATATTAGATAGTACATTTCTTGCAATCGAAATTTCCATCTTTCAACTGAAACGCCTAAAATTTAATTTACGGTCGAAATTATTACGAATCATTAAACCGACTGTAAGTGTTTGTTGTTACAGTGAGTTTACACAGCGTCACATATGCACACGATATACACGCACACTTGAAAAAACATCAGAGTTGTTTTTTCATCGTTACAGCTCCGAGAGTCGCTTCAATTCGATCACGCAAAAAATAGCGCTATCTGCTTCACTCTACTTCCTCAAAACGACTCCGATAATATAAACCGTACCTAGAATACCGCGCAAACATATTAAAACCGGCTCTTTCTCTCCCGCTCAAATGTATTATCTCATCGTCATATCTACCAAAATCTTTTATCTAAAAAAAGCCGTTTCTAATAGAAAGCAGTAATCGCCGAATATTAGATAGTACATTTCTTGCAATCGAAATTTCTATCTTTCAACTGAAACGCCTAAAATTTAATTTACGGTCGAAATTATTACGAATCATTAAACCGACTGTAAGTGTTTGTTGTTACAGTGAGTTTACACAGCGTCACATATGCACACGATATACACGCACACTTGAAAAAACATCAGAGTTGTTTTTTCATCGTTACAGCTCCGAGAGTCGCTTCAATTCGATCACGCAAAAAATAGCGCTATCTGCTTCACTCTACTTCCTCAAAACGACTCCGATAATATAAACCGTACCTGGAATACCGCGCAAACATATTAAAACCGGCTCTTTCTCTCTCGCTCAAATGTATTATCTCATCGTCATATCTACCAAAATCTTTTATCTAAAAAAAGCCGTTTCTAATAGAAAGCAGTAATCGCCGAATATTAGATAGTACATTTCTTGCAATCGAAATTTCTATCTTTCAACTGAAACGCCTAAAATTTAATTTACGGTCGAAATTATTACGAATCATTAAACCGACTGTAAGTGTTTGTTGTTACAGTGAGTTTACACAGCGTCACATATGCACACGATATACACGCACACTTGAAAAAACATCAGAGTTGTTTTTTCATCGTTACAGCTCCGAGAGTCGCTTCAATTCGATCACCTCGTCAGTCGATCTCCATCCGCGGAAAAAAGTGCATCGCAAACTGCGAGACACAGTCGTGGGAAGAAAGGGTTAATGTTGTGAATTCCATCTGAAAAAATAATTTTCTGTTGTAGTAATATCGTGACTATTGAGATAATAGATCGGGAGAGCATTTAAAAAGTTAGATACTAATCTCGCGGATTATCAAGGATTTCTATGACGGTGTAGAGTTATACCTTGCTTGTACTTGAAAACTGATAGTAGTGAGAAAAAAAGTTATTGGGTAGACATATAAAATGAATAGGGAGTGACCGGTATTCAGTCAGTACTTCCGTTTTCGCAAAATGAGGCTGCTCGCGTTTGCTGGTAAGAGAAACTTTATGTGCAGTTCAAAGTTTTGAGAGATTTATTAAGTTTAAGTCAATGAAAGCATTATTGCGTCCCTGGTAGAATCAGTAACTCACTTAATGGCTAGTTCTTGACATAGAATCTAAGAACTAGACAGTTTTATTTGTCATTTCTTAGGCAGAATGTAACGCTTTTTCTCCCACTTAATGGGCAGTTCTTGGATTCAATCTGCGTACCTTGTTTTTATGTATAAACTGCCCATTATAGTTGGCCGAGTTACACAGCTGAGTTACACGTGGCTTATCGCGGTTCGAGGTTAGAATTGAAAAGACGTGGCTAGCAGGCTTCGATTCGAGTTTTTTGGTAATAGGAAAGTATAGAATAATTATTTGCATCTGAAAAAATTATGTCTGACCGGGGATTTGAACCCACGCCCTGCACGAGCGCAAATAAGTACGGTCGTGCGCCTTAACCGACTGGGCCACGCAGACGTTCTTCCACGCAAGCGCTACGAGCTTCGCCATATGTTTCAATTATTAAAATTATTCAGTTTACGCCTAAAGATTTTGATCTTTTAAAATTTGACTGACTTTAAGGGTTTTTGTATTTAGGCCATAAATTATCAATTAATTGTTCGGAGAACAGGGGATTTATTCTAATAATAAAGTTATATTGTTTCGGTTTTGCAATGATATGGTTTTTAGATAAGATTGACGCGAGAATTATACCTACACAGTAAATTTACCTACGATAATGCTTTTATTGATCTCGAGTTTAACTGGTATTTTCAAATATTTGTGATGCTCTGTTATAAGGCACAACTAAAAGATAAAATATCGATAAAATAATAAGAGTATTTATTCACTTATTTAAAATTTTAAAGTAACGAGGATACATTTTTTATGCTTTGCTTAAAGGGCTACTGGCTTTGCTGGCCACCAACAACTTGTGCTGCGGACAAGTGCGTTCGGCGACTGCAGTTACGAGAAAATTCAAAACCGGCAACGTTGACATTAAAGTCAAGAGCAACAAGGTCTTCTTATACATTCGAAAGCATGGTAAGCCCATTATTATAATTTTTTGCCATTTCGATATCGCGTAAAATTAAATGCATTGTTTTTCTCTCTACAGACGGAGCAAACCTCCAAAATTTCCTCTACATCAAAGATGCCAAAAACACGGCCGCGCTCAAGATCGAGCAGGACTGCGAGTTGCTGACGACTTGCATAATGACGGGCAACATCACCCATACCAAGATCAAAGCCGACCGCGACAGCGAGATCATCACCATCAAGCATGTGGTGGACAATCCGGATAGCGAGATAATCGACTGCTACAAGTTCGAGGACGAAACGGAGTGGTTTGGTGGACCTCAACTTCGTCATCAACACTGGCCCATCCAGAACATGTACTACGAGGATGAGCCCTATGTTCCAACACATCCGCAGAATATGGCTTTGGCCGAAAGATACTGGCTGTCCGGCCGAGGAATTTTCATCTACGTGGACGAGAAAGACCCACTGTTTATCGATCAGAACAACTACAAGGATAAGCACCTGTGTCTGATATCGAAGAATAAGGATCCGTACAGCAGGAGGTCCAGCATCACGCTGAACTACGAGATCGGTGTTTATCCTGATCCAAGACTGGCTCACGAAAGTGTTATCAAGAGGCACTTTGATAAACCCACCGGACATCCAAATGAGATTATGGTGACGCATCCTATTTGGTCCACTTGGGCTAGATACAAAGTCAACGTTAACGACGAGACCGTTAGGAAGTTCGCTGATGAGATCTTGAAGAACGGTTTCAACAACAGCCAGCTCGAGATAGACGATAACTGGGAGACATGCTACGGATCGGCTACATTCGATACCAAGAAGTTCCCAGATATAAAGAAGCTTTTGGCCGATCTGAAGAAAAAGAAGTTCAGAGTCACGCTGTGGATTCATCCTTTCATCAATGAGAAATGTAACGATGGCGAGAGCTATGATTATGCTCTGAAGAATGGTTACCTCGTCACGAACACCAAGGGCGAAGTGCACACAAGCTGGTGGCAAGGTGGGTATTCTTTACGTCATTACTGCAAATATAAAATTGAAATGTAATTTAATTCTGGAATAATTTTAAAGGAGTCGACGCAGCTGTGATAGATTTTACAAACCCAAAGGCTGTTGCATGGTGGGTTGGTCGCCTGAAGAAGCTCGAGCAACTTGGCATCGACAGCTTCAAATTCGACGCTGGTGAAGTCTCGTGGCTGCCTCAACCTCCCAAACTAACTGGTCCAACTGACTTAATACCTGGCGTCTATACTCTGAACTACACGTCTAACTTGGCGAAGCACTTCGACGACAACATCGAGGCTCGAGTGGGCTGGAGAACTCAAGGTCTTCCGATCTTCGTCAGAATGATCGACAAGGACACGAGGTGGACTTGGAACAACGGTCTTCCAACTCTGATCACGACTCTGATCCAGATGAATCTTAACGGATACGTGTTTGTCCTGCCGGACATGATCGGCGGTAATGGATACGTCGGCAACTCGTTCAACGACACCGAGCTGCCTTCGAAGGAGATTTTCATTAGGTGGTTGCAAGCTAACGTTTTCATGCCGTCGTTGCAATATTCATTCGTACCTTGGGACTTTGACGCTGAGGTGACTTCATTGACTAGGAAATTTTTCAGCATTTGTCAATGGAAAGTTTTATGTTTAAACTTCAATTTCAGACTATCGCCATCTGCAAGACTTTCACTGATCTGCACGCTAAGATAGCGCCAAAGATAGTGGCTCTCATGAAGAAAGCAGTGGAGACCGGAGCGCCTATCAATCCACCCATCTGGTGGATAGATCCTTGGAATATGCCTGCTCAACAAGTCAATGACGGTATACTTTATTTCTAAATTGAACATTTTTTCATTAAATCCTTGTATAAGTACTTATTTTTTATGAACACGAATTTCAGAATACCTTCTTGGAGAGGACATTCTGGTAGCACCGGTGATCGAGGAGGGCGCACTCAGTCGCGACGTCTACCTTCCTACAGGAACCTGGAAGGATGCGAATAGCGATAAACTGTATGCTGGTCCTATGTGGCTTGACGACTATCCAGCTCCACTGAACGTTCTTCCTTATTTCTACAAAGTTTGACAAAAGAATCACCGATTTCTGCAATAGTTTTTAGCTTCGCTTAACTTTATACATTATTTCACTTATGTACAAATTTATGTCGATGCACTCACATATACATTTACACACGATTACAATTTGAAAGTCGATGACTCATTGTGTACAATTAACTTATATGACTCTTATGGAATTAAATTTTTCTATGAAAAATAAAATCAACGTCAGCTGTTCATTAGTATTGATCTTATTTCTGCATTCAGTTTGATTATAACTCCGTCTTCACTGGTAAAGTTGCCATTTTTTAAAAGGGAATCACGTTTCTCTATGAGCATATTGAGTTTTCCATCACTCGAACTAGAATTTGTTGATATATCTGATCTTAAATAGTTTCGATCGTTATTCAAGCATATATCGGATAGAGAATTCAATATATGATCACTAGTGTTTGATTTGAAATACTGTAGACTGGATTCTGGATGCATTATGTCAATTTCTCGCTGTATTTGGTTTAAAGCCATTTGATCATAAGTAAGAGCGGTCGAGTCGGCATGTAAAATCTCTTCCATACTGAAAAAAAAATGATATTGTTATTGACTAAATAATTTAAAGCTGAAACGTGCTGTTCCAAAGGACATACTCTAAGTTATCCAGTTCAGTTTTGCTGCTTTTGATTTGGCACTCAATGGCTTGCTGATTTTCCATTTTTAGCATGTGTATCTCTTTGACAGCTTTACTCCATTGTTCTTTAAAGAATGATTTGCTTCTTTGAGCCTTGTCCAATTTTTCCTCGAGATTTTTTAATTGTTGTAACACGGATGTTGTTTGATCTTCTGTCAATGATGCTTTCTTATGTGCTTCTATTTTCTCGGTTTGATCACGTCGAATCTTTTCTAGTTCATAGTTTTTCTCGTTCAAAAGTTCGATTTGTGAAAGTAAACATCTGTTCTGTTCGTCCAAACTCATAAGCTATAAAATTGTAAAAATGAAAATGCATGCAAAAATAGTTATGTAATTTATATAATATACTTTATAACTACTTTTGTGGAAAATTCCTCTTGCATTTTTTGAAGAGCATCTTGCAACTGATGTATTTTTCGATCGTATTTCCACTGTAGCTCTTCGTTAGCTTGTATCAATTTTGTTTCCTTTTCTAAACTCTGAATTTTTCGTGTTCGCAAATCTTCAGTAGCTTTGCTTAAATTACTAGCCAGAACTTTGCATTGTTCAACGCTTGTTGATAATTTCGATTCTAAACATACACGTCGCCTTTGCCACTCCTCATTCAGCAACCTTAAGTGCGTTTCCTCTTTTTTCCGCAACTTTATATTAAAAAGTAAAATTGGTATTTCGTTCATGATGATTTATAAGCAGCACTGAAATTTTAAATATCATATACAGTACCTCGTCTTTGAACATCTCTTTTTGCCTTTCTTTCCAAGTTTCTAACTCGTCCACAATTTTATAAGCCAAACTGTTGTCCAATACTGTTTCTAAAAATTTTATCGATTCATTATAATCAATTACTAATTTTTAATCTGGCATTTATAGTACAGAAGGTTAGAAGGATAATATTTACCTGGGGCTCCTTCCTGGTTTCTATTTAAAGCTGAGAGATTATGGTTCTCAAGAAGCATAGTTATCTCAGCATTTCCAATTTCTTTATGAATATGGCAATCTATAACTGAAGCTGCATAACGACACTCTGGCTGCAAGGTAATTTTCATCTTTTAATATAATTCAAAATTATTGCGATTAAATATATATATTTGTTTACACAGCATTACTTTTTCTCCAACAAACAATCTTTTAACATCTAAGGAAATTTGAGCAATACATTTCCTTTCACTACAAGTTGCATCACAAATACTGATTTTAGGAGCAAATGTCGTCAATAACTGTTCTATTTCATCAGAAGGAGATATGAAATGCAATTTACACTTAACATCTTTCAGTTGGATAGTTTGTTCTGAGACTGAAAGATTTTTACTAATGGCAGTAATCATCTCACCATGAGGATTATAAAATCTGCAATATGTTAATTTTATTTTAGTAAAGTTACTTGATTAGTTTTGACGAATTAAACAAAAAATAATGTACCTAAATTCAATATTTTTTACATCAGATTTAGAATCAAAGAACTTGATTGAGTCCAACTGAACATTGAAACAGTAACTATTATGATTACTTGTAAGTTTAGAGATATTTTCCATACTATGATGCAAGCCATTATTCATTGAGGATGTATTTTTGTGATGTGCAGGTCTATCAGTAAAATGAACTATTTTTTCCAACGATGATACACTTGGTACTCTGCTATGACACTTGAAATTTAAAAATTATTAAAATATATTGCAATGCCATTTCATAAGTAAATAATTACTTACATTTGAGTGGCTCTTTTGTCCTTCAAAATAGTTGTGATGTTTTGATTGTGAAACCGGATTACTCTGTACCAACTGTAGCCTTGGTGAGTAATGATAATTAGATGTATTCCTTTCACTAATCACATTCTTTGATTCTATGCTTTGCAATTGTACATGGATTTTCAAACTCGGTAATTTATCAATTTCTTCACCTTTAAAGAATAAATAAATCATTTAGTTTTAAATATAGAAATAGGAATAGCAATTATAAATAATCTAAATTACCTCCTCTTCTATAATCTCCCCTACTTTCTTTAGAATGGACATTCTTAAAGACACAATAATGATCTAGTGCAGAAGTAGCATTTTTGTTCATTTGCCTGAATTCCTGAAGACTACTTGTAGTTATTAAAAACCGTAAATCAACGTCTGATTGACCTATCGTACAGCTTTTGTGCTTCAATTTGACAAAAAAATGTGGCTTTGTGTACAGATAGTTCATGAGAACAGTCATAGATGTTCTTATTTTAATAGTTATTTTTTCATTTATGAATATTTTATCCAATTCTGGTCTGAATGGCTTAAGTTTGATTATAGTGTCAAAAACATTGTAACTGAAGGCAAAATCATTATTCCCATTTTCTTTAAATTCTTGGTTCAAGTATTTTAAATTAGTTGCAGCTTCAGTTATGATATTTAATAAAAACATGTCATGGCAAGTTTCTAATGGACCCAGTTGTATTAGACGTTCATCTTCAAGCCATACAGGCGCAATATCTGAATAAATTAATTTAGGCAATGCATCTTCCTGAATAGTTAACAATTTTGAGTATAGATAAAACTGATTGTGGATGAATATCATTAAGAAAATACCTTTACCTTAGATATCACATTAGATTTGTTGATTTTTTCTTTGATAATCAAATAAAGCAGCAACTGAGGTTTACAGTTGTTAAAGTCATTCCTCACTCCTAGTATATTATGCCAATTTGTTTTGATATTTGATTCATTATCACGATGAATGATTTGGGCACACCGCACACTAAGTAAAATATATCCAAGCTTTTCTCGACTGCCATTGTCATTAACAGCGTAACATTCAACTTTTATTGGAGTTTGATTACATCTCATTCTGCAACAAGTAATATGGTTACTTACAACACTTGCATAGATTTTGCTGATTGTCTCTCAATGTACCTACTTTCTCAAAGCATTTTTATCCGTATCCCATATCAAATCTGTGGCATACTGAGGATTACAATCTGGTTGAATTTTCTTAGTTTCAAGGCAGTGACCATTTAAAGTTGCTATAATGACTGTTGGTTTCAGAACTCTGTCGAAATGACTTCCTAAAAGAAATTGTAACGGTTTTTTAATTCTGATGAGTATTTTTTACTACTTATTTTGTACTATTTGCATACTATAATAGCAAAATTAAGAAGCACAAAATTTTAATGAAAAGTTTTAATTATTCAGAGAGCATCGATTCAAATGATAAAGTAAAACACATATTATTATCGCGTTTCCCGCTAAAAATTACAGACATACATCAACAAGTGATTTAGGTTAACTTCAGTAAAATCACAACACATGGCTTACCCTCTTTTACTCCGAGAATTAGTTGTAAATTTGGACTTGTGAAATCTTCCATTATTGGTCACAGCATTTGTACATAAAAAAATATAAAAATAAACCATCAAAACTTGTAAAATTGTGATAAAAAACCGACACGGTCTGAACAGATAATGCTCGCGTTGCTATGGTTACGGTGTGTCCACGCCATTTCTGGCGCCAATTCGGTTCTATATTTCAAGTTATACTTATTAGTATATGTAATATAAGCTATATGTAGGTACAGGTATGACTTGATCTCCGTCGGTAATTTTTGAAACTCGCATAAATTGCACATTAGGTATAGTTCAAAAACTTACGTTGAAAGTTATAAATTATGTTAACTAAATATTAAAAAAAAAAACATGTAATTTAAAATATATTTATTTAGAAAATTTTCACAATAAAAATACACGTCATAAAAACCAATTATTAGTCAAGTAATACACGTATACAATAGTTATTTCTTTTTTTTCGCCAAACCGCAACATACTTTGCGCAGAATATCAGCAGACAATAAATGATAGTCCGGATTGTCAGCGATATTACTCAAGTTTTCAATAATAAACTCAATAGCCTTCTCTTTCAGCTTATCCATGTGAAGCCTTTCCGCTAGTTGGAGGCAGTCGATGACGTTATCGGCGCTCAAATTTTTCGTCATTGTCTTCTCGCAAGTTTCCTTAAGTTCATCCAGTGCGTATTTGTCAGCTGCAACCGCAAGTTCACCTGCTAATGCATCGATGTTGTTAACCTTACCAGCGTAAACAAACCGAATCATTTCAACGAGAACGTCGTATGTGATATCAGCGATTTCGATAGTATTCTCCTGCCTCTCCTTCATCTCCGCGTCGAACATCGCGGCGAAAACTGTACTGCTCTTTGCGAGTATACACTTGTGGACCTTCAAGGTTTTACCTTCAGAAATAAACGATAAGTCACTAAACTTGCCGTCGTCAAGAAGAGCCTCGTAATTCTTAATCACTTTAAATTGATATGGAGCATCTTCTACTTCTTCTTTCGGTTTTACAGTTACTTCTTTATTATCTTTATAATCAGAGATAATTATTTCACATGCTATTTTCATTTTATCGTCATTTACTATACCATTTATTGGGTTCAAAATGAAGTCTCGTAATATATATTTTTCATATCCCCAACCTCCATTGCCATATTTATGTTCTTGCATAGTATTATTCATTATTATTTCACCTTTATTATTAAGAATCTTAATACTGACAACTGCTTTAACTTCTTTATCAGATTCCAAATAAATCGATAAGTAGTCTTTAGAATCTTGATTATGTCCTCTAGGGCACAGTATCAAATACCATTGAACATCGCCACTGCCACCTGATGCCGGCATGAACCTCGGCGATTGCGCACATTCCCCAACGTTCTTGCAGGAGCTCAGCATGCGAAAAACATCAACCTCCCACTTGAATTTGAATGGCAAAACGTTGACATCGCCAATAACTTCTATAGGTATCGGGGGAGCCATGTTTTTAACATGTAATACGACTACTATATATAAGATAGCAGCGATCTGCGAACAATGAATTTGTCAGAATCAAAACAGTCGTGTTTTATATTTACGAAGTATTGAGGTATATAACCTATAGTTTATGATAACGATTTTCTGAAGTTCTTTTGCTTCAAAAATATCAGAACATATATATATATTTTTTCGTGAAAACTTGCGCTAAGACGCGCGCACGGCAATCCTTTGCAAGACGTGAAAAACGTTCCGGTTCTATATTATTTTGTACTTAGATGTTAAACGCAACCGACCGTACAACCAAGTAAACGACTCTCTCCAACTGTCAAACGTGAACGTTCGTTTATACACGTAAAATCTTTCGTAAAAACGTGGCTGAATTTTTCGATTCCTAAGAGCACTTAGGTGTCGAACGACGAACAGGTTCAGACTGACTGAGGCAGGCAGCGTGCGCGGCAGGCAGCAGCAGGCTACGAAGGGAGGGGGAACTAAAACATCATCTGAAAGCGCACAAAATTATACACGCACGCTGATTGGATACTACGAATCGTTCGACGTATAGTGTATGCGCAGTAGAGGTCGCTGTTTTACGGACTACACGTTTCATAGACTGCTTGTTATTTTATAATGTGTAGGCATAGTTTTACGCACTTACCGTTTCTTTATTAATCAAATATGAACAAAGTCATGTACAAAAATTAATTGTTCAATTACAATGGGTATACTCAATAACTAACATTGAAACATAAAAAAATTAGTGCTAGATAAATCATTTTCGCCAATCCACGACATACTTTCCGCAGAATATCGCGAGACAATAGCTCAAACTGTGGCTTATCAGTGACATCAACCGCGTTTGTAACAATAAATTCAATCGCTTCCTTCTTCAACATATCCATGCGGAGACTGTTAGCAAACTCTACAAAATCAACAACATTATTAACTTTCAAATTCTTGATTAACCTCCTCTCGCACATATCCTTCAGTCCATCCAATGCGTACTTGTCCGCTACAGTCGCAAGTTCGCCGACCAGTGTATCGATGATGTTCACCTTTCCAGTGTAAATGTAGCGAACCATTTCCTGAAGTACATCGTGTTTGATATCAGCGATATCAACTGTATTCTCCTGCTTCTCTCTCATCTCGGCGTCGAACATCGCGGAAAATACTGGACTACTGTTGGCCAGTATGCATTTGTGTACTTTTACGGTTTTGCCTTCTGACGAAATAAGTGATACGTCAGTAAATTTGTTGCTGTTGAAAAGAGCATCGTATTTGCCGATCACTGCTTGTCGAGCTAGGACATCGTCTAGCTCTTCTCCTTCTTTGCTAAGTTTGATTTCCTTTACTCTGTATCGAGGCATAGTTGTAATTTCGCATATTATTGTCAAGGCACCGTTACTCAGTATACCATTTTCTGGCTTTGTGACAAAATCGGTCGACATCAATTGTCGATATCCATGAGCAATGTTTCCAAATGCATATTCCGCTATAGTGCGATTAACTACCGCTTCGGATTTGTTGTTTAAAACTTTGAAATTACTTACTGCCTTTACTTGTTTATTAGCGTGTAGGTAAAGCGATAAGTAATTTTTGTTGTCTTGCGCATCTCCTCTGGGATACAAAATCAGATGCCATTGAATATCGTTACTGACAGTCGAAGCTATGAATTTCGGTGATTCCAAAAACTCGCCGACGTTCTTGTCGCAGTATGTGTGGAAGTCATTGATATGCCATTTAAATCTGGATGAAATAGCTTTCACTTTTCCCACAGCTGTTAAAGACATGTCTTACGCCGTGCACTGTTGATATATGACAGCTATATATCTACGAATTATGCATTCATTAAAATCAACGCGATCGTATATATATATATATATATATATATATATATATATAAGTATCGCGATATTACCTTTATGGTGACGAGATACTTTAGTTACTTGAAACGGATTGATATTTACTTCTATTAGTTGATTGTGAATGCGGCACGCTCGGCGAAATCTACTTTTGGTTAAATCTGTTGCTATAGGTGCGTCAATCACACCAGACTGTCAGCTTTCGACACGTATTACATTTACAACGTCAACTCATAGGTTAACTTTTTTGACTATAAAGGAGGAAAGCCAAAACAAAAGCTATATAAGCTAAAAGACGGACGCGGACGCTAGTCTCTAAGTTCTGGTTATTCGATCAAAAATTATTCAGCCAGATTTAAAATTCAATGAGCTTTTTAACAAATATGGAAGCTTAGACGTATATCGGAGGAAATTGATTATTTAAATCATGTAAAAATAACTCCAACTAGTCTATTTAATTTGTAATTTATAATTTATTTGAATTACCATGGTTAAAATTACATGCAAGAAGAATATGATTATGAATTTTATTGAGATACATTTATATATAGACCTATATATACATTAAGTTAACTGCTAAATTAAAAACGTATAGAAAAAATTGATTTGAGACATGTTTTATTATTACGCTTAAATTTCGTGATACCTATTAACTCTTGTTTCTTTTGCACGCAAGAAATTTGTTGTTTCTTTCACAAGCAATGCATCAGATAATAATCTATTTTTTTTTTTCGCCAAATCGCAACACACTTTGCGCATAATATCAGCAGGCAACAACTCAAACTCTGGTTTATCAATGACATCGCTTCCTTTTTCAACAATAAATTCTATAGCTTTCTACTCCAGCTTATCCATGCGAAGTTTCTCGGCAAGTTGCAGACAATTGAGGACGTTGTCGATGCTCAAATTTTTCATCATCGTCTTTTCGCAAGTGTCCTTAAGATCCTCCAACGCGTATTTGTCAGCTGCAGTCGCAAGTTTGTTGCAAAAAAAAAACGTAGCGAATCATTTTCGCGAGAACTTTATATTCGATTATTTTAGTTTCCACTTAATGTGGTTATTATTATCCACCACTGAGAATCTCGGCGATTCTATATAGTCCCCAAAATTCTTGCATCTTGTACAAACGTTATTGATTTCCCACTTTAATGTTAATGTCATGGCGTTGACATCACCAACAACATTTGAAGCCATGTTTTATTCAGTGTAGGTACTAGAAGGACTGTATTTGATGTCAACATTGCAACGATCGTGATTCGTATTTTTACTAAGTATCAAAAAGTTACCTTCACCACAGAAGCTCGTTCCTTGAAAAGTAGCTTTCGAGACGGTACACGCGTAAAATCTTTAGTAAAATGTGAAAATAATGTTTTGATACTACGTAATTAAGTATCTCATTATACTTAGGTGCTGAACTATGACAATGTGACAAACGTAAACGTGCGTTCTCGCGGCAACACTGGCATCAACTATAGCTTTTCGACGTAAAGGGAGAGGAAGATAAAACAGACTGCAGAGAAGTAATTTAATATAACACGCACGCCGATTGGTCGCTTCGTTCGCGATCGCGAAATTGATCCCAGCGTCACGGATTTCACAATAGACTACAACTACCTAATTAGTGACGATAATATGTATAGAAAATGACAATCAGCTTAGATGTAATCGTAAATTTGTATAAGTAATAACCGTATGTCGTTTTTAGCGTCGATTTAGATTGTTATTTTGAAATCTCGTAGGTAATTTAGGAATTACATCATAATAGTAAAATCAAACATATACTTTCGTTTATTTCTTTACGAAAAATTGACAAAATAACGTATACTGCGTATACATATACCAAAAAATCTAAAATTGCCTGTTATACCTACAATTCAGAGCATACAAAAGTAATGTTTTACAACATCCCTCCTACTTACATTTATTATAATCATTAATCATGCACAATTCACGAAAAACACGTGATAAAAATAACTAATTCAGCAATGCTTTAAACAACCTATAATATTGAAATATAAAAAATAAAACTGATACTAGAATCACTATTTGTTTTTTTTCGCCAAACCGCAACACACTTTACAAACAATATCATGAGGTAACAACTGAAACTCCAGTTTATCAGTGATATCACTCGCGTTCTCGACAATAAATTCAACAGCCTTCATCTTCAGCTTATCAATTCTGAGTAGGTCAGCAAGCAGCAGACAATTGACGACATTGCCGATGCTCAAATTCCTTATCATCGTATTTTCGCACACTTTCTTCAGTCTATGTAGTGCGTATTTGTCCGCTGCTATTGCGAGCTCGTCGACCAGTCCATCGATGTTGTTCACCTTTCCAGTGTAAACAAAGCGTATCATTTCCGCGAGAACGTCGTACCTAATATCAACAATTTCCACGATTTTCTCCTGCTTCTCCTTCATCTCAGCGCCGAACATCGCGGCAAATACAGAGCTATTCTTGCTAAGGATGCACTTGTGCGCTTTTATTGCTTTACCTTCGGAAATAAGCGATACGTCGCTAAATGTGCTGTCTTTGAGAAGACCCTCGTAAATATCGAGCACTTCAAGCCGTGATGTAAGAGCAGCGTCTCGCTCTTCTTCTTCTTTGCTGAGTTTTTTTAATTCCTTTACTTTATAACGAGGCATAGTTGTTACTTCACTTAGTATCATCAGGTTACCGCCAGCCAGTATGCAATTAGCTGGGTTTGTGATAAAATCTGTTGATGCCAATTTAGAAACCCCTCGAGCATAGTTACCGAATGTATATACCTCCACTGTGTAATCAACCACCACTTCACTTTTCTTGTTCAAAATTTTGAAGTTAACCGCTGCTTCAATTTTAACGTCAGTATATATATAGAGCGACAAATGATCTTTATAATTTTCTTCAAGTCCTCTAGGATACAACATAAAATACCATTTAACCTTGTCATTTATACTTGAAGCTATAAACTTCGGCGATACCAAAAATTCCCCAACTTTCATATCGCAGCACTTGCTAAAGTCATTGATCTGCCATTTCAATTTCGATGAAATAGCTTTTACGTTTCCAACAGGTTTAGGAATTGACGCCATTTTTCATGCAGCTGGACACTGATGACAATGATCTACTAACAATGAAAATGAATACTTATTAATCAAAATGAGAAATATCACGTTTTCTATTTATCCAAGAATCGCTATTTACCTTTATGATAGCGAGTTGCTCACGGTGAATTCACGCACCTTTAAACGTATAGAAAATGTCAAATCTTCCGGGACAAAAACAGACTAGGTATCAAGTGTCAACTCTAAACGTAATTCTCTCTCAGCAACATCAGGCTATAACTCATCGGCGAAGGGAGTTAATAGCTTCAGGTGATAGGGGATAAAGGGCCAAACAGGTTGTCGCATGTAAATACAGTGCCATCTATAGGCGTCTATTCTCATTCTTGAATTTGCGCGCACATGAATGAAGCGTTTGGTATTTAAACTATTATAAACTTAATTGGCTTTGCAACAAATGCAGCAGTTCTGCAGTTTATGTATACGTAATAAAGTAATAGATTACAATTAATCATAAATATTGAACGGTAATTAAACAATAGATAACTCGAGCAGTACAAATTAGACTAAATTAGTCTGAAAAATAGAATATCTTAGTTTGATTACAATAATATACGTGTACAACAAAAATTAAGATTGCTGTCGGTGCGCATAATCGACGTTAATTTTAAACTTAACGCAAACTTAAAAACACACACACACACACAAAACGTAAATACTTTCGTACTTTTGTTCATTTATAATCATTCACATAATTCACGCAAATCGTGATACAAAAATAAACAGTCTACATAGCGCTTATGTAATAACTCTCATTTAATAACGAACTATCGGTTTCTTTTCGCCAAACCACAGCAAACTTTGCGCAAAACATCAGCAGGCAACAACTCAAACTCTGCTTTCTTCGTGATAACCGCCGCGTTTTCAACAATGAATTCTACAGCCTGCTCCTTCAGGTCAACCATGCGAAGCTTATCAGCAAGTTGGAGACTGTCGACGACATTTTCGACACTCAAATTTTTCGTCATCGTCTTCTCGCACGTGGTCTTCAACCTATCCAACGCGTACTTGTCTGCTGCAGTCGCGAGTTCACCGGCTATTCCATCGATGCCGCAAACTTTTCCTACGTAAATGAAACGAATCATTTCCAGGAGAATGTCCGGCCTGACGTCATCTACATCCACGATATCTTTTGTAACGACTTCGAACATGGCAGCAAACACCGAGCTACTCTTCCCGAGTATGCACTTGTGTGCTTTCACTGCCCTACCTTCCGAAATTAAGGTTACATCGCTCAATCTGCCTTCATTGAAAAGAGTCTCGTATTCGTCTAGGACTTTTAGTCGAGGCAGTGTAGGTTCTTCTATCTCGTCGAATTTTCGTTTTATCCCACTGTAACTGCATATTTCTTGGTGCGGATAAAACATATTTACTTCGCATATAATGATCATTCTGCCGCCTTTCGTCAGTATGTCGTGCGCTGGGTTTGCGAGAAAATCTTGCCCCACAAGTTTCGGAAATCCGAGACCGTAGTTATTGAAAAAAGTCTTCCCAGTCGATTTAGCCGCCATCAGAACTTTACCTGTGCTACTGACAATTTTTAAACTACCTATTGCTATCATCGCCGGATTGGCATATAGGTAAAGTGACACATGATTTTCAGCAGTTTCCTTTTCCCCTTTTGGATACAAACGCAAATACCATTTTACGTTGCCGGTTGCACAGTACGCCGTGTATTTCGGTGATTCGAAATAGTCACCAACAACCTTGTTGCTTATTTCGAAATTATTAATCTCCCATTTAAACTCCCATCTCGATGAGATAGAGGTAATCTTTCCGGAAGCCATATTTCATGTAAACATGTAAACTGACAGGGATCTACGAAAAACAACGAGTCGGTCAAAATCAAAACGACCTCGTGTTTAGTATTTATCGAGAGCACGATATTATATTACCTTTGTCTGTATTCGTATGTAGCTCAAACCGTATTATTAACGTTTACTTGTACACACACAGTACACTAGCTTGAACAAATGCTCGAAAAATCTTGCTAAAACGTTCTGTTTGTATAGGGACTGTCAAACGTCAATTATATAGCAGCGCGGCAGCAGGTTAGGTTATAGGCGCAGACGAAAAAAAAAGCCGGACTGGGAGAAAATGCGCATAACAAGTATATTCGCCTTGTTAAGCGTGACGTGTGACGTCACAGCTCCCATATAAAATAATGTATTTTCCACCAATAGGATAGTTCCGATTTTGGCCGCCTTATAGGGTTTCCCGTGTATTTTGTGGCGCCACTTGTGGCTTAACAAGGCGAATTCGTAGTGTTAAGTCTACAGCGCCCCCTCAGTAAGCAATAGCGGATACGCCATAAGAACTACGCTTGCAATCCTCCCGAATCCTGAGGGGGCGCTGTAGACTTAACACGACGAATAGGTTTACGTTGAATGGATCTTTTTCGAATCGTTCGACGATCAGGCAGAAGGGTAGTATTTATATTCGCGATCAGAAAGTTGATTGCATATTATCATAACAAAATTGAAAAACGAAAAATAAAATGAAATACGATTCATGACGAAATTGATGGCTTCTTTACGTCAAAGATAGGTATTATAAATTTATTTAGTATAGTTCTGAAAATTCGTTTAAACCATATTGAATAATTTATTTTAAGAAAACTTTCATCATCTTTTATAAATTTACATTTGTTAGTTGTAGAATATGAAGTTGAAACTTGTAAGTAATCATTGTAATCATAAAATTCAAGACATACGGAAAAATTATTTTAGGATGTGAGTTCTACTTACGTATGTATGTACTAATTATTAAATCGGATCATAAAATGTGGCGCTGTTGTAACTAGGTGTATACAGCATGCGCGAATCCGAGTTTGAAGTACAAAAAATAAAATGAAATACGATTGATGATTCGTTTATAAAGATAAATATTATGCATTTACTTAGCGTATTTGCGACAATTCTTTTTTTAACAGTATCGAATAATTTATTTAAAAAAAACTTGTCGTCAAAACAAGTACAAATAAACGCACATTAACGTGAAAATTAATCTTACAAATTTATATTTGTTATTTGCAAAACATAAAGGTTAAACGTAAGTACGTATATCAAATAGATAGTTGAATTGAAAACATACAAAAAAATTGTTTTAGAATACATACTTACTTACATACTCTTATTTGTTTAAATTAAAGCGAAATTTGTAAAGAACGCGTGAAAATATAATTTAGCAAAGTTACATATAAATAAAGACCACATATTTAAACATGAAATAAAAAATGCTAAAATTAAACACTATTTGATTTTTTTGGCTAAAGCACAGCATACTTTGCACACAATATCATGAGACAGCAACTGAAACTCTGGCTTATCAGTGATATCACTCCTCCCCTTTTCTACAATAAATTCGATAGCTTTCTCCTTCAGCTTATCCATGCGTAGTTTGTCGGCGTATTGGAGACAATCGACAACGTTGTCGAGGTTTAAGTTCTTTGTCATTGTCTTCTCGCACGTGCCCTTCAGCTCTTCCAGTTCGTATTTGTCCGCCGCAACCGCAAGTTCACCGGCTATTGCATCGAGGTTTTCGATTCTTCTTACATAGACAAAACGAATGATTTCAACGAGAACATCATATTTGATATCATCTATTTCCACGGTATTCTCCTGTTTTTCTTTCATCTCGACGTCGAACATGGCGGCAAATACTGGGCTGTTCTTGGCAAGTATACATTTGTTTACTTTTAAAGTTTTACCTTCTGAAATAAGCGATACGTTGCTAAATTCGATGTCGTTAATTAGATCTTCGTAAATGTCAAGCACTTTGAATTTAGGTAGATAATCTTCATCTTCGACTTCTTCGTTGAGTTTTTTCTCCCCCTCTTCGTGTGCAGACATGTTTATTTTACACACAATTGTGGTTATCTTATCGCCGCCATTTAAAGCCAAGTTCGGGATCAAATCTGGTGACAAAAATTTTTCATATCCCCAACCTGCATTCTTATTAAATACATGTCCCGCGGCTACTGTATTTTTACTGACCACTACTATATCATCATTATTGAGAAGTTTAAAAGTAATATTCACTGATGTCTTTATGTCTCCGTTACCGTATAGATAAAGCGACAAATGATTGCCAACATCTGTTCTGATTCCTTTTGGGTACAAACGCAAATACCATAGAATATTGCCATTGACACTACATGCTGTAAATTTCGGCGATTCCAAATATTCCCCAACTTTCGCGCAACTTATGCAAAAGTTATTAATTTCCCACTTGAATTCTAATGAAATACTTGATGAACTAGTCTTGACAATCCCAACAACTTTTGAGGACATATTTTATGCTGTACGCTGGCAGTGATCTACGAATCACAAAATGAGTTCATAAAAATCAAAACAATAATGTTTCTTGAAATTATTTACCGAGCATCGCCAAATTACCTTTATATATGATAGCAAGCTTCTTGAGTTCGTAAGTCGAGAAGTATATATCGAAGTTTATCCGTATACTTGTGTGAACGCACGTATGGCAGCGGGAAATCTTGTGTGTAAAGCGTAAAAGCGTCCTGGTTCCACTTATAAGTATTTTGCACCTCGTTTTGCACTGTATCATGTACTATATGTAACCGAGTGACAGACGTTGACGACGCGTGCCTTAGCATTACTACTTGTGGCAACTGGCTATCTAGTTCGACGAAGAGAGAGAGAGAGAAAAAAAAAAAAAAATAACCGGGATTTAATTGTGTTAGTGTACAAATAAGTTTTTGATATCGGCACTTCGGATCTGCGCCACCAGCAGTCAGGAGACTCATTAAAACATGAAATCCGTGGCGCTGCAATCAACTTTGCGCTCGCGAATTATACGGTGAGTGCTGCCCTTGACTATACATAATACCTCAAACGATTCTGAAGCGGCCAATAGCAAGCGCTTGTTGATGCTTGCCGCTTTGTCTTTGTCTTCTCTCTCTCCTCATCTCCGTCGCCCTCTCCTCTCTCTCTCCTTCAGATCTCGTCTCTTCATCTCCTCCTCGAGAGAGAGAGAGAGAGAGAGAGAGAGAGAGAGAGAGAGAGAGAGAGAGAAGACAAAGACAAAGCCGGCAAGCATCAACAACGCGCTTGCTATTGGCCGCTTCAGAATCGTTTGAGGTATTAGTGGTATAGTAGAAGAGGGCAGCACTCACCGTATAATTCGCGAGCGCAAAGTTGATTGCAGCGCCACGGATTTCATGTTTTAGAGTTTTAGACTGCTGGTGGCGAGAATCCGAAGCTGCCGATATCAAAAACTTATTTTACACTAACACAAATTCAAATGTAGATTAACCTTATTGGGAATACAATATAATGACGTAAAGCTAATTAAGTGCAAATACATGTGATTATATATCTATAGGTACATCATCGTACAATATTATACCAAATTTTACTGTACTGACGGTAATATAAGCTGTATGTCGTTGATGAACTTTAGTTTTGTTTATAATTATCTTTGATGATATTACGTATGCAACAAAGACCATTATTTCGAATAAGAATTACTTTACCGACTTTTTTCAGCGCCTACCAAACATATTACAATAGTATAAGCTACTAAAACTGCGTAAAAGCAAAGTCAAGAAGAGCAATTGCAATCGGTTCTTAAAAACTTTCTTATATCATAAAAACTATTCATCATTAATATGAATTGTACATTGTAAGTTAACAATTATATTCAAAGCATACGAAAAATTATAAAACGAAATAATATAAGTATACTTGCAAAAAAGCATGCAATAAAAAGAATTATAATCATAAGTTTAATATCTCATGAATACAAGGTGATACTATAAGCAACATCTTAAACTCGGGTTTGTGCGTAACATCACTTATTTTCTCAACAATAAATTCTATAGCTTTCTCCTTCAGCGTATCCATGCGAAGTTTGTCGGCACATTGGAGGCAATCGATGACGTTGTCGACGCTCAAATTTTTCGTCATTGTCTTCTCGCACGTGGCCTTCAGTCCATCAAGTGCATATTTGTCGGCTGCAGTAGCAAGTTCGCCGACTAGTTCATCGATGTTGATCACCTTTCCAGCGTAAACAAAGCGAACCATTTCCACGAGAACGTCGTATCTGATATCAGCGATTTCGACGGTATTTTCCTGCCTCTCCTTCATCTCGGCGTCGAACATGGCAGCGAAAACTTCACTACTGTTAGCGAGTATGCACTTGTGGACCTTCAAGGTTTTACCTTCCGCAATAAGGGATACGTCAGTCAATTTATTGTTATCCATTAGATTCTCGTACTTAAGTGTCGAGCACTGCAAGTCGAGCTGAATCAGCGACTTCTTGCTCTTTTTCTTTGAGTTTAATTCCCGTCGCTTCATACGTGGGCATAGTTATTTCACACAATATCGTTAACTTTCCGTTGTTTAGAATATCGTTGACTGGGTTTACGACTCGATCTCTTGATATCAATTTTCCACTCCCTTCAAGATATGAATCGCCGAATGTATGATTCTTTATCGTATAATTCACTACCACTTCGCCTTTGCTGTTAAGAATTTCTAATTTACCCGTTGCATTAATTTTTGTGTAAGTATATAGATAGAGCGACAAAAAATTGTTATTAACTTGTCTGCTTAATCCTTTAGGGAACAAAGTTAGATGCCACATAGCGTGACTGCTGATACTTGTTGCCACGAATTTTGGCGACTCCAGTCGGTCCCTATTGTTTTCGCCTCGGTTTTCGCAGCATGTGCCAAAGTTACTAATCTCCCACACGAATTTCGATGAAACGTTTTTAATGTCCCCAACATCATGTTTTGTAACCATTTTTCTAGACGTGTATTTACTGACAGCTGATCTACGAATAACAACGAATCGATATTAAAATGAAAACAACAGTGTTTACTATTTACCTGCAAGTATCGCGATACTTACCTTTAAGTATTACAGGGACTTCGTTGCTTAAACGTGCCAACGTTTGATTATATTGCACGCAGAGAAAATCTTTTTGAAGTATATAAAAAGACGTTGCTAAATCTTTCGGTACAAAGTAGGTACTTATTATGTGTCAAGTCGATATAGGAGTCGAACGCACAGACTGTCAACCTTTCGACGTGCACTCACCCGCACGCATCAACAGGCACATTAATGGAGGGAAGAGAGAGACACACGACGAAAACATAAAGGTTAGAACGAAAGAGACGAACGCTGATTGGTCGATCCGGAATTGAATTGCTTATGAGGTGGTAAAGGATCGGGCGCAAAAAACGATGATCTCCACTTCTATTTGAAAGATACTCATGCATTAATTGTAAGTAAATAGACACCGAGAGAATAATATATCTAATGTCGAGTTCTTGCGTGTAGCGTTTTTTTAATTGAACTAATGTCAATTTAACCGTTTGCTCTTCAATCAATATAATGGATGTGATTGTAAAAGTGTGTCAGCTATAATCAGGTAATGTTAAAGATAATTTTTCGAATCGTCAAAAATATAAAATAACTTACTTTTAACAAATCGTACAAAAGTATCTGTACATACATTGAATGGATACTTGCACAGCACGCACGACCTCTGAATTAAAAAGTAAAAAAATAAAATAAATACGATAGATGGATCGAGCAATTTGCGATAGAAATATTTATTTCACATATTTCTGAAAAATAATTTCGAAATGCACACGGAAAAATGTTTTTACGACACAATAAGTATATGCTTAAACAAACTTTAATGTATTTATATTTATGCAAATTCACGAAAAAAACATGTTACAAAACTGATTGCGATTAGTTGTAGGTATAGATTATATTTAATAACTCATGAACATAAGTAATGCTAAACAGATCATTGTATATTAGTTACTTTAGCCAAACCACAGCATACTCTGCGTAGAATATCAGGATCAGTCAGCAATCCAAACTCTGGTTTCGTTGTGATATCAGCTGCGTTTCTAACAATAAATTCTATCGCCTGTTCCTTTAGTTTATCCATGCGGAGTTTGTCGGCAAGTTGCAGAAAATTGACGACGTTGTCGACGCTCAAATTTTTTGCTATTGTCTCCCCGCACGTCTCCTTCAGTTTTTCCAGTTCGTATTTGTCAGCTGCAACCGCGAGTTGGCAGGCTAGATTATCGATGTTGTTGACCTTACCAGCGTAAACAAATCGTACCATTTCTACGAGAACGTCGTATTCGATGTCAGCGATTTCGACGGTATTCTCCTTCTTCTCTCTCATCTCGGCGTTGAACATCGTGGCGAAGACTGAGCTGCTGTTAGCGAGTATACACTTGTGGACCTTCAAGGTTTTACCTTCCGCAATAAGGGATACGTCACTTAATTTATTGTTGTCCATTAGATTCTCGTAAATGTCGAGCACTGCAAGTCGAGATGAAACAGTGGCTTCTTGCTCTTTTTCTTTGAGTTTCATTTCCGTCTCTGTATACGTGAGCTTAGTTATTTCACATACTATCGTCAATTTGCCGTTGTTTAGCATGTTATTTACTGGGTTAACAATAAAATCTTTGGATATCAATTTTGTTACCCCGTTCGCCCACGACCACGCCATATGCTTAATCTCAAAAACGGAATTCTTCACCACTTCACTTTTATTGTTCAAAATTTTTATGTCAATCTTCATAGGGATTTTTAATTCATTATAATGTAAAGATAGCGCCAAAAAATTCTTACAATCTCCGCTTTTTCCTCTAGGGTACAACCTTAGAAACCATTTAGTGTCGGAAGGATTAATATCCAGTGTTTGAAATTCCGGCGAATCCACATAGTCCCCAATCTTCTTGAAGTAGCCAATAAGAAAGTTATCAATCTCCCATATGATTTTCGATGAAACATGTTTAACTTCTCCAACATCTTTCGAATTCATTTTTCTAGTAGTGTATATATGTATATTATAATTATTGGCTGGAGATCTGCGAATAACAATGAGTTCATATTAGTGTTTCCTATTCACTATAATAAGTACCACCATATTATAACCTTTACGCACACTAACGTTAGCTTATTGTATATACCTATATTTGATCAAGAATACACGTACATAAAATCTTTTGTAAAATATGATGCTGAATCTTCCGAGTTTAGGACGTTTCGCCTAAAACCATTTCGCCAATAGACACTTCGCCTAAGTCATTTCACCTAAAAGACTTTTCTCCAGTGAATCTTTTTTCCAGAAGGACATTTCGCCAGGAGGGACATTTCGCCAGCAGGGGCATTTCGCCAGTAGGACAATTCGCCAGTAAGACCTTTCACCAGTAGGACATTTCGCCAGTAGGGACATTTCGCCACATGCGAAGTTTTGCCACAAATGCTCTTTCTGTATTGCTTGAACATATAAAGAAGTTTTATAAGAGAATTCTAAAGCAATCATACGCCAATGAATTTTGACTTCGCGCCCTTCCACACCCAGAATCCACTCTGGCTGATAT
Organism: Pteromalus puparum; assembly: GCA_012977825.3. Lineage (NCBI taxonomy): Eukaryota > Metazoa > Arthropoda > Insecta > Hymenoptera > Pteromalidae > Pteromalus > Pteromalus puparum. The sequence goes on along the minus strand of CM053169.1, from coordinate 42,227,938 downwards.
ATCATTGTTTCCGGAATCTGGAGGTTATTGAACTTGGGTACATATAAAAATAACCCTACTAACCCAACATCAACTTCGGGGAGCGGCTGAACACATTTTGTTACCGTGTTGGTTAACCCAAATGGGTTAACTCTGGCTGACATATATTTGTTGCCGGACTNGAACACATTTTGTTACCGTGTTGGTTAACCCAAATGGGTTATGGGTGTGTCGGGCGCTTCGCGCCCGTCCACACCCAGAACCCACATGGGTTAACTCTGGCTGATATATCATTGTTTCCGGAATCTGGAGGTTATTGAACTTGGGTACATATAAAAATAACCCTACTAACCCAACGTCAACTTCGGGGAGCGGCTGAACACATTTTGTTACCGTGTTGGTTAACCCAAATGGGTTAACTCTGGCTGACATATATTTGTTGCCGGACTCTAGAAATGTCAAAATACGGCTAATCTTACATTTGTGGCGAAATGTCATTGTGGCGAAGTGTCGCATGTGGTGAAATGTCGCGTGGTGAAATGTCATGATACGACTTATATATATATATATATATATATATATATATATAGCGCTAAATCAATCATCCTTCTGTGAATAGACTCTTGTTTAGTACTAGAATGTGGTCTTTTATATAGATATTGTATATATAATACATAAATATACGACTTTGCGGACCTTTCATTGACCGCTTTTTCAACGACGGACACTTCATTGGTTCTAGTTCCGAGTTGCTTATGTGGCAGGTTCGCATGTTTAAAATATAATCCTACTAACCCCATTACCGCCATTGGCTTGGGTTGCAGTTGATTCTAGTACTGAGTTGCTTAATCCAAGTAAGGATGGCGAATGGCTCAAACAGAAAAACCCGCTTCGCGCCCTGTTATTTTCATTTGGATTTTTCAGTTTACTCACCTATCATCTTATAATGGATTATTGGGTTAAAGAAATTTGAAATAACGACAACTGATTTTAGTGTTAAAGGGATGCTCAGACGTAAGAAAAACATGTTTCTGGCGAAATGTCCCGACTGGCGAAATGTCCTACTGGCGAAATGTCTTACTGGCGAATTGTCCTACTGGCGAAATGTCCCTGCTGGCGAAATGTCCCTCCTGGCGAAATGTCCTTCTGGCAAAAAGACTCACTGGAGAAAAGTCTTTTAGGTGAAATGACTTAGGCGAAGTGTCTATTGGCGAAATGGTTTTAGGTAAAACGTCCGGATACGAATCTTCCGGGACAACGTACTGTGTTAATGTATAGGTGTCGAAGAGACTGTCAACTCTCAACGATCACTATCCTGCAGCCACTGACGATAAGTAACTCGATCGCCGGAGGGAGAGAAGCAAAAACAAAGGTTGGAATGCTGAAGGCAAAGAGACGAACGCTGATTGGTCCACGCGGAATCGCTTGAAGTGGTAGGGGTCGAGCGCGAAAAACGATAATGTGTACTACTATTTAAAAAATACTCATAATAGGTACACTAATTGTAAGTATAGACACCGATATAATCATATATTTATTGCGTGTAGCGATTTATATTTGAAGTAATGTCAATTGAACAACTTTCTGTTGAACTAATGTACAGAAAGTTATAATACGTAAAAAGTAGGTACTACTCTAAAAATGTGCCAACTATAGTCCATCAATTAGGTGCTGTAGAAAATGTTTTTTTTGAATCGTCAAAAATATGAAATGATTCACTTAAAATAATTTTATTAGTATGTTTAATAAATATTTGCAACGCACACACAAACCCTCAATTAAAAAGCAACAAATAAAATAAATACGACAAACAGATCGAGCGCTTTGTGACAGAAATATCTATCATGCGTACTTCGGAAAAATAATTTGAGAACGCATGAAAAAATTTTTTCGTGACATGATAAGTATACTTAAACAAACTTAAAATTTATTTATATCTTTATAAAAAATTTACAAATGATTAGTCGTAGTAGGTATAAATATTTTATACATTCGATAGAATGCCGGTGGTTAGAACGGGTACCTTGATCGCTTCGGCTGCGGCGAAGGATTTTTTGAAAATCAAAATTTCGATTATTCAAAACATAAAATACACGCTTATATTCAAGCTTTGAGACAACAAGCCAATAGTTTGAAAAAATCATGATCCCTCATGTAAAATCATCACTTCATGCTGCATAATTTCGTATATCGTCGGATGTTTAATGATTTCGCAAACCACATAAGTCGATAAGTCAATCCTACTATTCCGGGACATCATTTCAAAAAATCTATGCCTGATTCGTGCGCATGCAGTAAATAGGGAACGCGCCGTTGCATTTTGTGTCAAAGAACGCCTTTGCCAACTCAAAGTTTTTGTCATATTCCATTAATCTTATTTGATCCGCCGTAAGCACGTCCCAAAACGACACGTTTTCGTAGAATTTCGCCTTTTGCATCTCTCTTAGCTGCTCTTTGCAGAGATTCAGATAACGCATTGGTTTCTTGTTGTATTGGTTGAAGACTTGATGGTTTATACCGACGATTGGTGCTCCCATCATTTCTCTTCTGACGATCTCGGCGATGATATCCTGTAACCAAGGGCTTTTGTAATTTATCGCTTGGTAAAGCGAGATCACCTCTCGGTCTAAGATGTCAAGACCTAAGTCAAAGTAGAGCCAGGCCAGCTCTGGATTACGCTTGCCAACTATCAGTAAGTCAAATGACTTTTCCTCTTCGTCTCTGTGGTTAAAGTCTGCACCTTGCTTCAGCAGCATTTTGGCGGCTTTATGATTCTGGACATTGAAATGACAAGCCATTAGCAATGGAGTGTCGCTATAATCGTTTTTCAAGTCAATGTCCATATTCTACTCCTTTCTTGAATACTTCAATCACGTACTCCAGTACGCCAGGTAGCTTATTGTACATCACCCTTTTGGTGCCTTGCTTATCATACATCACATTGCTATTATCATACTTCACATTTTGGTTTGGTAAAAGAGGGAGTTTTCTAAAATAGAAAAAGAAATACGTGATTGTTTGATGGAGAAAATTGGAGGTGTGACAAAGAAAATATTTTTGAGATGAGTGGGAGTATAAAGAGGGGTGAAAGAAGGGAGAATCCATTTTTCGGGCAAAGGTGTAGCAGGACCTATCCAAGGGTGACTACAACCAAGAAGCTTTTGTACTTGCACGTAAGAAGGAAACTGCTAAAGAAAAGGCTCTTTATAAAATCGTGCAGCTGCTGCGTTTGCCACAGAGATGGGGATTCCCACAATTACGTAGTCATTTACAGATATAATACAAAGGCAATAAATTAACTGTTTTAATAAAACTACTTTGTTTAATGCATTGTTTACTAAATATTAAATAAATATAAACATCATTTATAAAAAAAATTCGTTTGACTATCTATTTACACTTAATAATAATTACACAGTACAAATATACTTATTAGTTTGTTCAAAATACTGCAATAAAATTATGTTTACATGTGCTCTATCAACTGGTTGAGCTATCCAGTAAATCCTGAATGACAGTCTGTACTGCTGTTGGATTGTCTGATGTTGCCTACAGTTGAAACAATTTAGTTTTAATATCACGATTTTTAGATCTAGCCGATCTATTGTAAATGCATACCATGTGTCCTGCTCTATTGATCCAATACATTTTCAGTCTGTCGAAGTGTTTCACGTAGCCCTCAATTACACCATTAACGACCACTGGCTGTCTTTTAGCCGATTTCCAATCCTCATTGTATTCCCATTTCAACTCTTCTAACCAATTTAATGTACCTGAAAATATTTCATTATCAATTCGTGCTTATCAATCAATTCAATGTAAGAAATTATCTCTAAGGTCATATTTATTATAAATTCTCTTACCAACAGAATTAACAGCGATGTCTAATTGTCCGTTAAATACATACACGTGAAGATCGGTAGCATTGAGTAATGTTTCCACTAAAAATCGCAACAAATATAATCAGTAAATATTAGATATTTATCAATATACAGAATTTCGATAAAGAATGAAATTAAAAGTGCGAGTGCGTACCTTGTGTTATGACAGGTTTCATGAAATCTTCTTCCAACATTTGATTAACAACGCCGGCTGTATGCCCCCAGTAAACGTCTAAATCAAGTCTTTGTTTCACCACCGTATTCATGAAAATTGCCAGTCGATTCATGTTATCCCTATAGCTTCCGTAAATTACTTGATCGAATGGATTATTGTCGCTTAATTCTAATATCGATATAACATTGTAGAGATCGATACTGTTAGTCTCGTTGTAAATTATGGAGTCCATTTGTAAGAGAAGTCTGAAAGCCTTCGCCCAACTTCCTTCTACGCAAGATTCTTTTATCCTGAGAGAGGCATTGTTTATTCTTTCGTAACCATACCTATCCACCATACCCTAGAAAGATTAAAATTTAATTTTTTTGCTCTTCATATGAATTTAATGTTAAATTGACAATTAAAAATTACCATGTACAAGAGAGATTGTGCATATTCCAGTACTGAATGAACAGGAGAGATCCAAGGACTTCCCAGAGCTATCCCTTTCAAGTTACTTCTTATTCTTCCTTTTATTTGTTCCTAAAAAATTAATATTTATTACAAAAATCATGCCAGTATTAAGCAAGCACAAGTCGATAAATTGTTGCAAAAATAAAAATTTACCTCATACCAAATATTGGCAAACTCAACAGTCATTTTCCCACCATAAGATTCCGTGACAACGTAAGTGGGAGTATTGGCGAATTTTGGAAACTTATTGTAGAACTCGGTCATAAATTCTAAAAGATCGGTCGCTATTTGCCTATTTGTTTTGCTATAGTGGTAAGGATGCTCGACATAACTGAACCCGGTACCGACTGGACTGTCAATGAATAATACGTTGTAATTTTTTATCTAAAAAAAAACATAATTAATATAACTTATAATAAAGAAATAATAGAATCAATTATTGATCGATTTAATTACCCATGTGTGATTTCTAGGCTCCAAATTCAAATCGAAAGGTCCCAATTGCATAAAGTTTCCATAGCCAGTGGACGACTGTCCTGGGCCTCCTTGAAGCCAAATTATCAAGGGTTTCTCGTAATAATTTTCTTCGACAACTGCAGTTGTAAAAAAGAGCCACCAAAACATGTGCGCGTACTCTCGAACCTTAATATATCCCCATTCTTGTTCACCTTCGCTGAAGCCCTTTTTCGCTTCAAAATTAAAAAATTAATTTATGAACGAAAAATTATAATTATATATTGGCAAATTCTAAAAAAAAATTGTATTTACCACTGGTAGCATTAAAAAAGCACAAAAATAAAAACAAAATTAAAATTAAAATCTTCATTTTCGCATCTTATGTTCGCAAGAATATTGAAGGACAACTATACCGAACTTAATTTAAGCGCTTTATGAAGATGAGCAGCTCATGCGAACCAAAATATCTTATCTTTTATGCAACTTAATCGAGGGGAATCAGTACAAATATTGAATGCAATTTAGAATGACATAAATAAATACAATAAACAGACACGCGTCAATCCATTTAACTGTGAAATGTTAATATCCTCTTTACTGAAAGTCACAAAAGCTGTTACACAGTTTTTAGATTGACTGTGATTTTGTACAATGAAATTTTAACGTAACTATTTGAAAGACGTATTTATTGAACTTGATCAACAAAGAAACACTGTGTATTATAACTCAGCTTTATCTCGTGGAAGATTATTGATTTTAAATTGGAAGACTAATATTTTAAAAAGTTCCCATCAGCAATTTCTATAAATTTTATTCTAAATTCTAATTTAAATTTGCGAATATTTAAATAAATAAAATAAAACAAAATGAGCAATATTATAATTTTCGGTACATATATTACACAAGTATTATATTGTTCTGCAAAGTCTGGGAAGTGTGAATTATGCGAAGTTTATGTAAAACAGCATACGGGGGATAACTAACTATATATATCTATAGATCTTGAAATTCTCTTCAGTGCATAGTATGATTCTCATGAATTATTCAGATCATCTTGAATTATAAATACGAACAAATTAATGGTAAAGAATCTTCTAAGGATTTTCAAAATAAGTGACGTGGATTTCTTGATTACAGTTCGATTGCTGGGAAACAATAAAAAATCACCTATTAAAAAAACTATGATGTGATGACGCGGGTGAATAAAATAGTAATGATTACCATCTCTACAAAATATTGGCGTTTCGTATATGAATTCGATCATGGATAATAGTAATTTTAGTTTTCGAAATGATTTTTTGGTGCGCAAAATCAATCGGGTGTTATAATAATCGAACTATTTTATTTAAAATTAATTTCATTTTCATTTATTTAATCATCCATTAATCAGAAAAAGTCTAATTTTACAACAATAGCAATCTTAATTTTTTTAGTAGGTTTACTTTTTCTTAATAAAAGTAAGTAATTTTTTTCAAAAAACTTCTTCACTCTTAAAAATGTCCTTCGATTCACGCGCCTCTGTATACATATATTCATTAGTACGCTCCTCAGCCCACAAATACAAAATCAATAACTCAATTATACATATACCAGCCAACATTCAAAACTCATCTCAAGCTCTCGCGCTTCAACAGAGATCACCGCAGCCAAACCCCGGTTGGTAAAGTCCTTACCCGCACCTGCAGTCTTTATCGACCGAATCACGTGTGTTTACACGGTTCCAACTTCCACATCAGTGGCTTCTGCTGCACCTAAACATGGAAGCTCGTGTCACGAGATAAACAGCAAACAATCCATCCTCTTCGTCTTCGGCAACGAAAAAATTCACAACGAAAGTCAAGCAAGATGTTAATCCGACGGAAAATTCTGCCTCGAACGGCCAGCGATATCCTCTCCACGACGTTCCTGCTGATAATCGTACCGTTGCTCTACTGGTTCGAGCTATGGATTGTCCTGCCTAATCTTTATGAACCAGGATCTGCTATGTATATATTCCACTTTTGTCTGGGAAGCTTCATTATGATTAATATTGTGGGAAACTTTACTTACACGGTGCTGTCCGATACCAGTACTCAACGAGTGGTAGTGCCGACGAGTAAAATGAATATTAAAGAGGGTTGGAGGCTCTGTGCTGTCTGTACATCGATTGCACCTCCTAGATCCTGGCATTGTACAACTTGTGACACGTGTATCTTGAAGAGGGATCATCATTGTATATTTACAGCCTGCTGTGTGGGACATTACAATCATCGATACTTCCTGATGTTCATATTCTATCTGTTTGTTGCCACAGTGTATTCCTTTACTTATAATAACTTCTTTATCTGGAGCAGGATACACTTTGAGTTTCCTATAACTATCATCAAACTGGTATTTCCTGTGGCTATATTTATATTCGGATTTGATGGCTCGATGGAGCAGTTCTACTTGATGCTCTACATTGTCACTGTCATAGGAATGCTGTTCACTGGTGCTCTTTGCGTTTACCATTTCAATCTGCTGTTCAATGGCTGTACTTCTGATGAAAGAAACAAGAAGAACTATAGCTATAATTTGGGATTGAAGCAGAACATTAAAGAGGTTTTTGGTGACAAATGGTATTTGGTATGGTTAATCCCCTATGTTTCATCCAAGTTGCCACAAGACGGAGTGTCCTGGCACAGATCCAGCAAGTGGAATATGAACAACAGCAAGTGCAAGTGAAAGCTTGTAGTCAAGCGTGAGAAAAAGTGTGACCTGCTTGTGTAGGATTAATTGTTGACAAAACTTGCTAAGGGACCAACTTAAATGTCGATACATACATGTATGGACAAATTATTTTATGTTGTAGACCTAATATTTCGTTATGAAGATTTTGTAAAGCTCAATTCTTACAACTTTTATATGTTAATCCATATATTAATTTGATTGAGTGAGTAATAGACTGAAACAATTATTACAAGAAAATAGAGTATACTTGTGTTTGCAATTGTTTATATGTAAAAAATGTTGTAATATTCTATTGAGAGTGTATATGATTATTGTTAGTACTTATGAGAAAAGTTCAATTTTTCACTTTTTTAAAATGAATACTGTGTTTGACATTTTGTTTCCATCCATCACAATCATTGCAAATGGTTTATACAATAACAAGTTATTAGATATTAATTAATTTATATATGTTTATATTATTTTTTACAAACTTACGCACATTTGTCAAGCAAAGTTGTGTAATTATACCGTTATAAATAATACAAAATTATTCAATCGCTTATCTAATATACAATGATGTTCTGTGATAGAGTTTGCTTGAAAGTTGCAATAAAAGTAACCATTCTTGTGTTCACTATGCAGCAATTATGAGAATGTGAATCACTACACTTCATTGAAATAAATTTTAACATTACAAAAAAAGTATATTCTGATAAATTGTGATTCATTTCTTATCCTCTGTAATCGCGCATAAAAAATGCACAATTTTTATATTATGCATTCATTTATAAAATTATGAATATTTATTTTACGCATAAGTATTACGATACAAAAAATTCAAATACATATAATAGGTAGGATAAGTAATGCCATCTATCAATTCGCAGAAAACCGTCGATTCCGCGAATCCGGCGAGAGATTCAGCAGATTTCGTCATCTCTACAGGTAAGGTTGGATCGTACGTGTGTATACGGGCTTGTCGGCGAATTTTTTCACCTTTGTTTCAAAGAAAAACATTGACTCGAATGAATAAAGAACGGAATTTGGTTAACCCCTTGTAAATATTTTTCGATAATAATTAGTTTAAGCACCAAGCAATGGCTTCACCAGCACCAAAGTCCCCCGAACAGTCGGAGAAAAGTCGGAAATACGACAGGCAATTGAGGTAAAGTATTTTGATAAACTGGGATGATTCACTGATTTGAAAAAATGGAATCACAGTGAAATTTGGATATAGCTCGATTAATTTGAGTAATCGCAGAGTTACTTGAATGTTTCTGTAAATTAATTACAGGTTATGGAATGATCACGGACAAGCTTTATTGGAATCTGCACATGTTTGCCTAATAAATGCTAATGCACTTGGCACTGAAATTCTTAAATCACTCGTACTGCCAGGGATTGGTGCCTTCACCATCATCGATGGAAACAAAGTAACGGATGAGGATATTGGATCCAAGTAAGAAACTATATTGAGTTTTGAGTCGTACGATAGGATTAGATCTTGTTTTGGAATTGTGATTCTGTCATTGCATATAATGACTGTCTTCAATTTAATAATTCTAGTCTCAATGTTTTATACGACACATACTATAATTGTCTAATTTCTTTCTAAAAAAATTCATGCTCTTCTCTATTAGTTTTTTCCTAGATGCAGATAGTGCAGGTAAATCACGTGCACAGATAGCTACGCAACTGCTTCTGGAACTGAATTCTGATGTGAGAGGGGATTACATCGATGAAGGACCTGAACAGATTTTAAACAATAGTCCAGACTTTTTCAACAATTTTACCATTGTGATTGCCTGTGCAATGCCAGAGAAGTAAGTTTGAATTTTACTTACTAAATTTTTTTTTTTACAATCTTAAATGTACTCATATATTTTAAAATAACAAAAATATTGATCACAGGTCACTTATCATACTATCCAAAAAGCTATGGGAATTAGATATCCCTCTAATTGCGTGCAGATCAATAGGATTCATAGGTTGTGCAAGAGTTCAAATCAAAGAACATACTGTCATTGAAACGCATCCAGACAATGAAATACCTGATTTAAGATTAGATAAACCATTTGAAGGATTGAAGAATCACTTTGACAGTATAAACCTGGATGCCATGGACTTGAAAGACCATTCTCATACGCCTTATGTAACTATCCTATACAAGTACTTACAAAAGTGGCTTGAAACTCATCAAGACCTACCAAAAACTCGAGTTGAAAAGGAAGAATTCAAACAGATGATCAGAGATGGCATAAGAAAAGACGAAAATGGTATTCCTATTGATGAGGAGAATTTTGAAGAAGCTATCAGAGCAGTTAACACGTGTATTCGTCATACAACTGTGTCAAGTAGCCTCAGTGAGGTTCTAAATGACAATAGTTGTATCAATTTGAACTCAAAAGTAACTGTTTTATTTATATTTAGAACAAAATTAAACTGTAAACGTAAAACTAATAATTTTGTAAATTGCACATATTTTAGAGCAGTTCATTTTGGATTATTGCCAAAGCTATAAGGGATTTCATGGAAAACGAAGGTGGTGGACTTTTACCTCTAACAGGTGCACTGCCAGATATGGTAGCTGACACTGAAAAATTCATTTCCCTTCAGCAAGTGTATGTACAATTTCCTTATGATGATTATCATTTTATTCAAAATTTCAATTATAAATTAATCCTTTTTTTTTAGGTATCATAAACAAGCTGTAGCTGATGTAGAAGCAGTGTGGAGGAGGACTCTTATGTTATTAAGGCAATTAGGTAAACCATCAGATTCGATACCTGAGAAGGATGTGAAGCTCTTTTGCAGACATGCATCTGAACTTAGTGTCCAAAGGGGAACTTGTATTGCTGATGAATATGACCCTAAGTTGATTAATGTCAATACAATAGGTAAATAATTGAATGAAAAAGTTTTACTTTTATGAATATTTTTGATCAACTTCTCTAAAAAATAAAAACTTTTTTTCAGCACAAGAATTGGAAAATCCCGAAAGTCTGATGGTGTACTATGTAGTATTAAGGGGAGTTGAAAAGTTTCAAGCAGAGTATAATGCTTACCCAGGTGAATTTGATGATCATGTAGAGCCTGACATTGTTAAACTAAAGGTATGAAAGACTAAACATTTTCAAGGTCTTCATTTTCACTCAAAGTAAACAAGCATGTGTGATATAAATAATTTTTCTCATCATTTCAGGCCTGTATATCAAAGTTATTAGGTGAATGGGGATGTGGACCATTGGTCAAAGACGATTATGTACACGAGGTATGCCGGTTTGGAGGAGCTGAATTACATTCTATTTCTGCAACCTTAGGAGGTCTGGTTGCACAGGAAACAGTGAAATTCATAACACATCAGTACAAACCAATCAGTAATACTTTCATTTATGATGCAACCAGTTTAGAAGGAACCACCTTCTTTTTCTAAGTTAAACAATAAAAAAAAGAAACTCGTTATTATTACTTTAATTATATTATTTAATAATTGAATTTTTGCGAAATACAATTTTATAATTTGTAAATCGCTGGTACATATTAATTACGATTCGTTGAGAATTGATGAAAACTCAATCCAAAAGTGATGGCTGATACACTCTTCTGTACTATTACAGTTTTATGAAAATTTTATACATATAAATATCTTAATCAATATATTTGGTTATAAAAAGTTCATGATGGGTTTATCAGCGATTGGAGGTACAAAAGATACTTTATATATAGTAGAAAATACGATTTAATCATTGAACTTAACCAAATACTCTTTAATTGTTTTTGGAATGAAGTTATTACACTACTATCGCCTGCCTCGTCCCCTTCCTCTGCCACCACGACCTCCTCTGGCACCTCGTCCTCCACGACCTCTGCCTCTTGCAGCTCCTAAAAAATGGGAATCAAGTATGCATTAAAAATTTTCTAATAGTTTTAAAACATTGAGTGAATATTTAGCAAATTACAAACCTCGAGCAGCTTCCTTCTTCTTAGCCTTGGCTTTAGGTGTGTCGTCAATTAATAACGTTTCCAAAGGTAAGGAGTCTGGCAGGATGTAGTATCTAATGTTATTTCCTCTTAAACTAAGAGTATCCAGTAGCACTGGATCCCTATTCTTTATCGTCATCTTAACTGTCTTTAAATGTGTGTTCATTGCTACGTCAACACCTGCAAGTAAAAAATATTTTGTTTATAAAATAATTCATGCTTGTCAATAAGTCACACTTCAGATGACAAACTTTAGCACTTGAAAGTCTATTTCATTTTTCCAAGAAGAGAAAAACCAAACTTTGAATTCTCATTTCATATTGTTATTATTCATGGAGCAAAGCTTTAAATGCATCCACTCGTGCTCCAAAAAAACAATGAACAAAATATCCTTACCAGTAATAGTTCCATGAACCTGGGTTCCATTCTTCAGCTCTATCGTGACCGTTTCGTGGCTCAGTTTCATCAAAAACCTGCGTAACAAAATAAAAACGTTCAATACCTCTCTTGGAACCGGATTAAGGTTAGAAATGACGCGTGGATGTTTTTAAAGTTTACACAAACAAACAAGCGTTTGTTGGTCAAACTTTTTTGCAGAATAGCAGCGGAAGAATTCGCTGCAGACGTCTTACCTCACGAGCTTCATGATGCCGGGAGATCTGTGTAAATATTAACAATCGAATAAACTGCAAACACCGGCTAATATCATAAGTACGGTATCCGCTAAAACAGCATCAGCAAACATAACCAAACTTTGGTGAGCGTCATGCGTGCGCGCAAAAGTGCAATTTCGACGTTGGCAGCACTGCGCGACAGCACTGTGCCGCGCGAAAGTGTCGTTTTGATTTCGTTCGAAAAGTACACCTATAAATCAACGGTTGGAACAAATATATAGTCCAAACGTTGCAGTATTTTGATTTACGATAGATCTTCGTTTTATAATCTGACAACGATAACTTGATAAATATTCTCTCGTACAGTCTAAAATTGGAGCAAAGCAAAAATCATAACTGTCGCGCAAATTTTGCTCAATAATCGGAAAAATAACACTGATGCTCCATATAAAAGTTGGACGTTCGACTCTCCTGACAATTCCACACAAAAGAGAGCCAAAGAGACATATCGAAGCTCGTCCAAGCGGTATAATCCGATAATTCTCGTTTAATTTATCGTGCCGATACGTACGCTAATTCGATAAAATGTTTCAATATACGAATCGGGAAATTTTACGCTTGAAAATAGCAGCAGACATAAAATCTTCACTCTTGCATACGTATATATATATATATTTGGTCTGTCCAAATTGGCAAAGTGTCAGTGTGTGCGCCGCCGTCATTTCAGTCGAGTTTTATTAATTTGACGTCGCGTAATATATATCTACCACAAATGGACACATTAACCAAAATTTATGCAAGTTTTTATTGAGGTCGTTGTTGTAAACTGTGGCTAAATATAGCCCACCACACTGTCGACGTCGTTGTCGAGTATAAGCTCGTTTTAAGCTCGTCTCGTGTGGTCTGCAGTGCTTTTTTTGTTATGTATTGCTCTTCCCACATTTTACGTAAACATGTACACGTGTTTGCAAAACTGGCGTAGATAAGAGCGTTTCGCCTTATAATGTGCTGCCTATTTCATACTCGTAGTTTAATTAATTATGTCGTAAACAGGTTCGCTTCGTTAGAATCTCGACCTAATGGGCCGGTTTCCTTAATTAAAATCGTCATTGCCCTAACAGCACACTTAAAAAATAACGTTACAAAGTTTGTGAAAAAACGTTTTAAAAACGTTGTGTGCTGTTAGGGTGTCTAGCGTAATTGTAATAAAAAAAGAAAAAAAAATTAAAACAATCTCGACTTTATATTTTATAATTTTTCATTTCAACATTAACAATAAAAAATATATCATTCCAGCACTCATGGATCTCTACTACATCATCGCCAGGGTCACACGCGCTCTCCCCGCAAATAACACACTCCAACCCCGCGTATATACAACGCACACATCTACATCCAACATGGCAACCCCGGAGCGCGAGCTCTTTGCGCAGAGTATAAGTATATAGTGCGGGAGAGAAAAAAAAAACTCGCCCTCTTCTCGCACATACTCGCACCTCTCTCGTCGTTGAACAGTTCGCACAGCTATATATATATATAACACATGCATAAGGCTGCGCAGAAAGGAGCTTTGATGCGAACCCGGTGAGAAGAGAATCATGCGCGCGCGAAAAAGCCGCTGCTGCTGCTGTCTCCCAGTATATATAACACCGTCTCTCCGCCCACACCGACAGCGGCGCTGCTGATCGCGGTTCTCTTTCAGAGCTCTCGTCTCTCTCCTCGCGAGCCATCAGTAGTACAGCCCCGACACGGGCCAGCGAATAAACGGCTCCCGCGCGCTTATATATATACCTATATATATGCATATACACATCTCTCTCTCTCTCTCTCGCTCGCTCGTTTTTAACCTAACGTGTATACGTGTGTAATAATAACAACAATAGTATATCTTGTATAGCAGCGACGTGTGTCGTGTGCGATAGACGAAATAACAGTGAGAAGTGCGCGAGAAGGAGAAAGAGAGAGAAAGACGCGAAGGCGCAGATCTGCCGCGCCGCCCGGACACTATAACGCGCGCGCGAGAGAGAGGTTATAGTATCCGCCAGAGTGTGTAGGGAGAGAGTCGACGGACAACTCGCAGAGCTATTATCAACGTGCAGTGCGCGTTACCAGTGCTACCCGGAGTCTGCAGTTTATCGTAAACGTGTTAACCTGGACATCATCGCGTCGTTTCTCTCTCCTTTATTATATACGAGTGTATAAGTATATTTAAGCTGAGCCAGCAGTAGCACTTGTGATAGATTGATACTGAGATATACCTACTTATACGTGTGTGCTCTCTCTCTCACTTTACGTGTCTGTATAGCTATATACCGACACACGTCGTGCGCGACTTGAGAGAAGACGGTGTGCGTGTGACTCTTCATTGCGTGTGTACACACCGGAGTGTATAGAGAGAGAGAAAGAAGCAGGTATATATACATATATACAATATACACTGTACGGATCTTTCTGTGGTGCAACCGCTGCTGCAGTTCGTTTTCATTCACCAAGAGTCGTCGTTCACCAGAGGTTTGTTTTTCCCTGTGAGAGCTTGCGTTCTTTCCTTGACCCAGACACATCATCTCCGTCTCTCTTTTCTCGTGTCCTGCGATAAACCTATATTATCCTTTTGCCTGCGTGTCAGCTGTTCCGTCTCTCTTTCTCTCTATATACTCATAAAACGCGTATCGGGAATTTTTCTTCTTCTTTCTCACGTGGGTGTGTGCGAGGCTCTCTCTCTCTCTCTCATTAGGTATACTATACATAGACTTACGTGTTTACCTGCGCCTGGCGACACT
Organism: Pteromalus puparum; assembly: GCA_012977825.3. Taxonomy (NCBI): domain Eukaryota; kingdom Metazoa; phylum Arthropoda; class Insecta; order Hymenoptera; family Pteromalidae; genus Pteromalus; species Pteromalus puparum. The sequence continues at coordinate 42,212,928 of CM053169.1, read as the reverse complement.
ATAGATACCGCGAAGGTTATGGCGCTCGACGCTTGCATAATAATTCGAGTTTCGTCGGCTTTTTTTCATTTTCTCCAGCACACATACACGCGAACTACTGTACGTACCTACCTATATCCATACCTGAGCGGGCATTGATTTTGCCATTATACGCGTGTGGCGCGCTGATCACCGCGAAAATAACGTCCGCGTATTTATAATTCGCCTATGTAAATACGAGTGAGAGAGAGAGAGCCGAGCAGTGCGATAACGAGCTGATGCAGCGCGCGTCACGTGGTGCATCAGTCTCCCTCTCTCTCGTCGCGTTGAAAAATTGCGCTCGATCTTGCACCCTCAGCGATTTTTTTTTTCTTCTTCTCGGAGTAAACACTAGGAGACGATCAATCGTGCTTAATGACGAAAAAAAAAGAAGAGAGAGAGAGAGAGAAAAAATATGATCGACTACTACGCCGCGATCCATCAGAGTTATTAAACAAATCGTTCTTCCTGTCGTCTCACTCTCTCTCTCTGTCAGTGCGAAGAAAACGTAGCAACGGATTTTTTTCTTCCTGAAATTCGCGCGAGACACGCGAAAAACCCCGGGGAGGCAGCATTATCGACTTCCCGGCAAAAATTTATCAAATTTAGCCGCATGAATTCACGCGGAGGATAAGAGAAAGAGAGAGAGAGAGAGAGAGGAAAAAAAAAGAGGCGGGAGGTTGTCCTTATCCCTTGTGTGTGTGTGAGTGTGTGACGGTGGACTGAGAAAATAAAGGGAAAATGTGCGCGAGCGAGAGAGATTGATCAAAGTTTATTATTGTCCGCGAGCTTTATTATTATTATTATTATTCTATACCGTGTATGTTTTTTTTTTAAATATCGCTCCTAAAGTGTCGAAGACTAGATTCATAAGCGTCAGCTTTTTTCTCTTCGGAGTAAATTCGCCAAATCCGATAATAGCCGCAGCAGACGACGTCGACAAGGACAAAGAGAGAGAGAAAGAACTCGGCGTAAAACTGTCAAACGCGATAAATGCCCGATACTTCTCTCTCTCTTTCTCTCAATTCTACGCGCGTATAATTCCTAATGGATTAAAACCTTACGTTTTTCCGGGCGTCCGATAAAATTTTTACGCACACGTCGATAGTCTCTCTCTCTCTCTCTCTTGCGAGGGTGGCTGCAGTAGAGTGTATGTATATACGTATGCGAGAATAAAGAGAACGAGTGGTTGTGTGTATGTGAGAGAGTGTGTCAAGGCGAGGCATCGGCTTCCTGGACCTGGCAGCTGAAGTAGAAGAAGAAGAAAAAGAAGAATTTTCGAAGAGGAGTATAACAACGCAGCATCATCGAGTATAATAGTGGTGGTCTTCGTCGAGGAACGTGATGCATAAATACAGATCAAGAAAGAGAAAAAGCAGGGGACGACGGAGAGTACAGCACGCGCGAAATGATCCGCGTGCAGTGTGCCGCGCTAGCAGACGACAGAGCAGCCAAGTGCGCGTGCGCATGACGCAGGAGGAGAAGGAGGACTGAGGAGAAAACACACGCGCCGACACCCGGTGAGTTGTTATTTTCACGTTCTCACGTCCAATTGATTTTTGGCCTTTCACACCGCTCACGTGCGTGTACATGCACGCACTTGCTTATAGGTGTGTTATATATAATATGCGTGTACGTGTATTAGCAGAGGGGCTAAGTTTGATTATTTTTGAGAAAATGAGAGGAGCGATGCGTGAAAATTTTGGGTTTTTTTTTGGTAATGCGGATGCGCTCAAGGATGTTTTTACGGACGGTTTGCGGGAGGAAAGTTTTTCTTTCTCCAAGGGGGGAGATAGTTTTGTTAGTTCTTCGGAAAATCAGGGGAGGGGGGGGGGAGATTGTGTTTACAGAGCTTTTGATGGGCTTCGTGCGAGGTTGATGAGGTTGTACGTCGCTCAACAAGTGGGCTTTTTCGTTGATGAGTGAAGAAAAAATTTAGTTATTATTCTCTTTGAGAGGGTGGGAGGTCATTGATTTTTTCTAAACATGTATCAAACGTGAACTGTATTATCTGGGTCAGATGATACATTATTAATTTGAATGTTGATGACACACTGAGATAATAGTGTTATCTGAGCCAACAGTGTTTCTTGAATACTTTAACGGGATGAAAAATAATAGTATGTTTGATATCTAAAAATATAATGTTGGACTGTCTCTCGATGGTTTATCGTTCAAAATTACGTAGTGATTGTTAAGACGATAACGAATTAAATAAACTCTTACGTCAGCCGCATCTACCCAGAACGAATGCTTAATAAGAAACCATAGTTAATAGCAGCAGCTTTAGCGCACAAAATGTATACGCAATTTCGAGACCCTGTTTCCTCCTCGCACACATTACATTACGTAAATTCGCATACAAGATCTCATAGATAAAACCCGCGTGTCGAGTGCAACTAGCGGCGACGGGTACAATACATTCTACGGTTAGTCTATTAGATTCTGTCAAGTGCTGCAATGGACAATGTTTAATTAGAGTCCCCTTGTTTACCCCCTATAATACCCTGGACCACCCGCTGATTTTTGACTTTAGCTAGAACAAGCTTCCTCCTACAAATTCCGTCTGGATTAAATCTACGAGAGGCGAAGATGCAAATTAGGGTGGAACGACGAGGTGTGTTTCTCTCAAGAAGGAACGTTATAGTGGCGTTCCTTACCTCGCTGTGATGGGAAATTAACGAGTATCTCGAAATTCTTTCCTTGTATAAAATTAAAAGAAGAAATTTTAAATTCATCCTCTGACCTATTTCTAATGAAATATCGATCGCTCGATTTTGTTAAAAAAAAAATTTTTTCAATCAAACGTCAAAAGCGTGACCTGCGTTAATTTTCCCTCAGCTTCGATTTTTCCGCATCAAACTTCACTTCAAATCCCGCCGCCCTTCCATTGAAACAAACGCCGAGAGCAAAAGCACGAGAGTATAGGGAGTTCAGCAGCGCGAAAGCCAACGCAGATAGTCATCGAGATAGAAAGAGAGAGAGAGAGAGAGAGAGGGAGAGAAAAAGAAGGGTCTCTCTCGTCTCTCTGCATTATTATTCCGGGAAGCATGCGACGATTGTCTTAGACGAGCTTCCGGAACGAAGAGCAGCGACGCAGCGAAGCGTTGCGTCGAGGGGATGATGACGACGCCGCCTTTTGCATTATTTTCTCTTGACGATAGTGTCTTCTCTTTTTTTTTATACTCTATACGCGTTTGTGTGTGTGTGTGTCATAGTAGTAGATATAGAGGCGTGTCGTAGGTATAGATATTTTTCGAGGGACACAGTATGTGTTACACACAGGAAGTGGGCTGTGCGATGTAAACAGCCCAGGTTTCCTGTATAGTTATACACGGACTTATCTTTTTTTTTTCGGTGAGGCGAGGCTAGCTATATAGTTGTGTTTTTTTTTCGACGCGTTTTTTTAAGGCCAGGATTTGAGGGCGCGGTATTTTTAGGGAGTTTTTTTGTTTGCTGTTTGTTGTTTGAAGTTCTTTTTTAGGGCTGGCCATACACGTTGCGTATAGACTCAGGTAATGGAGTTAGCAAACGGTCGAGGAGAGAAAAGAGTGGGTTATGAGTTTGCGGACAAATTGTTCTCTTGTGAAAATAAGCTGAGGCTATTTTTGAATGTGTTTGTGGTGTGTAATATTAGATTTAAATAGAGTATAAAATAAGTTGTGTGTAAAAATATTGAACTTTGGAGGTTGAATCTTCTTTGCTTTAATAGTTTCTAATTAAAAAGTAATGGTTCACAATTAGGCCAGCCATCTTTCGAAGCTTAAATAGTTTTGAAACTTGCAAGTGTGCAAAGAGTATATCTCGAGATGTCGTTTGAACAAAATTGAATCGTTTCACGTCCAAGTAAAATAAAAAGTCATAGCAAAGTTTCTCATAACGCTAGAAAGTAAAACAAATCTCAATTTCTATTATTTCAAAACCCCTCGCTGTCTTCAGCAAGAGGCAAAAATCCATGTTGATACAAAGTATTACGCTTAACGACTTACCTTTTCTGAGCCAGCTTAGCATTTTAAAGTCAATTTATTCTTTGCGGATATATACATATTTCAGTTGGTTCTCAATTATGCAATATACTTTTCATCATAAAATGCATGATTTATACATATTACCGTTAGTTACGATTTCAACGGATCCCTTATAGCCTTTTCGGTATATCGAATGTATGCCACACGCGATACATAATTCAGTTAAATATTTCAGTCCAGAATTATCGAAGCGAATAACATTCCAATACATATACATAGATTAAATAATTAATACACGCCGAAAGCGCTATAATATTAGTACCTCCTAATATGGATGCACAACAATTATCCCGCCGTTAGATTTTCATTTCTAGCGCTTCAAAGCGTAATTACTCACGCACATACTGTATGTGTGAGAGTCGCAGCACTCATCTCGCGTGTGATATTTACTCTCTTGGAAACTATAATTGTCAGGCAATTTATATTTCATGCATAGTTGAATGGAGTTGAAGCGGCACAACCGCGAAATTTGATTATCGTCTCTCGAAGTTTTGTTATAAGCAGTGGTTTACACAATATCTCCCCATCATATTGAGTGGCACACGCACTTTATTAATAAACTTGAATTGATGTATCTCTCCGTATTAAAAGTTGCCCCAGTATTAACGACTCAATTAATGTACTGTGTATATTGAGTTATGCGGGAACAACAGCAACAGCTTTTAAGAGATTGATTTGGAAAAATTACGAGGAATCTTAGAGATTAGATCGAGTTGAAGGGTAAGTTGGTTATTGAAAAAATAAAATAGACAATCAGAAGAACCAGGAAATGCCTGTGTGATAATAACTTAAGCTCGTTTGATCTGTAGGGAACGTCCGTTAAGACAACATCTTAATAACGTAGGCGGTGATCGTCGATAGCCGCAATCGTTTCCTCTCTCAGCCTATCTATGCGTCCCCCCTGCCTTGTTGTGATAACTTAATTGGAAAGATTGTAACTTAATGTACACTTTAGTGTTGCGCGGAAAAAGTATATCAATTTTAGGAGAAGCCTATGAAATGTGATGAATTATGACTGTGTCGTGTTATATTTTTGAATATTGTTTGGTTTACGTATTTCACGCGTTATGTATATTTATGATAAAATGACAAACAACCCATTACGTACAAATTTTCATTTACACAGAATTAACGCCCTTTACATTTACGAATATTTATTCAACGATAAATCCTCATTCACACCCAGAAAATACACATCACAATGAAAAGCCTTATCAGAGTATCAAACGTATTCCCGCGCGAAAATCAAAGTATCGGAGATTGGAAATCGAAACGCGGCCTGGTGAAAATTTGATTAATTACATAATCTAATTTAGATGGCATCAAATGGTCAAGGCGCGCTCTCTCTCTATATCTCGGTTATGGATGTACAAACTGCAGTGCTCACTATAACATGCGGGCGTCTGGCCGAGTGAGATTAAAATAAACCAATATCCGATCACTTCCCACTCGTAAGTACCGAGTAGATGATGGATTTGGTGCTCTTCAAAATATTATCGTACCAATTGCTTACTTTTTATGACAATGTTTTTGCTTGTTTTTTTAAAAAAAAAACTTTATTTTGACGTAAAGTGTATAAATTCCACTCAGAATTTCTCTCCGCTAAACAGCAGAAATTTATAATTTACAAACAAGTCTCTGCGTTATACACACAATATACCACTGATTTAAAATCCGATAGCCCAAAACGCAAAAGCGATAAATCCTCTTGGCAGCTAAATTAAAAGCGAGAGCAACAATGGCCAGCGAGCATGCGGATCACCTAAATCATCGTCATTCCAACCGAAGCTTTTTTACCCGCTTCATTTCGAAAATGTGTCGAAAGCAGCAGCTTGCGCGACTCTCCGCACTTTCGAAAAGCATCATCAGCCGTTCTATTTATATATTACATATACGCTGTGTCTAATGCATTTAATACGTGTGTGTATATCACGACTTCGGCGAAAATTCCATTGTCACAAGACCAAAATTTCCCTTCTACACGATACGAAAATTCAATTAAGCATAAAGCTAATGAATTATCCCGTTGAAAGGGGCGCGACAACGGCTGGCATCAAGACAATCGCATATCTTTCATTCGCAGCAACAAGTTATAAATCGAGGACGACGTGGTAGTGCTGCGCACGATTTTTGACGCGGTCACGCAAGCGACGACGTCGAAACAGAAAAGAAGAAAAAAATCCATACGGCCCAGGGCCAGAAGCTTGACTCGGACCGAAAGATATCTTGGGCTTGGCTCTGACTGCTCGTTCTGATTTTCCCAGACTACAAGGTAGCCGCTGCTGCTCTCGCTCGCGTGCCAAACTGCCAATTCCTTTATATCGATTCGATCGCAAGCTCGCGCAAGCTCTGCATGTGCTACCTAGCTATCTCTCTCTCTCTCTCTCTCTCTCTCTCTCTCTCTCTCTGTCCCGAGGCATATCCGCATTCTCGTCTCGCGTCGAGAGGATCTGTCTCCGAAGTTTCTTCTTTTGTTTTTTTGGGAGTTGGGAGTTTTTGGTACATTGTAATCTCTTTTTCTCGAGATCGACACTTGCTGAGCTATAATTTTTTTCGATGTTATATAGGCTTCGCAGCCTTTTTAGGGTTGATTTTGTTTTATTCGTGACTCGTCCTTCGTGATGCAAGCTCGCGATTTATGGATTTTTTATATAAACACGAGAGGTAGATTTCGTGAGAGCGTGTCGTTGTCAATCGCATTACTGTCGGGACTGGTTTTCTCGTTTGGGTTTAACGATTTTATCGGGGGAATTGATTAGGAGGAGATAATCCCCTTGTTGTTTTGCTTTTGAGGGACGATTATTGCTGATGACGTTGTCGGATCTAGCATCTCATGAATATTTTGTCCGTAATTTTGCTGCATATAGAAGCTGTGGAGCTTTTGTAATATTCGGTCTTATTTTAAATAAAAGATTCTTTAGTTCAAAGTGCGAACCACGACAGTGGAATACATTTGGTGATTTATTACCTTCGCAGGGATTCGGCTAACTGCGCTACTCTACGAATTTCGTTGAAGGCATAATCATGGAAGTTGTAAAGTTCAGCTCACGTTCGTGCATCATGCAACTACTAGACCGAAATAAAGTTAGAGCTGTGTCTGAAAATGCGTGTACGTGTAACCAATTTTTTTTTTCGAAAATAAAGCTAACTATATCTTGTTCGCGCTGAACTAGTTAGGTCTTGTGCGCTGTAAGGGCGTAATTGAGTGTTCAATCGTATTAACTATAATTTTCTTCGTAAAAGGTACGTAAGCATTGTGATGTATAGGTAAACGAACAAGCGATCGGGAGGGAAGCCTTTTAGAAACATAAGTTCATTACGGGCTATCAGAGAGTGTATACGTTGTGTCGAGTAAACAAATAGTCGAACTTTTTCGCAAGTTCTTTTTGTCGAAACTTGTGAATAAGTTTTAACCTTACTTCGGATGTTCGATGTAAGGGTCATATTTAGTTTTAATACATATTTTTATTTCTTGGCTGTATTTTTACTCGTTCGCAATCCTTTCAAGATGATTTCTCAGTGGTGCTGTATCAGTGCTACAGTTACAATCTCAAAATACTGGGCTTAAGTTGTCGGCTCTCCAGGCTCTTTCTTTCTTCTATATTATTAATGTGTTTTATATTCTCCAAAAGCTCTATGATAAACATTTTTCATTTCAATCTATTTGTCAGAGCCTTACGTCATTGTTTTCATTTTTAAACTCGGATTCTACTATCTTTTCCAGTTTTAAGTATGAATATTGCTATAAATTGAGTAAAAATATGAATGTCATTAATGATGTGACGGCCGGTAGTATCTCTTACAAAATATAGGATTCGTAGTGTCATAAAGTATATGAAATCGATTTTATTATGCATTGTATAGAAGCTACAGGCACATAATTTTATTGTCCATAAGTTTTTCATTCTGATTTCTCTCTTTTTCTTCAATCCAACATTGACCTATATTCTCCTTTTATCCAATAGTGCTCTGTGCTTTATTAGAAGAATTCATATCACTTTTTTAATGCAAATGTAAACCGAACAAAAACTGTCAAAGTTTGAATCAATAATTAAATCTATTCAGATTTCTTTCACACATTTACAATCACATGTACAAAGTTACAAATTGTATACAAGTGTGTATTACTTTGTTTTTAAGATACATTTAAAGCAACTCGAGATGATCAATGCTCGAACTTAACAGTAAATTCGTGTGGTTTCGAATCAACCGTTATTTTTTTGGAATTCTGAGGATTAAAAATTGCACTCATTCTATCGCTATCTTTATAGCTCATAAAATGATTTTATGGCTCGTAAAACGAGTGCTTCCATAAACTTTTTGGATGGTAATGACAAGAATTACATTTTTCGATCAAATTTCACAGAACGTTACCAAGCACGAGCTCTTTAAACTTTCATTCACGAAACTGCGCGCTGCAACGGCCAAAACTATCCTAACGATAGTCTTTTATAATGTGTTTCAATTTATGGACCATTATATACACACAAAACCGCTGCGCATAGCGTGACTATTTCAATGCCATTTCTTAAAATTTGAATATCACCGATATTTTTCGCAACATGAAAAATCAAGAGTTTTCGCACAATTATTAATGGCTATAGCAAAATTTCGAGCACATTTAAATAGGCAGCACATAAATGTTTCAATTCATATAGTGCAAACTTTATTCAAGTTTCCTCTCTCCGAGCTAACTTTGCTGCAGAACTTTCTCGCGATATACTTCATTCATAAAATATTTTACAATTCAAAATATTCAACGAGACACAAAGCCCTTCGTACAATTAATATAAAAGCACTGTGTTATGCTAATTACGCCGCCGTCGTTATTCTCGCTTCATAATTAAACTTCCGAACACGTAAAACCGAGAAAAGCATTCGCTGAAATTGTACACCACACGAATTCAATTACAAAACTCACGCGTAATAATCGCTGTTTCATGACAGCCTAATGCGCCACTTTAATCATGGCTCACGTCCGGCGCAAAAAGATCAGATCATACGACGAGACGCTTTAAAGCACAATCCGGAATACCACAGAGAGAGAGTAAGGTAGCAGCGAAAAAGCGAAGCAAGAAGTTCGCGCGCTAGGCGATGCTAATCTCGACTTTGGGATCCGACGCACGTAATTCCTCTCTCGAAAGAGAGAGAGAGAGTCCATCCGTTGTGCCTGTGAAAAAATTGCGCGCAACCGTCGAAAAAAGCCGTTCATTATCATAATCCGCTCGGTTTCTTCCTCTCTTTATTCCAGCTCTCTTCCTCCTCTTCTCTCTCTTGTCGCCTATATAACACGGCGCCACTTTGGCCGCCTTTCGTCTCGAGAGATGGAGAGAAGATGGAAGAGATTTAGTTCAGAATGTCTTTTGTGGTAGAGAATCATGCAAAAGACGACGAGCAGTTGTTGCTCCCGCACACATGCACATACACAGCCTTGTGTGATACGGTGTGTATGTGTATGAGGCGAAGGACAATGATTCCGAGCTATAAAGTTTGCAAAAAGTCTCGTCAGCTTTCAGTGTGTCGAGTCCTTTTTTTCGCTCTTGGGATTACAGCTGTGAGAGAGAGAGAGAGAGAGAGAGACGATTCGGCACAATGCCGGTTAGGTGTAGCGCAATAACGCCGACTAAGAATTGCCGTCTAGTTTTGTTAAGAGTGTATAGTGTGTGCTGCACTGCGAGATACCCTTTTTTTTCTTTGGTTCTCTTCTTTTTCTTCTTCGGCCTCGCTGCACTTGAAAAGGTGGAAGTTTCGCTGAAGTTTTCTTTCAGAGTCTCTTTATTTCGTCGTTATACTTATTGCCTCATTTTCCTCGCATTAAGGAACTCATCTGTACGGTATATCAGTATATTTAAATCTTGTATACATCTGTGCTTGAAAATCTTACTCTACATTCGATCCTAATTGATTTATCCGATCCTCATGAGTTGAGTTGAAGATAAGCCGTCTCTCTCTCTCTCTCTACTGCTGCTGCAGGCAACTTTCGTCGATGGCCAATCAAGTTATGCCAAGTTTAACTTGAGCCAATCCGTGTACTGCAGAGAACTCGGTAATTGTTCAAAATCGAACTAGAACTTATTTCATTAAATAGCTGAAACGAAAGGCAATCCCTGTCCAAGATTAGAAACGAAGTTCTATAGCTTATTTCTAACTTTTCAATTAGATTACACAAAAAGGACAAATTTTTCTTTTAAATCTTTTAAAAATATAAAAAAAAGCTTCAAGAGCATAAATAACGTCCTTAAACGCAAGAGAATTTAATAACCGCCATAGTGCGCTATTATCCTTTGAGCTTCAATTCAAAGGAAGTTCGATCCCACCCTTGAACATAAATTAAAGCAAAGCGTTCATCGAAGCGTTCATTCATTAGATTCTAATCCGGCACCTTAAACGGTCATCAGAACACCAAACGCGGGAGCTTCTGCAGAAACGAGTGCAATAACAGAGGAAGGGCGAAACTAGGGCGCGCAGGTGTTACGTTTTTTAAAATTCTGACACACCCAGTCGACCTTACGACCAAACATTATCGTTATTCTACATCTCACTGCGGTGCGGAGATGAAATTTTTACCTTTGAAGAATCGCGCGGAATATCAAGCTTTTTTTTTGAATATGTAAAGCGTGGTATTTTCCACTGAAATAGATATAAAAACAAAACGATGAAATATTGTCCTTTTAGCTGGCAGAGTAGATCCTTTACTGAAAAACGATGCTAATGAAGCTGGCGGGCTAATGTTTACATAACGTATAAGCACGAAAGCTCACGCACAGGATTCGTTAAGCTCTCGGACGAGGAAATAAATTGCAGTAGTAGCAGCAGCGGCATTATTACCGGTTTTCGGGAGGGTAAGAGCGTTTCCGTGTAATATTTATTTCATCATTACGTGTAAATGACTTTTGAAATGAAGTTATGCAACGTATACGCGTCGCGCGCGGTGAGATGTCTCGTTGAAAATAGGCCAACTGAGAAGCGTAGTGAAATATTCGTAGCCAGAAAGCTCGTGAATCGTCGTCCCCTAATTTTCTTCGTTAAATTTTCTGCCACAAGATATTCACGGGTATGTTTGCTTTTAATTTCTTTCCCTTTTTTAAAAGATTGCTGCGCGTTCAGTTGGTAAATATAAGGCTGATTTTGATTTATTTTGCTCAGAGGATGTGTACAACCTAAAGAAAACATTGAAGCCTTTATTAACACTATGTAAATCGTTCTTCGCTTCGTTTTTACGAAAATTTTCGGACACACGGTATACCTGCGTCAGCGCTGTGTCAACAACGAAATCCATTAGACTAAAAATTCAAGCGATTGCCAAATCAAAAAACCCATCATCCATATTCATCGCGCGAAAGCATTCGCGTTTCCACACATAAACGAAAATCCATTTGTTTAAAATCTCTCCAATCTCATCCACTCCAAAAAAACAACTGCTGCGCACCAACATCCCTGAAAAACGCATAACCTTCTCTTATCCTTTCATCCATCCCGACAGCCGTAAGAAATCCGGCTATCCTCTTTCATTCCTTGAAAAAACCACTTCCTCAGCAGTAGCAGCAGCATACGCGCGGTAAATTCGATGAGCATAGCGTCGACCTCTTCCTCTTTCGTAGAAGCACATGTATATGCTATATGTTCACAAAAATCGCAAGTGCGCTGCTTTTAATTAGGAGCAGCAGCGCCGTTGTAGTTTTTTTTCCCTCAGCCGAGGAGACTTGCCTACTTGTGCAGGCTTTCGAGTTGACGTCGCCGAGGCTAAACGTTCCTACTTCAGAAATTTCTCCGCCGGGTATATGGTCGTGTAGGTGATACTGTATACACCCCGACGACGACAACTACTTCTTCGCTCTGCGATGACAAGAGTATTTTTTTTTTCGAGTGGGAACTCTTGCTTCGCTCTCGCTGTATACTATGCTTTTAACGACGTCGTGTGCATCAGGTTTGAATAATGCATCGGTTCGGGAGAGATTTATTTGCGTTGTTTCGCGAAAACATTCCGAGGTGTATGTGTGCGTATGTGGGTCGTAGAAATTGCGTTAACAGCTGCGAGAGAAAGAAGAGCGCGTTGAAATGTAGAAAATGATAGTCTCGCGGAGTTGGTTTTACGATAGGGAGTATAGGAGAGAGGTATTTTTAATTCTGAAGCTTGGATACTTGTTTGCTTGCTGTGGTTGTTGTGATTTTCTTGCGAGTGAAGAGGGTTTTGATTTTAGAGAGACTGATGTTTTGTATGCGTTCGCAATTTCATTTAAAATTTGTCAAAATATCAACCAGTAATATAGATAACAACAAAATACCTTTTTTTATTTTTTAAGTTTACATTAACAATATATTTTTTTGCTATACGTGTGTCGCGCCGATTTGTGTGATGTCTGGCTCGTGTGCATAGCTAGCGACGATAGGTGGCGTATTGATACTTTCCTGTATACCTTATCAGGATTTATGTGCATACTGCATATATACAAGAGGCGTATTCTATCACCTCGGCCAAAACTGCCTTGTTTGGTCTACTGCTTAGGCCACTCATGCTTACTTGTAAATTTTGTCGAGAGTTCTAGTAAAAAAAAAAAACAGACAGTAAGATTGAATAAGCAAATATCTTCTAGATGAAATATTGGAAAATGATCTCGGAATTTATAGCGCGGATTGGACAAGAATTTATGCCGATAAATCGATTTCTAATAATCGTATCCCCCAAACACATACAATAAATTTAATAAAGTTGACGTACATTAATCTGCTATACACGTGGAATACATCGAAAACATCGAAATCTCGAACGCACGTGATTGTGTTTACTCAGAGCCATCCACCCGACCATTCGATTCATACAACATGAATATCCATCGAATACAGCGTATACATATACATATATATCGTGGAGGGAGAAAAGTTTTCAATTTAAAGGATGACCCGGAATGACACGCCGATGCTTCCGCTGCAAATAAATCGTCCGTTGAGATAAGCCAGTAGCGCTTCAAGACTTGTCGAATCATGATATCCCACTCTATAAATGAAATATGACCATTATATCCATCAGGACTGACTGAAATTCGGAGCTGCCTCTACTGCTGCATTTTATTTTTCGCTATATGACCAAGCGATCCCACTTTGTCGAGGGCAGGATGATATTCGCTTTCAGTGGATGCGGAATAATAAAAGTTGTGTATGACAGAAGAGTCCGGGGATGTCATGATGCGAAAGAGAGAAAGAGAGAGAGAGAGAGAGAGAGAAAGAAGGGATCGAGAGTCTCGGACGTCGATCGTGTCAGTCTCTCTTTCTCTCTCTCTCTCTCTCCATTAAATGGGATTGCAGCACGAAAAAAAAGACAGCGAGGGCGATGAATTTCGACAGTCACTTTTGTTTTGAGATTTCGGTTGGTTCGTCAACGACGACTAGTAGTGGTTCGATTGTTTTTGATGAAATATTCGAGAGAAGTATTAATACGTGTAATTTTAGGGTGCTTATATTCGTTGAAAAATTATTTATATTAGCTTCTCTAGTTTTACTTCTAAAATAAGATATTTCAAATTACAAGCTCATCAAAACTTTTATAATTCATTTTCAAAAGAGTCACCTCTACTTTATTTACTGCACACACTACGCATATTCTATATAAATTCAATGCATCAGTATGCAATCATAAGTTTTCCATATAATATTAAAACTTTCTCGCAATTGTTGCGAATTCATTATAAGTCCGACGCACAAGTTTCCAGCTCTTAAATTATTCACCACCCAAAAGTTTTCGTATTCATATACACACTCGTATACATCATTCAAGACTTCTATGTATATACATTAAACTACATATCTGCATTCGCGCAGTATCTCACTGCTCGACCGCAGAGATCACTCTTCGCATCCGCATCAAATAATCATAGCGTATATCGACGTAAACGAACGCGTCGGTTTACTGTCAATTATAGTTTGATCATCGCACGGAGCCTTGATAATTAGCCAACATAGAGCTTTAAAAAGCTCTCTCCGCGACTACGACGACGACGGCGGTCCAATTTAAAGAGTCACAAGTTATAAAAAAAAAATTCGGAAAGTTTTTTAATTAACGAAGTGTTGCCCGCTGTTACTCCCGCCTCGGGAGTTTTACAGTCGACGAGGGTAATAAGACGTTGCGTGCTTTTTTGCACTCAGGTGTATACAAAGCGCGTATGCTCATATACGTGTGTGTGTGTGTGTGTGTGTGTGTGTGTGTGTGTGTGTGTGTGTGTGTGGATATAGAAAGTATACAATACGCGGGCGATTATTTATGCAGAAAACAAAAGACGCCGAGATAATTATCTCGAGAAAATGTCATCCGGTAGTTCTCTTCGTATAATTGATATGCCCGAGAGCAGCAGCGTAAGGTATAACAAAGAGACGCGACCGAGATAGCACATACAGGGTATATGTATAGGATATTCGGTCGGTCTCGTTTTTGCAAGCGCGCGCGCGCAAGAGAGAGAGTGATAACGCGCTGATTAGAATTTCGTCCCGTTCTCGAAGTGTGTGTAAGTGTGTGTAGCGGAGGGTATACCCGCGGTATCTGTTACGCGGGAAAAGACGCGGTGATGCTTTACGTGGCTGATGTCTACTTTCCATAATTGCTCACTCAAATTAATTGGGTTACCCGATATTTCGGATCCTTTTGGATTGGCTTGGACGGATATTGAGACGCATTAGGGGAATGGTTTTAAAATGATGCTTTGAGATACAATATTTGCTCTTGTGATCATATTCGTATCCATAATTTTTTTTTTGAAAAATTCTTAAAGAGTGATCTAGAGTCATCTGTTCTTGGAATACCAACAAACACTGACGTAATCTAATTGATTTTTTTAAAGTTTACAAACCAGATGCAATGATCATTATTTTCTTTATAAATAAGTTATAAATAAGCGAGTATTACGAGAAAGAATCACTTCCGTTTGCTTTTAAAAAGGAGCACGTAAATAAAAACGAGCAATTTTTTTTTTTTTTTTAATTTTGTTTATAAAAGGGCTAAAACAGCAAATTGCAAAGTGTACACTTTTCCTCAAAAAGAAAGACACGAATTTTCACGAATCCTCAAGGGAGAAAAATTCCTCGGACGCAGTAAAGCTAGTTTTTCAAGATTTTTTAGTGTCCTATAAAATTTATTCTTCTTCGTACGTAGCATAATAAACCTTCGTCGTGCAATATATGTGTATACAGTAGAACGAAAAAAAAACCAGCGTGACGCTATAGAGTGCATTGTCGAGTCGCGTTTCTCAGAATCTTTTTTTCTCAGCTGATTTCGCTTCGTTGCAATATATTTCCAAGATCAATTACTTATATTGCGATGACGTCATCCTTTCCGCGGTGCTTACGCCAAAAGTCGGTTTTATCAATGGCAGTGCTGTACACACGATAATGCGCTAATAAACATTCGCGCCGACTGATGATAAATCGAAAAAATATGCTTGTACTGTAAAAGTACGAAATATGCTTGATAACGCTGTTTTATTTATAAGATAAGAAATACTCTGCTGTGTGTACTTGTGCGGAGGTTTTTGCTTCAAATAGGAGAAGGAAATTTTAATTTTAATTAAGCTGCGGAGATCAAGAGATTCTTATAATAAATATTTTACATTAAATTTTAAATGCGCGATAAACTATACTAGGTAAAGAAGCTTTGTGGAAATTACGTTAAATATTCATAACGTTACACAGAACTTAAGAAAACAAACACAACTAAGGATTTAACTCTGCAAAAAACAATTACGATGTTAAATGCATAACGCATGCAAAATCCGTTAATTAATCCTCCCGTATAATCTTCCGCCACACACACCGTGTCTATATATAGTACGTTTTCTTTCCTAGCAAAAACTTTCTTGATGAGTTCAAAACGGAATCCCAGATTAATTACTAAGCTACCGCTCGCCATACATTCTCATTTAGCAAACTATTCACGTGATGATGCCGCTAAACTTCTCCGTTATATCCTCGAACGGACAGCGTAGGAGATATTCAATTTTATTTTTTTGCTAAAATCGCATTATACTAATGCACATCACACACGTGTGGCACTCTTCAAAAGGGGTTACGTTATACGCGCGCGTGCGCCGATTAAGTTAATATGATGAAAAAGTTTCAAATTAAGCATGCATGTGAAAGACCTATCCAAACGTGGTCTAAAAAGCTTGTGCTTGCAGGATGTGCAGAGCTTTTTTTTTCACCTCCACTGCTGCTGCTACTGCACACGAGGAGGAGAAGTTGACTATTTTTAAGCTGTCAATACTTCGAGAATAGCTTGGTGGAACTCGACGTCATTTATTTTTATCGAATTAATCACAGTGACCCCTGTATAATGTATATAAAAATCGCGATTCGATCGCGTTCGTTTTGAAAACGGACGATAAATTTTACAGGTCGTGTTTAACACACGCGAATAAATGACCAGAGACGTAAAATAATGATTCCGTTAATCCGCTGACTGAATTTCATCACACAGACAGTAGCATATATCCCCAAAACGTCAGAGGCGATGTTTACCCGAGCGATTTACGACGGATATAGCTCTCCGGTCGAAATAAAGACGCCGCCACGTTGGAACTCGACAAAAGCTCATTCATTAGCAGCAGATGCTGTTCCCAAAGAAGCCAGGCATTGTCTTTCGCAAAAAGCATCATCACCGATACCGTCATGCGTAACAACGGAGTAGCTCCGGCATTTTTCCGATTGGCAATTTCATCGCAGATATTCGACTCTTTTTTCCTTCATAAATCACGATAAACAATGCTATACCAGGTCTCCCACTTTTAATTACGCAGCTTTACCGCAGACTAAACGCACGACGTTCGATTTTCCCGAGTCTATTTCCGAGCTACTACTACAAGCTTTTCAAGCGAGATATGCGTGGAAAACAGTAAATCGCGAGAAGAGAGAGTCAAGTGCCTCAGCGCGAGACGTGGCGTGCAATTAGTCATTGTGACGCCTGGTGGAGTTAGCTCGAGAGCCGCCTTGAATTTATTAGGGCGAATTCAACCGGCCGGGGAACTTTAATAAGCTGCTGTGCTGTTACTGCTGCTCTATAGTGAGGTGAGGAGCGGACTAAACGGAAAAAGCGGCCTTAACCTTCTGAGAGGTGCTTTAAAATGCTCTGTATAATGTAGACACACCAGGAAATTCGGGTCTGCGCAGGGCTGAGAGAGAGAGAGAGAGAGAGAGAATTTTAGCTGCTGCTGCTTGGAGTTGTAGTTCCTTTGTCTGACGGGAGGAATGGATTTAGGTGTTTAACGAGTGATGAAAATCTGGGAAGACTTCTTCTGCTCGCAGGCCTTGAGGCTGTTCTTAATAGTAGTTTTGTCTCTACTTTGATTTTATTTCGACTAGCAGTTTTCGCCTTGACTGATGTTAACTATAATTAGTTGAGTGCGTTATTTTATTACTCGAAAAATCGAGGAAATACAATACCGCATACCCTTTCAATTAATCAATCAACAAACAATGGAAAATGAAAATTCTGCAACATGATGGTGTAATTATAAAAACTTTACCGAGCTATCATATAAAAAATGTATTTTCATTTTTACAAAAACAATAAACGAAAAAAGCACAAGCAAACAAAGACTCATTGTACGCGAATGTGCAGCGACGCGATATAATAAAGTAGCGAGTGTTAAATGAAAAGTAAACACGAGCTGTAACACACACAGCTTGCGACGAGGAGACGACGAGCGACTGCAAGTGCAGACTTAGAGCTTGCAAGTGCATGTGACAGGTGAAGCTTGCAAGCGAGTATCTGTGTTTCTTCATTTTGTCGAGCTAAAAACAGACACACGGATATATACTCTCTCCGTATACATTTGCTTTTTTCTTTTTTCCTCTTCTCCCCAGCTGCAATGACTTCACTTTTACTACGCTTAATCGCTGGTCTTTACATCGCGTGTCTATAGTTACCCGGACAAGACTGTTCCGCGAAGTCAACAGCGAGCGTCAAACTTTGTTTAATGACGCGTGGAAGTGCAGTTATTACTTTGTAATAAATGCGCTATACAAATCAATAGCTGTATAGACGTGAAAACATGCTATAGGTGTACACCAAGTTCATAATCAGTGTTCCTCAAGCTGCGATTGAATCCGCGTGATAATGTAATTGTTGGTCGTGAAGTTTGCACGTATTTAACAGAGAAAAAATATTCGGTAGCTTTGACGGTGGGTGAACATGTGGAATGAGCCTGTAGCACTAAGCTAGAGAAGCCGTAAAACAACATAGTTTTGGACTGGCATCTATATCCCCACGCTGGTATTTTCTAGCTATATAGTTCTTGCCAGCGACACTAGGTGGCGCATAGGTACTTTTCAATTTCCCTTACCAGTATAAGGCGCTTACACTGTAGATATAGGGGTTGGCTATACTTAAGCCAAAACAGCCTTTTTGTGCCTAATACTTGGGCCGCTCATGCTATGATATCGAGGTTAGTGTCTAGAGGCTATAGTCTAGTCCGGTATCTGAAGCCAACAACAACAGCTTGAATATTGTCAATCAATCAGCTCTTGGCTGAATTTAGGTGAATTTCTGCTTCGATTTCGATCGGTTTGATAAGCGCGCGGGCCATTAGCAGAGAATTAAACTGTTTCAATCATCCGCCACTCGATACGTCTCTGTCTCTCTCTTGCTAATTATATTATACTAATGACGAATACAATGCGCGCATGTATCGATTGGCGTTGAAAATACCGGAATAAATACTGTGTATAACGAAACTCGAGTAATTCGTAATATATAAGCTAAGCCAAAGGTTGCATTGTTATTTTTAAGTGGATTATCAATAATAGATAAGCGTTGAATAAGACCTTTAAATTGTCTGCTGATCATGCGATAACGATGTTTTCATCGCAAAGTAATACCTGTTACGCATCCAATACCTACATTAATTAAAACAAAAATACCAATGTAACAAAAGATCATGTTCCTTAATTCAAAGCTCTGTTCACCAACACAACATTTCAATCTTCCCTGAGAGAAAAAATACGCCGTAGCGGTAGCGATAAATCAAAGCGAAAAAACCTCATGAATTTTCCAGTTCTTCGCTCATTGCGTGCACACGCACCAAAGCCAATATAAGCACAGATTCCCTCCACACATCGCAATAAGCTCGCTATTGCAACGAAAGCTCTGTTACACAGGTTTTTTTTTCATCGAGCGAATGTGTCGCGCTGCTGCTGCTGCTGCTCGAAACGCACTTTCACACACACACACTTGCGATACAGCAGCAGCTGCTGCTGCGCAGACGTGAAAATAGTGCGCCGGTCGAATGACATCGCTTGCGGCGGCCAGGTTTAATTTTATCGAGAGTAAGAGAGAGAACGAAAGCTCGATCAAGCAGAAGCTAGTCGATCGCGACCCCGTCTCTTCTTCTTCCTTCTTTTTCTTTTCTCTTCCCCTATGTATATGCGCGCGAGCTCCACACCATGGCTGAGCGATGTCATTCATTGTTTTTTATCGGCGAGCAGGCGCGTGTGTGTGTTTTCAAGCTTCCCTAGGGGAGCATTATAAAAAAGTAGTAGCCGCGAGGGAAAAAAAGCTTGATAAAATCGAGTCTGCAGCTTATCTTTAATTATAGCTACTCTCTCCCCCCCCCCCCC
>CM053169.1:42169575-42192743 GCA_012977825.3 Pteromalus puparum | reverse complement strand
ACCCATGGCCTGAGCGATGTCATTCATTGTTTTTATCGGCGAGCAGGCGCGTGTGTGTGTTTTCAAGCTTCCTAGGGAGCATTATAAAAAAGTAGTAGCCGCGAGCGGAAAAAAGCTTGATAAAATCGAGTCTGCAGGCTTATCTTTACTTATAGCTACTCTTCTCCCCCCCCCCCCCCCCATATACGTGACCGTCAAAAATTTGCAATCGTGCAGTGTCTGTGTCCAGACTTTGAAACGACGAGTAGTAAAATTAGACGGCTCTTGGTGCAGCTCTTTGTCTTATCCTCTTTTTACTGTTTTCAATACAGGTTATACACTGGCTCTACTATATATACACGCGGTGGTATATAGCCTTGCTGCTTTATCGTCGACTTGGATTTATCGATCCTAATTTTCCTTACATAGAGATTAAATTCATTTGCGGCTAAGGGCTGCCCTCTTATCGGAGTGTAGATGGCGCTGCTGCTGTTATTAGTCAGCAATGAAAGATAAAAGCTCCGGGGAAATTATTTTGCGGTTCATATATATATATTGTTTGTTTGACCAGCTGGACTCGTTGAGATTCTTCAGCAAAGTTTAATAGTTTTGGGAATTCAATACACGCTAGATATTTTTCCGATTGGTCGAGGTCGCGATATTTGCGGACGTTAAAATGAATTTTCGGCTTAGATTACAGCTCTCGAGCTTGTTATAATCTTTGTATCTTTCGAGAGCACGTTTACTTTGGATATATCTCTCGTGCGCGCGAACGTTGCACTGAAACTGCACACGACATGTTATCGATCTGCGGCTAGAGTCAAATTTTGTGTTTTGTCCTTATTCGCAGGAATATACGAAGGGACTGGTACACGTTTTTATGTATACAATATTGTAAAGACTGTAAAACGTATAACATTGTTATTGCGATAGGCAAGTATTTCTATGTAAATTACTGCATAGAGCAATAAATTATGGTTTTCGCTCTCGCGCTAAAAATATATTTCGTTAATTAACACAGATTTATTGTAGGAGAATGGGATGAGGTTGAGAAAATGTCGTTATTATATTCTTAGTTGTATTCCGCGTACGTATAGTCATTGCTTAATTTCAAACTAAAATAGACCAAGATTTTGTCAACTTTCGAGATAAACTCTTTTTAATTGTTGTTTTGGCTCAGGTTTACCGCGACAGAGTTATATGTCGCTCGTTTATAAATAAAGCTCTCTTAACACGGCCCGACTAATCGTCCAACCCATGTAAAACAGAATTCGGTTAAGAACTTTGAAAAATCCAGTATCGAAGCACTTGGCACACAGTGGATATCCTTGATGATGTTACGTAAGTGATCAGTTGAAAAACGTAATGCCACGTTCGGCGGCTGAATACAAATGCTTTTAGGGCACAGGACGTTGGATGCATAATTCAAATTCGATCTGACCTTGATTGCTCCTTGGAGAGGCCTTTATTTGCCTGGGCGCAGTCGGACGGATAGATGATACTGCTGTTATCTTCATACTTGATCGGAAGAGATATTTTCTCATATCTATCGGATATCTACTTTCTTTTTATATGACTTGGTGAATTCCGCGTTGATGATTTAGGCATTTTTATTATTTTGTTTATTCGAGGATTATTATATGGGATACGTGAAAATTAAGAGCAGGAAAAGTTAATAGCATGGAAACAATAGTTTGTGGCTTATAAAATCACTGCTGTTACTAATGAAATGATTATTAAAGCTATACTTAATTTACTGTAAATAATCGATATGTTAATGCTTGGCTAATTTACATAAGTTACTAACAATCCACTTTCATTTTAATTAGACAATGACATTCATCTCGTGCTGAATCAAACTTTCAAGATTTTAATATCGACGGGCTTTGTCCTCTCAACTTTTATATCCATCACAAAAACTTTTGCCCAAAGTTCTATAAAATTACTTTCCAAAACTAAAACATATTAGTAAACCTCCAAGCAGATTTTTCAAAAATTCTTCACTTGTACCATCCATAATTCACCCTAAAACCCCATCCACTACTTCAATCCCAACCGTTTAAATCGAGACACATCAAAAAAAGTTCAGCAAATCAGCTCGAAACCGGATAAATCCCCGCATTGCTTCTCAAAACTCCTCTCACCGTTAAAGAAGAAAAAAAAGCTCCTAAGTATCCCCCGTTCACACAACACAGAGCTTAATCCAGCTCGGCGCGCTTTGTTTGCGGTGTGTCTGCTGAACGAGAAAAAAAATATCACCCACAAACAACAACACAGCAGTAGTAGCAGAGCGACGAAGTATTATCTCACATTTTTCTCCTCTCTCACGGCGTTTTTAAAATCCACTCCGACGCACATTCGTCTCCCTTATACCGCACAGCTCTCGGGCATTCTAATTTCCCAGGCTAGTTTTTCATTCGTCGCCACAGTAGCCGGCAAAACAGCGCTTCGTTGCATCCCGTTACATGTGCTGTATGTGTGTTAGTTTCCGCATATATATAGTGTGCTGGAGAGAGAGTCTTGTACGTAACTTACCCCTGGCGTGAGAGAATAATCAATATAAATGTAACTCGACGTCGAGGCGAAATTAAGGTTAACGATTCGAAGCTGCTGCTGCTGTTGCCGAGAGATTGGGAGAAAGCGTAGGCGAAAAAGCGCGTGCTGCCGGAACTGATTTTACAAGTTCAATGCTATGGATGCCTTTACGAGTCTCTGTTTGGCTTATGAGCTCTTTCGAACGTCTGCTGCTGTCTGCTTGTCTATATTCGGTGAGGTTGTTCCTTCGATTCGTGTCTACGTGTCTAGTTTCACGCGGTGTGTCTGGTTTTATCGGGAATTTTTGTTTATTCGTGCATTTTTTGGAGGCTTGAAAAGAATTTCTTCGTGAAATATTTTTTAAAATGTTTTTTTATTTTTATCTAGTTCAGCATAGTCAAATTTTTATGTAAAGCTTACTTGAACTGAAATTTTTCATGAAAATGCAAAGCCTACAGAAACGGTCCTAAACTCTTGAAATGAAAATCCAGCTGGTTCGGAGCTTGTATTTTCTCAAAAATATTTTTTTCTGCATTTCCGAAGCTTCCTTTATGCCGCAGTGCCGTATAGTTAACTCCAGCCCCGTTTCTCTTTCTATAAAAAGTTACACGTCCTACATGTTTGTCATTCTGTTTACCTCAACGAAAAAGCTCCCATAAATCTCCAAAAGGTATTAAATTTTTTATGACCACAACTTTCATGTAAAAATGCAAGATTCCGAGGTTCGATCGTGCTGTGGCTTGGGCACCTAACCCTCGTAAGAAATATATTGCAAGGATTATACAAAAGATTAACGGTGTAGCAGAGTAGTCTTGCTTTCTTTTTTTTCGATTTAATTTTATTGATATTTTATTTTTTGCCTCGGTATTATCCAGAAACTAGGTCAAGTGGTATTTGATACTTTCATTATAAATAAAAACCGTTCTATTGTTGCGTAAGGGTAGGGGGAATTTAAAAATTGTAAATCTATCTCGTATTACGTTCGTATAATACAATTTATTTACATATTATACAAATGTGAATAGATATTCTATGAGCGAAACATAATACAAATAACACAAGGGGACAATGCTTCTCCTACACAATCATAATGCTCGATTAAATTGTTTACCCTTTGTTAATTAGTTCATCTCGATCGTACATTACTAAACCAATAAACTTGTTCTCCATTAATGTCTTTTATAACGGCTCGTGCGGTGGATTTTCATTTCATCTCGCGGTTCGACAACAATCGATTTTCCCTAGCCATTCGCGCGCGCATAAACAAATGCCTTCCATTCAGCTTCCAGCCATTAAAGTGAAAATATAAACAACGACTTTTCTCGCTCTTCTGCGAAAAAATCTTAGAATGAAAAAAAATTTTTCCCGAATACATCTCCCTACCTTTTGTCACTCTCCTTATCTCTCTCCCTCTTCCCTGCTGAACCTCTTAATCTTCCTTCATCCTTCTCCACTTTTTTCCCTCTCTTTCTCTCTCGAGCCTACACTTAACGTACTCGTGGGAATCGCATGTAATTTCGCGACGGGCTTCGCATCTCAAAAAGCTGCAGAGGAGGAGGAAAGAGACCTTGTGTGCATTTATCGCAGCCTCGCGTCTCTCTTGCTCTTGGAAAAAGAGAGCCGCTGCCGCCGTCGCGCGATGTGGCAACCTGCCAAAATCCCAATAATGGCACGTACTACGTGGCTGCTGCTGCTGCTGCTACTGGCCGAGACCCCGTCTATTGCACGAAATCGTTATCAGCGAGTTCCGGGATGCTCTCATCCCTCCCTCCCCACCTCGGGGCTGACCTTATAAACATGTCAAACTTCGGTGACGCAGTCGTTGAATGCCAATTCGCGCTTGTGGCAGTTGAGCTCTTGAAGCTTTATCTTAGTTCCTTTGTAATTTTTTTTTTCTCTTTTCGAGGGGTGAGTTTTTTTAGAGAGGGTGGATGCTTTTTCATAAGTCCGGTGTACTGTAGCAGAAGAGAAACAATTTGAAGAAAAATTGTTGGGGGGAGAGGTAGTTGAAAGCTTTGACGATAAGCGTCAGAAACACTCTGATTGAGTCGTGATATATGTTGTGGTATCGAAATAATTGTGTGCGTTGACGTCACTACACGAAGTGATGTCGAGCCAAAATCGTCTTATGACAGATTGCAACTGCTTCGTGTTTCAAATGTTTCTACGTTTATGAAAACGACAAAGTTACAGTTTTAACTTTTTAGTTTTTGCTCGAAACTTGCGCAAGCTCTCGCACCGGTTGTTTTGAGACGACAGCCGTGTGCACGGAGAATATACCGTGGAATTCGATGGAATCCGATGGAAAAAGAGGGGAGAGCTGAATTTATATTATTTTTTTTTCTTCGATTAGGTTCGATGAAATTCATTGCTGGAAATTCAGGATTATTGATGGAATACGTCGATGTCTGAAAAGTCGGCTATTGCCTGATGTTAAAAATATATTAGGGGAAGTAATGAATGTTAATGACGATGAATGTGAATTCTGTGACTTGTTTTAGGGATGAAAGATCGATTTTATATGATTTACATTTGATAAATAGCTTGTGTGACTAAATAAATATTTTTTGTATTTTTCTGTTGCAGGTTAGTATCATTCAACGTCAAATTGACCATTTTTTTTATCCAGTGCACGTGAGTATTTAAAGCTGCATTGGATTATAATTTATATTTATTTCAATATCTCCAAATATTTCAAACGTATACGAACTTTTAAAATATTATTTGGAGTAAATATCGCGAAAATTCAACCGTAAGCTCGGATAACTGAATGAAAGCCTCGTTTTTTCGCCTACATATATTCCACGTTCGTTGTCACTTTATACCGTTCGATCCACGTTGAAGCGCGTATTTGAATTTCACACTTTTCTAGTTAACAATCCTCTTCTTCATTCCTCTCTTCCTGTTTCCAATTTAATTCAATCTTTTTTTTCGTGCTCATCCTCTTTCCCTTTGTTGTTCCATGCAACATACCGAGTATGTAAATTCGTTTATGCTATACATGTTTCTTTCATTAAAATTATTTTCTGTTGAATTTTTCAAACAACTCACTAGGGCGCATGAAAGTTAAATTTACAACAATTTGCTGAATATAAATATTTAAAAATTCTCATAACCTATTTTATACATAAAGCAATGCAAATTGTAAAAACAAATTTTTATATTTGTAGTAATAAAATCGTAGATCTACTACGCGTAAGCTTTTATTACATAAGAAATCCCGTATTTCTGAAAAGAAAAATATTTTACTTTCTTCAGTTATTACTACTGATTGCATTAACCTTCGATGTTCAATGGTGTGCAATTTAAAAACTTTATAAGAATCGCATCCACGATTGACAGTAAGAAAAAAAAAATTTGGATAGCATCCAATTTGTATCTCCTACAAATACGTATATTCAAGTATTTTCCGATATACGTATACTCGCGCTAAAGCTCGCAATTCATTTCTGCAACCCTCACACAATATTACGACTTACACATTTCGCGTCTTCA
Organism: Pteromalus puparum; assembly: GCA_012977825.3. Taxonomy (NCBI): domain Eukaryota; kingdom Metazoa; phylum Arthropoda; class Insecta; order Hymenoptera; family Pteromalidae; genus Pteromalus; species Pteromalus puparum. The sequence continues at coordinate 42,186,734 of CM053169.1, read as the reverse complement.
GCACTATTGTCTCGTTACACGTTTATAAATCGTTTCACTTCGCTTTTTCCTCAAACCAAAAAAGGAAAAGAGAAAAAAAAGAAATGAAAAAGCTCACCTCTCTTATCAATGTATATCCCAACGACATCTTTTTACTCCGCATTATCTCTTCAATTTTTCATCCACGAAGATATGTATTTTTGTCCCCGTACACATACATACAGTAGAGCAGAAAAAAAAGAAAGGAGAGAGAGAGACGCGTAGGAAAAAAAGAAGAAACGACATGCAAGATTTATTCCGCCTTTCCTTATCTGCGGACTTTTTCTCGGCAACGACCCCCGCATCCTTTTGTTTCATCCCCTTATTTTGTACCCTTCCCTCATCGTCGATTTTTCTCTATCTCTCGGCGGCGTGCTTTACCACCAGCGATCTTTTCTCTCTCACCCCCTTGCACATAAGGGAAAATTATATCTTCCGACGTATGGAGACGTATGCGTCGTGTGTATGTATACATTAGCATCGAATTTCTTCTTTTTTTTCGCACCTCTGAAGATAAATCCTTCGAAATTTATCGAATGTGATTTATTGATGAGCGAATTGGAATTATTCGAGTCACTTGAGAAACATAGATTTTTTTCCTTAAAGTGGATTACATCAGCTGGAATATTTCAAGGGAGTTTTTGATTCGATTTTACAAATCATATGTAGATGCGTATTTAACATATTTATAGTTTTTTTTTCGAGTCCGAAGCAATTTTCGACGAAAAGTAATCTTTTCAACCAGCAATTCCAGACTCGAATAAAAACCGTTCTCCCGAGAAAACTCCTTCTACCTCAATCTTCTTCCAAAAATTACCTCTATCAACTCCTCGCACCTCTCTCTGGAAAATTTCTCCAAGGCATGAACAACAACTCCCGAAAATCCATCCCATACTTCTCCCTGTGTATTACACATGTAGGGCGCGCGTGTCTACTTCTCTTCTCACTGGTGTAAGTGCGTACATATACACACGCGCACGAGTTAGCTCGAACTTTCCAAGAAGCTCGGAGGACTACTGCAGCACCCTCTGACTCGTCTAGTTTTCTTCCCCTCCGCTCTTTTACAGCTCAACTCTAACCCGCTTAGTCTTGATTCCAAGCTTTCTCTCTCGGGGTCGTGCAGCGCAATTGGCGGCGATTAATGTGTCCCACGTCGCTGCTGCGATTAATTCTCGAACTTGGGGCGGCCGGAATACGCCCCTGACAGCCTCGAATACTACTACTGGCCTAGTGACTGGAAAAGTAGTGCTTTTGCTGTTCGTATGGAACACACAAGCGAAGAGAGAGAAAAGAGAACAGCCTAGAGATGGAGATAGAACGGCGGAAATAAACGGGGATAGGGGGTTAAATGGATTTACCAGCTATTTGGATTGGTCCAGTGTATGATGAGCTTAGGGCACGTAGAGAGAGAGAGAGAGAGAGAATGGACTAGAGTGTATAGCTATATACCTGGCGGTCTTTATTACACTCGTGGAACGAGCTCTATATGGGAGAGCTTTTTAGATTTCCGGCAGGAGAGTCGTGCGCGCTTCGTCGTCGCTCAACGACTGGATATTGAGATAAATCAAGTGGAAGCTTTTGTGGAAATGAGAAAGTCGTCGGCGTTTATAGGCGGGGCTGTGAGTGTTGTAGTGCGATGGCGAACCCCGTCGTCAAGCTTTATAGGCTTGTTTTCTAAACATATACTCTCTCTCTCTCTCTCTCTCTCTCTCTCTCTCTCTCACGGTAAATACTGAGCTTTCTTTTGTTTGCTTTGTGCTTGCGGAGAATGGGCCGTTCCGAATGACAAACGTGCTTAGGGGAAAAATCAATTGTTGTCGGGTTGTCGATGATTGTTCGAAAGTTTCTTTTTACTTCTTTTTCCGAGCTGATTTTGCTGAATCAAGGATGTAACGTTGAAAAATGTTCCTTGATGAAGAAAATTCTTTTTTTTTTTACTAAGCAGCAGGACTAAATAACGACTTGCCACGTCCGCTTCGTGACCTCAGCCTGCTGTAATTGGACGCATTATTTAATTTACGAACCTTGACGTGAGTGCTGTTTATTGCATACTAACTCGTGAAAAAAAAAATCCGTGTGCGCTTCTACCTGCGTAATACTGTGAGAATTTAGATTGAGCGATAAACAAAATTTAAATAATCATTGTCCATTAGCGATGTATGCTCGTTTAAAGCGAGACGGATGATTGTGACGTTGTGTTGTACCCGCAAAAAAAGCTATACTCTGACGTGGAAAAGAAAAAAAAACAGGGCAATTTATGTGGAATGAGAAGCAGCTCTAACTTAATTTCAGACGATTACGGACTTTTTAAAATCACGTCAGCTTTGGTATAATGCGGCTGAGTCTGTGGCTACCTGTTGATTTAACAACAAGTCCTTCATAAAAACTTTTGATAAAATATTCGTGTTTGTAAATTTTAAACCAATTGGTTGACTTAAATACTCGTGTGGGAATGATTTATTCGAAAGAAGCTTGAAAGATTTATCTGGCTTCAAGTTGCGTGTGTTATAACACAAATTTTCGTCGATTTATTTTTAATCAAAGGATGAGATCGAATCCCTACGCAAATAAACCGCCAAAGACACGGTATATAGGTTGATAAAAAGTAATCAATTTTTTTTTCAGCTACCAATTCTCGCTCACCTAAAACTTTCTTGGCTTCGAAAATTGAAACCCAACACTGTAATTTGGATACAGCTCGTGACGACCGCAAGCAAAGCTCTCCCGCGCTTACGAGACAGAAAGTTGACAGATGTAATACATCGGAACGATTTCAAAGAAACAAACACACAAACACGTATATTCGTGTATGTAGCTCGCCGCAACGAATCTATAAATATAAGTTCTATTACGTGTCGCGGAAGAAACCGCGGTCACAAGCCTCGCAAGCTCGAAAAAGAGAGAAAAAGAAATGCAAAAGTGCGTCAAACGAGCGTATACAAACTAGGAGATGGAACAACAGATGAAGCAGGCGAAAGAGCGAGAACTAGCGCGAGAAGAAGAGAGAGAGAGAGAGAGGGAGGAAAGGTAAAGGAAAGAGGGAATCGTGCCAGGTTTTGTTTTCGTCGTCGAGCTAGTTAAATTCATAGGAGGAGAAATCTTACTAACGAACCCTTTGTCCTCCTTCTCTTTCGCACACTCTTATATATATACACACACACTAGCACACACACACACACACACGATATAGACTAGTGCAGTATATAATGCGCGTCGCGAGTATAATAATACCGGGCCAGGCTTGGTAGAAAATCGCTGCGGCCAGTAGTGCTGCCAGAAACGCGAGCCAAACATTCTCCTAATGCCATATCGAGCATTAGCGTTGTGTTATTTTTTCTTTCTCTCTCTCTCTCTCTCTCTCTCTCTCTCTCTCTCGCCTTTTATCTTATATAACACAATTCGGCTGAGCTGATCCTCTCGGCTTAACGTATGGATTTGGGGGTATGGCTTGAAAAATTCATTTTATGGACAGATAAGAGAGACAGCGAAATGGAATTCCGTTTCTCGTCGATGAGAAGAAATCGTATCTATACGACCCGCACGTGCATTGGTCAATAAATTCGGTGTATGGATACGCTGAGAGATGCCCTATTGAATTTATCGCCCAAGAGTTATGTGTCGCTTTAGCGCGAGGACGGAAACTTGCTCATCCTGAGCGAGAGTTAGAGTTACACACGTTCTATCTCTCTGCAATGTCCTATTGCTTGTTATATGGCTGGTTCTGGTATCAATTGATATTCAGGCTGCTGCAATGCTTAATTCAATAGCCGAAATGTAATTTTATCTCTTTAGCATCGATTATTTGCAATTTTCGCTCTGGATGGAATTGGCTACTCGGGTTTACTGCTGCTGCTCGAATAAGGAAATGCTCGGGTATTGGATTAAGCCCTCGATAGTTCGACTTTTTTTTGCCGTATTTAGCGAGTTGTTGAGATAAGTGCTTTGTGTAAATTTTATTCTTGTCTGCTGGTATTGACTTTTCATCGTGGAAGATGAAATCGTGGTCTGATGTAGGTTAATTAGGTATCGAAGTAAGGTGCCAACTTTTTTTTTTTAAGCGACGTAAGCTGTCGTAAAATCATTGAATATTCTGGTAGAGGAGTGTACATAGTATAAAGTTCGTCAAAGTTTCGTAAGATTTAACGCGAAAATGGCGTATTAAAACTTGGAAATTGTACAAAAGTGCACTGATTAAAAATACGAGTTAAAAAGTTTTGCAAAATTGAGTTGGATACGTGGAATTCGAAGATATGAATTTCATCAACTTTATAGAAGAAGCATAAATGAGCTTAATATTACCAAAGTTCTATTTGATCCTGCTTATGCGTTAACTGTCTTAAATTATACTAAGCATATCAACCGCAACATATCAAGCTATACCAGTAGGGCAGCATGTTACTTGAGAATTAATCAGGCTTTGCTCCAAGGGTAAGGATCACTCTGAGGGTGCATTTCAGCTATTACAAGATGTGCTTAGTTTAGCAATTTAATTCTAATTTGAAATATGTTTTTAAATATGTTTTTAAAATATCCTATCCGTTATAGTTAAAAAATGCAAACAAGTCTGTTAGAGATGTTATGACTTTTTTAGCTTTGTAATTTATCCGGAGATTCTGTTGTAAACTATTTTTTTCAACATTTTGTTAGAAATTACAATCGAACTCGTATTTAAGATCAATTATTTGGACAGGTCGTTAAAAAGGCACATTTACATTCATCATCGCGGCATCGGTTTCATTTCCAGTTTTAAGGCCTATTATTCCATTAATTACAGAAACCACTTACGTTCACGCACATTACGTTAATGAAAATTTTAACGCAGTCCCTACGCTCTGACACTTAATTTAAGGAAATTCCTGGAAAAATGTCATTTGTAATATAAAATTGAGGTTATGACCTATTATTGTTCACTTATTTATGTGCTAAACAATATAGTGCAGTTGCTTAAAAATATATCAAAAAGACTAATTATATTGGTTAAATTAATTTTTGAAGCTTTTTCATCAACAGGACAATAAGTACTTCAAATTTACATTAATCAAATATTTATATGTTTTTAATTGTTTAAATAGAGGATAATCTTCTTATCCTCACACTTGAGATAATAAATCCTATAACCCCGTGGGCATCTTGCTTGATGTTCTTAGCTGAAATTCGGACTTGCACCTTCTGTTGAGGAGTTAGTGCTCTAATGCACTTACCAACCACACTCGAGTGATCATGACCTATTTCAAAATTTATCTTAATAAATATCAAAGTAAATCGTCGGGCTCTTAATTTTAAACGTTCACGCGAACTAAGATGTATAAATATGATTTAAAATATTTAAAAAAATAATATTTAAAAAAATATATATTTTTGGTATCGACGTGTTACAGCTACCAAGAATTAACCTATGCATTCAAACCTTTGACCCGTACAAACCCGTAATGAAATTCCCTCAAAATTTACAACTCGAACCAAAGCGCATTACACCCTAATCACATTTCTATTTGTCGGTTTAACGCAGCAAGGCCGTACAATAGCCCGAGCCTTCGAATTCAATGCACGATGCGGCGAAATATCAGCTATATATAGTATAGGAGAAAAAAGGGTATTGTTACCAGAGCGTATTGGTCTCTGCAATGACCGGAAGCCGATCCGATTGAGAGCGCACAGTCGCAGATGTAGCCGAAATTGCGGTTTTTTACGCTGATTGCACACCCAACGCAAATTAGAGCAATTTATCCGTGGTATTTTTTTTTTTTTTTTTAAGTGGCATTTCGAACTCGAAAGTTCATCGCCTCATCTACGCAAGCCTTCCACGTATCCCTATTTTGTGCTAACCCTATCCATTTCGCGCCGTCCCGTCCGATTTCAGTTAAGTCCGCTTTTACATTGTCCTCCCACCTGCGTCTAGGTCTACCTAGAGGTCGCGATGTATTTGGCTTTCCTTTCATTATACGCGCTGCCGTGCGATCATTTCCCATTCTTGCAACGTGCCCTGCCCATCTTAGTCTTCGCGATTTATTATCTTGCTTACTATCGTTGACGGCGTATAGGGTTGTAGCTCGTTCGTGTGCAGTTTCCTTCCACCCCGGTTCCCATCTTTCTTTGGCCCCGTTAATTTTTCGGCAAACCTTTATTTTCGAACACCCCTAAAACGGGTTCCTCGCTTATAAGCGCCAAGTCGCACCCGTAAGGTTACCGCATTAGTATAAGTCTATATATCCGTACTTTTACATTCGTAGACAGCAGTTTTGATTTTAGCTATCCATCACGGCGTAGTAAGCAAGCATTACCCGAATGACGTCCTCTTGTAACTCCGGCTTTACTTTCGTTTCGATCATCTTATGGTTGGGCCTACATATGAATTCGCTAACCTTCTTCAAAAGTTATAAATTTCCGTACTCTAAGATTCACGCTCAGCCTCGCAAATCCCTAATGTTTACGGCATGCCAGAATAGTTCGTTTCGATTTCGGCTCCCCTCTACAACCCGTGGTCCTAGCGCCTTTCATGAGAATTTCCGCGTTTGCTCGCTACCGCTGCACCGGTTATCCGCCTAGTATGTCCAGTCATCCGCATACCCCTAGAATTTGTGTTTTTCACGGTTAAGGGTTTGCACCTAGCCCGCTAGTCTGCATTCTTTCTCCCAAAAATATTTAGCGTAAGTTAAAGAGTACTGTAGCAGAGTACCGTCACGCTTGTTCAATACCGTCGCGTATCATGAAATGATTCGGATATCGTTCCGCCTCCTCCGGACCTTTCGCCGTGCTTCCGTTCCACATCATTGTGAATTAATTTCAGCGACGTTTTTTTGGTAGGCTCCCGAGGAGCACCCAGGATTTGGATACATTTTTGCCTTCGTTGATCAAGTCCCATACGGCTTTTAAAGTCTATAAATAGTCTTGTGTATGCTTTCCGCAAGGTTCGCCATTTTTTCCTAACATGTCGTTAAGAACCTTGATCGCACCGTCGACGTGTGCGCCGGAATCCACAACTGATGATGCGTCCTATTCATAGCTTCCGCGAGAGCGGCGTGAGTCTGCCTGTATTACGTTTGATAGCCCTTTGTAGCGGACTAAAAGTTGAGATTCCCCGGTAGTTCATTGCAATCCATGTCTTATCTCCCTTTTGACAATCGCGTATACTGATAGATTCCTTCAGTTTTCCGGGTATCGTTTCATTTTTCCCAATAGGCACATACTAGTTTCAAAAGATTTTGAATGTAAGCGAGCGTGCCGCGTATTTTAGAGTATTGCAGCTGGTAAGAGAATCGGTTCCATCGGCCTTATCTTTTTTTAGTTTTTTTGATCCGCGCCCTTCTATCCTTTGGTAGGATCTTGTTCTTCCATATGGAGTTCCCCCCCCGCCACAGTGTGGATCTTCGCCTCCCGTTTCCTCGCAGTTTCAGTACGTTTAGCTAACTTACTCAAATAATCCTCTTTCCACAGCTTTCAGCAGTTCAATTTTTCGCCTGTAACGAGATCCCGCCCATCCATTCTTTCATTAATTGTGGACTCTACTCTGGAAACCTTCCTTAATTATCGCTTAATTTCTTTCGTACATCTCGCGCGGTTATTTGCCTTATATTAGTTCTATTTTTCTAATCTGATTCTTTGATAACTCGCGCTTTTGTTCCGTAAATCCGCCCCACTTGCCTTCTTATTCGTGTCTCGTGCTACAGGCCCTACGCCTCCATTGTGCTAACGCTGTCTCAATTTGGCCTTTTTGCGCTCTTCAACGCAAGTTCGCACTCTTCGTCAAACCATGGTTTGCTCTTTGCTTCTTCTTTCTACCTAGACTTTATTCGCGGCCTGTCTTCATCGCTTTTTCGATATCCGCCCAAAGACCTGTTCGGTCGTCATCTACCTCCGTCGGTGCATCCGCTTTCTTCGAGTACCTGAAACCGATTCTTTATTTCTACTTGATACTTCAATTCGTTCTATCTCCGTTCGTACTGTTTCAATATCGAACGTTTCTACTTTGCTCGCCCGTTTACTATGTTGCCCAGCCTACTATTTTGGCTTCTTAATTTTTGCACTACTAGACAATGATACCGAATCGCATCGCGCCCCGCCCTAATAGGCTCCTTAACGTCAAGCAACGTTCGTGGGCGCCTCTATCGGATAGAAGCTGATTCGCTGATTTTTCGTGCTCCCGTCGCGGCGAGGTCCACGTTACTTTGTGTATATTCCTTTGTGCTGAAGCACGTACTCTTTACATAAGCATCTTTGCCGCCGGATTTATGACTCTACTACGCGTATCGCCCCCCTTGCTGGTTTCGGGCAATTTCCTTGCCCTATAGTGGGCTAAACATTTCCTCCTTCCCTATTTTATGCCCGTTGAAATTCCCCCACTACTATTATTGGTGTCGTAAGACCGCGAACTGGTTCGATTAATTGCTCCAAGGCTTCTAATAAAGTCCTTATACCTCTTCCTCTTGTCCTGTGGCAATGCAGTATATAACCGCGTAATTGGTACCACGCTCCTTCGATAGACGATATACGAGAGTCTGTCGTTTACGAATTTTGCAATTTTAACCCGCGTATTAATTCTGTTTGCTAATCAGAAAACCGGTACCTAGGGAATGTCCGCTCGCGCCCCCGTACATAAAGGTGAAGTTTTCGTTTCCTAACATACCGCTATCTTGCCACCGAGTTTCTTGTATAGCTACTAAGTCTAGATTGTACCCGCCAGCTTCTTTTAAGATTTCCCGGTACGCGCCTGCTCTGTATAAACTGCGCACATTCCACGTTCCTACCTTTAAGTCCCTATTGATTTTGGTTTGGTTTTGGTTTTTTTGAGCCATGGTAGTAAGTGAAACCCACGCGTTTTGGATCCTGTTTCCGATCGCAGGTGAATCATCCGTTCTAGAGGTGATAACTCCCATACCTCTCTAGAACTAAGTATGAGAGCTTTCCGACTTTGATAAGGACGGAGTCAGCTCATCGTCGGACACACTACGGAATCACGCTCGTATCCTAACGCCCCCCTGCAAGGCAGCGCGCCTACGCTGGCTTCGTTACCGTGTAAGACCAGGTGGCGAATCATTCTACACATCCCCTTTCGGGGCAGTTGTCATCGCTCCCGCATTCTCCACGGCAGCAGGATTTTTGTAATGTGTGCTAAGAGAGATAGATTATAGACATAGTTAGGTATGAAGAGAGAGTGAAATAAGAAATATTGTTGAGTGTTCGTTGTTGTGGTGCTTGCGTAGCGTTTCTAGATGAATGCGTTCGATCGCCAGTGTGGGCTCATCACACCCACGCCCGGGCCTATCGGCTGTCCGCGGCTGCTTATTCGATTTATTCGCAGCTAACCTCTTTCTCAGGGGCCGTTCCTCTATCCGCAACCTGAGGACGCGCCGTGTAGTGGTGATAGGCACCCACCCGTCCGCTCTGGACGCACAGGATTTATCCGTGGTATATACTCGTAAATTTCGCTACAGACCAAACCAAGCTCTATATAGAATAAAAGCAACGACTGCGTCTGAATCCTGACCAAGGCGCTCGGTATAATTACAATTGCGATTGCGTGCGAGGGCAATGATACTTCGATCGTCGCGCTTGAAAGTATACAGTAGGAGAGCCTGTTTAAAATGCTGCGCCGGAATTCGACGTAGTGTAGTGGAAAAAGCATTTCACGGAACGTGAACGTATCAGTTGAATATCGCTTGAATGATAATTTTTTGTAAAAGCTAATTATTCCTTGGAAGTGTTATCGTGAACGTGAAAATGTTGCTTTATTTCTGAATAGTCGTGTGTGTCAAAAAAAGATTAGATTGTTAACGTTTTTACGAGTAGTCTATATAGGTGTATGTTTTCTTAGTACAAACGTGCTATGTTTACACTTCTAGACCGATACTAGTTTGTTTTACGTAGTTTAGTCTGTTCACTTTTTCCTTTAGTAGAAGCGGAGAATATAAGTTTACTAAGGTAACACACTGCGCATCGTGATTTAATTAATGTTTAATTTAACATAGTTTTACTTTTTGTTTGCAAAGTTTTGCACACTCTACTACGTGTGGATCGATTTTTTCGAAATGTCTTGAGCAAATGCTTGAAAACTGTTGTGTACTATATTTACGGTTTAATCTTTAATGTACAACTTTTGTATTACTTGAATTATTGATGTTGCAGCTATAAGAAATTATTTTGCGTTCGAATCTTTTCAAAATGTGCTTTATTTAAAAAAAGATATTTTTATTTTCTCATCGCCTGTGTCAGCGTCAATATCCATAAAAACCTTGTTTGATCAGATTGAAACTTTATAAATAATTTCTACTCGGGTAAAAAAGTCATTACACGCTGGTAAAGCTACGTAGTTTTCTAAATTATCGTCTGCAAGTACTGTAGCAATCTCATGGCCGAATAAGATCGATGTTTGTAGCTGGTGATAAGGTAGGCTACTGTAAGTTCGAATCAATTGTCTAAATTGTGAAAAAATTATCGTAATTCGAACTGTGAATTATATTTTTGAATAATCTAACCTCAATTGTATTTGTATATCGATAAATTATCAATAATTTGTTCCACATAACCATATGCCAAAAAAGAAGAAAAGTTGGTTGGATAACATGGGATTGGATGATAAGGGATGAAACAGGAATGGAAAACCCTAGTGGTGGTAAGCTCTGCAAGCTTTTGGGGTTGCAGCCGTAGGTACTGCAGGAATCTCTGCTGAGTCGGTAACGTTTCGGCTAAAGGACGAGAAAGCGCCTTCCGATCAATAGTGGTTCAAAAGCGTCTCCATTTTATCTTTGTTCGCACAGTATTTGCACTTATCGTCTGTTGAGTTTGTATGAAATGTATTGAATATCGACTAAAGTTTAGAATGAATACTTGAGAGTTGAAAAATAATCTGTTTATTATAAACTGTACAGAAAGCACTCTAGTTTAATGTGAGTGTCATCATTACATTTTTTAAATGAACTAACTCGATAGAGTCTTTATCAAATTTCACTTGACTCCGAAGCTTTCAGCAAACAGTTGCTTCTGCAATGGCATGAGAAGTAGCAGTAAACGGATTTAGTTTGATTCAATGAGTGAATTTAACTGCCTTGTGGAGTAATTAAAACGTAATGCATATATTGAATGAGTCTGTTTAAAGATGATGAGAAATGTTTGCTCTAACGAGCAATTGTTGTTTTCTCGGAAATACGAAACAATTGGTATGACTTTCTGACTTCCCCCAACCAATCATTTCAAAGCTTACATCATTACGTTCATTAACCCCAAAACCTCTCGCACTTCCATTATAACTTAGAAAACTCTCAGGCAAACTGCAAAGCAATCCACCTTCTTCTTTTTTCTTCGCAACTTAAAAAATTATCGGATACGTAAAGTATGCATTTTTAATGACCGTGCACTAGTTCACACATCGGTCTCGCTTTGAGTCTGACGTGTTCCAGAGCAGGTGCACACACAGAGCCAAAGGTACATAAATCTAACCTATATTTATAAAATTGCTCTTTTCTCTGCGTTTCCATTAATTATGAAGTATACAGTTTTCCTAGAACTAATTCAGAAGAATAACGTTAAGCAAGTTTTTTTCAAAACTTTTCACTCGCTCGATCGATCTCAACTATAAAGTTCCTACTTCGAGCTTCTTACATAACGTTCATCGAACTTTTGCACAGATTTACTTTTTTCTTCATTGCATAATCGACGTCGTAAAACTAGAGTATCACAAGTTTTACCTCAGAATAAAAAATGAAGCATCTGACTTATCTTCCATTCAAAAGCTTAAAATTAACCCCTTTCATCCAGCCACATAAAGCTCCTCAGCCTTAATTCCCAAACGAATCTACGTCACAGTTCTCTCTCTCTCTCTCTCTCTCTCCCATTGCTGCGAATATCCAAGTCTGCACCGCCATACGCTTCTCTCTTAGGCAAACTATAAACCCGACACCACCAAGAGAAGAGATAGAGCTTCTCTTCTGTTCTTCTCTCAGCTCCTCGAGAAGCTGCCGTACGGTCGATTTGCAGACGCCACTGCTATATACATGGTATGCATGTAGCCGCGCTCGACCGACTGAAATAGCAGAGCCGAGTTTCCTGGGGGGCATAATGAGGCGAGAGAGCGTTGCTGAAAACCAGGCCGTTGAAATGTTGACAGTAAATACGTCCCTCTCTCTCTCTCTTCTCTCTTCTCTCTGTGAAAGCTTCAAGATCGTCGTCGCATATCCGCGCGAGAACGAGAGCTATACTACTGCCAAGGCGGGAATTTGAATTTTAAAAGGGTATTGATTGACGAGTCAGCTAGGCGTGTATACGTTCACCGCTGCTTCGTATATTTTTTCGTCGGCGGCGCTCTAGTGTGTGTGTGTGTGTGTGTGTGTGTATGTTTGCGCAGCAGCGTAGGTTTTTGTTTTTGCAAATGGCCCTTCAGCGTTGCAGCTAGAGCGGAAAAGCGGTACTGCTGGTTGACGATCGATATAGAGCACGAGACTGGAATTCGTACGCGCTGAAATTTTTAGAGCACCGCTGGGGTGTGTGTGCGTGTGTTGTTTTTTTTTCAGAAGGTGGAGTTTCGCGTTTTGGGAGAAATTGTTTAGTACAGAGATTTTGATGGCTTTCTTTTACGCTTGGAAAGAGATTGCTCGGTTTTAACGAGAGGACGAGGCGTTCTTTTGGTATATAGGTTTAAGTAGTATAGTTCCGAGTTTGGTTAGGCGTGACACTAAGTTGAATTTTCATGAATTGCATATGGTTAATTATTATAAAATTCATGCATTGCTAAATTAAAAAAAACAAACGATTGGCTCGACAGACTGGAGAATCTTGAAAGCACTTTGTTTGCGAAAGCTGTTATCGATGGTGGAAAACGTTACAAAGTATCCGATGAATAATATAAAACAATTCGCTGCGCATTCGTATTTGTCCGCACACGTTGTTTCAGTATCTGCATAAAATCGATAAACGAGACGTCACCGAATTCATCCATCATTGTTTTCTTCAGCTGGCATTGATTAAATTTCCAATTAATTGGCACCATTTCGATGCGTCGACTATACGCGTTTGTTTACAAATCTCTTCACCGAGTGATGATCTATGCTTCTTTCAGTTCGAATCAGGTTTGACGAAGCTTTTATCGTCATAGATAACCCATCGGCCCCTACGATTTCCACCAAATAACTCATTTCCATCAACTCACCAAATCCACAATTCCTTCCTCTCCAGAATCCAAGTCAGAACTGCAGTCGCACGCAACAACGATTCAGAATTAAGCTCGCGAGCAAGTATCAAAAGCTCGATAGGCATTACTGCGTCGCAGCGATGAATCAGTCATTTCCTGCCATTAATCTGAGACTGGCTGCGCATCGTGCGTATAGACGCGTGAAGCCTTAAGGAAGTTATAAGTCCGACTAGTGTCTGGTTGCTTCCGAGCTGGAGCTATCCATTTTCACGGTAATCGACTTCTCTTCACGCTTTTTGTTATATAGTAGCGAATCATCTTCGCGTGAGTCGAGATGCTTTTTCCTCTCGAGGAAGATTGAATTATTTATATGCTGTGTGTACTATATGAGAGTCGATTCGATGCTTTGTACAAAGTCACGGAGTTAGCGAGCTGTTTGTATATGTGTGTGAGCGGGGACTATCTGATGAATGTATCGTGGAATACAGTTGAGTAAGTGCTTCGTTAATGAGTTTCGCGGCTATCGGAAGAGCTATGGTTTTTGCGATGTTTTAATTAGAGGAGAAATGTGGAAGCTTTCAATGGGATGAGAGATAAAAGAGGCATTAGGTGTACGGAGAGAGCCGGATTTATTCAGTGGAACATAATTAATTCGACGATGAATTATTTATGTAGAGTAGGGGCTTTAATTTTACTTTTTGCACTGGGACTGTTTAATCTTGCGGAAATAAACGATTGAGTTTGGCAAAGAAAAGTAGTCGATTCTGATAATCCTTTGTACGAATAATTTCAAATCGGTCGGAATTAAGCTTTCTCTTCTCAAAATTCAAAAACTATTTTCCGATAAATCCTTCAAAAGCGATATCCTCGTAAACACGCCATATTTTCCCAAACCGAAAGATGAAAGAGCGGATCGAAAACTTTAGCAGCTCGGAAACGAAAATTCGTAAGCTCGTTTCAGCTCTGCTAGTAGAGCTTGCTTTAACAGTAAACTCAAAACGCGAAAGAGTATGAGATAGATGGAGCTTATGAATTTATCGATCCTCCTCCTCTCAGTATAGCGGATGGGTAGGGACTTTTACTTCCGTAATCCGGCAAGCACGCCGGGAAGTTTAAAGCCATCGGGCGACCATTGAATTTCCCGGGAGTGTACCAGGCGACCCGTAGATCGCGATTTGCTCGTGCGCGCGGGTAACTCTAACTTTCCTCATATCCCCTTCTATGCGCTGTTACGTATAATTGTGTTCCCGCGCTTGACGCGAGTTTTTTGAATGACGATTTGTCACTTTTTTTCGCTGTTCTCAGCTTCGCTTACCTTCTACGAAAAAAGCTCTCAGAGCTGCAAAGACAGTATATAGAAAGCAGTGAAGATAAAGGCGAGAACGTTTCTTGCGACCTTAAGCATGTCCGATTAGGACACTTACGAGGAGTAGTCAGGGGCCGTTCCCTGGTAATCTCAGACAGTTCCGATAACGAGCTGAGAGCAGAGAGAGAGAGAGGGACGTAGCTTGCGGTGCCGTTAATGATTTCTCCCTCTCCTCTCGTTCTGCTTTCTCTCGCTGAGCTCGTATATTCGAGAAGCCGAAACGACTGAGTTCGACAATCGCGTATTTGCCCTGGCGCGAATCGTTTGCGCCAACAGTTTTCGGATGCTTTCAATGGGTGCACTTCATTGTCCGAATAAGTGCTTTTTCAGGGTGTGAGTTTTTGTTTGTTCTGCAAATTTTTTCACATCGTGTATATGTTGCTGCGATTAATTAAATTACGCTGCTATTACGGTATAATGCAGTTAACTATAGTTAAGTCTTGATTGACATGTGGGATAAAATTGGCGGAAACTGTTTAATTGACGGTCATTAAAGTAATCTACGTCGTTCGTTTAATGATACAAAATACTTGTGGCGTATGAATGTATTCGAACAAAGTTTCGCGCAATGTGACAACGCAGAAATTCTCACTACGTAACTATGCACTAAACAAACAATAATAGACCTGACGCTTCGCGTCACGATCATAAACAATCGCAGCGCCAAAATAGCCAGTTTTTGTAACGCGCCACCGAAATACGTCAAGTATCTTAAAAATAGCCCGAGCAAACCTCGTGCTCTCTTGGTAATTCATTATTTTTACGAGAGCGATCGACGAGTCTTACTCGCCTCCGATAGCTTTGCATTTGCAATAAATAAGTAGACGATATCAATCTTGCAGCTGACGACACTGATGTTCTCATATATCGCGCGAGTAAGCGCGAGCGCAGTCGACCACGTGCTGTTAGACGACGTAGCATGTGGCAGGTCACGTTGGTTGGATTATTGTTGCTGAGCTTGCCAAGAGATTCTATTAAATATTACACCCCTCATTGCTTTTATAAATAAATAGGCTATGTTTAGGATGAGCGGAGCCAGCTAAATTTGTAGATATAAGGAAGCGTCTCTTGCGTTGAAGAACGTCTGGTTAGATTTTAATTAATTATTTTTAAATTATTCTGAATTTATACCAGATTTTGCAATCGAGTTGTTACGAGATTTATCTTACTGATACATTTCACTAGCATAAAGAAATGAAAATGTACAACAGATCAATAATACACAACCGAATGACCACAGAATCCCATACCCCTTGTAAAGTATTGCGTCCTTTCGTCTTTCCGCATTCAATCAGTCTCAGCTCTCAGAATAAAGCAGCAGCAACAGTGAAAGAAAGGAAAGACTAAAATTCAATACTAGCTTGGTCCCGTAGCGGTGAAGTCACACACAGAGACTAAAGAGAAAGAAGAAAATCTCTCCACTACGTGGAAGACGCTGGTGGTCCCTTATGTCAGAATAGGAAATGGGCAAACCATCCAGAGGACGACTGCAGAGCCGGTGAAAAATTCAATAAACGCCTTTGAGCTTCACCGGATTGCCGTATAGCTCGAAGAACTCGCTCTCTATCACTTTGTCCGAGCACTGCAGCTTCTATTTCGTTAGACTCGTCTATACACGTTCTTTGCTTCCTCTGCTTTTTTCTCTTAGTTGTCACGCGCGCGTGCACGTACATCCCCTTTGCTGTAGAGAGAGAGAGATTTCATCTCGCGTGCTGTCTTCGTTTTCTAAGTCTCTTGTATTATTACGTCGTCAATGCTATGTAGGTCTTGTGAGTAAGAGAAGGAATGCGTTTCTATTCATGCGATTGCAGATTTGAGCTCGTTTTTTGTGAGTTATAAGTTTTGAAGGTGTTTGGTTTAAGTTGTTTTTATCGTCAATAGAATCAGTAACCATCTAAGGATGACATCTTACTCCACCACACGACGATAACTCACTATCCACAGCAACCAGAGATCTCCATTCTAAAAAAAGCTCCAGTACTAATGGAGCTCCCTTGAAGCGCACACAGAGAAGCAGCGAATCGTTCCGAAAACACCCGCGCGCTATATTACACAGTAGCGGAGCATTCGATTAATTTTGTCCTTCAGGGTCGTGAGCGCGTCCGATTAAGGTCTGGAATAATTTAAGCCTTAACAGCTGCAATAAATTCGAAGGGCGTAGGTGAAGCGGCGCATAATGCCGCAGGTACACACATATAGGTACAGCCCCTCTCTATACACATTGTTGTGTTCTCTCTCTCTCTCTCTCTCTCTTCGCAACGCGAAAATTTGGGTCGGTACAGCTACTGCTGCTGCCAATTTCGCGATCGAAGCTATTGAAGAAAATGGTTACGCCACTCTGGAGAATATAGAGATACGTATATACGCGCTCTCGCCGCAATGTGCAATTATATTTTCGTCTGTATGGTAATACTCTTCAAGGGGAGGGGGGGGGGGGTTGGTTGCCAGGACAAGCTCGTAATCGCGGTTGGACAAGTTTGCGCCAGCGCATTAAACTCGGTTTTTCGCGCATCACAATACAAACAACAAGCCAGCGGCTACCATAATGAGCCAGGACAAGCTCGTAATCGCGGTTGGACAAGTTTGCGCCAGCGCATTAAACTCGGTTTTTCGCGCATCACAATACAAACAACAAGCCAGCGGCTACCATAATGA
>CM053169.1:42150534-42168900 GCA_012977825.3 Pteromalus puparum | reverse complement strand
TGGCTAAAGCTATGTGCGGGTGGCTGTGTTGTGATGTAGTGCGTTGGCGCTTGCTTAGCTAATCAGTGGTCTCATGATACTAGTTGAGTTACAGTGTTAACTATTCTTCAGTTAGCAAAGCAGTTTTTGCATCGTCATAATTTTTTAATTAATTTAATAACCGATAAAGTACCAGTTTTGTAAAAACAATCAACCAAATCGTCACGTAATCACTTTGCAAGTAACACCCCTTCCAAAACAACACCGCTAACAGCAGCAATCTCAGCATCATCAATTTAACAAAGCAGCCCACAGCAAACTCAAATTCGATGCAAATAACTCAGTCCATTCTGCCCAACTCGGGCGAAAACGAAGCAGCAAGCAACCTCCCCAAAACAGGGTAATAATTTTGCGTCAAGCGCAGCAGGCGTATAACAGGCCTACAGCAGCCGGAGAATCGCGCTGACCAATGCGAAGCTTGCACCCCGAGACGACGTTTGGCCGACTGCCACTGTTATGCTGTTATCTCTCTCTCTCTCTCTCTCTCTCTCTCGTACGTAGGCTCTTATTTTCGTATGAACGACGAAAGGATGCGGCTTCGTGCTCGTCGGACTGTATATTAAGGCTTCGTTTGAGCTGCTGCTGCAGCTTTTATTGTGATGCGAAAAGGGAGGGGTGAAGCTGACGCTGAATGTTGGTGAGGATGGATTTATTTTTTTTTTTTTTGCTCGGAGTTGGTTGGTTATTGGAAAGAGATTTGGTGTAATTAGATTCGATGGGGTTGTTTTGGAGTGGAAATCGCGCGAATAAATTAGGAGCTATTTTGGAGGTGGGTTCGATATTTCTTTAGCGAATGAACAGTTGAACGCTTTTTCGGGAAATTAATGGATATTGGCCAGAGCTTTCTATTTGAACTTTAGAACGTATAGATTTATATTATTCTATTATATTATTGATTACTTTAATGTTATCGTCGGAGATAATTAAACATTGGTTTTAACATAGGCCGACATCAAAGAGAGAGAGAGAGAGAGAGTCTCTCCTTTCCTGAATTTCACAAATTTATATGAAAGACTCGTGGCAGTAGTAGGTCTCGGGGTTAAATTTCCATAAAATTATTCTCCTGTAGCAGCGGACAAAAGATGGCAAATCCTCGGAGAATACTAATGCGTCATGAGGATTTCCATTTAGAGGAGTCGAATGCAAGTCTTATCCTTCGTCACAATTGAATCGACTTTGCTCGACTGAACGACTCTGGTATTTTAGCGCTAAGACGCCCAAAGGGACTTTCTCTCCGTCTCTTTCATCTGGTTTACTCTGAAAGTACAAGCATCTGGATTTTTTTTTACTTAAAACTCGCTGTTATATACCTTCGTCTAGAAAAATGCGTTACTTTTACGTTAATTAACCTAGCTTCTGTTTCCCTTTGTTGTAGGTGAGTCAAAGTCTTCAGAGCTAAGTAGCTTTCCTTCCCTCTGCATAATATACGTAAGTCATATTATTTTCACTTTGATATACAAGTCGTTGAGAAATTGATCAAGTAACTTTCTTGCAAAAAGCTAGCGACTAAATTCTCGAGTACACGATCTCTCGACAGGAATTAGTAACTGTGGGAGTCCGGAAGCGATTCGATTTTCAAGAAAACGTACACGACCCGTGATGACAGACGTTTTGGCAGAGTAGAGAGACGTAACCTCGACAAACTTTATATGAGCTTTCGCGAAGCGGAGAAAGTAGCGGCCAAAAGTGTGTATCACGTATCTCGAGTCGCTTTGACGTGTCTCTCAGCTGCTCTTTGACGACGCGTTGACTTTTTCATTCGAGGAGGCTTGTTAACGTTCCTCCGAGATGATACTCACGAAGTAGTGGTACAGTAGCGAAGGTTAATTTTCGGGTTCACCGTTTGACATTGAATCATGTAAATTTCACGCTGATTCATGACTTTGAATTTTCCAACTCTCCGCAAACGATCAATCGATAAGCAATAAAAGTCAACTTATTAATCATCCTGTATCCCCGAAACTGCATCGTCCCACGTTCCAAGATTAACGTCAGTCGATACGTCGTCCGTTAAAATTTAAAACCCATCGACCCTTACACACTTCGAGGAATAAATAAATTACACATACCCAGTAGCTTCGGGGGTGTAGACTCGCATTTTTCTCGCATCCGGCAGCAATTCCGTATGCAATAGTTTAAACACGTCGTGTGTGTATATCCACTGGGATGGAGACCTTCTCTCTCTCCGAGAGTATACGTGAGCAAAGTCCCAGGGGCGGATAAGGGAAAAACACACGAGGCGGAGTATCGAAGGAGGGGATGACCAATTTCCAGGGGATGCAAGCTGTCTTGCGGAGAGCTGATGGATATTAGAAAGTTTCTCGTTCAGTTTCATTCAGTTTAGGTTCGTCGGAGTTGTTTGTTGTTGTTTGGCTTTTATTTTGACTCATTAATATATTACGTATATACAAGGTGTATTTAGTACCTGAGATTCATGGCTAAGGGAATCAGAGGATAATTAGAAATGAGAAAACGAAGGAAGCTATAATAGTAGACGATGTCACAGACGAAGCTTCCATATTTATCTTCGTCCGCATTGCGGATTTCTTACGCTTCGGGCGTTTCGTACAATGAGAGCGAGTATCCTTGCCGGACTCTCGAAGCGTGCAAGAATATATTGAAAGGCTCCGTAGGTCATCGGGTTGAAGGAAAAAAGCAGAGGGTAGGTAGCATTAAAGATGAAGCTCAAAGTGAAGAGTCTCTTCTTCTCGCATCACTGGCTGCTCTTAATTATTGAGACGGATTTTTACTGACTTCTACTAATTCCTCGACGTATTTCAGCGTTATAGATTCAGAAAATATCCTTTGCTATCAGTGTATCCAAAAAGGGCATCACCTGTTCACCTCTGTAACTGCATTCAAAGTCAAACCTTCGAGCAGCACATACAACTTCACCTTCACACTCCCGCGCAATTTCTCTCTTCAAAGGCGCGAAACAGCCGCGCACACGTCTCTTTACACACGAAGCACACAGGCAACAACAACGCTCTCTCTCTCTCTCTCTCTCTCTCTCTCTCTCTCTCTCTCTCTCTCTCTCTCTCTCTCGTGGCCCAGAAACGTCGGATCAATTGCGGCGACGTCGACCTAAACACACTGCATTCATCATCGTTATCGCGATGCCTTCCTCGGCAACAACAGCGGCGCGTACAGCGAATATAACCCCTGCCCTACCACCACCGTCGACGTCCTCCGCACTTCTGGATTAATCGCGAGGTCGTTCTCTTCTCCCTCTCTCTTCCTCTAGCTTCTCTAATTAGCCGATTATGTAGCCCAGGCTTTGATAGTTTTGCAGATGAGGCGACCGGAGCGACACTTCCGAATCGATTTTCGGGGCTTAATTAACGAAGCTAATTTAAAGTTGTACGAGTGGGAGAGAACTGAGACTGGAACTACTCGGAACCGATTTTGGTGCGATGAGCGAGTTAGTGATCGGGTGAAGCTTTTTGGATAATTTTTTAGTTAATAAATTAGTGGTAAAGTATAAACAAAGAACTACGAAATCCTCCGAATACTTAGTAACCTATTGGAAAACGGTAAACAAGAGGGAGCCAACAAAAGTCTCTTCGCGCTAGTAGTAGGTATAGGGATGATGCCGGCGCGACTTTGCCAGCCGTAAATCACAACGCAAATTGCGGTAGCCTCACGATTTACACGTTCTGCTGCACGACGTGGGCGGGAGTAGTCTTCTTGTCTCCCTCTTTCTCTCGGTTTCTTGCGACCGGAACTTCGGTGCAGTCATAGTGCTTCTGTAAATCACGAGCTGGATTTGACTTTTGATTGTTTAATTTAGCTTTTCGCTGCTGTGCTGCTTTTTGCCCGCGACTGAGGCGCTGATCTTGTTTGCTCGCAGAATTATTATACGGTCTGCGAATCGAGCAGTTTTTAATGCTGCAGATGGTGTTTTGATTGTTCCAGTATATCATGTGGGTGTGTGTATGATTTTGTGTGGTTTAATCAGTTTTATTTTTTATACTTTTTTTGTACAATATTGATTCGTTGAATTAAAGAATAATAAAACTAATCAATTATTCCAATAACATAATCCCCTCCAAAAAAATACATCTTCATACCTCTACTTTTGTTTTCGCCAGTTTCCGCGTGAAATAATCGCGGAATACCGTACGGCCCATGACGTAAGCCATTATAGACGCTATATACATACATACACATCAGACTCGTTGGTTTGCGTCGTCGTCCGAATCGCGGTCAGGGCCGAAGGCGTGTGTAGACTCGCGTAAAAAGCAAAGTGCAATAAGTCTACACGAGGCAAAGTTATCCCCGTCATTAAAACAGCTGGCGATGCTGATGCCGCTGCTGTCGTATACGGATTTCGGCGAAGTGACGGCTTTGCGCAAACAAGAGCGTCTGGAGAGGTAACGACGGCCTTCTCGAGGTTGCATGTGTATACCTCGAGAGAATACCAATCGATCGTGGTGGGAGGAGCGACTCGTTGTTTTTCATTGTCGGACGATGAGGTTTGAATGATGATGTTTCTTTTTGGGTATCATTGGGATTTTGCTGAAAGTGTCGATGTCGTGGATATTGTTTATTGCTTATTATGAAATTTACGATTTGTAATGAATCAGAGGGGCGACTACTGGCACAAAATCACGAGTGAGAGATAAAAAGTTGGAAAAAAAATGAATTTATCGCCTTCGGCATTATCTGAAACATTACCGTGTGATTTATGGCCAACTTAATGCAGCAGAAATTACTTTACTGGGAATTGAAATGGCTAGATATGCGCGAACCGTAAATAAAATTTATTATCCCCACCAGCCCAGTGAGTCTTTTTTTAAAACGTGACGATCAAATTTAACAAACGCTCGTTATTTAAAAAATTTTTGAAAATCATTCATGAGAATTACGACGGACAAGCTTAAGAAAAAGCGACTAACTGGATTTATATATCAAATTCCAAAATATTCAAATCGAGACAGTAAGCGCTGTGGTTGTGGCAAAAGCGAAGATGCGACTAACGCTGCCGGTGTCAATTTGCATTTTAATCTAATATCCGACAATTATGCTTCCGACCATTTTCGCGCGAAACGTCGCCGGCAGCAGCATCAGCTTGACCTAACCTTATCCATAGCTTGTCTGATACCGTGAAAGGAGATTACTCGGCGGCTTATTAGAAAGTATAGCTTGACACGTCGTTGGAGGAATTCGAAGTCACTAGTGGGCTTTAGGAATCCATTGCTGGATAGTTTATGGACTGTTGTTGGTGGGAATTTATACAAACAGATTTGGGTATGCTAATTTTGGTGAGGACACATTGTCTTGATGGAGTATTTGAATTTAGAAAATGAGTTCGACTGTTACATGCTTCAGAGTCTGACCAACTAAAAAATCCTCTTTTCTCACTCCCCTAAGGCTTATTTAAAATAATCGAATCCAAACAATCTCGATTTAATCCACCTCAAAATTGTCCACACAAGCTAAAACTCGCCACTGAACACAAACCTCAGGCGCCTTAAATGCCTTTAGGCCTCTTAATCTCCGATAAGCCGTTATTATAACTTGTTTATCTGGGCTTTTTCATCGTATGGGCCTACGGACGAGCCTTGAGTGCAACATGAACATGCTCCTTCTTCGAGATTGATACAGCCCGATTAGAAGGCCGGTATACATGCATGCATACGCCGGCGTCGGTTGTTATTAGAAGGTGCATTGACCAGAGCCTACGCCATCATCGTTGCCGCTGTTGTATATACTCGAAGGGGTATAACGAAGGGGTTGTGACCCCCTTCGCCTGGACGCTTATGCGCGAGAACAAAGGCTCTGCTTTTTTTCGATCTACGGTGTTGTGGAGCAAGAAGTTTCCAGTTTACTATAAGGGCTGTTGTGTATCGAAATTTCATTTGTTGTTTACATGCATCAACGATGGTTTGTATTATAGCTGATGATCGATAAATTAGAAAAAAAAATTATTTATTTATTTATACCATTTTACGTAGCACGAAGCATGTATTTGATCAAGGGGTTGTCGCGTTGAATAATGCAAAGAGCGATGGGTGAGCTTGATCGTTTGAAAAATTGAAAAATGAATAATTGAAACCCAATTACACATGGAAAATTGTAAGGACAATCAAAACCAGGTAATTCGTTCGGTACATTTTAAAAAGCAGTGACTTGCGAAAATTGTGTTTCACTCTCTGACATAGTTGTCGAACATTAAGTTGATTTTCAAAAAATATTGTACACCCTTAATGAGATTAAGGTGTAGTCATAAATTTTCTTCGTCACACAGTTCGTTTTGATATGAAACCATAAATCAGTTATACGCAAACGCTATTGTCATATCATGTGCCAATTTCTGCAGGTAATTTGTTATTCAAGCTAAAATGTTGATTTACTGGCTACATACAATATTAAACCATCATGTTTCACAAGTCATCAGCTGAGCTAACTTCAAGTTTCTAATATTAATAAAGACTCGCGTAGTTTCTAACATCTCCTTAAATTATTTAAAAGATCAAGAAAACTTGAGGCATCTTGTGAATGAAATATACTTACGTTCTAAGAATTATTTATCCAGTTTTTAGTCTCGAAGGCGCTGTTTCTATTACGAAGATAGCAGAATCTAATCGTAATCTAAAATGAGCAGAAAAGCGTAAAATCAGCAACTTCTTTCTCAGAGCCCCACTTAAGGGCGAGATAATTTCACCATATTTTATCAAACCTTACTCCCACCCAAGACGAGGCTGGATTTACTAGGCGTAGCGTAAAACTTTCACTGTTGAAATATTCAATTGAAAGAAAGCCTGGCTTAAGGTAAACCCGCACTAAATTTGTTTTTGATCACCTCAAGAAAACCTGTATACCCCATTGATATCTTCTTTTATGCTGTTGACATGTAAATTCAAAATCATCACGTTCACACACTCTAACCTTCGGACCAACCACCGATATTTGCTTACGAAATATTTGAAAACAGGACAGGTCAGAAACCCTACTAACAAGCGAGAGTAAGAGCGAGCCAGAGAAAAAAGGGAAAGCCGTTTAGTCAACCGATCGAGAATGAAGCCATGACTTTTATGGTCCCTTGGGAGTCGTGCCCGAGGCAAGCAACGCTGCTGCATAATCCGACATATAAATAACGTGGGATCAGGCCGAAAGTGAGATGTATTACTCGTACGATGCATAAATTTTGAAAAGCGAACCCGTAGTCCTCTCTTCCTTTTCCTCCCTTGAGACATTTGCATGTGTATATGTTGGTATAGTGTGTGCTGGAGTCGTATATACCTTGTACTTCCGGCCTCGGCTGAAAATGGCGCGAAATTGGCTTGTAAACGTGCTGCACGCGTGAGTCACTTAGTATAATACTGGCGTAAAGTTTGCTATAAGTGTTGTTTACTTTTCATGTTGCAGATATGAGATGCTGCGCGGCTTGGATACTTGGCCTTTCGAAAATGGTAAGTTTTTTTCATTCTTTTACGTTATTTGTGATATGATACGGAGTAGCACTGAGTCATAATAGCCGTAAATCGAAATAGTTTTGGACTGGCTTGCTTCTCCCCACCACTTGAACCTTTTGGCTTCTAGATTCCGACTAGCCACGCCAGGTGGCGCACAGGTACATTCATACTTCCCTTTATCAGTATTCGCGCGTACAGTGCATATATAGCGGCGTGTCACCTGTGACAAAACTGTCTTGAGCCACTCATGCTATAGAAACATTGAAATATTCACTGTTAAAAATGTCTGCATTAATTTTAATGTAAAAGTACTGGAAGCAAATTTCATGTCCGGACATAAATTTAATTTAACGGTAATTTAATGTAAATGCATTAAAATTAAAAAATTTGTACATTAACATTATCATAAATTTTGTACTAAGTAAATTTAATGTAAATTTTTATTAAATTTCATGTACTATGACATTAATTTTAATGTAATATACATTAAATTGCGTGTTGAACTAAGCCATAATGTATTTAATGTATGTTTACATTAACTTTCAAGTACTATTGGGCTTGAAAAGTACATTAAAATTAATGTTATTTTTAACAGTGTTGACATTGATGAATTGCCTATTTATTTTGGGAGCAGACACAAACAAAAATTAATTACACGATTTCCACTCGGATAAGGCGTTTCCAATTCCGCGCAAAGAAATAAATTCAACAAAAGCTCATTCGGCGAAGAAGAAAACCGATCCACCGAGATAAAAATCATCGAGCGAAGTAATCCGAGTAAACAAACTCCCCTTAATTACCCCTAGCACGTATACGAATCATCCGAATAGCTCCTCGCTTACTTCTCTTTATTAATTACCTCGCTTATCTCGCCGCGCGAGAGAAAAGAAGAACCGCTCGAAAGAAAACAAAAACGAACGAACCTTCTCCTTCTTCAACCATTACTCCGCGTCGTCGTCGTCGTCGTCGTCGTCGTCGTCTTGGAACGAAGTCGATCCCGTGAAACTTCGGGCTAGCGCACGGGTTTAAATCAAATAAATGAGCAGCTCAGCTCGACGTCGTCTATCTGAAGCAGACCATCGCTGAAAGCGATATTAAGGCCATCAGAGCAGCAGCAGCGTAGTGTATGTGTGTATACGTCCTTTTAGAAATACTCGCAGGGGAAATGGGACGGCTCTGTAATGGAAGAAACTGTAATTGCCGCGGCCCCCTCGAGCCTTTCCTCAAAACTTTCGCGTGTGTATATACGCCGCGAGGCTCTATGAAAGCTGCGCTGCCGCTGTTCTTCCTTTCGGCTACTACTCGAGTAGTCTTCGAGGCTTCTCTTTCTCGAGACTCCGCGCCTTTTTTGGTTTGCTACTGCAAGCTTCGACCGTTTGACCTATATAACACAACAGCGAGTAGGGGTTAAGAGGTTGTTTTGTTTGGTCGGGGCGAGAGGAGGGACGAGTATTATGCTTTTATGGCGAAATATTTACGAGATTTTTCGGCTTGATGTATTTGGTAAAGAGCTTCTGATGCTGGTTCAAGAGTAGTGTATACACCTCGAGAGAAAAGTGTTGGCTATATATCACTGTTATGAATGTGGCTGCAGTTTAAGTCCCAGCTGCAGCTCATGAAATTCAAAACTCGAAAAGTTTTTGCGTATATTTTTACCTTAAATATTGTTGCATAAACATTGAAATTCGCCACTGGTACAGACACTTGTAAAAGTCACGTGTGGTAGTGGCTCAGCCTTGTCTATGATTCCTATAGTTTATTGACAATACAGTATATGTAGCGGCAGAGCATCGATTTTTTCGTATTGGTTTCTCATCAGTCCCTCCATTCATTTGATTTATCTCTCGGCAAGGCCACGATGGAACTGCCGCGCCCCATTTCGCAACTGTCATTCTATTTAATCAGCTTTCAGTTTTACCGCGCGAGCACGCGTTTCAGCAATTATATTTTGCATTTTTATTTTTTCCATTTTTTTTTCTTCAGTTGAGAGGACGTCCCGACTGTAATTGATAACTCGTGTTCGAGCAAATGGCGAACGCCTGTTTGTATCGACTATTGTATGTATGTATTATTTTGGAAAAATCAATGTCGAGAGTGCAGTCGTTGCTGCATAATGTAGATCGAGTTTTAAACGTTATTCCAATACTTTTTTTAGTGCAGGACAATTAAAAATTCACGACGAGTCGTCCGATTTAAATTCAAAGTTTGAACTGCTGCGGTTCGAGGAAAGATTTCCCTATCGTTTTTTCCGAACCCTGACTCAGCGGACGACTGGAATTCCTCATCCCTCTTCGTCGTATTTACGTAAAAGTTTCGCTAAGTTCCTCCACATAGATCCATCTGACCACCTTTCTCTTTCTCTCTTCTACAGGAGAAAGATCATTCGTTATGCATGAAAACCGCCTTGTTTGAGATTCCAAGGTTGGGACATTGTCGCCGGGCACTCGACGCTGCAAAGTTTTTTCGGGACGGGGAAATCGAAAACTTGGCGCTTGTTTCTCTCTATACCAAGCGAAAAAAAGGCCTCGAATGCCTTAAATTATAAGGGGGACGTTAAAAAGCGTGAAAATACCGCTGCTGCATTGGGGGATGAAGAAGTTTATTCATTTGAAAAGTGTGTCGGGTATAATTTATGATGTCGAGTTTCTTCCGTGAAATTTGATATGTGGATTATTGAGAAGGATGAGAATGCTGTGTCGATCTAAATTGAAAAACAAGTTTTTATAGAGAGGACGTTTTATCAAAGTTCTATGTAGGGTGGGATAGCTCCACATATTTCAGATTAATAATCCTTAGAGTCGAGAATTGATACGTTTTAAACTTTTTCTATGCTTTTTTTAAGTAAAAATACTGTTGTCTTTTGTGTTCTCTGATAATAATGAGGGTATATAAGCTTCGGGGACAATTAGCAATAAAGTATTAGCGAACTTTGGGGAGAGATACTTACAAAGTCAAAGCCGAGTATAGCGAGTGTTTGCTTTTGGCTCATCGCGACGAAACCAAGCGGGAAATTGTTTCTCGGGGGGTTTGTACTATCATCGCGATTCACGATTAAGGATCTTCAGCTTGAAACTAAATTCGTAATTGCCCGCTCGTTATATCATCCTGCATCACAGTTTTGGGATATGCTTGACGGTTATCCAAAATTTAAATTAAATAAGTTATTCTTTATTTAATTTAATTTTGGATTGGGAAAGTCCTTGAGTGTGACTTTCTAGCCAATTTGAAATCTGTACATACGAGCTGAACCTCATAAGTATATATCATACTTGTGTAGCTCTAAGCTCTGCGAATATTTGCATAATTAGATTCTCCATTACGTTTACTCTAATCACACGACTTAACGCGTCGGAATAATATTCGTATAATTCTTCGGATAACATTCCCATAGAAATGCGACATTATTCTATTTTATCAAAAACTTTTTAGAATTAAATTGCTAAAAAAAGAACACATTAACCAAACTAATTCACCAAAAAAAAGCTTCTCGCCGTCTTGAACAATCGGCAATCTCACGAATCAGAAAATCGTTCAATATTTCATTAGTCAGATTTAATTAGCGTAACGCCCGGTTGGTCCCAGAGCAATCGAATCGTGTTGCGTATATCCGGAGGGTATAAGCGGCTGATTGCAGAACTGCCTCGTGAAGATATCGCCCTAATACACCGTCGACGCCTGAGAAAGTTAATCTTGCCCATTAGCTCTCTGTCCCTCTCTCTTCCCTTCTCTTCCTTCTCAGGAGCTTTGCGAGTCACGAGTCTGGAAATTATTACATCCCAATTTCGATATCGTCGTTTCGGAGTTCAGTGGAAAGGTATGAAGATGAAAAATATAAATTCGAGACTGGGTTTCGATAGTATATCGATGTTTGTACAAAGTTTTAGCTACGGGTTGTATTTGTCTTGTTGTATACGGGATTTTGGACTATTTATGGCTTACGAGAGCGTTCATTGTTACTAACGATTATGGCGACTTTTCGGGGCAAATCGAGTCCAGGTCGTTCATCTTTGGCTTTGCAAACACGGTGATATTGATCTATGTACTTTTATTGTGAATTATTGTTGATCAGTTTGTAAAAATAACTTGAAAAAATAGTTTGCTTTAGAGATTGAGTTAGGATAAGGGTTTGGAGACATCATAAAACTATAGTGGATGCGTAAACATACACGAAAGTAAATATCGTATAAGTTTACATACTCGTGAAAAGTAATAATGATTTTTGGAACTCTGACGAGAGAGAGAGAGAGAGAAAAAATCTTATTTAAACTTTGACAAACTTCGACTGTCTTTAATGCATACAGTTTTGACCGAGTTGTAGCTATGAAAATTTTTTAAAATAAGGTCATATTTGAAGAATTTGTTCGGCGCGAGATATTCATGGATTTGAATGAAACTTTTAAGAAAAACGTTCCTTCACTCGCTTCAAATTCAAAGGAGAGGCGCTTTAATTTTTCAGATTCATGCATTCATAACGAATCACTTAGGCTACCTTTTTTTCATTTCGAAATTGACTTTTAAATAATTTCAATTTTCTCTCGTATACGAAATATACTCCAACTACCCGTAAATTCAAACTTTGCGATAAAAATGTAATTCATTTCATATATATAGTACAAACGTTTCGTCAGCAGTAAAATCTTTTTATTCTTTCCTCACTCATCACACACACTCCAAATTATTCATCTCACACACACACACACCTCTGCTGAAAATTTCACACGTGGGCATTTCCTAGTATACGAATCCAACTGTCGAGTTTAGCGTCGCCCTTTAAGTGGAGCGAAAGCGCTCGCGTCAGCCGGCGGCAGTAGTAGAGACCAAGCTCACGTCAGCCGTAGCGCGTATAAATATCCAAGGCGGCGTTGAGCCGTAAGCGCGAAAACTGCTATCCTCGCAGGAATCGCCTCGTCGCTCTGCTATGCTGAGGCTGTGATGGCTTCGCGTGTGCGCGCTTGGCTGCGTGTCACACTGGACACACGCTCTGCATTATCAGACCGAGAGAGGGGAATATTGTTGTCAGGGAGGTGTGTCTTATTTTCGCTGAGATGAGTTTCTGCGCTATTTTCGAGCGTAGAGAGAAGGGAGCAAAATTTCTTGTTGATGTTGTAAATATAGTGATAGCTTTATTAAATATTGGAATGATACAGATAGTCAAAAAAAAAAATTGAAGTTAACGCACCATCGACGACTCTGAATATAAATCTTCGTCTCTCTCACGTTCGACGTAAAAATCTCCAGTATGAAATGCTCAAAAGCTCCAGCAAAACCGATAAACTTGACGCAGAGACAAAAGCTACTTCTTTCGTCGTCACAGCTTCAGCTCCGGTAAAAAAAAAACTACGTACGTGTATCTCAACTCTATCTTCTCTTGCAGAAAAAGAGTATAAGCGAGGTCGACGAGCTGCATCACTCTCAGATTCTTGGCTATTCATCGCCAGCGTGTCCTGGC
This sequence comes from Pteromalus puparum, assembly GCA_012977825.3. Lineage (NCBI taxonomy): Eukaryota > Metazoa > Arthropoda > Insecta > Hymenoptera > Pteromalidae > Pteromalus > Pteromalus puparum. The sequence goes on along the minus strand of CM053169.1, from coordinate 42,155,994 downwards.
TGGATGTTTCTTTATTCGTAGAAACGAGGGAGACTTATCTGGACACCAACTATCGCGATTGCGCACTTGAAAGCTCGGCTATACCTTCTTGCATCTTTTTTCTTGAAGAAGAAGTAGAAACTTCACGCACTTTCAGCGGACTGTTTAAAAATTCCCGTTTTTTTTCATTTCAAAATCAGTTTTGAACGATGACCACTTTTCCTTTTTTCAAAATTAATTCACACACAATTCGAAACCAGTTCCATTAAAGTAACATACTAAGCCGCAGCCGTTAATTTATCCAGCAGCAGCTGTTGCCGCTTAACAATTCCTCGCGCGGCTTCCATTTCCCGCTTTAACGTCGATTCTTCTCCTCTTGTATAACTTCAACCCTCCTCTCATCTCTCTCTCTCTCTTCTTATCAGCGAATAGTCGTCGTCGTCGTCTTCGTCGAATCCTTTGTTCGCCAGCTGAAACCACCGCGTCGACTCTTCGGTATTTCTCCCCATCCTTTCATCCTTTCTATGACCTGCTGCTGCTATCCTCCGTTTTAATTGCTCGTCCGTCGAATTATTTATTCTCCTTGCCTCAGGTTTTGCCTCTTGGATGCTCTTGACTCTCAAAAGGATCGTGTTTGTGAGCTGTTCCAAGAGATAAATACTGCCTGGTAGATTCTCGTAATATCTGGTTGTGTTTAAGGAGCTTCTTTTTTTTCTGTTTGTTGTTCGTAATGAGAAATGTACAGTTGTATGTTATTGAACAAATATTCTTTATCTCGTGAATCAACAATTATCTTAACGTGAAGGATACAAGCTGTTGATTAAATTTTAAATTACAAGCTTGGTCTCGATTTCGTTTGCTTCCTCTCCTTTTTCAATAGTCACCCTATGCGACGTCTTTTTTCTCCCTAATGCCTTAACGACGAGAGATCGTCAAGTAATTGAGTTGAGTCAAGGCGTATCTCGAAGCTCTGATTTCAAGGAGGTCAGAAAATTTATTTTCGATGACGAAATTCGATGCTATACACGACGTTATTAAGCAGCGGGGTTTCTTGACTTAAGAATGCAGATGAGATTGAGGCGATATTTGAAATTCGATTTGAGAGGGATCAAGGTCACTCGATAATTAGATTTTTTGCTCTGCTGATCTACATACAGCTTTGATTAATTTATGTTGTTTTTTCTGAATTAAATCGAAAATAAATAAAGTTCGAAGGCACTACAATTGTTAAGCAGTAAACGAGATTCAATATTAAATCCTTTGATATCATTGCGATGAAAAAGTATTTATCGTTGAGTCACCAGTGCAACGTTAAAAACAACTGTCGAGTCAACAATAAGCTTTAATTTCCAATCTCAGCAAAGTATCCGTCAAAGAAGCCCGTCTACGCAGATGAAAAGGATGAAGAGCGTAAATTAAAGCACAAGTGCGCTAATAAAGCCCGATACGAAATAAGAATCCAGAGGAAATCGCTCTCTCGTAAATAATAAAGTGTCGCAGTAAGAAAGTGCGCAGACAAGAACGCCGATAAAAAAAGAAGCTGCTATAGCTGCACGCGCTTTCGCTTCGCCTGATAAAATTATACAGCCCTACAAAATTTTTTACGCGTCCTTTCGTTTATCCAGATGCGCTCGACGGACGGATCGTTTTGTGAATAGTGATTCGCGTATATTTCAAAAGAATTGTAGGATTAAATTTGAAATTATATCCAGCGATAAGGTAATGCAATAAAGTTCAATTCTCGAGTCTATACCCCCGATAAAATTAGTCCAGTGATCAGTATCAATCCCTCCGCACACGTATACTCGAAAAGCTTAAAGTGCTCTCAATTGTCTCGAACCACGAGCATATTACGAGATTTGCACCCTTTCGCCTCTACTACTACCCGCATATTATAGTTCGTGGCTTAATCGCGATAAACCAAGCCAATATTAGATTCGAAAAAGAGCAGGAAATTGGTACGTGTTGTTCGCGAGATAAGAGAATTGATATCGTCGCGAATTCGCTCCAGCTCCTAAGCCTCGTCGGGGAATTTCTGCCGCTAGGACCGCCGACTGGGAAATCCGATTTCGAGTCTTGATTTCCGCGAGCGATCGACCGGTTTATAGGCTTTTCTCCTACAGTTCTTTAGCTCTCTCTCTCTCTCTTGCTGAGGTTTACTGCACGAGTAGAGGGCGAACGCTTGGGCGTCTACTCTCATGCTATATTTCGCGACTTTTAGCGTTCATTCGAGTGAGCTTGGATTATGCGTCGCTTTGCGCAGTTCTGCTGCTCGATGGAGGGGGAGATGATCGATTTCGCTCGGGTTAAACTGCTTTGAAGGGATACTTTGGGTTTTAATTATTTTTGAGAATTTAGTCATACATTACGTATTTAATAAACATAAAAGAATGCCGTTTTGGACTGGTCTGCTTTTCCCTACCTCTTGAGCTTTTCGACTTCTAGTTTCTGGCTAGCGAGGCTAGGTGGCGCATAGGCACATTCAAACTATTCTCTGTCAGTATCTGCGCGCACAGTGCACTTATACTGATATGTCATCTATGCTAAAACTGTCTTGTTGGGCTTGCTTATCGGGCTGCTCATGCTATAACTGCTTGTGTTCACTCTCGACCTCTTTGATTTCATTTTTTCCCAAATGTTGAAACGTGTGCTTCTAATTTTGCGTGTAGTTTTTGTAGATAATAATAATTATATAGCTGTTTAATTATAAAAAAACTATCGAAATGTATGTTTTTTTATAAAGAATCAAATAATGATGGTTAGAACCAAAGCGAATTTCCATTCGTTCAGCGTCAATAACAACCCCCAGAACAAAAAAAAAAAGAATTCCACGAATTATACCAAAAGAGCCGCAACCCATTCCACACTGCGCCTTGGATCTCAGCCAGATCGAACAGCGAATAACACACCGCGGATGTGCACAACGAAGAGCAAAAAAGAGAGTCTTCTGTACTTCTCACACTGCTTTTTCCAACTGATGATCCGAGAGCGCCAGTGAAAAACACTAGAAGTGCCTTTAAAGGCCCGGGAGAAAAATAACGAACTGGGTTACGCTCAGCCGAAAGTGATAATTAGAGAAAGGGGCGTAAACACAAGAAGAAGAGAAGAAAAAAAGTTGGCCGCTTGCTCGTGTTCGTGCGCGAGAAATATTAGAGTGTCAAGACGCCACTTGACCCACGAATGTGCCTAAGCTTTAGAAGCTTGCTTTCGTTTTTCCGTGTCGCCGTGCTAGTCGTTTCTTTGCTTTTCTGTTTTGCTATTGAATTTTCGGCTATATCTATACACTGGAAAAGCGTTCGGAGAGCATTTTTAGCAGTATTTTTCACTGACGAACTTATTTTAGAAGCTTTGGATTTTGGCTTCAATTAAAATTTGGTAAACTGAAAGGTCTGATGCTGTGCAATGTTAACGAACGTTTTTAATTGACAGTCTTGACATGAAAAACAAAAATCCGTGACCCGAATGACTGTCCTAAAATATTTCTACACACAAGTAGTGTTCGATATGCAAAGTCAACCTAGATTATACTATATTATTCGTCGCTATTCTATCATCGTTTTCACGATCAAACGCATACACAGTAAACATCGAAGCCAGGAATCTAAAAAAGTATTAGAAACAACGAATAGCTATATGTGAAACACATAGAAACGACGCGGAATATATTATCAGGCCTTTGCCATCTGCGCTCATTCAAATTCAAGCGTCGGCTGGTCATTAATCGACGTCCTTATTCTCTCTCTTCGTGCCGGGACTCTATTCAAGCCGAAAGCCGGTCATTAGCGGCACAGGCATAAATAAGAATCAAGCGTGTGGGTGTAACTTGCTGTGGAAAAACTTACGTGTACGTACGCGCTTTTTTCGAGCTGAAAGTAGGTTTACACTGAGAGCTGAACGCTTTTGCGATTCGGTAGAGTTAAAGGAGGCTCTTTGGGGGTATGTTTGGCTTTGGATTTACTGGATTTTTTTACCGGATGTTAATCCGGTGAATAATTATGAAAGGATAGTTTGAAAATAGCTCTTTGATTCGTATTAATCAAATTAGATTATTATTAAAGCTTCCAATATCCTCAATCATAATGCATTTTAATAATGCAAAACGACCATCACAGCAGGGCTATTATTACTATTTAAAAATTATACTTGTAAATTTAACCGCGACTCAGACGTCTCATATTGATCCACTCATATAATTAGTGGTAAAATTATATCTATAATAAGCTACTCTCGCATTATTTCAAAACGAGTCCTACTCATCTCAAACAAACAAATAAGCTTGCTGCCTACTACGTAACCCTGAATTAAAGCGTACTTCATATCCATGAATAAAGTTGTTACTCCACGTGAAGTAACGAGAGGAAAAAGGGCATTAAAAATCCACTACTACAACGTTTCTCTCCGAGGGCGTATAATAATAAAAAAACTCGTCGCATTATTATGATTACACAGTAGAATACAAACATCTTTTTTTCCGCATATAATCCAACATAAAGTTACAGTGAAATTTCGAATATTCTTCGTAACATCATACGCGCCGAAATTAATTACCCGATAATCGGGCTAATTAATTTCGGCTCGTCAAAGCGTCGCGTACAAAGGGCCCGAAAACTCTGTAAGTGCGCGTTGAGAGTACAGTAATCCACATGCATTATAATTTTGGTGCTTTTCGGCCAGAAGCTTCCGCGAAACCAAAAAAAAAAAAAAAAACACAGGATCTTGATCGTCGGCGATTTTCCTCCATCCGCGAGCTTTTATTGTCTGGGCCGCTTAGCCCAAGATCCTCGGGTTTTTCTCCTGATGCCGGCTGCCCTCGATCTGACGAGTTCTCGCCTCGGGCCGGTTACTTCTCTCTCTTTCTGCTGTTTATGTGTACACGGCCTTGCTGGGTTAGGACAGCGCTTGAAAATAATGGAGCGTGGATGCTGGATGTATTTTTTATATCTTTCTTCTTGAACTACTGAATATTTTGATGAATGGAATTGGGGATGCGTGAGTTATTAATAGTAGGGGTTAAATCATTTTTCTTTTGGACTTACTATTTGATGTTTGACATTTTTTTTTTTTAAGTTTCGGTTTGAAATCATCAAAATTTATTCACAAAAAATATAATAACTCGATATCTAGGCCACGCAGCAAGAAGAGCAGCAACCTGTAAACACCAGTCGATCGCGTTGATCCCATCTCCCAGCAGCTTCTCCCTCTCTCGCCATTCTCAAACTAACCAAAACACCCATCCATCCATCCCTGTACATTTCCCTCGGAAAAAGAGAAGAAAAACCGAGAGTACGCGCATCAGCCGAGTTCAGGAAGCTCCCCCGCACAGAAAAGCAGGCCACCACCCCCCCCCCCCCAACAAGCCTCCCACCACCATCCCCAAACCTTTCTTCAATCGAACCAGCAGCTAGCGTCCGAGATAGCGAGCTTAAACAGACTGTAAGAAAAGACGAAATAAGCGAGAGAGAGAGAGAGAGAGAGAGAGAT
>CM053169.1:41751604-42149913 GCA_012977825.3 Pteromalus puparum | reverse complement strand
AAACCTTTCTTCAATCGAACCAGCAGCTAGCGTCCGAGATAGCGAGCTTAAACAGACTGTAAGAAAAGACGAAATAAGCGAGAGAGAGAGAGAGAGAGAGAGAGATGAGAGAGAGAGAGAGAGAGAGAGAGAGAGAGAGGGAGAGAGAGAAAGCTGAAGTAGTAGGGGAAGCTGGCTGGCGCTTTTCCTGGCGGCGAGGGCAGCAGCAGCGAAGTTTGCCAGGTGTGGTGTGCGCGGCCCGAGCCCGGAGAGATCGATAGCACGCCGACCCAGCTTTACCCTGCTGCTACTGCCTGCGATGCGGTGCGGCTGTTGCCTTCGGATTCTGGAGATCAAGCATGGCCCGAGAGGTGAAAGAGCGCTGGGGATTTCGGGCTTGTTTCGACGAGGGTTTATTCGGGTTTTTCGGGGGGAATGTGGTCGTGTGTGTACATACACGTATGAATTTTCGGGGATATAGTTTATTTTGTAATCTGAGGGAGTGTCGTTATTTTAATTTGAAATGTATGATTTAGCAATTTTTAATAAGAAAATTAAATGTTTATACGCTCCCAATACACCGAGTGCACAAGCTGTTAGGAAAATAGCTTGGAGGCTAAACTACGAAGACATGCAAGTGAAAAATGGGTGCTATGGAAAAGCCATTTCCCACGATTTTGCAACGGGACTTCATATGCGTTTCCGCGTAATTCCCCTTTTGTCTGAGCCGCAGACGTGATCGCAAAGCTTTCATTGTAATGGAACAGAAGCTTTCGCTGAATTTTCCTTCGATGCGCGGGGGAATAAAAATTTAAACTGCCGTATTTTCTCTTATAGGTAGTAGTAGTACGTGGATAATTTGAAACTGAATATAAGCTGATATGGAATGAACTGTTATGCACGTTATTTTATTTTTATATATCGAGCTCATACTTTCAGAAAAATTGGAGGCTGGAAACTTATACCTCGAACATTGCCAATTTATAATGGCTACATGTAGAATATCCATCGACGGACTTCCCAAGTCCAAAGAGTAGATTTTACGATCAAGACGATGTATTTTCTCTGTTCTCGTAGTTTCATCTTCGCGTAACTTTTTCGCGAGACTACTCCAGGCTTTTATGCTCCATACCGGGGATTTTTTCCCTCCTTTTTTTCTCTCTCACATTCATTCTCTCGCAGTGAAATAAATCCCCATCGATTGGGTCTTAAATTCCGATTTATTTTCTAATCATCGGGAAGGAAGTTGACGGATTACTTTCCAATGATGCCGAACTCTTTTAATATTCGTTTCCGTCAATATGTAAGGGATCGTTTATTAACGAGTCGAATTGAATTTTTTTCGCACACGTAGTTACAAAGTCAGGTTGTAAGCGCATTTAACTTTGTAGCGTATGCAGTTCGTCAGTAAATCACAATTACACGCCAACTTTTTCCAGTAACTCATATTTCTTGATATAAATTGCGGCGGTTGGTGGAGTTAGTGCGCGATCCATTACAAGCTCTTTAAAGCACAAGCCGGCGCAACGGAATATAATTAGATGACCCAGAGGAATTCAGCTATTTGCTGAAAATTAACGCTGTATCTATGCGAAACAAGGGAATAGTCGCGAGAGCCGCGTTGAAGACGGAAACAAGAGGAAGAGTTTATGGGCGAAAGCGGTTCGTTATTAAAAACTTTTCATGCGATTCCGTCTCGCGGCAATTAATACCCGAGTTTCGAGTCGCTAAGGAAAAAGAACGTTTCAAGGGCAAGAAGCTACAAAACCAGCCGCTGGCTATAATTGCCCCTGACGTAATTCCGTTTTTGTCTTTCGCCTCATCCTCTAGTCTGTGCGGAGCAATATAGTCGGGAGAAGAGAGCAAAATTGCGCCAGGCAAACTTCTTCTCGTATATAGATACTAGCCTCGGCTTCTTCTGCTTTTTCTTCTGGTGCCACTTCGAACCTTTTAAGTTGACTTGATGCATGGACCAACGGCAGGACTGCATATTCATAAGACTGTGCGGAAGAAAAAAGTGCCGTGACTTAATTGTGTTCCGTTAGAGGTTGCGCCTGAGAGAAAGTTTTTTTTTGCTTTGCTTTGATTGGAGAATTTTTACACTTTACTGATTGCTGTAGTTCAAGCGGATGAAAATGTTTGATAAATAAAAATGTGTTTTCAAATTAATTTAGTTTATTTGGCGGTAAAGATTGTATTACAAAAAATTACATTAAAACTAAAAAAATAATCAAGATCTTAGTTGACAATTTTATCATTGCTGATGGTTCCAAAAGAAGGGCACAATTGCTGGGTAAGGCATCTGGAGGCTTTGTTTAGAACTTCACTGATGAGATCTTCTGGCAAGTTAGATGAATCGGAGGCATTCTTGGTTACGGTGACCGAACAGTGGCTCAGAGTATTGCCGTCCTTAGTCTGGGACTGAAAATGATTATTTCGTTTTAAAAACAGATCATCTGATTTTACGTAATGGTATAGTAAAATATTTATTATAGAAATCTTACCAAAGAAGAAGCGACACCTCTGGTATTGACTTTGATGATGGTCGATTTTTGGACGCTGTATTTCGCATGATCAACCTTGGCATCACCTTAAAATGATACAAAAAGTTGAAACATTAATATTTTCAAAACAATTGATTAAAAATTAAAAGAAGATTTACCTCTGAAGATGACAAAAGCACCATCCAAAGTGAATTTGTAATAGTGGTCTGGGTGTTTGCGAACTAGTATGTTATCTGTGTCGTATCTAAAGTAGGTCTCAACACCGTAATAGTCGACTCTTTTGCCATCGAGATTCACCGAGAGCTCATTATCCAAGCAAGCTGAACATAAGTAGAGTTTTAGTTTTACAGTATAAGCTACAGTTTATGGCACTTTTTGAACATTATCGCCATATCGTGAATACTGTATTTACTATTACCTCACTCCATAATTGAAATTAGATCTATAAAACCGGCCTGACAAAACAATGAGAAATGTCAATGAAAAATAGAAAAATATTCCAAAACTTAACAAAACTAAAATATGAATTAATATCTTGAATTATAATTTCACAATACCTATACCGGACAAAAAGCCATCGTATGAGTCAACTTTTCACACTAGTCGCCCCATATGTCCTAATGAATTGCGAGAACGAACCATTACGAGCTCCTTAGCGCGCGGCTCAACAGAATACAATTAGCCAGCTCAAAGGGACTCAGCTGTTTGCTTAGAGTTTGCACTAGACTTGCACTCTCTAACGCACGAAACAAGAGAGCGACGAGTAGAAGATATATATAGGTAACGAGATGTTTTCCTCTCTTATTCAGGAGCGCGTGTGAACTCTTATTAAAAACTTTTAATGCGATTTAGTCCCGTTAATTAATTACACGCTGGTTGGTTTAAATGTTTTAAAACTTTGGTGTAGAGGTAGAGGTGAAAGAAATCTTTCTCCAGTTTTTCTTTTTGACGTGCTCTAAGTTAGCTTTTACTTGAAGTATTTTCTTTTTGAGTTCTACTGTAGAAATTATTTACTTTACAAAAAATAAAAGAAGATTTATGAAAATGAGACTTCACTTTTTGTCTCAATAAATAGGGTCAAGCAATATTGTGCTTGTGCCCGTAAATCGCTATGCGCAAAAACTGACTGAGAAAAAGCCGTTCCGATCCGATATCTCACTGCAATTATCTATCGGACGTTTAATCCTATTTGTAGAGCTACACGGATGAGTAATCGCATGATTCGATTTGCGCACTTGGCTTGCATATAGTTCCCTCTGTTGCTTCCCCCAGACAAAAGCTATGGACGTATTTAATTTATTTTCTCTCGTTCGACACGATTCCATCCAAAAATTAATTTCACCCTCAGCACCCAGAAAAAAGTTCCCACTAAAACACACCACCCAGGAAATTCCAAACTTCGTTAAAAAAAACGCTCCTCCTCACACCCTCCTACCGCATCATCGACATCGCGCATTAAACTCAACTCTCGCTTCGGTCGGTCTGACAATGCAGTCGCGCCACCCCCTCTCCTTTCCCGCAAAGAAAAGCAGCAGAGCGAAGCAGGAACAAAGCCAGTGCTTATCAGCCGTTAGCGGCTTGAAAATGACGGGTCCGTCAATGCTGCTAACCAGACACAAGCGACTTATGCGACGTTTCTGAAAGGAGTGACGACTGCGTTAATACCTACAGTATATATACGTGTTATATATCGGCAGGTGGGAATTTTCCCTCTCCCTTGACCGAAGACAATATAGGAGAGAGGGTGAGAGGGGTGAAACGAGTTCGCTTTCGCGCGAGCACAATGGCTGTCGATTTCGCGCGAGGGAGAGGGTGAGAGTGAGAAAGGATAGTGTGAATGCACGCCGTGGATTCTTTTCTCTCGTGGTGCAGTTGAGTAGATTACGCCGAATAATGGCGAGGGATAATGCCGTGGAAAGCTGAACGTTTTCTCTCTCTTTCTCTCGGAGCTTGATTCGCTCATGTCGTGCGTATACGTTTGGTATACATGGTGTGGATGATGCGTATGTTTTGAAACTTTTTCGCTTCGCTTGTGTGTGACACGTGCGAGGGATATTGGAATATCGACTGGGATTTTCATGCGTGAAACGGTGTGTTGCTTTTTTTATATTTGGAGAAGAAGATAAGATACTTCAAGATTTGAAATTGAGAAATTTTCCAATAGATCACGCTCGTGAATTTCTTTAGATTGTTTGGATAGTTCCAAAGTAAATATATGGTGAAGTAATAGGCTAATGAAAGTCACGTTGACTTTTCTCTTTTGATGGCTTATACGTGGCTAGTGTTTGAGCAGCTAGTGAAAATTAACTGAAAAAGTTTCGCCGCACCTTTTTTATACTATAGATAATAAAGCTGTTGTTTCAAAGTTTCGAAATCTAAATCTATAAATTCGTTCATACTCCCACTGTTTTACTACGTAAAGCTGTCGAAATTCAGGAAATTAATTTTTAACGAAAATCGATGATATTACCCTCGTAAAATCCGAATACAATGAAAGTGTATAAAAGATATCATCTGGTCGCGCCTGTTTGCATAAGGAAGAAGACTCAATATCACCGAATCTCGGGAATATACGAGCCCATTTTCCCGAATGACGTTTAAGCCGCCGAATACGAAAGGGATTAAGCAAAAAATTCCGAGGAACACGCTGGGATTTCAAATGGCCTGCTTTACGTTTTTATCGACTAGCTGTATTTTACGCCGTTTACGAAAAAAAAGAGAGAGAGAGAGAAGAACACTAAACGCGTCCTATGCAATCGAGCAGTGAAGTATATAATCGAGCGAGGGAACTTTGACAAGAGGTTATTTCAAGGCTTCCGTTCGGTCGTAAAATTTATGCATTGAAAACTAGCTGGTATATATAGGGGAGAAAAACTAGCACTTCGAGTTTTCAGCCGATTACAGGGCTACCTCTCATGATGCGAATTTAGCAGTTGGATGTCACATTCACGAGAGTGGAAATTGCTTTCAATTACAGGCCTCGTGCTATATTTCGTTGAAATAGGAACTTTTCGGGCAGTCGATTTACTTTTTTTTTTGGTTGTAATTATTATACTTGATGTTTTATTGCTTCTACACGGAGAAAGAAGGCTCTCGATTCCCTGATGGTGTATACGGAATCAGCCAAGCCAACAAAACAGTCTTGGACTGGCCGGCTTTCTCCTACCACTTGAACTTTTTCGTTAAGTCTTTGGCTAGCGACGCTAGGTGGCGCAGCGGAATTTTCATGTTTCCCTCAGTGCATATATAGCGGCGTGACACCTATAAGGCCAAAACTGCCTTCTCGGGCCTGCTTAGGTCTTTCATACTATTACTGCAACTGTTCTGCTGTTCTGAAACTGTTCTGCAACTATATAGTTGTGCATTTATATTTAACTGGTGCTTCTTAATTAAAAACGTGCTCATTCAACCGCGAGTAAACGTTAAAGGACAAGCCAGAATGTTAAACTACATTATAAGCGAGACAATTTTTCTTCCTCACCTTCAGCTTGCTCGAAATTTGCCTGAGCAAACTTATCGAATATTTAAGGTAAAACTGAAAAAGAAAGACTAACAAAAACTGGCACAAGGCACACACGGGAAATAATAAAACGAAATAAAACTGTGCGAGCGATTCTCGGCAGTCTATCTATCATCGCGACTTTCTTTTCCGCGTCGGACAAACAAAGTTCCGATAGGCGTGAAATCGACGAACTTTTTCGCTCGTCCTTGGCACACACCCCCACACACACACATTGAAATTCTAGAAATGGCCGTGAGAGAAAATGAATCGGCTATCGTCGATGCTTCGCTGGCGCCGATTTCTCGGGGACTACTGTGTGAGAAGGAGATAGAAGGGAAGAGAGAAAAATTGTAGCTTCGCAAAAGAGCTGCGTGATAAATTGAGAGATATCAACCTTCGGAAGGGTTGAGGATTGTTTCTTATAGTAGGGGATGTATTTTTTTCCAATAAGAAGAAATTATTGAGTAGAAATAAGTTTATTAGTAGTTGCTCGTTACTATGATCTTTCATCGTTAGTCGTAGGGGATTCCTCCAAAAAATCCATCAGCGTCGCGGATGTTAAACTAACAAGGTTCAATTGAGTCTGCCGACGATTGAATGAGAGTCGAATTTGGCGGACACTTTACGTAACTGCAATTACGCAAGCTCGAAGAATCGCATTAGTCACCTGGGACAATCCCTTTCCTCCTGGATTTCCGTCAACGACTCCTGACTTACTGCGAGTAGCTCGCTTTCATCTACTGCTATACGAAAACAACGAGGCTGAGTCTGTTTTTGCTCCTTTTTCTTCTGCACTTTGTAGCGCAGAGTTTGGCTCTGGCAGTTCTCTGCGTTGATGCTACCAGCGCTAATAGAGTAAAGTTTTTAATGAGGCTTTCATGTATCAGGTGATACTTCATTCTTTGATGCGATTTATAGATTTTCTTGTTAAGACCTAATGAAGTAATAGCTTTTTTTAAGAGGAATTATTTTTACTTTAAAGGTTCACTTGAAAATATTCTAAAACCAAATTGTACAATTAATTGGCAGAAAGTTCGTTTAAAAATACGTTTCGTTGTTTAGCATCAGCGAAAGAATGACCAGGAACTTTTAATCTAAAGCAGCAGGTATTAGCCATTTCGGTCTACCGCGTTCAGTTTTAGCTAATGAGACTTGTTTAGTTATCTTGTGAACCCGTAGTTTGGGGTTAGCCTACCATGTTTGCGGTGGGACTGGAGCTAATCTATTCGAAGCATTAGATCTAGTATCGAAATAATTTTCGCTGTATAAATTATTTGCTGAAGTACAAGTTTAGATAGTTCAATTTGTTTCGCTAATTAAATCGAAATAGTTAAGCCCTTCGCAGATTAAAATTTAAATTGCGTGATATTCACATGAAATCTTAATATTAATTCCATTAAACAAAATGAAATTATTCCTGAAAAACTCGTCGAATAAACCGCAATACCGTTTACAAAGTGCCACAACAGCTAAAAGCGTCAACTTGAGCGCAAGCCAAGATCGGAATACGCCTCCAAAGCAACGTCGCGTTCGGCAATTCGCGTCTTTATCGGACCACTCGGGCCTTTACCTTTTGAAGTTTACGGGTTCTACGCCATAGAGAGAAACTATGTTATTTCTCCTTCCCTCAGCCATCCGCCTTTATCTTATCGACCAGTCCAATGTCACGTTGAATAATCCTGTTTCGTGCTCAAGGTTATCTAGCGCGAACTACTCGCGTCATTTCTCTATTCCAGAAACGCATATGTACTGTCACTTCTCATCCATCGTCACAGCTTATTTTTTCATTCGATGTCCACATTACGATGATAAATCGTACGCGAAAGCGCAAATCATGACAGATGTCCAAACACACTCGGAGGGGATAGAAGAACTTCCACAAAACATTTGTTATACGTTCTCATCGATTTTTTAAATCTATGGTGGCAAGACTATATACTAAAGTATAGATATATAGCATAAGCCATTGTTCATCGTACGACATTCGTCGCGCCAGAGGATGAAATAAAAGCTCTTCTCTCTCTCGCGGCCCCGTTTCATTACAACAATCCTCCAAGTTGAAAACAATGCGCCGCAAACTCTCTGTAACTAAAATTCCGCGAAAGTATATTCGCGTGTATTCTGTCGCGCGAAACGGAATAGAATGAAAAATGCGCAACGAGTCAAGCTTCCGACTCTCGTCCGCGAAAAAGGCGCGTATAACCAACGCAGCTGAAAAGGCTCAAGTTGCTCGCGAATTTAGAAGAAAGAGAGAGAGAGAGAGAGAGAGAGAGAGAGAGAGAGAGAGAGACAAAAGAGGGTTGGTCGACGATTCAGGTCAACGCGATTGCAAGGGGAAGTAATATTCTAGCCTGAGGCGTACGCTGATATTCTCGTTGCTTTTGAAGCTATGGTCTTTAATGGGAAAGTGATCTGGGAGAGTTGCTGGTAATGCCGAAGAGCTGATAATTCGATTCTCCAAGTCGTCTGAATTATGGGATGATCGTGGAAAGCGTTTCTGAGAACTGAGAGGTGGATGTTTAAGAGGGACAAGCTTTCATTTGTTATTGATTATCTATAAGGGTATAGTCAGCGAATATAGGTTGCTTTGATTGTTCTATCGAGTGCGTGCGATGTTGGATTAGCTTTGTGATTGTTCTAATTATGATCTGACCATTCGAGGTATATTCGTACATATATACGCATGATGAATTTTGGTAGTGTATTATGTGATCGCGGAATAATTATAGATTTTTATTTATAGAAATTAATTTATTCTTTTCTTGGTGTTACAGAATTCAGAAATGGAACCTGCAACCTCCGGCTGTTCCTCCTTCTATACGCTTGAGGTAAGTTTCAACAGTGTTTTTCAAATTCAATTTAATTTCATTAAAAGGGAGGGATCGAAAGGTTTTGAAGAAATGAAAAATCACGATAGCATCTCCGAAAGCCTATATGTAAGCTCGAATCGATACCTGTTTCGAAATATCGACAAAACAAGTCAACGGTGTTAGCTTTTTTACACCTCGAGCTCAAAATAAATATCAGAAACTCACAATAGCAAAGCTCGTTCTCGAAACCAACCACAAGAATCAATAAGCCCTCCAACTCGACGTCAGTTCGTTCAAGTCTCTAATCTCTTAAAAAATCCTATCACCTCGACTCCCACAGTGTCGATAAGACGCTCTCCACTCCCCATCGCTTCGAGTACCTCCGCAAAAAGAGTGCCTATAACAACAGCACCTTCTTCTCTCTCTCTCTCTTCCTCTCTCCAGTGATATGAACGGGAGAGAAAGAGAGCCACTATGCCAAGTAATACGCAAACGTTAGCGATTCAGCGACGCGTCGAGGAGAGAAGCTCTATCTGTCTCAGCGAAGACGAAAGCAAATAGAGAAACGGAGTCACTCTCCACCACGGCTACCGCTCTTTCTCGTTTGCCGAGGACTTGGGAATTGTCTCTCTCGCTTTCGCCGCGCTGGATGATTGTTCGTCGTCCCTCGCCACAGCTGGAGCTTCTTCCTCCTTCCTATACTGACTTTCTTGTTAGTCTATAGATCTCGTGGTTTGTCCTCCTTTGCGA
This sequence comes from Pteromalus puparum, assembly GCA_012977825.3. NCBI lineage: Eukaryota > Metazoa > Arthropoda > Insecta > Hymenoptera > Pteromalidae > Pteromalus > Pteromalus puparum. The sequence goes on along the minus strand of CM053169.1, from coordinate 42,140,368 downwards.
GGACGATAAGGTGCATTGATTCTCTGGTTAGTCCTTTGATAGCAGTGTGTTTCTTTTTTTGGCATCGTTTGCGATGCATTAGTTGTATTGGCTTGAAGAATTTATTGTATGCGATTTTAAGTTTCCAATATTTCAGCGATAAATTTTACTCGCAAAAATAGATCTACAGTTTATTAACAATATACAGAGCGCAGCAAGCAGTGCAGGTAACAAAAGGTATAACTTTACACCCTAACCACGAGTCCATCATAAAACGTTTCATAGCCTCGGCATTTTAGAATACATTCGAAACTGCAGCTCCAGCCATCCGATTTTCGCGCGTCTTGCCGAAGTAACTCGCGCTTTACAGGCCAGTAAAATCGCTAAACCCGCAGCAGCAGACGCTACCGCGCACCGGAACAATATCGTCCCTCTGGCTTAGAAGTGCGGTCGAGAATGTTTACGAAGCTTCGTGCTCCCAAGTAGTGTCGTAAGTGAGAAATCGACTCTATGCTGCCGTCGTGGAAACTATTGATGATCGTATGGCTATATATGTAACGCTTCTCTTCGGAATTGATCAAATTTATAGCTTTTGTCGACAATTTTTTTTTATCGTAAAAAAAGGCGAGTTTCATCGCTTTCAACTAATGTCACACACACACATGCAAACTGCATATAAAGCTTGAATATTCGATATCGCTCGTCAAAAAGTTAGCTGCGACACTATACACTATACCTACTGTGCGCGTAGCTTGGAAAAAGTTTTTTACGAGCGCGTGTGCGCTCGCATATGAGTGCGAGTTGCTAAAAGTTGCGACTATATACGGATGAAAACGCAGGTGTGTGTGTGTGTGTGTGGATATCTGTGTATATACCTGTGCGGAAAAAATTTTCCACTCCAGATGGCAGCAGAAATTCACAAAAGCTGACCTTTGTTATAGGATGAGTCGTTGTGGTTCTATGTACGCGCAAAGACGTGGAAAAAAGGAGGAGAAGGAAGATACTGTGTTTCAAAGCAAAAGCTTGTTTGCATTTTACATTTTTGGATTTTCTAAGGATGCAGAGGTTTAGTTTTTATTTTCGTAGTGGCGAAAGCTGGATATGATAGTGTTGTTGGTTAAACGGCGTGTACCGAATTTCTGTACAATATAAAATTTCAACGTGAATAAATGAAGTGACTTATTTTATGTAGATTTTACTTAGAAAAATATAGAATTAATGAAATTTTCTTCCGAATAAAAGATTTGTGAAAGCAAAATTATCGCGACGACGTGTGGGTTTCATCGTTATAAATCAATCACGAGATCTGAGGTGCATTCGATGGGCTGGTAATGATACTGCATATTGATTCTGATACAAAACAGTTTTGGACTGATGGCCATTCTCCCACCGCTTAAACTTTCCGGCTCTCTAGTCTCTGGCTAGCGACGATAGGTGGCGCGTAGGCACTTTTATATTTCCCTTTATTAATATCTGAACCGATGCTGAAACTGCTTTGTTGGGCCTGTTTATTGTTCCGCTCATACTATGACTACTTCAATCTACCAGCCACTGGAGGACAGGCTATTTTAAAAAAAAAATGTAAAATGTTATGAACATTTACAGAAAATATATTTACGTGTGTATGTGTAGTTTTCTATTGTAACGCACAGTATTCGAGCTAGATTGATTTTTATCGAAATACCTCTATAACTCGAATCATAAATCTCTCTCCGATCCAATAAATAGCCTTTAATTCCAAACCCAAACACACCGTTGCACCAAAACCACCAATGCATCATCATTCCAAGCCCGGAACGACGCGCTAACAAAGCATTTGCTTAACCATCACGAAAGCTCGGCAGAAAAAAGAAAGAGAAAGAGAGGGAAAAAATCCACGAAATCCGCCTCACAGCGCCACAATTCCTTCTACACTCCTGACTTCGGAGCTCGTGCCGTTCTGTTATGAAGGCGTTCGTGCACGTCACGCGCCGACGAGCTGCTTCTTCTTCTTCTTCTTCCTTCTCCCTCTGAGCTCGGGCTTTTCTTGACCTCGTTTTTCTCTCTGTATGTGTGCGGGTTCGCCTGTGCTCTTTATCTGTCTCCCTCCCTCTCTTTAGTTCATTTGTGCGAGCGTGATTGCGGATCAGGCAGCTGCGGAAGTGGATTAATTTTTGATAATCAGCCCGCGTTAAATTAATTGCTGCAAGCTCGGAGCTTTTTTTTTCTTTGTTTCTTCTTGTGCTTTGGCAGGGAAAGAGCTGAAGAAGGAATAATTGGAGGGATGTGTGCTATATTATTCTTTCAGAATATAGCTTTTTAAGATATATATTGTTAATTGTATTGAAGGTGTAGTTTCTACGGGTTAAATTACTGCGTGAAAACGTTTTGTTGAATCTTGATCGAAAAGTTTCAGTAATTGCCGAATCGTTATGTCAATAAATGTTCGCTTGGATTAGCATATTGTAACGAGGTACTATCGATTTTCAACTAAAGCATGCACAGACTTTCTCCAACGTCTTACTCCCTTCGTTCCACTTATTATTTACCCGTTCGAACCTATAGTCATAAATGATAGCTGAAGTTTGCTTTGTTGTGTGTGAAAACTTCTCTTCGGTCTTTTTCTACAATTCCGCTGGATGTACATAAAAGCTCCTCATTATAGAACCAAAACATTCGCGTCTGTCGCTAGTAAGCCGATATAGCATTCATTATTCCACCCCAATTAAGGTAGGTACACGAATTCGTGGGGACTAACGAACGAGTAATCCGATAATGCAAAAGAAACGGACTCTCTCTCTCTCTCTTTTTTTAAACGAATCATATAAACGAGCTCAGAAAAAAAGTATACGCGTCGAAATCAGAACGAATAAATGATTTACAATCAAAGCAGCAGCCTTACCTTTTTTAATTTGCTCTTTCTCCGCAGGGGGGCGTCCTTCTCCATATGCATAAGGGCGCGTGGAAAACGCGAGTGTAAAAAGAAATCGCAGGTATTTGTACACAAATTCATGTATATTTATGCGGCAGTCGTGTACGAGAATACACTTCGAGACGTTTCTTCGGGAAATACAATTTTCCCAACGACGTATGCGAAGGTACGACCACGTGAACTTGAAATAACTCACCGCTCGCGCGGCGGTCAGACGTCGTGTATGAGAAAACTTTGCGCTTTCGTATATTAAATTGCTCGCAATGCGTCCTGCAGAGTTTCGTTCTTGTATATACTTTTTTTTATTTCCGATTCGCATCTTTTGCCTCTTATGAAATACGATTTTAATAAAGTGCCTTGTATAGCCAAGCGCATATAGTCGTAAAACGAAATTTTAAGGTTATGGAGCTGATAAATTTACTACCTTCATTTAATAACGAGAACATCCTTAATCCCCTTAAATCAATTTCTAAATAAATAATCTCAAAAGCATCGCTCGTTCGATTTCATATTGTCGTCGTTGGAATTTCATTCCTGTGTGTATCTCCCCACCAACCGCGAGAAAAAATGCTCTCCGCACATCTGCATCGTCGTCGCGAATAAAAAGAGACTCGCTCGGCATCCGGCGCGCGTCAGGAGATCCGCATTACTTCTCCATCGAATATTGATGCGTGCACGTACGTGCGCATGCTGAGGAAAAAAAAGCACCACACGACGACGTCGACGAGAGACTCTCTCGTCGTATATTCCGACTTACTTATTTATGAGCCAGCGATGATTCAGGCGTTGCTTTTTCGGAGGTAGCTGCTGTACATTAAGGTGTATATGCATCGGATGATTACTATGCGCTGCTGTTAGTGAGTGGAGGCGTGGTGGTGCGGTTATAATCTGGGAATGTTTTCATTTTGCGCTGCGCGGTGAATAGCGATTGCTTCATTAATGCTGGAATATTTTTCGAAGAGAGATAGAGAGAGGAGAAATTAGAAAGTGGATCGTGTTAATTTTTGCGGAGGTGCTGCTTTGAAAATTCATGCAGCGATGTGCACCGGATGAACGTGGATTGAACACAATTATTGTCTAAAATAATTCAAATCGATTTTAAAATACAAGGCATCTCGGTAAATTAACATATTCGAGCTCGACTGCGCTCTCTCGAAGAGTAAGTGCGCACCGGATCCACACACTATACATAGCTCAACGGAGTCAATTTTTCCACTCCTCCAAGCACTAGAGCTCGAATTCCAAGGAATCCGTCGAACGATTTCTCGCGATACAGCAGCTCGAAGAAGGAAAAAAAATCGCGTCGCTCCGTCTGAGGACCTAATCGCATCCCTGGAATCCCATTTGCCGTTAACAGGTCGGAGCTCGCGCAACAAATTGGATCTATCCGTTTAACCTAATTGATCTTACCAGTTGATCCTCAAATTGATCGCGCACGAGTCTCCGGTGTCCGTGTGCATTTATCTTGCGGAGAGTTCGACGTCGTCGTCGTATCGGATTCGAAGTTAGGCTATATAGCGCGCGACGTGTCATAGCTTAATTGGCCTCGAGGAATTTTCGACCAATCGGATGTCCTGGTTGACCTGTTGGTGGGGGGGAAAGAGCATCGAGTGGCGGCGCGCGGAACATTCTTTTTTTTTGTTCGTATATGCGAGGTGGGTGTATTACGCTGTGTTCGAATTTTATTACCGCAATTTCGCAGCCGGAATTCGCGGGCTGTTGTGCTGGCCAGTTTTGCCGCAGTGTATTGCGTGCAGCGCGTGCAATAATGTTAAAATATTGAATTTTGCTTTCGGAAAATAATAACTGCTGTGGGAATGAAGGCCTCGTAAAATTACGCGTTTGGTAATAAAAATTCAACCTTCTGCAATCAAAGGGTCAGATTTTTTAATTGAAGCAGAGTAATTATTTTTCTAAATAAAGTAGAACAATTTATGCAGTTATTTTACTGATTTGTCGATCCCACATACGTCTCATCCACTCGGCCTCCTTCTTTGGCCGAATGCATCCAATCCCGTTAAGGCGACCTTCGCGCCACCCCGCGATATTATTATAGATGCTTGGTCGGTCTCGTGTTTACGCGCTTGCAGCGATCGGTATCCGGCGGCGTTGGCTGCATCGATTTAACGTCAGCTGTAACTCGCCGAGTTTAGCGCGGCGAATCTCTCTCTCCCTCTCTCTCTCTCTCTCTCTCTCTCTCTCGAACGCCTTGTTTTCTCCCGCACCTGTGTGTTGCCGTCGACGTCATAGTTGCTGGCTATTCTTCACTTTACCGCCAAGTGTTGTTGGGTGCCGGTCGTTAATTATTGCGAGTCTGAGCGATGACGAGTGTTCGCTGGGTTATTGGATTGATGCTGTGGCGGTTTTAATTGATGCGTCGAGGACGTCATTATTGGAGATGTTTTTATTTTCGGCTGTATAGTATAATTGTTTGTTTTATGATGTTGTGAAATATAATAAAGTGATCGATAGGATGAAATTTCGTTCGGAATTCGGAAGGGGATTTCGTGTCTGTGGCAGGTGACAGTAGGTGGCGCATAGATACTTTTCCATTTTCTTCGTAATAATACGCATGCCGAGTCTAGATATAGAGTGGTTTGCTATAAATACTAAAACTGTCTTTTTTTGCCTGCTGTTTCGACCGCTCATGATATAACTGAATTAGCATGAATAAGCTTTGTGTTTTTGATGCCCAAATTTAACAAAACACAGAAATTTGTATTTGCAAGTTTTATAATTACAACAATAGATTGATCAGCAATCGTTCGTTCGTTTCGCGCAATCGCCATTTCTTCAGTTGTGCGTAACTCACGATCATCCCGTAAACCCCTTTGGATTATTCACCAGTCTCGCTTTTCCGCAAAGGAACAGAGAACAGAGAGACCAGCTCTGAAGAGGAAAGGAAGCAATTGTACTTTCTTTTCTTTATTCATAAGAATCGATATCAGGAAAGGGATCTTATTATATTAGACTTCTTCCTCCTTTGCTCTTTTCCTACTTTGAGAAATACCACTTTTTTTGCGAGGATCATATTGTGAGATAGAAAGTAATATTAAAATATTTAATTAGAAACTCTATGGTTTTAATTTTCGCAGACAGAGAACAATCCGATTACTCCTATAACCACTTCAGCTCGTATTTCGCCTTCTCGATTTCATCCCTCTTTCGAACGAATGATTTCACCAGCGGAGAAAAATACGAGTCGTTTTACCCGAACAAAGAAAAATTCATCCATCCCTCGAATTGAAAAATTTTCACTTACATCATACCGCAGAAAAAAACGCACAGGAAGAAGTGGCAAAGAAATGGTGAGAGAGGAAGAGAGAAAGAAAAAAAAAGCACGAAATTGACGATACGCCAGAAGCAGCAAAGAAGATGAGATAGAAAGTAGGAAGGGCTCGCCCTACTCGGCGCAACTTATACGAGCGAAGTAAGGTCAGCTGTAATGCGTTCCTCGATAAAAGGATAGCATTCGTGTGTGTGTATATATCCACCCCCCAACAGGCATATGTATGCGTGTATGTATAGGTATACATACATAAAGCAACCTTGCGTTTCCTCGGGTACCTTGGGGGATATTCGAGCGTCTCAATGTTCATACTCTCTTTGTTTCGCCGCTGTTGTTTCGTCTCTACTCCTTCGAGTCTTCCACGTGTGACGAGAGCGACATTTTTTTAGATGAAATACGGAAAGCTGATGGAAAAAGGGGTCAGTATACCTGCTTCTCTTATATACGTTTTTGGGAAGAAGTGGAAAAAAGGATGGCTGAAACGATGGGAAGAGTCGAAGGAGGAGATGGTATAATAGGAAGGGAGAATCGTAATAAGAAACTGGGAGGAATTAAAAGAGAAGAGATAGGAAGATGTAAGGAGAATTAGAAAGGAGAAAAGTATAAGGGAGGGAAATTGGAGTCGGTGTGTGGAAGAGGGTACGGTTGAATTTATTTTGGCGGGGAATAATCGTGCGACTGGTGGTGCGATGGTAGATCCAGTCGATGATTATTCAAGTGGAAGAATATACTTAAAGAAGTTTCTTTTGTTTGAATTCTTTGTAATCTACAAATCGACTGTGAAACGTTATCAAAAATTTAATTAACTGCAATGATAAATAACCCACTAATTATGATACACTATACACTAAAAACTGATTTATTATGTGATAAAGAGATAATCGAGTATTCGTTACGCTATCTCAACAATATCTTCACACTGATAAGTGAAGGAATTGATAATTTTTAATGAAATTGGCTCGAGTAGTGGTGTTGATTAATGCAGACATAGGACTCCCAAAGGAATTTAACGAAGAACGAATTTTGATATGCAGATGTATGGTAATTACGAAAGTGATGCACTGATGGAGACAGAATATCAATGGTAATTAAGCTTGCGACGTGTTGATTGTAGTGGCGGCGCACTACAACGTATTTGCGTGTACAAATTGCGGCTCTGCGTTATGACGTACCAAGAAAACTTGATCATCTCTCTCAATATTGATGTCGAATAATATAGAACAATTTCAGGATAATTTTCATAACGTAATATATTCTTCAATCATTCATTCATTTTATTAGTCACGTAACTTTAATCTGTGCGCGTCGATAAATTTCATTTCTCTCGGTTGAAATTACAAGAGTCCAGCTTTTTTTCTCACGGATCATCACTCATGGGGATCGCTAATGTTGGTAATGAAAAACTAACGTACCCTCGTTATTTGTTCCCTCATTAGTAAGTTCGCCCTCACATTTTTCTCTTCGCGCGAAACACCGCACACAGCCATTTACGTGAATTTTCACGCATATACCACGTTTTTATTATTATTCCAAAAATGTACCTTTAATCTGGCCTAATACACTTTCGAAATTCCTCATAGACCCAATTACACGTCCCCTGAAAAAAAGAGAGATAAATCGTTGAAAAAAAAAACATTTATATAGAGAAAACACGAAGCGAGAGGATAATTAAAGGATCTGAAAAAGGCTAGATGGAAAAGTAGTGGAGAGCAGAGAGCGAAAAACTGGGGTCAAAGAATGAAGCGTCGGAGTTGAGTGGCGTGGTAAAGGTGAGTATCCGCAGGGATCTCTCGGTCTTGTGAAAAAAAAAACGGATAAAGACACGCTTTTCTCCCAGCGAACGGTGTTTGAACTTGCGGGTAATTCGAAATGATCAAAAGCGCGGTTTCGGAAAATTGACTCGGCTTCCAAGAGCTTGAATTTATACCTGCAGATAATTCGTAAAAATTTATTTAAATTTTTCAGTTATCAGTTAACGCTTTCAACGATTTTTTATTCGTCGTCAATTTTCCGACAAAAATTAAACACAGAAATGTTTGCAATCAAGATTAAACATATACATGACGAAAATTACAACTAAGTTGCTTTCCAAATATATCTGAAAAACGTGCCTCATGAACTATTCACTGCAGAGTCGGTGGATTGAATTCCCGACAATTTTCATGACTTACCTCCTGCGATCTTCGAAATGCTCTCTCGTAGGTGCAATGTACCTAGCCTGGATATAAAAAGAAGAAAGAACCGTTGATGAAGCAACTCAGAGCCTTCGCCACGTTTTTCATTCTTTCCTCGCTCTCTCTCTCTCTCGTCGCGCTCGCACGGCAATTCTCCTCTCTGTGAGAACGACGTCGAGGTACTTGAAGAAAATTCGCCTCGGGTCTCGTTAATTTGTTTTTGTAAAACAAAATTAGAGCTTCAATCATCTATCAATCTTTTTTTTTCTACAAAAAAATATTTGATAAATTGTATTATTCGCGAATCAAGATTACAACGTATTTATCGCTCGAAATTACCGCTATCGTCCACTTATACAAGTAGCTACACATGTCCACGCGTTTCTAATTCGTGAAATAAAACGAAATAAAGAGCGAAGAAATCGTAGCCGCGACTGCGTAACATTTCACTCACGTTCCGCCGAAATTCATGAACGAGTAGAAACAGACAGGCTCCTGTGGGACAAGACAAAGAAGCACGAGGTGAAAGAGCACATTGAAATGAGACTGCGGTATCGCTGAGTCATACTCTCTCTCTCTTCCAGCTACCCGCGAATTTAGCCGAAATAATCCGTATAAAAGCAATTGTCGTGTGTATTTTATTATTTTGTTTTTCGAATTTTCGCTCGGGATTTTGTGAAAATTATCATCCAAGATCTAGAAAATTCGAGCTCTCCCGCGCTGTGTAATCTAGAATCTCCGCACGTACCGACGAAAATTCATACAGGGAAATGGAACATACAGCATGTGGCTGGCGATGAATGAAGGGATTCTATGAGACTTATATTTGTTTTGAAGTCTGAAAATTCTTTTATTAAAATATTTCAGTCATTTCTAAAATAGAATTTCCTTCCTAAGCAGTAACACGCACGATATAGTAAGACACATCCTTGAAAAGCTCACGCAAAACCACCCCCTTATCAAAATTAAAAAATATATACCACCACACCGAAAAAAAATTATCTTTCCATAACAAAACACCCTCTTTCTTGCTCACTAACCAGGCATCATCGTATAGAGAGTCTCTCTCTTTTCGCGCTTGGATCGGCGCGCGCTTGCGGGGTGGGGATCTCCCGGAAAGTACTGGAGAGGGAGAAGCTAGCAGCGACGCGGTAGAAGCGGCGGCGGCCCGCGCTGACGTACGGCAGTGCGTTGATTTCCCTCGGAGGCTCGAGGATAACACGCTCTTCACTTTGTTCGTTCAACATCGTCGCGTCTCTTTTTTTCCCTCCTCTCTTTCTATCTTTTTCTCTCTTGTCTTTTTCTCTCTCTCTCTCTCTCTCTCTCTCACGTACACATCAGTGTGTGTCATACGTGTGTGTGATATGCGGCTGCTGTGCATGGATTGCTCTATCGAGGGCCTGTAGTTCTATGCAGGATACGATATAACGTATATATACATATATACAGTGTGTGCTCGAGTATATATAAATAAATAATTTTTATCATATACGTATATAGTGAACGAATCTGTAACGGCGACCCTGTGTGTATAGCAGTGTGCGCGCGATACATATAGAGAGTGATATAATAGTATAGCGCGTGTGCGAGAAGGAAACGTGCGTTTTGGTGCTGCGCGCGGCTCTTACAACTTGTGACACGGAAGGGAGAAGAAGAAGAAGAAGAAGAAGAAGAAGAAGAAACGCGGCAAGTCAACTGCTTGTCGTCGTTGCTACTGCCTTCTCTACGCAACCGATCGATACTACGCACCTCTAGGTGAGTAGTCATCTTCCTGCTGCAAGCTCATCTCGGAGCTTTTTTTTTCATCCTCGAAAGCTCGTGATGTTATTGTTGTCGTTGGCCGACGGAGAGAGGGAGGAGGACAATGGGGTGCTTGACTCTTGGGGTTGAAGCACCGCGGGACAGGTGTACTACAACGCGCTGAAATAATTAATGGAACGTGTATGGATTTTTCGAAAACAAGTTTATTGCTCGACTGAGGGAAAGTTTTCGTGTGATATTCGTTCTATTAACCTATAAAAGACCGCATTGGAAGCGCGGGAAATTTGAAAAAAAGAAAGAATCGACATCGTATTCAATCCAATTAGAACGCGTGTGTGTGTGTGTGTATTTTTAGCATCTGTGCCTACTCTCCGCTGATTGACGCAGTTTTCATTTCCGTAATTGAAATCTCAGGTTCCACAAACACACGCTATCCCGCATATACACTCTATACTCCTTTGCATCTCGTAATTGAATCAACAATACGAGTGCTCTGGTAGCGGGCGAAACTCAATTATATAACGAAAATTAAAAGTTTACCCATTATAGAGTTCATTCCACGTTGTATTTTTCAAAGCTACCTCGTATATTTTCTCGTGGCCCTCGAGCAAACAGCCCATACACATCTGCCCGCGAGAGAAATGTGTGCACAGTATCCCCGGCGCGTGTATAAACGAAAGCCTCATCGTTTTTTCATGAACGAGAGAAGTAGAGAACGCTTTCCTCGGCAATTTTTCTCCGACGGCTAGCGCTCTTAACTTTTTTAACGAGCCGCCCAATCATTCTAACCGTATAGTCGTTTCCTCATCTCTGAAGATCACGTCGATACTCGATATTTTTGTTTCGAGCTTAATGAGCTTCTCCGTTATTATTTCCCCTTTTGATCATCGATACGTATTTATACTCCTTTGAGGTTTGTTAGAGTCGTTGTGTATATACATCGTTTTTTTTTCCTCTGCTGCAATCGATGTACATGAATATATTGAATGACGCAGTCGCTATCTTATAACTCATCAGAAATCGTAACAAATCTTCATCGAGTTATACGAGAGAGTTATGCAAGCTGAAATTGAACGCGCGTCAGATTTTTCAGAGCGTCGGTTAAAAGCTGCTCTTTAAAATGAATATTCAAAAGCCACAGCGTATGTACGCATCGCAAACCGTTTAAACTTATTACCGTCGTTCACATAACAACGGCTGTTAAAAATAAAGTCGAGCGCGTGTGTAACGTCGCTTTATACTACAAAAAAGAAGAGCGAATTACACTCGGTTATATCGTCGGTGAAAACATTCGAAAACTGCAGCAACTTTCAGCTCTCACAATTCTCAAAAGAAGCTACCTCAACCTGGAACAAAGGCCATTCACACCCGCGCAAGTGAAAAACACCGGTTGCCCTGTTTTAGAAAAAGCGCCACTTTTTTGGGAAAAACTGCTACGGCCACACAGTGGCGTGTAATAAAGGAAGGAATTCCGGTAGCTTACGTGGATTATTTAGAGCGTCGCTTTGTGGGGGAGAAATTTTTCTCTCTCGTGAAATTGAGAGGAAGGTATACCCGTTGAGAGATTTATTAACGTGCGTGTGATTCCCCCTTTTTTTCTGCGTCACGGAGGTATCGGATCAGCGAGAATCGTTATGACTCGTTCGAGGATAGCTTTTTTCAAAAGTGTTTCGCGATTGTTGTATATTGCGTTCTTTAATGTGATTAAGATGCTTTTGGAGTATCGAAGTCTTTATCGAATGGAAGTAAATTGCGCGTGAGAAAATCGATGGCTTTATACGGCTTCTTGGTTTTAGATAAGGTTGAATAATGAGATAAAGGTTGTAACGCGACAGAATTTACATTATGATAAAGGTGAAAGTAATAGAAGAAAGCTTGTATCTTAACGACGTTCCCCCATTGATTCATTGGCAGGACAGATATTGAATAAAAAGTTATCTTGTTCGGAAGGGAACATAATTTCTTCCTGGATAGAGACAACTTGGTGTGTAGACATACTTTCGGCTTGTCGACCCTCCGATCTTCAGTTCCGAGGGAAGAGTCGACTTTTTCTGTGTGTAGTGTCTGGAGATTTCTTTTTTCCTTCGTGTTCTAGAGATGGAGTCAGCGAGGAATTAATCATAGTATCCTTGTCATAATGTTGAGTAGGATCTGAAGGACTCGTGAGAAATGTAACAATACTTGTATTGTATTTATTCTTCTGATGGTTATTTTTGCTGACTAAAGAAGCTAATCACTGGAGGAAAGTAATTCGAAAAATTCGGTTAAAAATACGAGTGTTGTATACATCCGTATATCACGTGAGTCCTATATTTTCCTCCTGTGCCGTGTGTAATAATTATCACATATGAATGTGACGCTCGAAGTGAATGGCTCTCTATGCCAGTTTTTAGCACGCATTTTCCGGTTACTTTCTGAAGTTATCTTTAAAAAAATATTATGCTTCTTTAATCAGCATATTCCCAGTAGTACAATTAATAGGTGTCATTAATGCAGATTTCGAAACGAGTTTTTTTAATCAGTTGAATCGCTTTATATTCTCCAGTAAAAGGGATATTCGTATCGTCAAATATTAATACGAATGAATGCACGGAAGAGATTGAATAGCCGGGGAACTGGCCCTATTCAATTTCAAAAGTCGTTTATATTTAAAATTTAAATACAACCGAGTGCAGAGAGATATACTGACTCCCACTAATTTTCAACACAATAGCCGAGTTATCCTCATTATACGTCGTCGGGGCTTACAATTTTCTCATTAACGCTTTTCAAAATTGAACAATTATACTCAACAGACTTTTTGAAACTGAGTTGCCATTCTGCTATATTATCTGGTGCTGACGAGGAGCTCCTGTAATGCAAGATATCAGTATTCTATCAGCTAAGTGACAAAGACACCTTGACACGGGCTCAATTAGTCAGATAAAAGCAGATGTTACTGTTGGACAGTAATGGACCAGTCTTCCGTGATGTAATTTGATAACACTATGTTGACACTTGTCTCCTTCACGCCCAGAACGCTGTCGTGCAGTTATGCTACATTGCGAATGTACTCCATGTTGTCTGTTTTTGATTGATGATTATTGTTTTCTGTGTGGCTGTTAATCATTTTGAAAACTACCGCGAGTGACTTACCTAAACCTCAAAACATCAACATCTCGTGTATCTTAAAACATAAAAATAAACGAAATGTGTCTGCAGATACTAGTCTCCAAAAAAATCTGTTCAATCATTACTACCCAACAATTAAAACGCGACCGAAAGCACAGCAATTAGAGACAGAAGAAAAAAAAAGACGCGACAGCAGCTTCGCAATCTTCCATAATCGAGGCTCGCATACATATATATCTCGCAAAAAAAGGAAACTAACGCGAGCAAAGAGTAAGAGAGAGAAAAATATGCGCTCGCGTGACTAACTCAGCATGTTTCTCCTTCCGCGCGAGTCGTCAGGGTCTTACCTCCGTATGTGTATTGCTGTGTGTATACGCAATCTCGAGAATAGCGCAGTCGTTCTAAGAAACAGGTGCTTGTGTCTCTGGTCGTTTCGCGGTAGCCGCGTGGGCGAGTGAGCTCGTTCGGTGCTGGGGGGGGGGGGGGGGGGGGGGGGGGGGGGGGGGGGGGGGGGGGGGGGGGGGGCCGGGGGGGTGGGGGGCGGGGGGGTGCCGCGAGTTTGTATACGAAAAAGAATAGCTACGCGAAGGGGTATTGATCTAAACAGGAACGCATGGCTCATTGTGATCTAAAATGGCGGTGGAGATTTAAATATTTCTCGTGTTAGTGGGGGGGGGGGGGGGGTAGGAAGAGCAGAGAGTCGAGGAATTCGGTAATGGTTGGAGTATCGGGTGGCAATTTCAGCTCTTAATGTGACTAAACAAGTGCGGGGCTATGAGGTTATTCTAGGCAACCGATCGCACGTGCAGATTAATATATTATTGGAACGAAGTTAATCGAGTCTTTATATTTAGCATTCGCTGATACAGTGAAAGACTTTAGTTGATTTTAATGTTAAAATTGTCGGTTATACCAAATTATTGATTTTCATATATTGATATTTATGTGAACGCTACCCTTATAAATGCTTTGTCGTATTTTTATCGAAATTTCAATCGGGTATTTATGGGGTTCATGTATTCGTGATTCATGTTATCGATGAAAACGTTTGATCTTTGCAATATAACAACCAAAGTATTAAAATTTGAATACACGCAGCCATGATATTTTCACGAAAAAGCTTTTATTGGTACGCATGCAAATTTTTTTAATTCAGTGCAATCTAGAAAATTTACTGCCCCAGAAAGCGTCCATTTAAGGTGATTAAGTGAGCAACATGATACCTTCATTTTCCTTACAGAATTGCTTTAACTCGCGGTGAATTATGCGACAGTTTTCTAATCTTTGTAAATTTAAATTTTCCCGGGCTGTAGCTTATACCTCAAACACTCATTTCCTGCGTATTAAATCACTCGCTAGTGATCTATTTTTAACTCCTTTATTTTTTCATTTCCCACAAACAGTATGTATACACGTAAGATCATTTTCCGGCAGAAAATTTCGTCTCCAAACCCGCTTAAAAGCTCACTCCTACAGCAACATTCTCGCAAATTAAATCCAACTCGACTCGAAGCAGTAAAAGATCTTCTCAACCATGCAATACAGCGAAACACAAAGCCGTCGCGCAAGCAGTCCATAAAATCTCCATACAAATGTGGACCAGCCGGTCAGGCGATGATTTTTTGCGTACATTCTCACCACACGTGAAAGCCGTGAGCAAGTGTACGCGAGAAATAAAAAAAAAATAACGAGACCAACGACGAGGAAACAATTGATAGAGCAAACTCGTGTACTGTGGATTTCGTTGTCGGGACATCCGGTTCTCTTTTTTTTTTCTGTGTCGAAGCTATACACGGATCGCTTCAACCGCACTACCGAGCTTTGCTGATTTTATCCCAGTCTTTGGGGAGCTAGATATAGGGAAATTGAATTATCGGGGAAGCGCGTTAATTATTCGGTTTGCGTTTTATCGCGCGCGGGAAGCTTTTGGTGAGTAAAAAGTTGCCCGGGTGTGTGAGCTAATCTGCAATCTAGATTTGAACGTATTTCTGGTATTCATCGCGATAGTGCAAGGATTTTTCATTTTTCAAATTGAAACTGTGTTTACGTATTGAAAGACTTGAAATATTGAGAGTATTCAAAATAATTGCTTTGAGTGTAACGGCAGCGAATATTTCTTGCTAACACTCTCAACCAAGTGCGTGTTCATAATACGGAATAAATCTACGGCGATCTCAGCTATACGGAGAAGGAAAAAGTTAATGTGTATGTATGGAATCCGGACACTTGTAAATTTAAAACACAGCTCGTGTTATTTTAAGAGTCCAGACTGACACTGTAATTGTTTACATCGAGCCGCCTGTAACTATTTTTAAATCCTTGATAGATTGTAACAGTTCATGCATAAATGTATTAGGGTGCCTTCATGCATCTTTTTTGCATTTTTAAAAGCGATCAATAATCGACTATGCCCTTAGACTCTGTCTTTCGTTTATACTACCTGCGAAAAAGTAAAGCATATACGAGTGTTGCGTAATTTTTACAAATGTATTAAAAGTAAAATCCATTTGGATATTGGAAATGTTTTTCTTTCCGCTTGTGTGCCCGGATTAGATATTTTCAAATCGAAAAAGGGAATTCGAAATACTGAAAACGTCAAAGTAAGAAAAATCATTGAGATTATATTCCGGGGGAGAAACAAAATCAGAATTTGGAAGCACTTCAATTCCTCGAAGTGAAAAGTTTGCCTGATATATAGGAAAGAAATAAAAGAGAGAGGAGGTGAACTTTTTGATGTATTCAGTTTCTTAGCCATTGGTCGTTTTTTTGCTTTGGCATTGCGAAGCATTAAAATGTAATTTCCTGGAAGATACGTGACACGAATTTCCGAATCTCTCTCGGACTCTATGCTAATTCAAGAGGAAAAACAAATTTAGATTGATATCTTGTTTTGTCATTCGACTTGTGTCTTTTCCTAAATACCAACATTTCCTCATACTTATAATAAAAATCACAAAAAGTCTCACACCAGCTTCCATATAAGCACATCGATTTTCACCTCACCTCACCTGAATCTTAAACACCAAACCAATTGCCAAGTCTCACAATACATTCACGTCGCGCAAGATAACACAACTCGAGCGAAAAAAAGTTTCACCACTGACCTAACTCCACACACATACTAACACACGTCCTTTCGAATGGCCAAGCGCATAGTTACGATACTGAGCTGTACGACACACTAGATCTCTCGAGTCAAAAGCCAGGCATTCAACTTTCATGCACTTTCCAGCCGAGCAATGTACACGTGTGCGGGTTATTCGGCTCTGAGCACATCGATTGTCTGAAAATTTCAGCCGATCGATGCAGCGCCACGACGTGTATATGTATGTGAAGGCACACACGGAAGGAGGACTTAAATTGCCGATGACGACTTTGACGCGCGCTCGAGTCGGACGACGACGGGGAAAAAGCCAAGTGTGCCTCTCGGCTATTTATAGATCCTACACGTGGCTCGAGCACTGATTAAGTGTGCCCGACCTTTTTTTCGGAAAGCGTCCTTGAGATTTTGCGGGACGACACGGGGGTTGTGATTTTTTTTTTTTTGCTGTTTTTTAGGAGTGAATGAAGATTTGGGGGGAAAAGTGTTTGTGGAATCTGGAATTTTGTTGGAATGTGAAGGGGATTCGAGAAAGGAATGGGAATGTTGGGATACGATTTTGAGGGGAAGAGATAGGGCGAAAGGAAATAGTTTTTGTATTCGGAAAATAATAAATTTGTTGATGGAAATTTCAATGCGTTTTTTATTACCTCACATGTAGGGCACGACATTTCCGACGGTTTAAGGTTACGGAATTTACAGGCCCGCGACTTTCGCCTAGTCTTGTATTCTCGGTGATATACTCGTTAAGAATGTGTATACGTTTTATGACTCTGGCAAAAGCGTAGGTATGTATTTCGTCGCGAGTTCATAAAAATTCACTCGTCTTGCAGTGTTATGTATATGTTTCATAAAAATTAAGATGCACTCGTAATTATTTTCATTGGCGTATTTATGTATACGCGTACGTTTTATGCGACTATTGATTTTCATTTGAAAAATGTATTTCGACTTAATTACACGTGAGCTTTCTTTATGAGCTTGTATCAATCGATTATGTGAAACGTATTTAGCGACTTTTTTTCATCATTTTAAAGCAATAAGGAAAAAAGACTACGTAACCAACGAAAGTAAAAAAACAAGACGATTTATGTAGTCACTATATTTTACCAACAACTTGCAGACGTCAATCGAAAATCTAAAATAACGCACCCGCCAACACAAACCACTTTACACCCGTTAAAAAAAAACGCGGCATAAACATGACATTTCCGCCAACAATTCAAATCCCAGCTATCCGCCGTTATTTACTCCACACGCATATACATCAAACCTACCGCACTTTTACTCATCCCTGACCAATTAACCCGGGCGGCATCGCGAATTTCGCGCCAAATTTCGCAACTCCACCCCCACTATTTACACGTTTGGCCTCTGCAGACACGTGGAATTTTCAATTCGTTAAACGCCCGGTCGAGCGAATCGTCAATTAACTAGCCATCGGTACGGGAAAAAGGAAAAATCCCGCGTAATCAACGACGCACAAATAGCACCTCTACCGAAAATCACGTATACGTCGATCAATCGATCTCCATCTGATTGCCTAAAATCGAGGCGTCTCTGCGCGCACGAGAAGCTGTGTAATTACCGTTTCGATGATATATAAAGCCAGACGCGCCAGTGTGTATATGTGTCTTAATTGCGTGCAGTATATGCGGGCTCTTAGCGGCGCACAGATTGATATTTAGCGATGGGGTAATGAGGGAAGGGGGATTTTGGCGGAAGTATTAGTTATTTGCATTGGGAAGATTATTGCGGGAGGTAGATAATGGATGGATAAATAATTGCTGATGAATATTGCGACGCGTGGGTGTCGTCGTTATAAATCAATCAGGAGTAGTATAGTATGCGAGGTGTATTTGATGAGCTGGTATAATGATACTGCATATTGATTCTCTGAGAGAAAATCAGCTGTATATATAGATTTGGACTAGCCATTCTCCCAACGCTTGAACTTCTCGGCTTACTAGTCTCTGGTTAGCGACGATAGGTGGCGCTTAGGCACTTTCATACTTCTCTTCATCAATATCTGCGCGCCCAGTGTATTTATATCGGAGTGTCATTTATGCCAAAACTGCCATGTTGGGCTTCGTATTAGAATATTACGTAAGGAGATGTTGCTTCTTGAATATGTGAGCCCTCGTTCTGCTCACGAGCTGTGGAGACGCGAAGCGAGAAAGAGATAGCGCGATGCGTAGAAACGCATTTACAGTTACATGTGAATTCAGCGCGTCGGTGGAAAGTGCGCATGCGCTGCCAAAGACTAACCTATCTTCTCCCGCGACATCAGACCCGCGAGCGAGAGAGAGAGATAGATCGAATGCAGGGACGTATGAAGTCCCGCCGGGGCCCCTGACTAAGCGCAACCTCGTGGTCAGCTGCGCCGGATCCCTTATCTCTATTCAGCCCCTGGATATGGCCGTTGCAAACTGTCTTAGTCTATGTATTTTTTTCAACAAAACGGCCTTATTTATTGTATCTCTGTTGCCAACCTACTTCGAGTAATCGACAGTCCAAAGTATCTAAAAAAAAAGCGAAACCTATTCGCAGTTTAAGCCTTCCCTGCAAGTCGTGAAAAAAATCACCACCAAGGATGCCCTCGAAGAAATAAACCTATTTCCACCAGTATATACACTAGCTCACACACAGACACACACACTAGAAGATAGATGCCTATATCCTCTCTCGAGTAAGACAATCAGAGCAGCGCGTGTTTTAGCTCGCGTGCAGCTCTGCAACAACGTTCTCGCGCTGCCGCACGTCTGACCCCACGCGAACCCCATCCACTTGTCCTCGAGGCTCTCTTATATACACCTCTCTTTGTCTTTCTCTCTTTCTCTCGACTCTGAGCTAAAAGGTGAGATCCTCTAGAGATACACACGTATATATAAACCTCAACCTGTACATGTGCGGGTAATTATTATGATCGAGATAATGAGGCTAATGCGAAGAGGTGTCATGATAGCGCGATAATGAGTGCTTTATGCGCTTGGCTTTTGTTTGTTGCGTCTCGTCGCGTCTGCGGTTTCGAGGGAAAACGGTTAATTAAGATTTTTCGTCGCTCTACACCCACTGCTGGAAAATTATGTAGGGAAAGGGGTCGGCTTGATTAGACCACCGCTACCACCACTGCTGGTGCTTTCGTGAGACTCAAAACGGGGTTTATTTATAACCCTCTTTTGTGCGGTGCTAATGTTATTAACGAGAGCTTTTCCTTCTAATGAGGTTATTTTCGAGCTGCAGCGCGGATACATCGACGGATGAAAATATTTTACTTTTTGATTACTTAATGGAGCCAGATTTGAAAGACTGAGATAACGCGTTGGTTTATGACCCAATGCACTTCTTTTTCCTTTTTGTTATGACGCCTGTCCACGTGAAGCTTAGACCTTGCGCTTGTTCTCTCTGCTTGTAATGATACAATGTGTATATTTCGTTTTGCTTTTTTGTGCATGACTACGGCGATAATAGTGACGTAATTTTCCTGCGATGTATAGGGGCAGTAATGCAAGCTTGCGATTATTATTATCCTAATCCTTAGCTCAGCTGAGGAACGACGATGATGGTATCGTTGTATGTTATCTTTGTTTATGGAAGCTATGCGTTAAAACTGATGACAGACGTTTTTCGTATTTACGAATATAGTTTATACCAATAACTAATTTTTGATCTTTTCTTTATGTTGCAGGTGAGTTCCATACATCCACTACCTATATGAAACTGCTTTTGCACAGTGAGTTGATCTTCAACAATTTCTTATAATCGTGTGCCTCTCGGAGATCCTTAAGATACACAAACCTGTTAGACGTTTCGTGAACTTAAATACCTTCGATCAAATAATCTCTCAAAGAGC
Source organism: Pteromalus puparum (assembly GCA_012977825.3). Classification (NCBI taxonomy): domain Eukaryota; kingdom Metazoa; phylum Arthropoda; class Insecta; order Hymenoptera; family Pteromalidae; genus Pteromalus; species Pteromalus puparum. Next base: position 42,120,190 of record CM053169.1, on the reverse strand, counting down.
AGTAATGTATAAATAGAAACGAAAAATGCAATTCACGAGACACTGGCATGATAAGCAGGCGTGTCGACGTACCGTAAAACGAAAATATCCGACGGGACAATCTTAAATAAGCTTGACCTCCGCAAATCCTTGCACACTTACGTATCCACCATAAAATATTTCGCAAAAAAAAAAAAAATTACTGCAAGAATTCACCCGAATAAAAAAGGAGGTCAAGCGTTTCTCAACTCACCGGCTACATTATGTATTATCAAAAGCCTCGCGAAAAAAAGAGAAAAAAATTCAAAAACGAAAAAGAACCACGTCAGACAGGCTTTCAATCATTGCGAGCGTTCGTTCGTTCGTTCGACCCCGCCAGGCTCCTGAAAAATTGCAGGCCTTCGCGAGTCTCTTACCCCCTCGCATGTATATGTGCGTGTCTACCTCTCTCGGGAATTTTCCTCTCGATGCAAGAGGGGTTGGCTTTAGTTTTTCCCCTCGTTTTTCCACGTGCGCGCACACACACTCACTGGTTTATATAACTAGGCCTTTCTTTTGACACACTTACGCGTGCGCCTCTCCCTCTTTTTTCGAGGCGGATCTGAGGGAAGAGTCTATGACGCGCTTATTCATTTTGTATTAGGTTTTTTTTTTCTGCTGACGGCCTTGGATCGACGAGTATTAGTTTTGTTGTATAGGGGTTAGCTAGTCTTCTTTTTTTTCGCTTGGTGGGAATTTTTGGAATATTCAGGGGAGTTTTTTTTGGGTGAGGTGCGAGGTGTAACAAATTAGTGATTTGGATCTTTATTGATGATAGGGTATAGTTATGAAATAGTTATGGTTGTTTTCGTCAGCACAAAAATTTAGGGAAAAAAAATGCAAAATTAAAGATTTTAATGATAATTTGAGCATAATATCAAAAGTTTTTTATCTCTATTTTTTCATGGATTTTGATAGCCATCTTCACCTAAAAAATTCGAATACCCCTTAATCAAGACATCTCTCGTGATAAATTACAAGTTTGAGTTATCCACGTCCCTAAAATCATTCACGCATCCCCGGCATTACGTATTAAAACAAGCTGTCTATCAAAATTCCAAGAATCCCCAATTTATCAGAGATACCTTAATACAGTTATATACTAGAGAGAACACATTTTTCAGGCCATGCAGAATCAAGATAAATTAAAGCACACATTTCCCGTCCACTTAGTATACGCTATCCTTGGAGATTTTAACTGATCATTCGTTGAATTTATTACGTCGAAAGGAGAAAAAAAAACGAAATACCGGCTCAACGAAATAATTACAGGCCTATGCTGCATATGATATAATCGTTCTGAATTACGAGCTCTCGTGCTCGCTTTCAATCACCTATAGATAAGATAAGCTCTCGCGATCACGCCAAAAACGTTTCTCTCACGCTCTCCTTTTCTGAGACTGAGAAACGTATCATCTTTCCACTATATTTTTCCTTATTCCGCGACACACTGTTTTTTCATTCAGCTTGTCCCGTCCACGCGAGCTACGTGTCCCATTCTTTCTACCCTTAACTCATTTTTATCTTGATCCAACAGTCGTCGTCGGCGTTATTCCTTTTTTTCAACTTTTTATACTCGTTCATTTTTTCTCCCGTTGTTTTATTTTTCTACTCGTGAATCTTTGGTTCTCTGGCAAGATTTTTTTACCCCATGACATCGCGCGCCTTTTGTATTCTCCGCAAATGATATATTCGCGTAATGCTTCTTACTTTTATTTCCTTCTTATCCCTTCCGCACGTAATATATCTCGCTCAGCGGTACCTTCTTCATGCTTATCTAGATTTACCATTTCAAATTCTTCGTTTTAGCGTCAGCTCGACGTATGAATATTTTACTTCTTATGGCTCTTTGTGGATTTTCCGTCGAAGATGGCTTTCTGAAAAATAATTGAATACCTATCGCATCAGTTTTTATGACACACGTTTGCTAAAATTTATGACAACTTCATCATTTTGCATTTTGAAGTTATAGGAATAATAATTGTATATTCACAGCAAAGTGTCTCTCACTTCACAAACATTCAAACCCAGCGATAGCGCTAAAAACGAGCGTGAAGCCTCGTGAAAAAAAGTAATCTAAAATTCCAATTTTCATTCAACGACCAGCTGTAAACGAAAGATTGCATCCCAGATCCGATCTCTTTCCCCTGACTGTCTCGTGCCTCTCTTGAAGCTTCCAACCTCCCGCGGCATCACGAGCCTATACACACAGCAAGCACTCTCGCAGCGAAAATAAAATGAAAATCGATAAACGCCAGCGCAACACACGAGGCTGATATAATTATTCGCCGTGGAAGGAAGATGGAAAAAAAAAATAGCAGCGGTAGCAGCCTCAATGAACCGTCGACGTCCTCTCTCGCATCCTCACTTCATCATCCCCACAGTTTCCTCACGCGAGAGCTATTGATTTTTCATATACTCTTTCTCTCTGAGAAAGGCATAGGAAAAAAAGAGGAGTGAAAGTCTATGTATAGCAACGACGACGATGAAGACGAGGTCTGCCAACAAATGAGACCCTTAGACCGGACGTCGCGTTCCTTCTTCTTCTTCTTCTTCGACGTTGCATCCTTATCTGTGCGTGAGCCGATAATGAAATTAAGGCCGTTGCAATGACGTCAGCTTTTGCAATGGAACTTGTTGCACAAACACACACACATACACCTCACCTTTAGAACTTGCAGTTGGACTGTGGTCAATACATTGTTTTGTTCTTTCATCTAAGTGGGACGATGACAAATGCCTTCTTGGGCAGCACAGCACCTAGTGTATCTGATTTCTGATGAACCGACTCTAAAGTGGAGCGAACGAGTTATTGTGCCTCGCGAGGTACGATGATGCTTTGTTGCTTACGAGCTTTGTCAGAATTAGAAAATGCGTTTGATGTATTTCTATCACGCAGTTGTGTGGGATTCAGAATATAGCTGAGGTGGTCTTGTCACTTTCTCTACCTTGATGCTGAGATCTCTCATCGATTAAACTGCTAATGACAGCGATTAACAATGCTCAAGCCTGCCTCGGGCGACGACAATCGACTCCCTTAGAGATACTTAGACGGTACAGTGCATTTAATAATGTGGGTCAAATGGCTTTCACGTTAGCACCTTGTCCTTTCATGCAAGACTGATCATCAGTTGAGAATTATCTTCTGATGATGAATTCTTGAGAGTTATCGAGCCATCGTGTCTTATTCTTATTCTTATGATAAGAAAAACGAGAAGTATAAAAACATAACCTCAAACCTAACACAAGTTTAGGATCTGTTAATCTTCTAATCAAGTCGTCACTCGGTAATTATCAACTTACCAACAGATACATACTTTTTTGCCAACAAAATAATTGATAGATCCAAAAGAACCATTCAGTTTAGCTGACTCAGTGAAAAAAAAAACGAATCACGTTGCACAAAACACAGGAAGTCCAATAAAAACCTATAAATAACGCTGCAGATCGGCGGGATGATGTCAGCTGTTTCTTGTACAATCACAGTCGGAATCAACGCGCAATTTGGCTCGCATACGCATACAAACACATACATGCCAGGTCTATTAAACTTTTTTTTCTCTTTTACCGCGACGTGTTCACCAGCGAGTGAATGGCACTTATCAAAATATCAGAAGCGTTAGCTGTCGCGCGAATCGCGTGTTGTTTTTATTTTCCAGAGCCCTCGACTTCAGACGCACGTATTCTGAAAGTGATAAATGACGTGGTTTGTTTGTTTTTTTTTTTTTGCAACGAGTGCAGCGTAGTGAAATATTACTTTCGGACTGTATCGTTGCAGTTTTAATTAATGTCCTCGTCGAGCGTATTGAATCTGTTTTCATGATTAATGCCCATTGTTTGCTTTGGGTATTTTTAGATTCAGAGCTGATGATTATTCACTTTTCGGTGGGTATAGAGTATTCCCAGGGATTTATTATCGAATTCCGGATTGGAAGTTTAGAAATAATACAAGCTGAATCCGCTTGCGTGAAAATTTGAACGGGCTATTAAAACTTTAGATTTATGCATCGCCGGTGAGCCTCAATTTAGGCTTTCGATACCACTGGGAAAACATGCTGTGGTATTAGTGTAAGCAAGTTTCGCGAACCGCTGCAGAATCGACTTTGAGCATACTTCCACATGGTATGTGTCTCTCGAGCAGACGTTGGATTAACGGGACTTTATATACATTTAGGTGTAAAAAACGGTTCGCTGTTTGTGTGTATAATGAAAATTAACGATGTACAGTTTGTTTTCTTGAAGTTAACTCCACAGTGAAATTCGCTAATTAACGCGGTGTGGCGTAAGGACGAAGTCATGAAATAATTTTAGCACGATATATATATTTTTTCAATTTCAATTTTAATTCCATCTCAGTGAATGAATCAGTAGCGTACATACCTTTAACATCTAAAAAACAGCTCGACTCACGCAATCGAAAATTAATTAAATTTGTATTTTTCGCGGTTGAAACTGTCGCAGTGGCCTAAACGTGCGAAGCGAAACCGGCGTTTTAATATTTATTGCGATGCTCGTCCATCTGTACAGGACACATTAGTAGCGGCGTTGAAATTGAAATTCGTGCAATTTAAAAGTTTCGAAATCCCGGACTGTGAACGAGGATATAAACGGAGGGAATTACCGACAGGCTCGAATTAATGAAAACTGTCATTGTTTACAACAAGTGAATGCATTAAACACGAGAAATATGCTGGGAGATGAATGCAATAAATTGCACGCGGTATGAATATTCATATTTGGAAAAGCTTCGTCGTGTGCCATTGATCATACCCCGGTGCATTTAAACTGACACATTCTGGCAATTTCGCCTCTGATGCTGGGAATTTTCATTTAAATTCGTTAAATATTGCGATGATTTTATACGATACCTGCGCTGTATTTTCGATATCGATATGGTACTCAGGATACGTTTTATAGGTTAGGTACCAAAAAATTCAAGAAACATTATTCGTTCGCCGATCGTTTCGCCATAATCACCGGAAATATCCCTTTAATTTCCAGCTCTATGACTATCTGGGTTAATGATTTCCACTCCAGCTCAGAAAAGGCAGCACTCGACTATACTCTGTCGAACCGATGAACTCGCAACCTCTGTGTCATGTATGCGCTCTCTCTGTCTCTCTTCCCAACGTTTCGATTGTCCATCGCAGCTTCACGAGTTCTATTTTTCGAGCCTCGAATTCCCAACGACATGTAATTGCATCAGTGTATTATCAGTTTTTGATGATTAAAACTCTCGTCCCTCTGAATCAATACAGCGACGTAGAGGCAAGGCTTCATTATTGGATTATAATGGCAGCGATATTTAATTATTGAATGTCGAATCGATATAACCTGATGTTTACTTTCTAAAACAAAAAAGAGTAAATTCTTTTTTTCACTTGTCGTACCCACTGAATTATTCACAACATTTGCAACGTAATTCGAGCAGTTCTCCGAACACTTTGAGAAACTTTTCAAGCCGAATATCCAGTTTATTAAAGAAAAGTTTGAAATTGCTCAATTCTCCCATTGGCCGAAACTCGTCACGGCGTCTCGGACAAAACTCAATATTAGCTCTCCGGTCACGAATCCGTCGATTGCGGCAATTCGCTAGAGACACTCTTGAAACCGGCTCTCTTTCGCTAAATAGAAAACCAAATGCGCGCTAAGAGGGAGAAATATTTCGCGAAAGAGAGAGAGAAAGATTCCGCTTTTGTTCTAGTCCCGCGTACTCGCGCGGTAATGCCTTCGTGAAAACACTTGGCCAGAAGCCCGCGCTTACAAAAGAGACTCGGCCGCTTCTTTTTTTTTGCTGCAAGCTTTTATTCGTGTTTCGCGTTCTTAAGCGCCGGTTGCGTTAACGCGAGGAGAGAGAGGAGGTACAAAGGAAATGTGACTTTTAACGCGACGCTCTGTACTCTTGAGCTTAATTAATCAGGAGATTATATTCTGCTGGATTTGTCACATTTTTTTTTACGCTTGGATGGAATGAATTGTTGGTTATTCTGCCTGGAATGTATTATTTCGTCAAAGGCTTTTTGATGAATTTTGGGATTAATGGTGTGCAGTGACGTAATTTTAACGAAGAATGATAATACGTAGCGAGCGAGTGATGTGTTTAATGAAGCATTAAAATCGGATCCGATTTAATGCAATAAAGCTGTATAGGCGACGCAATATTCTCTAAAACGAATTCTAATTGACAAATAACAATTAGCTTCCGGCTTTTCATTAGACGCATTATAAAACAATAGACCAATAATGAAACGTTTCCGTCTGGAAAAGCCGGATTCAGGCGCATTGAATCGATCGCTCCGCGTTCGTTTTGGCAGTGGTGGTGGGGGAAGAGGACCGAAACGTTATTATGAATTACGCGCTACATTATTAAACTTTGAATTATGCAAACGTTTATCGATTCGTTGTGTGTATGTGTGGAGAATATATAAACGGGAATATCAGTTAGTCAGGTCGTAGAGAATTTTGGTTTCGGATGTTTGGTTCGATTTTCCGGCGCTGAGAGTGTGAATTCAAATTTGTAAGCGTAGAGAATAATAGATACTTGATTTTCTATGTGTTTGTTGTGAAATTGCTGGGATAATGAAATAGTGGGAAGTTCAGGTATTTTTCTGATACCCGTATCTATGCTATTTGACTGACGTTAATTAAACCAAATGAACTTTATTATTATGTAATTGATAATACATGTTAATCAACATTTTCACTCATCGAATATGGGATTACCACGTTGTTTACTCTCGTGATCATATTATATCCATTATCGAATGCATTGTACTCATTATTCAAACAATGCATATTATGTTCATAATTTTAGCATGATTAAATTCAAATACAGTATGAATTTTTAAATATTTGCTGTATAATATACTATATCCAGATCTAAACGTTCTCACCTCGAAAAACACCACATAACCCTCTCTCCACTTCCGAATTACAACGTCTCCTCGCGACAATTTCCCAAAGTACAGCGTACGTTTCGCAGCAGCCCTTGTACCCAAACCCTCTCGATTCCCCTAACGTTGTTCACTCTCACCAGTCTCCAAGTGTAATACACACTCGAGTCCTCGCACTGCAGAGCAGTGGTAGCACGTGTTTCGCGTCGTCTACTCGCACTTGTAGCTCCCGTATATACACTTAGCAGTGATTGATGACTCGTCGCTATTAGGAACGAGACGTATGCGCCTCTCTCTCTCTCTCTCTCCGCGACTTACTTAATAGCTCGGTGATTTATCAGGGTATCGGCTAGAGTAATTATCATCCGGAGTCGCAGTGGTATCCGACTTCCCGAGAGAGGCTCCTTTATATGACTGGTCCCTCGAGGTGAACTACTGGCTCTGAATCGTGGCTTCGGTTGCTTTTCCTGTGGATCGTTTGTATCCTGTCTGCTCTCTGCAAGCTTGAAAGCTTGGCTTCGGTTTCTTGTAATGTAATGAGTTACCTTCGGGGACTGCGGTGGTACTGCGGGAGTCAATGCGAAGTATTTTTCGTTGCGGTGGTTTGGAGAGATTTAGAGTTGTGGGTTTTGGATTTGTTTGATGTCCGAGTAGCAACAGCTTTTTTTCATTATTTTAATGGATATGCGATAATTCACAGCATATGATTTATGATTTTTTAATGGCATTACTTATTTACGCAAAGTGTGTTGCATTATTAACCTAAATAAAAATTTTATATTAGATTGTTTATGAAACAGTTATTTATCCTGCTATAGTCTAAGGATAAATAAATGATGAGCACATTTTATTTTCTTACGTAGGAAACAAACTTGTTCAAACTTCCTTTTGTCTAGAATAATTAAACTGTCGTAGTGCATACTGAGAATATAAAGTTGCTCATTAAATATCAAATGTTTTTAATCGAGTCTAATATGGTCACGCTTTCTTTTGTTGCAGGTGAGTTATTGATTCGCGGGTCGAACCAGTTGTGAATGCTGGTCTGACGCGTAAGTTAACAACTTTAATTTCAACACACAAACGCGCGAAATTCGTGTTCAGCGAGCTTTTTAACGAAGTTAGTTCTCGTCGCTCATTAGGAAAAAGTCCGATTACAGGGTCTTTGAAACGTCGGGCATTAGACATAATCTCAGATTACTCTCGGCAATTAGGGATAACGAAGTAATCCACTTTCAGCTCCAATTCTCTATTTTATAATCCCATTAAAATCCTAATCAATTTTAAAACAATCGCCATCGTCAATTCCACCATCCCTGACTCGAATCAAAGTTGAACTAATCAGTACATAGCCGTATAGAAAGAAAAACTCTTCTCTTCCGCTCAACGAGTCCCGGCACGCATATACCCCTAGAGCGAAAGTCCCATCCATCCGGTCACAGCATCGATTCCTACCACGTATCAGCCCCGCTCATTACGCCGAAACTTCTCTTTCTCTTATTTCAGTTTTCTCTTTGCTCATCGCCGCGATGCCATAGCCATTGTGTATGCCGTGCGCGCACGTCTCGATGGCTTCCTGTTTCGTTACATACACACACCTGACCACCGAGCTATCCTCTGTACCGGCGTTCAATCGATTTGGACACAGACGGACACTACGTGCCATATACTACTTCGATTTATGGCGCCGATGAGCTGTACGGATGGGTTGAGAGAGAGAGAGAACGGTTGAAGTGCGTGTGGCAGTTGTTATTGCGGATCGATATTTTTCATAAGTCTGGCTAGACGCATTGTTGGAGTATTGGAACTGAAGTCTTTTATATAGGTATGGAAAAGTGTATGTCTGTAGCAAATGGTAGAAATTGTCGGTCTTGGACTACGTTTGCTCAGATGCGTTAAGTCATTGCAAAGTTGACACTTTTAATGGCTCTCGCTACTTTGCGCGAATGTACTCGCGAGAGACACAGCTGAAGAATATTAATGACCAGCCTGTGTTTGGAATTGCCTCGGGGATATCATTCGAGAACGTTTAGCGGTTGCGTTTTGAACGATCTCGAGGGTCTGGAATAGCTTTTATTTATGGACCCGTCTATATATCGCTCGAAATGGTATCCTTTGTACAGAACTCTCCGTAATCGAATGTAAATATTTCCACAGTGGGTATATGTACCAATTCTAACATTGTTTGAAATGAATCATACCGAATATTTGTTTGACCAGAAGCTTTTCAATTTTCACGTGTGCTCATCCTTCACCTTTATCGCAGCGTCTATTGTATAGAGCCAAATCCATCATAGTGAGGGAACCTGTCGATAGTCACTTTTTTCGCATCCGCGAAAAGGTCATTTCCGGTTTGTGATAGCACCTGTGTTGTGCACTTTCTCATTCCCCATGCCAATATCTTTCATATCCTCGTATACTCTTCAACCGTCTATAAAAGATCCTAGAAACAATAACAAGAAAACACATTGAAAAATCTCGAAACTTTCCAACAATATTATAAATAACCAAGCGTCTCTCGAGTCTCCGATATATCGACACTGCAGTGTCGAGAGCTTCGAGCCTATACATTCATCCGTAGTCGGTGTAGTTTTACGATAACGCCAGTGGAACTCGAGCTCATCCCTTGCATTGTCCCGTGGACTTGTTTTCGAAGCTATTACGTCAACAAAGTGCGTCCTCCGTCGCTGTGTGGTATATAGCTACAGCGGCAGACAATAGAAGAACGAGAGAGAGAGTCGTCTCTGTATTATTCCCTCCACGACACGCTGACGTTCTTCCTCTTGGCGCAGCAGCATAATGAATGGTCTCGGCGCGTGTTTTCCGTCAAAGTATACACCAACGAGACGCGATGTCGTACAACGAGCATTATCGTCACTGTGCACAAACGTATAGTGTTGACTCGAGTTCCTGTGTCTTTTTTTCCGTTATTGATTCGCGAGTAGCGGTTCGTGTCGCATCAGTTTTTGAGTTGGTTCTTTCTATTCTGAGGCTATTGAACGATCTGTGATTACACGCAATCCCGTAAGCAAATTGATACATTTTGATGCTATATGCTACTGAACGAGTCATTATCGATGATTACTCAATTATCATTGATTGAATATTCAATCAATAGTATGTGTACTATTATCGTCGTTGATGCGGTGTGATGAAGCTTCGGTGCAATATAGAGTCATTTTTCAAGCAATATGAATAACCGACAGCACAGGTGATCAGGAGAACTCGTATCTATTGATCACGAGGGTCGGGAGAAGGAGAAGGATAGGTAGCTGCCGATGCTATTGATGTAGCGCGCCGTTTGACCGAGCTTGTTGTCAAGTCTGTTCGTTGACCCCCAGCAGCGACGGCTGCTTTTGTGTCCTGTTGCACTTGCAGCTGTCCTCATGTGAATTCTCTGCTTGATCAGCCCTATATATGCTTTTGTGGTGGTGTCCTTTTGATACATCGATGTCGTATATTATTACTGTTTATATAGTGATCGTTGATATTATATCCAGTTTATTTTCTATTCAATATCCTCGACTCTCTCATACCGTTATAATCTCAACTAATAACCATCAAAACCAAGCATCATCTCCATATCAGTATTTCACACAACGGGATATAGCTCTCCGAATATAAATACATCTCACCGCGTCCGGAAAATTGAATCGCTCGACGCTAGCCCCGACTCTGTCGCCTCCATTATCGATCCTCCGTTCAAGTTCGCTCCCCGAGTCGGCAAACAGGTGGACGCGACGAGAGCGCCTCTCGTGTGCACTCAGTACAGGTGTACTGAATATGTCTAACTGTATACAGTCCTACACTTTGTGCTCGCTTTTTGCTTTTTGGTGTCTTTCCAGTGAGAGCTTTTTTTCATATTTTCTTTTTTGACCCTTTTGAATTCTAGATTTTTCAGCTGTTTCCACATGGTTGGGCTTGGCTTTGTGTGGATATTTTTTGATGTTTAGTTTGGAGACTTTTGACTTTTGTCTTTTTTAGTGTATACGGTTTTATGTGGATCTGGATTTTGTAAAGTAATGCAGTTTGAAAAAGATGAAAATAATAATTGAAAGAGTTCAATATTCGCCTTTGATTGTTGGCTCTGCGTTTGTTTTTATAAACGAACTTTTCATCGTTGCAAAAAGCTGTTGAATTGCACTTGATTGCTTGTTCACCCCGAAGCGTGAAACGTTGTTGACGTTGCTTTATATGAAAAAAATTTTATATTTAACGCTGAAAAAAATACGAGGATGAAATTGGCTTTTAAAATGGGATTTAAAAACATTTTTTTATCGTCAATATTCAAAGCCTCTCGTGTATGAATGTAAAAAAAAATCAAGAATTTCAAGCTTTCCATCTCGAACAGTGTCCAACGTAAAAGAGGTCAGTTTCAATAGCCTACACAGCATTTTATGACGATATCAATTGTCCGGAAAATCGTTCATCCCCTATACTCTGCTGACACGAACATCTGCGTTCCCTACGTTATATATGTATAGACGTTGACCTGACGTGACGCTCTATAAATTTCTCCAAAAGAAAATGAAGAAATGATACTAAAAATGTCATAAATGAACACGTCGCAAATGTATAAAATAACGACCGCTAAAGTGCAAATACAGATTCTGTTTGTGCGGATCTTGTGTATCCGGTCGTTATTTTTCTCGCTTCTTATTTGCGTTGGCACTTTTTTTCGGTGAAAAATATATAACGAAATTTTCGTTTCTTCTCTATAACTCAAATAAACTGTTAATGATGCGATCTTACATTGAATATTGTATTTACTTATCATGTATATCCTGGTCCAAGTTCACGTTTATCTGAGTTAACGGTATCAAAGGATTAATACATATAAAGACCGTTTGCCTCGTCTTCATATTAGTGCTCTCTCCAGTTTACCACCGTCTTCCTACAGTATAAACACAAACACCATCATCTCTTTGATCCTCTAATTAATCCTCCTCTCAAAACAATTTCCCACATTCACTCACCCAAAAAATTCTAACAAAATTTAACAAAGTCACCATAAACGTTTCACTCCCGAAATAAAAAAATCCCTTATTATTTCCTGCCAAAGCCGTAAATACCCGTGAAATTCTCGCGGACGTTGTTTTATCGCGCGCTCGTATAGGCTCGCGGATACTTTTTACGACTCGGAAGGCTTATGAGAACTATCGCAGCGATTTCAAGCAAAAAGAAAGAAAGAAAGAAAGGTCGTCGGTGCATCGAAGTAAAAACTCGGACAAACAGAGAGAGAGATTGAAAAAAAAATTGAATCGTGAAGGTTCGTGAGGAGCATTTATTATGCAGTCACGGCGAGAGTCAAGAATTTTCTTGAGATGCTAAACAGAGCCACTGAGCTGTGCGCGAGTATGTTTGCTCACGCGAATGCATACGTGCGGAGATATAGCTTTGGAGAAAAAGCAAACTGGTAGAGATGTGTGATGATCCTGTAAGTTGTTGACTATGGTATGTTGGTAAAAAGGATTCTTGGTATCAACATACGAGTACACGAGCACGATTAATTATTAGTTGTTTATATAATTTTATTATTTCATTCTCGTTGAAAAATCTCATTTCATGATTTGCGCGTCGTCAAAAAAAAAAAATTCCGTCACCTGTCCCATATAACAACTGACTGTCGCCGTTATAAACACGCCCCAAATCTCAACACTGCACATCAGACGAGACAGCAGTTTTCTCAGCTTATAAACGCGTCGTCGCGGCAGTCAAAATCCCTTTTACAGGCGGCTGACGCTCCAGATATATATATAATACACATTATATACACTATACGTCGCGTCGTCTCGTCGGCGTCGCACAAGCTTTACGATATCACACTCTAATACTCATCGCTTCGGAAGCTCAACGTTTGATATAGATAAAAGTGCATTCGGTGCCTTTGTTGCTTGTTGCAGTTATACCGAGGCGAAAATGGGCTGCTTCGGGAGCAAGGATAAGCTCAGCAAGGAGGACATGGACTTCCTTAAATCGCACACGAGATACGACGAGGCCACCATCAAAGAGTGGTACAAAGGATTCAAAGTGAGTATATTACACATTCATATACAGATGATGATTGTATGGTGTAGGTATTTTATTTTTAGCCTTCTAAGCGATACTTCCACCGACAGTTGGTCGTGAATTAATGTGATTTGTAAGTTTGGAAGAGCGATGAAATAATCGCTTTTTGCCTCTGCTATGTAGGATTAAATAGTATTAAAAAGCAATCAGAACTTTCGAGTAAAATGATAAATTGCGCCTGATGGGGTCTTTATATTACTAAACTTTGGCAGAAAGATGAGATTTATTATACCTATAACTCAACGAGTTTTATTTTTAAATATACATAATGCGTGTATTATAGCTTTTATTTTGCGAGCCGTTGAATGATTCCTTACGACTTATCGGCATTCGATGTAAACCGGATTTTATAGGTTTTCCTTATCTGTAAGATTGATCCGACAAGGCTGTATAAAGCTATCCTTCGTACCACGTAATTTTCGAAATAACAATATCATTCGTGTCCGATAAAGTTAGTGCGATACTCGAACGATATTTTCCTTTAGATAGTTCATACTATAAACCTCTACAGTATACAATTTTACATACATTCACGCGTTTAATTACACTCCCTACTAAAAATAAAAAATCAAAATAATACTCAATGTGCCAGCATAACCCACAATCCTCAGGAGTAATAAACAAATCCCGATAACCACGGAAAAAGAGCAAAACGCGCGGAACGCTCATATACATATCTGACCCTTTTTATACGCTCAACAAAAGACGATACACACACATGCACATGCCTAATAAAAAAAGAGCCTCTCGCGACAATAACCAGCTCGCGTCGTGTGTATAGTATAGTTGGAAAAAAAGTTCGCGCAAAAAACAACGAGGAAAAAACAACGACACGTTGCGTTATAATACTGGGCGTACAGTGTATCATCGCGCATATGTATATACAGGTATAGTATATAAATATATACACACGATGGAGTATGTATGTATGTGTGTTATTGTACCGAGCGAAAACTGGGCCGCGAGCAAGAGCCCGCCCCATTCAAGTGCTTTTAGCCTCGTCCTCTGTCTTTATCTGCCAGGGACTCGGCGCTTTCCGCTTCCCTTGTTCTTCGTTAACTCTCGAATGCTTCTTCCTTGCCACTCCCCTTCAGCCGAGTTATTATTCCTGGGGATTCTTTTTTTGGCACACACGATGTGCTTTAGTTACTTTGGCTGTATGTGGTTGCGAAGGTTCTTTCTGTATACTTTGCTTTAGGAGTGGCGTAAGAAAATTTGGTTTGAGCTTTGTTTTGGTTAAAACTATTGATAAGTTGATATCATAAATTACAAATTTGAAATTTGGCGCGCGTATTTTGCTTAAAAGATTCGATTTTCTCTCTAAAAATATTCAACCTTAACGAACTAGCAATTCAATTCTGCAGTGGCATACACAAAGCTCTATGTATTATCCTCCGGGCATTATTCATTTTTAAAATTCTACGGAATGTACTGTTTTTGTTTGCACTCGTTTTCATTCAAACGCTTCATTCGTTTTTTCCCGCCGCGCGTACAATCGACTCGTTTTTTTTCTCTCTCCGTGAAGCGCTACAGTGACTGGTATTAATTTTCGAAAAATTTTCACTCGAGAATATACGTTTTCAGCAAACGCGAACAAATCCACGGGGTTTACACATACTGTCTCGAGTTTCTTCTGCATTACGCGCAGTGTATGACATTGTACGAGCTTTGGGACAATGCGAAAGAGAGACACGCGCGGTTTTTCGCATGATTTGTATGCGCCAGTTTTATCCGCACGACGTACGGCTTGTTTTTCACGATTCAGCGGGATTTTTCCGATAAACTTGTATTTTGCTACTTTCAATGGAAATGTGTAATACGAGTCGAGTGCGCTTTTCGAGAGTATTTTTAACATTGCGCAGGCTCTGTATGAATTTGCAGATGTGAAATGAATATTCGCCGATTTTTAGGGATTAATTATAATTGCTTGATGACTCATGCGTCTATATGGCTGTTAATTGCACCAGTGGTGCCTTTTACTCGAGACCGACTCTGTCTGGGGCTAATACAATACCGACTGATGTCTAGGATTTGTGGCACCTATTTACAGCCCAGGTATACGCTTACCAATATGGTTTTATGACGTAGGGTCAAGTCTGCTCTATTGTCTACGAAGGTGATACCATAAACAGTACCACCACCACTTCACCAGAAGCTGGAATCCCTATAACCTAGTACATGATATTTTGTATAAGTAGAACCGAAAACTAAGAACAAGCATCAGTCAGAGTCGACTGTACATCCAAAGCTCATCACCAGAATGGAAGAGTTCCACCAGCTGATGATTATTATGGGTTCACCCGACGAACCGGTCACGGATATTCTAAAAAACCTACCCATTGAGATCACTGAAATGATCCTCTCCAAACTAGATGGCGAATCTCTGCTAAATTGTGCGCTAGTATCTCACAAATGGCTATCCATATTGAAGCTCTCATCGACGTTCCGACAGAAGATCCGCCGACACATACGTTGGAAAAAACGTATCCAAGAAAACCTGAGCTCGATCCTCAGCGAGTCGATCTCCAACTCGCCAAGTACATCCAGTGGATCAGTCAACTTCTTCGAGGAACTGCCTTTTTCAATTGGCACCAACATCTTCGCCAGTAGCAGTTCCTACAGACAACGAGAGATGCTTAATCGACGCCGTAGCTCTATGGAGGCAGTTTTTCCGAAAACTAAGTGCTTGCGATTATGATTGGTTTGTGATTGTATTTCATAAAATTTACTTTTTACTCCGTTCAAATACATTTACTTATTGTACTATTCACAATTGTTATTTTAATAAATATTCATTTTTACATACAAATTAAACTGTGTCTCTTTATTTACTTATAAGATTTCACAAGTCGGCTACGCACACAGCGAGCCACATAAGAAAACTCTGTATAAAAGTCGTATTTTAGCAAAAGAAATCTAAAATTCCTACTCCAGGGAAATTCATATCAACTTATACGTATCCGAAAGAGTCTTTTCGTGTCCTGCACTATACACATACATATCCACATGTAATTCTGCAGCGTAAGCAAACTTTAACTTTTCCATATCGAAAACAAAACTATTCGGTCCAGCAAATATAAATTTCAAATTATATCGCTCGCCTTTTTCTTCCCCTTCCCTCACAGACACATCATTAAATTAAAAAAGATTTAATCTCCGTGTATTTATAATCCAATCGATAAATCAGTGCGCGGCGAATTCCAAAGAAAAATAATCGCTTTCTTTATCGAAGCCGCTCGAGCGCGGTCCTAATCGAGCAACAAAAAAAAAACACAAAGGCTTCTCTCTCTTTTCTCTATATACTATCTTTCTTTATTTTCTTCTCATCCGGGGCCGGTTCACTCTCGACGAAAATTTCCTGCGAGATCCTCTCGCTACTCTGATAAAATTAAAAGTTCGCTGGGCAGCGATAAGATTGTCGACGCTCTGGTCCTTCGGTGGCGGTAACTTTGAAATTAAATCCCCGTGGCTATAGCTGTCCCTCTTTTCTTTCTCTAGAGCGCGCGTGACTTGGAACGCGCTCGTTAAGGACCGACTTTTCTTGTGGTTATTACACGGGCGCACGTGCGGTTGTTGTTATGTGGTGTGGAAGCAACGGGTGGAATTTTATAATTTTATTAACCGGAGAGAGATTCCGTAGCTTTCACGCCGAGATTGTATAATAAAATCTGAGTTTTAAGAGGAATTAGTTTTTTAATTTTGTTCGTCGTGATTAATTATGCAGAAAAAATAAGAGTTTTGAAAGAATATTCTGTAGAAAAGCTACATCTCGCATTCGTATGCAGACGGCGTCGGCGTCGTCGTTTAAAGCTCCTAGTCGTAAAATTACGCGGCTAATGCACTGCTAAAGTGAGAAACTCTGCTTTGTCCTCCATCTCGAAATAGAGAGATATTCCAGGTCGGCTAGACGGTTTAATCTAGTGAAAAGGTGCAACGTGTTTCGTATTTATACCTACACATGGATTTGCGTCTTTGTAAAAGCTTCTGGTTCTTGTCTGATATTATCCTGCGCACACGTGCGTGCGTATAGTCTTTATGAAAGTACAGCAGAGTTGGCGCGCTCGACAAAACTCGAAATGCAAATTTCGAGTCGAAGTTTCATGAGGCGAGAGGAATTTTGAAGGAGAGAGAGATCAGTGTGACTGCGCGGCTTTTGTTTGCTTTGAACGTTTTATTTGATGAATCTTAAAGTTTTTAGGAAGAGAAAATACTTAGCGCAAGCCTTAGACGCTAGAATTTACAACACAAAGGGTGAAAAATTGCCCTTACGCAATATCGCCAGATCTTCAGTCTCTTGAGCAACCGTTAAATCGTCCGTCGTTGAGCGCAAGATACTCCTGGCTCCCTCATTAATTGTTTACGAAGGTATATACGCATAAGATGCAGCTATACGCTTCTATATTTGCGCTTGGACGCGCAATAAAATTTACTTCGCTGCACAGCTGTGAAACTCAAGCGAAACGTTCGCTTCCGCTTGAAGCTTCTATTCGTACAATTACGACGTCTCTCTCGGATTTTTCTTCGTAATTTTAAGTCTGTCGTAAAAAATTTTCCATTCTCAGTTCGTTATATGTATACTGCGAAGAAGTGTCAATTAAAAATCTAATTAAATGGAGAGTAAAGGATGTGTCTATAGTGTCTGGGGAATATGTAGGCCATTGACTTTATTTTGCAGGTTTAAGAGCACTTCGAGTCTTCTTCTCGTGGTACTCGATAGTCAATCATGAATCGATCGAACCTTTTCTCAGCGATGTGATGCGCCAGGGAATTCCGAATAGAATGTTGAGATGAGCATTTCTGAGATGTTGGAAGACTGCTGTCAGCTGTGAAATGAACGTTTTCTTCATTAAAATTTGTGATTTAGTATACCACAGTATAAAATTTAGTTGAAACTGTAACGAAAATTTAAATTGACATTTTTATTACACTTTTTCTGAAATACCTTATGCGGATAAAACGAAAAAAAAACTGATATGGTTCTATTGAGGTAATTTTATTTCATGCAGTTCGCATTCGTTCTTGAGCCAAAAATGCATTCGCAATTGGTCGCAATGCTTATATAGTCGGGAAGTGCGCGTTATTTCGTGATTGCGCGGGCAAATGCTCGGAATACATTATAGATAATACTACGACAATAACGTTTTTTGTTTGTTCCAAAGTGGTTACGTATTCTTCTATTCAGTCGAATTGCCACATCAATTTTTGCATACGTTAAGTAAAAAAAGATTGCATTATTGCTTCAGCAATCACACATACTATTTTAGTTATAAAAGCTGACAACGTTTTACCTTAGAAAAGTTATTATTTAAGTGACCTTATGTTCAGTCATTTAAAAAATTGTTATCGTTCACAGCTACAATAAAATAGAATAATTGTCGTAAAACAATGCCATGCCCGTATATACATATAGTTCAGTTATGCTTCTATGTATGCGTGGAAAATGTTTGTATTCTACTGCGAGTTATAGATAACACACGACGCGCGTTCCACCTGTTCAAATACCTTCTGGAAGTCTGTTCCCGAAATCGTGTTTCAGTTACCAACGGTTCGTCATGAAGTAGAACACGTTTTCTAAAAATAAACAAAATGAGAGTCTCGCGGCGAAAATTTATATATAGTTTTGCTATTATAATTATGATTATAATTGCCGTTAGACTTCTTTATCGAAAAAAATATGGCAGTGCAACGAGTACTACTACCACTAATTTTTTGAATAATCAGAGGTAACACAGTGAAGTTTAATCTAAATACTCGATATCAGTGTTTTTTTTTTCATACAACCTGTTCTCATTCAATTCGAGGTTTGAAACGTGGATAGAGACGTATTTGAGCAACGAATCACCCAATTTGGGAGATTTTGGCGATGCTGCTTACCTACCAGACAACGAAAAAAATAACGGCTCATTGGTTTACTCAAAAAAAGCAGTGAATATAATTCTTTCCAACAAGATACCATTGCAAAGAAGAATCCGTGACGTGCGTGATCCCCTGTAAGTGTATACTGTCAATTTCAACAGTATGTAACCTTGAAAATGCTATTTTCAAGTTTAAAAGAATAAACTCAGCAACAACTTTGAAATTTTAGCTGCAAAAACGTGACTTACGACACCAAGTTGCCAACTACAAGTGTAGTGATAATATTTCACAACGAAGCCTGGAGCGTACTACTTCGCACGGTGTATAGTGTCTTGCAGGAGACGCCACCCAAGTTTTTGAAAGAAATTATTCTTGTGGACGACTACAGCAACGAAGGTAGATAACCTCTAGCATCATCGTATATTAAAAAAAGAAAAAAATGCATAAACTAAACACTCATCTCTTGCTCCAATAGAAGAACTCAAGGATGTACTTTCGTATTACATCGAAACGCGTTTACCAAAAAAGATCAAATTACTACGACTGCCAAAGCGCCAAGGCCTCATACGAGCACGTCTGGCCGGTGCACAGCATGCGACCGGCGACGTTATGGTATTCCTTGATGCCCACTGTGAAGTAACCATAGGATGGTAAATGTGAAAGTCGTAAATTGTAGTCAGTAAACGTATATTGCACAAATAAAAATACGTAGATTTTCAGGCTGCCGCCGTTGCTTCAGAGAATCAAGACGAGACCGAACGCCGTGTTGATACCTGTGATAGACGTCATAGACGCCAATACACTTGAATATAAGCTGGCGGCAAGAGGGTCGCATACACCCCTTGGAGGATTTATGTGGACCGGAGATTTTACCTGGATAAATATGGAGGATTCGCCGAAAAGGACGATGACTTCGCCGATAGATCCTATAGACACGCCTACTATGGCAGGAGGACTTTTCGCTATAGACAGAAAGTTCTTCTGGGCTATTGGAAGCTATGACGACCAAATGGACGGATGGGGTGGGGAGAATCTGGAAATGTCGTTTAGAGTGAGGGATTCATATTTGGATGGTAAATAAAATTTTGTAAAAACTAAACTTGTGATAATCTACTTTAAAAAATATTCAAGATATGGCAGTGCGGAGGAAGCATCGAGATCGTGCCTTGTTCCAGTGTTGGGCATATTTTCAGGGAATTCTTCCCCTACAAGTTTCCCAGCAGTAAGGACACTTATTTAATCAACACTGCGCGGGTGGCGTATGTTTGGATGGACGAGTACAAGAGGTTGTTTTTCCTGCACCATAAGAGTATGGAGGTGACAAACATACAAGCTTCATTTTTATTGATCGCAATATTTCAAAAAGCGACGTATAATACACATTTTATTCCAATTGTTAACAGGGCAATACAAAGGAAATCGGCGACTTGACGGATCGCGTAAAGTTGCGCGAAAGACTGCAGTGTAAAAGTTTCAAGTGGTACCTGCAGAACGTGTATCCGGAAAAGTTTATTCCCGACGAGAATGTACAAGCTTACGGTAGAGCTCGTTTGTCACATCGAAATTTGTGCCTCGACAGTCTTGCGAACAACGAGGAATATCCTTTTTTCTTGGCTGTGAATACTTGTCAGGATGATCTCACGTCTAGACAGTATTTTTCTATAGACGAATTTGGCCAGTTGAGAAAGGAAAATGTGTGCGCTGCTGTTGTTAAAGACAGTTTTAAGGTTTGGATGGTCTACTGCGATAAATATGTCGAGCTGAGGAAGTGGAGATTAACGAAGGTACATATTACTTACTTAATTAGAAAGAAGCTTTTGTATTCTATAGTTAGAAAAATTTTTGTGTAGGACGGACAAATTATACACGTCGAAAGCGGCCTCTGTCTCGATGCCAGTGGACTGGATAGCAGTCAAGAAATCCTAGCTAAAACTTGTTCCAAAGACTCACCGGATCAACGATGGAAATTCGATCACTATACGTCTCAAACAATACCATAACACCTATAGATAATATCAAACTTTGATAAATTTTGTGTAATAATAAATCAACTATTTTTCTACAACAATCAACCTCTCGATCAACAATATACATCGACATACCCTCTCTAAAATTCGTTTATAGCAAAGTTGACGATCCAAGCTTCCTCTCAACCGAAAATTCGCAGCAGCACACACACACACAACGAAATCAGCTAGAGCATAAGGGAACAAACTAGTTTCACCGCTCTTGCGCGACGTAAATTTAATGTCTTTCCCAGGACGTTCGCGTAAATTGCGTCTCAGCTCCCGTCGCGTCGTCGTCGCGACGACGCCCGAAAAGCCCGTAATGAGATCTCTGCGGCTTCGCTTGGGATCTCTGACGTTGCTGCGTCGATCTGGACTTTATTACTCGGGCTACACGTGCACTGTTGCAGCGGCTCGCTTTTGAACGCTGGCAAGTGTCCGTGTGGATGACCCGTGAACATTGAAAAGTTGAAGGTAATGATATCTGATGCTTTGAGGAAATTTCAATTCTGATGTAGAATAGCTCACTTATATAGTTCCAAATTCATAGAATTGATTTTTTTAATTTCTATATTGTACGAGCATTCAGTGTATATAATACAGTAAATGGCAGTACTCTTAATAGCCGTTCAGGAGTTAGTCTTTAATACGAATACTATATACCACCCCACGATGTATAGAGGACAATAAAAATTTAAACATCACGTATAGACGTACGAAGCGACTAATAGCTTTATAGCCGCAATAAATTGTGGAGGTTTCAAAATTATGCTGCTACGCTTCAACGGGATGTACCCGAGTAGCAATATATAATATCGTTATGATTTACGTGAGAATAAATGACGGCGTCCTATATATTATAATATATATTATAATATATATTGTTACGGGGGAGGAGTTGGATGATGAGGGTGAGGTCGTAGTGAGGGTCTGGGTTGTGCCGTCTAATGGTCAAGTCTATAGGGGCGTGGAGAAAGGTGTGCGGGAATGAGCGAAATTTATGTTTATTCAACGTAGCTGAGAGAAAGAGAGATAGAGGTATGTGTCGTATCAATGTGCGAGCTTGTCGCTTCTTGACCACTTCTACCGGACTGCTCCGCGGACTGACCGCTCTCAGGCTAAAAAGTCCCGCGACGACTCATTGTTCGCCATAAGAAGGGCATCGGGTATAGCACCCGCTCGAGTCGCTGTTGCTGTTGCCATGCCGTTAAGCTATGCACACGTATTGCACGCTAGTGTGAGTACGTAACAATATTCATGCATCACTTCCACGACAAAGGAGCATCAAACTTCTCTTCTGAAAAATAAAAACAAACTATTATAACAACATACCTAAATAATAATAATAAGCAAACAAACCGACTCTGCGAATAATAACCCCTTCTTATCAGAAAGACTCAGAAAAGCGTATTCCACCCCTTAACGCGCATAACGAAGCTGCTCTGCGCAAACACGAGGAGTAAGCAGTTATTCACCCGGCAAAATCTTCGCGCATAATGCGCCTGCATTAATGCCGCCTATATATTCAACGAAGCAGAGCGTATTAACGAAAAGAGAGTCGCGTTATAAAA
Source organism: Pteromalus puparum (assembly GCA_012977825.3). Classification (NCBI taxonomy): domain Eukaryota; kingdom Metazoa; phylum Arthropoda; class Insecta; order Hymenoptera; family Pteromalidae; genus Pteromalus; species Pteromalus puparum. The sequence goes on along the minus strand of CM053169.1, from coordinate 42,097,780 downwards.
TCCTATGCGAACGAAACAGGGAAATCCTCTTCGCGGCTAAAGTCTGGGTTTTCTTGCGGTTCATCGAGTTTGAAATTGCGCGCGGAATTTCAAACGCAATGCGGAATTATTTTTGTTGGCACCGAATACTCGGCTTCTGGATTTATGCGTTTGAAAGGGGCGTAATTGCTGTTGTTTCATTATTTTATACCCGCGTTAGTGTGTAATTAAAAAGACACCGGTTATTTCGACTGTATAACTTTTTAAGTATACATATTGGAGCTTATAATTGCGTTCGCTTGGGTTACGGCGTAATTTATGCTATGCGTCAACAAAGTCGCTTCGTACGCTGTGTAATTTTAATGAAAAGAAAGGATACGTTCGCGAAATTATTCAAATTTCCGTATAATAGTATTTTTCGAAAAATCTTTTATAGAAAAAAAATCAATCAATCAAAAACGTCGATCTTTCTTACGCTCGAGAGGCAGCTAAAAGCGGTGCTTATACCCTCACGCGCGCTCGGCCTCTTCGAATAATTCTTCCGCAATAAGAGCACCAGGAAAATCCATTTCTACCCCCAGCTCGATGATCGCGCGTCTCTCTCTCGGTCGCGATTTTTCATTCGCTCGAAGCTAATAATATACGATCTCCTAGACTTTCTCACGGGAATCGATAGCTGTGCTGCAGCTGCATCTCTTCTTCTCCCGGGGGATATAGATTCGTTCTACAGCCGCGGGTTATTGCAGTCGCGTGTCCGTTTGCTCGGAAAAAAAAGTTCAAAGAATTTTATTGTTCAGGTCTATTGTTCGTTCGCTATAGTAGTTGATGAGATTTCCGCGTATTTTGTTGACTATAAATTTCATTTTTGCTCGTCGAATCTATTTTTCACGACGACGTGTTTTTCAATCGTTAAAAAATAACGAAAAGAAGTTCCTACGAATTCTCTCGACGCTCTCGAACAAATCGAAAGTAACTCCAAACTTTTCCTCTCGCAAATCCCTCGTATATACCGTAAAAACGCCGCACCGGCAGCAGCATCCTCATGAAGTAAAAACGAGGCATCTTCTCGAACTTTGACAGTTTTACGGCAAATTGGACGTCGTGCCTTCGTATACGGTATATATCGAGGTCACACATGTCTCTCTATCAGAATCATGCACAACTACAGACGGGCAGAATATGGAATCTCAAGAAGAAATAACAAGCTTCAGATTTACCGTAAACATTGGCCCTTTTCACTCTCGAACTGCGAAGTACAATAGTGTCTCCTTTTGGCCCCTGAAGCACTTTGAAATATTGCCAAGCATAAAGCCGCTTGCTTAGCCAATTCTCGAATGAGTTTCCTCTCGCTGCTCAGCAGACGCTAAACAAGACTTCTCCTTTTTTTTCGGAGGACGAACGAACAAAAGGAATCCTCTGCAAGCTCGGTTTCCTCCTGCGCCTCAAGGACGATTTCTTCGAGTAAAAAGGGGACCGTGTCTTTTTTTCCACTTCGACGCTCTTTTTCGGTTCGGTTTTTTCAGTCGAGCCCTTATCGGAAAGCGAGTTTGCTTTAATTGCTTTCGCTGATTGAAAGCTTTGTTAGAGGAGTAGCTTCTGTGTGTTTTGAAAAAAAAGGTATGTAGTTCGTGCTCTTTTTTCCAAGGAACTAACGAAGTGCTTTTCAGTCCAGGGATTACGATAATGTGTGTACTTGCAAGAAGGACCTAGATACGAAAGCTGCAATTACTTTTTTTGCAAAATCGATTTTTCGAAAAGCTAGAGGTAGAAAATTCTCGGAAAAAAAGTCCTGTGCTCTATCTGTACTTAAAGCTCGTACCTTTGAAAATTAACGACCACTCGCGTGACTATAAAAAATGATCAAGTTTGATTAAAAAATGTGAGAGAGTAAAAATCCATAACGAAATTCCTACAAAAAAAAAAAAGTTAAATCACAACGTCAAAAAAAAAGAAGTAATCCAAGCGGATTCCCCAAATCCCCATACACGGCACAGCTGACGCACTACAATTCCCCGGAAGCTCGCCGTGTGGCGTCGAAAAAAAAGAGGAAAGGTAAAAAAAAAGCCAATCTGCAAAATTACCTTTTCCCTACCCTCGGAACATCGCGATAAAATTTGCAACCAGTTGCGTGATGCGAAGGGCGAAGAAAAAAAAAGACGATAAAGCTTAATTGATCGTTGCTACGCTGTGTCAGCTGCTTCTGTTTTATTTTTTCCTTCGCACCCCGGGCGTAGATTTTGACGCGGTTTATGCTGTCGCGATTACCTTTATCTTCTGCACCTGATGGGCTTGATAAAAATAAGCTGCGAGCGAAGCTCTCTACTCTTGGACTTATCTTTTTGATTCGATAATAACAGCCCCGGACACACGCTTGAGATAAGGGACTTTCTTAATGGCTCGGATACGTGCTGAGTTGCCGTTAAGGTGTGTGCTTGCAGTATAGGCTTGGAAAAATTGCGCTTTTTATAATGGATGTTGTCGGAGTAATTATTTCGTGAGCTTTCACCGATTGCAAGATCGAATATAAATTTTGAATTTATTATTATTAATTTTATGCGTGCACTAAAAATACACTGATTTACATCGCAAGCTCGCGGTTAATCTAAAGTCGAGCTTTTAAGCTGCACTGATCCATTTGGATACAATAATCTAACAGAGTATATAATATGTATATGAAATTTCGAGATACCGCATAGCGACAAATTATTCCATGAGGTATATAGTGCAAATGCTTACGCGACTGAGTAAGTTCAACGCCAAGGGGCATTTTCGGTCTGCCGCAGTTATGCTCGCCTCTCTAGGCGTATGTATGTATATGTGTATGTGTAAATGCATGCGCAGGTATTGTCGCTTGTTCGAACGCGTTCGCGCTCTATGTGTTTAAGTACTGCTTCAATGTAGCTTCTCTCTCTCTCTCTCTCTTGCTCTTGTGTCTATATGTATATCTAGGGATGGAATGTTCGAGATATTTCTAATGGTCAGGATGGTATATGTCGTGCGTGTTTGGATAATAGAAAGTCTGTTGGGAATATAGAGCTGGTATTGTTGTCAGAAGGATATTGTGCATATGGTGAATTTGATAATCAGCTTATTGATATAATAGTAAATCTAGTCTTTTCATATAAAATAATACAAAAAGCACAACAACTGATGCGATGAAAAATCCATATAGCGAAAACTCGAGCGTTTCTAAATAAAAAGCTAAATAAAAGAAGCTAGGAGGGGATTGAGAGATACGAGCGCGCATGCAATGCGATCGTAAGCCTTTCCAGCGCACTCGTGCCCTATAGCTACAAAACTCGCTCGCGATTTTTCCTTTCTCAAGGATCGCGCTACGTGTTCGTTAGCAGCATAATTTTTCTCGCATTCGCAAGGCGTATTCTATTTTTACGCACTTGCCTTCACCCAATTTCATTGTTTCACCTTCGTTTTTTGATCAGCCGCTGTTTCGTTCCTATTATACGTGACGTTTAGTGAATTAAAAATAATACAAAATTGGATATAGCTCTTCGATATTATATTCATCCTTTTACGAGCTCGTAAAGTCAACGTTATCATTCGAGTATCGGGTCATTAATAATCCTATTGATAATCGATCAGCGCTTAAATACTTGATCGTAAAGCAATTACTTAACGCAAGAATTTCCATTATAGAAGTATATACTTAAAATTCGCATCGTTCTATATACCTTCTGAAAATCGATAAACCATCGATACGCATCTCTGCGAATAAAACTGTTCTCGCATCAGCAGAAAAATTCCTTTTGGATCATAGCCATCGAAAATGGCTTACTCAAAGACGGGACCCCTATATGTATACATCGCTGATTCCCTCGATATATACATTCAACATTTCGCTTTTCACGCGCCAGAGCCTTTGAACGAGAGAAAAAGAGTAGACGAATCTCGAGTGCGAGGGACGCGTATAATATTGGCCATCGAGCTTTTGAGGGGAGGAGTGAACTCGATCGTTCTTGGCCCTTATCGATGGGCTATCGAACGCGACCCTTTTGCCTAGAATCGAATGACCCAGTCTATGGGTGTGCTACGTTGAAGAGTCTTTTTATTCTTGTTCGCGATTTCGGTGTTTTCGTATGCAAACGCGAAGACGGTTCTGCGAGATTAGCTTTTTCTGCTTTTCTGCTTTTCGTATGAATACGTTGCGAGAGTGAATGGAGAGTTTTTTTTAGATTTAAGGTATGAATGTAGTAGTTTTAAGAGGATGAGGATTTTTTTCGAAAGAAGAGTTGGAGCTTTAAGTATTGGAAATGCAAGTATTAGTGAAATCCTGTAGAAAATGCTTGAGAGCTGAGAGTTTCCAAAGTTCAATAATATTTAGGAGGCAAGTCCCTCTATCAAGTTTTGCACTTGAAAATTTTTACTTTACCCTAGCTTTGCTCGGTAAAATTATAGTTCCTTAAAATTTTCCATTCCAAAGTTAGACCGTAAAAAAATATTTCTATCGCCCAAACGAAACATCCGTACACTTCCAGCCTACAGTCAAAATTAGCACACCTCCGTTTCACCCGGTCAAAGTTGAAAGGACGTGTTTCAATCCAGCGAAACTTTTAATAACTAATGACAAGTTCGTAATTGGCCCCCAGAGTCAGAGCCATTGTCCCTAATTTATTCCTTCAATCTTCCAGCCTAACTGTAACAAAATCGTCAGTCCTCGAAACGAGTCTTCTCTTGCTCACACACCATACAATCCAAAACTACGTCTAATTTAAAGTACGAGTAGCTATAATATAATCGCGAAACTTCAGGCTAATTGAATTTTGGAAACGTGTGACGCTATGACGTCCAATTAGGGGGTATAGCTGTAGGACTGAAACTGGCCTCTATATACACATATATACTAACCTGAAACTCATTGTCGTGTTGCAGCAAGACTGTCCGAACGGCAGACTGACGCCAGCCAAGTTCGTCGAAATGTACAAAATGTTCTTCCCGTCGGGGAACGCCGAGGAGTTCTGTGACCACGTGTTCCGCACATTCGACATGGATAAAAATGGCTATATCGACTTTAAGGTAAGATTTGTGTTTTTATTTTGTTTTACATTAAGTATACATGCATATAGCGATTTACGAGGACATGCATCGCATTAAATTTTTTTTTAGAAATTTATGTCATGAATTGTGACCGATGATTGATAAGGAAAAATGGATGCATAACATGCGCACGTAGTATCGATTTTTCGACGATCGTAAAATCTGTGCTGAGGGTTTTTATTTGAAAATTGCGTTCGTTAAGAAATTCCGTGTAAGTATTTTCTCGGGCATATAAGAGCTTAGTTCTTTTCAGCGAAAAAGACCAAGTAGTTTATTTATAAATCATTATTAGACCCGCTAAGCGATTATTTATCACTCGATTGAAACTCTTTGTCCAGAAGTTACAAGAGTTCGATCGTAAAAAAGTATAAGCCCAAATTATTATTTTTTCAGCGCAAATCTCCGAGTATAACTTACGAGCTCCATCCGTCTTTTTATTTTCGAAGATAATCCGGATAAAAAAGCAGCGTAGATCCGAGCCAAACACTTTTATCGCGTCGATTAGTTACGCGTGACCGACTGTAAAATCGTGTACATCGCGATAATTTCCGCTCGATCTTTTATCCTATATCGCTACTACTTTCAATAGCCGTATTCGGAGCTTTTTGTCCTTTTTTCTTTGGCTCTTCCTTATCTTTTTTCTTAAATGTACGAGAGAGCAGAAGTTAGCTTATATAAAGTCATCTGATCGTTGTATACAATCCTCATATATTTGTTATTAATGTTTGCTATTAACGATTATCAAAATCCAAAATATATTTATATGATTTTTCAACGTCGGCCCCGATTCAAATCCTCCCGCACAAAAGCTCGCTCATCGAGCAACAACTCACTTAACCTCAAAACCACGAAGCAACCTAAAAACTACCCCGAAAAACCGACCTTGCATCGTGCAAACTAAAGCCAAAAGCAAATCATCACCTCTAAAAAAAAAAAAATTGTAACAAGAAAAGCTCTGCCACGCCCAAGCTTGCACGCGTCCTATTCGTAATTCAACGCTTAGCGCTCGCGGTCATTAATGGAGCTGCCGGTGTGCTGCTGCTGCTGCTGCAAGTCGACGAGGCGAATTGGGTCAAAAGCTGACTCCTCCTCCTGTGCTTGCTTGCTTGCATGCATGCATGCGCCGTCGTCGGTGTGTGCAGATGCTTTTTACTTTCTCTCTGTGCATGACGAGAGGACCTTTGCGTTCACTCTTGAGATTAATTATGTGGAGCTGACCGGACGATTGCTGGAGTTGGGGTGTGCGGAGAACGGATTGAATTCGATAAGTTTTTGTTTTTGAGATTATCGGCGAGCTTGATCAAGCTTTTGATTAAAATGTTGAATATTAAGATTGTTTTTTTAATTTCTGAAGGCTGCTTTATACTCTTTGCAAAAACGGAATGTCAGAAAGTCACGCGAAGATTCCTTTTGAAAAAGCTAAGGAAATTTTCCTTCTATTCTCGGTGTACATAACGTAACAATGATAACAAACGTATAATCCCTTTGATTGGTCGTCAAGCGTAAATTCATTGCACAGAGGCTCACGTCGATGATACGAGCCGTATAACTGCTACGTTGTGTGTGTGTGTGTGTGTGTGTGTGTGTGTGTGTGTGTGTGTGTGTGTGTGTGTGTGTGTGTATATACACACAGCCGCGCGGTTAATGCCTGCTTATACTCCGGCGTACATATCGTGTGCATAATCGCAGCGAAACTAGCGTCATTGATAATAGACCTCAGGACTCTTATCCGGTGAATCGTTTCGAAACGATCGTATGTAACCTCGATACATACCTGCAAGTCTTGCATTTTTACGTGCCTTGTTTGACGATGATGAATTAAACTAAATTACTGGTATTACTTTTTTGCTTCATCGCTATTTTCCGGCTCGCGATGTGTACGCGGTTAGACATGCGAGTATTTCTTTGAAAATTATCGAAATACTTCAAGAAGGAAGTGGATAAAAATAACCTTGTTACGTAAAAGCTGAGCAATTTAAAAAATTTCTTCAGTCTCTTGCAATTGTGTTCAATGACGCCCTGGTAGAAAATACGCCATAATTTCTGGTGGCGCAGTTAATACATAGAAAAATTCGCCCCTGGCGACAGTTTCTGCACAGAATCTGCTGAAAATTCTGGCAAATGTAGGCACCAGCTAATAAATCAGTTTGGTTTGATTAATACTTTGATTTTTTATATTTAATACAGTCCTACTCTACTATCTGTACAAAGTTTATATGACACTCATGCACTGCAATTCATTTCACTTGACCGAACCAAGTCATTAACTTTTATTTCACTGTGTTATGCTGTCTGATTAAATAAATTAATAGATATTGCTTATAGTAGTATGGTAATAGTGCAAAATATCTTGCTTAACAAAACTAAACCTCAAATGAACCCATTCGAACATTCATTGTGGCTTGTCGAGTACAGAGTACATGAGATGAAAATTTCACATTTTGCTTGATACGGTGATTAGGGTCAAAATATCAAATCAGTCAATTAAAGTGATAACACAATAGAGATTATTTAAATTTATTCATAAGGTTTTGGCATTTCCAAAAAGATTACACATCAATACTTTTTGATTTATAGTTCAGAAGTTATTCGAACATTTGTATCTTAGAAAATTGAAAACCACAAGCAAATGCTTAGAATCATTTTTAATTTTTCTAATAACTTCTGAACTATAAATCAAAAAGTATTGATGTGTAATCTTTTTCGAAATGCCAAAACCTTATGAATAAATTTAAATAATCTCTATTGTGTTATCACTTTAATTGACTGATTTGATATTTTGACCCTAATCACCGTATCAAGCAAAATGTGAAATTTTCATCTCATGTACTCTGTACTCGACAAGCCACAATGAATGTTCGTATGGGTTCATTTGAGGTTTAGTTTTGTTAGGCAAGATATTTTGCACTATGACCATGCTACTATAAACAATATCTATTAATTTATTTAATCAGACAGCATAACACAGTGAAATAAAAGTTAATGACTTGGTTCAGTCAAGTGAAATAAAGTGCAGTGCATGAGTGTCATATAAACTTTGTACAGATAGTAAAGTAGGACTGTATTAAATATAACAAATCAAAGTATTAATAAAACCAAACTGATTTATTAGCTGGTGCCTACATTTGCCAGAATTTTCAGCAGATTCTGTGCACAAACTGTCGCCAGGCGCGAATTTTTCTGGGCTGAATCTGGGTAAAACTTCTGGGCAGAAGATCCTATGAATTAACTGCGCCACCGGAGTTATTTAGTGTAACAAATCGAATGATATATTTTTCAAGATTGCATAAACAGCTCGAGCGTGTAGGTTTACAGGTGTGTATCGATTGAGTGTAGACGGTGAAGGGATTTACCAGACACTTCGCACGCGATTTCTCGATATCGAAGACGGCAAATATCAGGCTTTAGATAAATACAATTGAATTCCTTGAAAAGCATCAAGGATTGCCTGCTGGGTCGGACTTTGCAGCCAAGAAAACGGTCTTAAGGGATTACGAACGCATTTTCAAACTCGAAGTGATCAATCACGATTTTCTCTGATGCCAAAAAGCGGCTAATTAAATCTTACAGTAATACGAACGCTTCTTCAAACGTCTAATTATCCACCTAATTCCATTTAGCCTAACGTCGCATAACTCATCGTTCAACGAGAAACCCGTGTCTTCGTTAAATTCGCTTCTTCTTCTTCTCGTATAGCTTATCCTCCATCTCGTTGGATTAGCGTCACTACAGACAATGTATACCGAATATTCTGCTGTCTCCTGAAAACGAGAAATTGAAAAGTCGCGCCGTGAGCGTATAGCTAAGGCGATATTGTTATTCAGAGGCGGAATGCTGGCGATAAACCCAAATTGCCTCTCATTAATTCTTGCTGTGGTATAAAGAAGCTTTCGAGGTGCCTGATCTATTTTTAAATACCCGCGCATTTATGATAAAGTCTCCTGCGGAATCGCTTATTAACACGCGCATAAATGTATCCAGTTTTTAAAAAATGAAATAAGCTAACGTAGCTTTCACGAAATAAATCATAAATGACCCGATAGTTTCTGCGCAGCGAGAAAGCCACAGTCGGAATAAGTCGTATTAAAATCGAATTTTTCACTGCATTTTACACGGGTGCGGCATTGTCATGTATTCCATGCGGACGATGAGACGACGCAGTCTCCAGGAAATTCGCTGCTGGCTCGACGCCAGAAACGCAACATGACAGATAACCAGCATCAAATAACGCGTGTAATGCTTTGTGCTAGATAAGGGGAAGGCAAAGCCGCCGCTGCTGTACACAATGCGATGCCACAATTATCCTCTGCCTGATTTAAAACTACCCGATAAGGCTGTTCAGTTAGACAGGGACAATGTGCCTACGGGCCCGCATATAGTTGAATATGGGATAGAACTTTTCTTTTGTGCGTATATGCTAATTTATAAAAGTTACGTTTGATGTACGAAAACAATTGAGACGATACAATTAAAGAGAAGCTAAGCTCTGCAGTTGGTCAACAATAACTTTCTTACAATAAGAAGCTCTAGAAAACTGCGCGAGCTTTCCTATGCACTCGAGTATAAAACTTATATCCGAGTTCGACCATTAACTATAGTTGTTTCGGTCGTACCTATATGTATAATACGCGGAACTGAAGACACGTCGGTACAGCTCGACAACGACGCTCCAACAACAAACTTGGAGTCGCGCTTGGTATATATTTGTGTATAGGCGAGCTCGCAGACGACGAATTGAAATTAGCCAAGTTGGACGGCATAAATCGCCCCTAAGCCTCTGAACTGAAACCTACCTGTTCTCTCTCCAAATGCAGCTCTCTGATGCTGCTGCTGCTGCTGCTATGGAGATATGTACTGTTCTAGTTGCAAACTTGCTTCGAAACTAATTTTAATTTGGTTCTAACTGAAAAATCATGACACCTTTATGTTTAAGAGCTCAAATTCATGGTATAGGCTTAAGATAGATGTAAGGCTATTGAATATGGGTCTACTGAATAAACTTTGTATTTCAAAAATTGAAAAAAAAAATGTGTAGATATTGACTTTTAGGAAAAATTACGGGAGACATGTGTGAACAACAGCGTAGAGGTATTAAAAAAAGGCAAGAGGCATAAACATATTTTGCATCTGAGGAATGTATCATTTATTAAAAAACGTTTATTTAAAGGCTGCCACATACTCAGCAGTTAGTTTTACAAATTTGTTATTACGTAATTTTCGTAACTTGTTTGTACATAAAAATTTGGCAGAAACCGTTGAATTAATTGTATTGACAATATTATTAAAAACATTCAAACACATAAATTAGCTATAGGGCGGCTAAATCAATTCGCTTACAAAACTGTTTGAAACACTCAGATCCTTAAAAATAACTTAAAAATATCTAGTCTATTTAAACTTCCACCAGTTTTTCTCATAACCCTCTTGGCAGTGATCCAAAAGTGCCTTTCTTCGGCTTTCACAATATTTGTATTTGTCAACAACCTTTTGTTTAATATCTGTCAACAATTCGTTAACAATATCTCTTTCGAGATACTCAGAAAGGTTTTCTGTTGCTCTCTCCAGGTCCTTTTGATTAGCATCAAATATTGCTGATTGATTATTTTTTTTTAGAAAGAACGCAAAAACGTAGGTATATATCAGCGTCTGTCTGCACAAGCATAAAATATCTACAGCAGTCGTTAAAAATTGAACATCTATCCAAGACGTACCGTGCTGCTGCATCTCCTCCATCTTTCCTTCAATTTTTTTATACAGCTCGTTTTCGAATTTGAACGACTGTTTGTGATTCGTGTATCTTTGAATGTAGAACTCATATCGTTGCTGAGTTGACCGTAAACACTTTGTACGTTTTTGCGCTCCTTTCTTTTTTTCTTCTACGAATAGGTTGCAGTTGTAAAGGTGTTCCTGCGTTGTTATAAGTTTAAGGCAACCCCAACAGAAATTAGCTTTGCAATTTACGTTTCGGCAAATCATGTAATTACATCCACCATTTTTCTCGATTGGTGTTTCACATTTTGGACAATCTTTTGTATGAATTGAGATCCACTCGAACGTTTCCTTGTCCTCATTATACTTTTCTGTCCATTTGCGCAGCAGATCGCACGTTATCGGGCCATGCCACGTTTCGCCGCAATCGAAACAGAAGGTATTTTTGCACGTCTTGCAAGTTACAGGCTTGGGCTTCACATACTGGACTTTGATAGCGCTGTCGCAGTCCGGAGTTCGACACCACTTTAGCAGCCTGCTATTTTCAACAAAACTGTTTGTGATGAGATGATTATACTTTAATTTAACTTTTGGATCTTTTACGAAGCGCGTAACCGTAGCATCGTCTACTAAAACGTCACAATCAGAAGCAGCACAAGCTATTGTGTCACTCTCTCCGTTTTCCATGATCTTAGTTTGAAAGTATTCACTCCAACAAAAAGAACAAAATCTATGACCACATTCTAGTCCACTCATTTCGTCTGTCGTTAACGTCATAAAACAAACTCCGCATTCTTCTGTTTCGTTTGTCGAACTTGTGGATGCAGAACTCTTATCATTATTTTTAAACGGATTTATAACGCGTGCTTCCGCGAACAACTTTTCCTGATCTCCATCGTAAAATCTTTCCATTAATTTTTCTTTGTCCCACTTAAAGTGTTTTAGCAAAATTCGAGTCGTCGAAGCTGGAAATTCAATTACTGCATTGACTTCGCTTATGGTGTCTGCCATTCGTTGAAGGATTTCTGCTGTTGAAAGAACTTCAAATGGATATTCGTCAGCCTCGAGTTTGTCACTTTCCCCTCCACTAGAGGTGACATCATCGCAATATCTATTTTCTTCAGGATCCGATCTCTTCAATCTTTTTCGCAGTCGTTTATATTCCTTCATGACTTCGTGTATCCGCAAAGAGAACAAAAGCCCAGCACAGTTTCTCGATGTCAGTGCACACGGAAAACTGCAAAAGAAATTGTTCTACTGAGCTAAGCGTCGCTTCCTCTACCGCTCTTCCTTAGCGATGTTTACATATATAGAATATCCTCAAATTACTGAGTTTCGGAGAGCAATTAAAAAATTCATTTACTTACGCTAGTGCGACGTGCGTGGTAGTAGCGGCCGCCCTGTCTTAGAGCGCCTAGTTTCGGAGGTGAACGTTGAAACTGCGTCCCTCTCTAGACGAGTTTCCACTGTGATGCTGGACGACGAAATAAAGTCACACACGCGTATCGTGCAGATATCATTAGGTTACAGCTAACGATTCGTGCTTCTGGTAGAGCTCGCAGGGAGTACTTCACTCTGTAGCTGCTCCATACAGACTACTTTCGATTCACCGTTGCTCGTGGCGGCAGCATTCGGTTTAACTCCGCCAAGGGCGGAGCGTTGCGGAGCAGTAGTGCCATCTAGCGGCAGGCAGCACTATCCCGCTCTCTGTCAATTGGGACCTTCGAGCATATACTACTAGCTATCTCTCTCTAACTGCGCTCTGATTGGTTGCTCACTATCCCCTCCAATGACAAAGACGGTAGCGAAAGTAAAGCGCAACCAATTAGAGCGCAAGTTATGCTCGAAGATTGGGACCCATGTCGATGGCGGTAGAGGGGATCGGCTACCTGCGCGTCCCACACCCTCATTAGGCTTAGGCCGAGTCCAGATGATTGTATTTCCCGTCCCCTTACCCTGTAGCCGTACTCCGTCCGACTGTGTCATCAAGTTTTCCATCGCTGTATTAGTAGGCCCAGCTTGGTGCGGTAAGAAAAGGTTAGGCAATTCCCCTCACCATTGATCTTTCGCGGTTCGGATCATCACAGCTATATAGACGAACTTTCGGCGGCTTTTGTCAGGGAGAGCGACAGTGTTTCTCGGTATTTCCCAAATGCAGACGAGCGTCGACCGTGTTGCCGGTTGCGACAGATCACGAATGTTGCGAGGCAGAGCGCCGTTTACCGCTCGCTCGTGTACGCGTGCGCCGAGAGGCTGGATTATGGCTCGTATTTTGAATGTGCTTTTTGAAGTGAATACTTCTATAGGCTCGTTAGGTACACATTTTTGCCGGGGAGTGAATCGAGAAAAAACCGACCGTCACGCGAACGCTAGGAGGGGAAGAGCTCTCTCCCCCCTCCACCGCGCTCTCTTTGCCCCACAAGACGTACGGACTATACGCGCACCTCTCCCTTCGCCGCGCTCTCCTTCCGTATCTTTCCGCTGCCTTTCGGGCCCCTCAGCGCTCTCGTCGTTCTCTATTCGCTCCGTGCGAAGCTTGACCCGCCATCTACCGGACCGAGTACCGCAATAAAATAAGACTTCTCGTACTGGCTTATACAGCACATATGATGAAATATATTTTTATAAATTAAAAAACGCGCTCGGCGTTCTTTACCTAGCATAAACTGAAATGATGCTATCCCGCGTCTACGCGTCAGTTGTACGTAAACATGTATATCGTTATTATTATTATTGAAGTGAATCCTTATATTTAACTACAAGTGTATTAATAAAATTACATTGATCACTACTTGCATACACTGAAGTAGAAGCACGGGAACTCGATACAAATGACCATGAAATGCCACTGATTTTGGCAGGAGATTTTAATGTTAACTTTGCAGACGAAAGTGCACAACCATTAATTGCATTCCTCAAAAATAAATTTCAATTAGAAATGAATAATTATGCTCAACAGTCAACTACTAAGTATGGCACAACATTAGATGCAGTATTTTCAAGATTTTTATATAAAATAGATTCCAAAACATTTATATCATACTTTAGTTACCGCAAACCGATTGTTTCTTTAATTGAATTAAAAAATGACGATACCTGTGATTCTACCATAGATAAGTAAAGTTGTAAATAAAGTATGTAAGAAATAAAATAATGTACGAATAACGATAAACATATTTTTATTATTTCACCTATTAAAAAAAAAAATAATAATAATAATAATCTACAACATACCTATTTCACTATTCACTTCTATCGGCTGTCCCCAAGACAGCCATTTTTTTTCATTTTCGTTTATTTTCTAGTGTAGTTTATAATTATTATTTTGTTTAGTCGATAGTTAAATATTATGCTGATCGAGAAAAGGCGAAAGCAAATCGTATTCGTTAATATTTAAATATTTGTAGATTTTTCAAAAGCGACTGATACAGCTCAGTAACTTAGAATTTTATAACAAAACTTTCACTATATTAAAGAGCAAAAACCCACATTTCTCCACAGTACCATTCAAATCCAGCGAAACTCAGCAAAAACTCGTCTCCCGAGAAAGAAAAAAAGGCAGTCGGCTGCGCACGTGCAAGCTCCAAAAAGTGACCCACATCTCGCTGCTCCGATACTATACACAGCCCAGAGCTGTTCTTTTTCTCTCCCTTCCGTGTTCCTCTCCCTCTGTTGTGTCGATCTCGCGGCCGTAAAAGCCATACCTATACGCCGACGGACACTAGTGCCTATGCCTGTGGCTTTTGCGGATAAGCGACGACGTACCGGCTCATAAAAAGCTCCGCTATCTTTCAAAGCTTTTTAGTATCTCGCGCAGAAGCACGTGCTTTTCTCCTTGGCGGCCTTGTCGTGTGTGTTTTCACGGCTGAAGGTATCGACGAGGGTGTGCTGAAGATTCTTACAGAAATTTCATTCGAGGGAGTAGTATGTAGTAGTAGCAGGTGATTTCGTTTTTTTTTTCTGGCCGCGAGATAGGGCGTATAATTTTTTATTTTACGACTTGAAGCTAGCCATAGTGGGTTAGGGTTATTACTGAAGTAGCTTGCGTTTTAAGGTTTGTCGAAAAATTGGCTCTGGGCTCTATTTTTTCATTATCATCAGTCTAAATGAAAAATGTTTATATATCATTTAAGAAGCTTTTGTCAAACAAATTAGCCCCACAAATTGCAGTGAAATCCAGTGCTCTCAAACGACTATAATTAAAAAAAAGTGCAGGCAGATTTTACACGCTCATATTCCAATGGTTAAACACTTTTTTACACCAGTCTTTAGAGCATCCAGTGAGCCGTACGCCTTGCGTATCTTTTTAATTATCGCGCGCAGACATAACTGCAAATTAAGTGTTAATGGGTTGTAATGATGAAAAAAAAGTTTTATACGGTCTTGTTAGTTGGCATTGTCAGATGATTCAAGAAATTTAATTTTCTATATGCACTACGTGAAAGAGCTTTCATGCTTCTCTTCTATTTTTACATGTCCTGCACACATAATCTATTCAATTAAATAATTGCATCGCCAGCTTCTCGTAAAGTAATTCAGTTCAAGTCCACGTCGTGAGCTCCATCAACATATCAGAATCTTTCGTGCGTAATCCCTATAAATGTGTCCTATATCTACAGCGTAAAGCCTGATAAAAGCAACAACTAACTTCATAAGTAAACTTGATTAAAAATTCTCCAATTTCATATTAACGAGAAATAATCATCCCAACAAACTTTCTAATTAAAAGACACTCCCCAGCATCTCGATAAATCAGCGAAAACTTTAGCGCCACCTCCACACATACACAATTCTCCGCAACTCTCTCAAAACTCAAAATCAAGCAACAGCAGTAGTATAGCAACGGAATTCGAGCTCTGAATTATTACTCAGCCTCTCAACTAATATAATAACGTTGGAAGTTCTCACGCGGACGAATGAGAGAAACTTGCCGATGTTGCAGCATAGCATATCAAATATACGTGCGGCTGGCTGCCTCCTGCAGCGTAACTAATTTCAGTATCCGGAATTCCAGGGTGTATAGCTGACATCAAAACGGCATAGTAGCCCTGGCGGAACGGATAACTCGGTTTAGCCGCATCGTAAGGTCTACTCTGCTCGTTAACGAGTGTAAACTGTATACCGGTTGCATGTACACGTTGGCCCTGATGCTCTGCTCGATCTATCTCTGGTCCTCGATTTTACGTGCGTCTGTAGATGCGCACATAGGAGGGCTTGTTATTATTAGCTCGAAGGGATACACGCAGCGATGCGTTGGATTTTGATGGATTAAACTCGGAGGGTAATTGTGCTTCGGGCTTTTGATCTTGTGGCTGGTTTGTGGCTGGTTTTGATTGCTCAGATATGTGTCGATCCTGTAATGTAATCGTTGAGAAGTTTCTATGAAATGAAGGCCTCTTCTTCAGCAAGTGTGTATTACCATGACCGGAGGAACGAACGGGCTTCGGTGTAGGAGTAGGCTCTTAATGGGAGAAACTCAGAAATTCATGCGCAAGCGGGAACTCGATGGTTTTCGTTGCACGCCATATACTTGCTCGGATGAGAGAAGCTAAACCAGGAAGTATTAGCTTGGTGTGTGGAAGCTTTTTCGGTCATTTTTTCGTGAAATAGATCTTCACACTAATAAACAGCAGCATTAGTGTAATAGCAGACGCTTTAATCGTCGCTTAGAATCCTTATCTCTATCGAGTAACGACTGATCAAACCGATTCATTAATCAGAACAATCAGCCAAACTCACTTCGGACACTCGACCATCTCCTCTAATCACCGCTATTCAATTACCGCATCCCAGCGTCCCATTTCCCAAAAACATCCACTCCATTCAACTAAACTACCAACCATTAAAGAGCCTCACCCCCTACTTACTCTCCTCTATTTCAAATCGTCCTATCTCCGGACAAACATCGCGTATACCTACTTATGATTTTTTATGACTTTTATGACTTATGACTTTAGCTTCGCTCGGGCGACAAACTACACCCGTGCGAGAATCGCTTACTTTGCGCATTTGTATCGAAATATACTATTGCATTTTTTGCCTACGTCTAATGATTTGTAGCTTATAAGGGATGCATTTTCAACTAAAACTACATTAAGACTATTTTTGTTGATTATATTGGTCTACCCGAGGCATCACCACCGAGGAATAGAGTCAAGCAGAGAATCCTTTTCTCCGCTTATATATTTCTACATTAAGACTTTTTAGGTTACATTTTCTGAATTCGCGCCATATAATGCAGCCTGTCAGTCGGCACATGCGTACATGAGCGAGCGGCAAACGACGCTTTGCCTTGCAACAGTCGCAACCGCATAACCTGTCGCAACGCAACACGGTCGACGCGCGTCATATGGGAAATACCGAGAAACAAACTGTCGCTGCCGCTCTATCTGACAAAAGCAGCCGAAAGTTCGTCTATTGGCTGGAATGCACATACGTCAGCGCCCCCATAATCTGCCTGAATTCATGTTATATCTTATGGGAAAAAAATAGTGCGAGCGGCCACCACAGGCATTTATCTGCCCACCTCCATAAGAGCACGTGTTAAAACGACATCAGCGCCAGCCCTCTCCTCTCTGCAGCTCCACCTAGCATTTTCCTACCGAACCAAGCTAGGCCTACTAATACAGCGACTGAGGCCCGGTCGCTACATTGACACGTCGGCAGTAACACCGTCGATACGTATACCTTGGACGCTGAGTTGAGTGCCTCGTTCACGGCAGTAGGAGTTTTAACTACCGCAACGTATTTATTACTTGCATTAAGTGTGGAGCAGACCGAAATTCTCGGTGTATTTCTTTTTCTCTGCTGCTCGTCCCAGCGTTAGACTCCACATACAGAGGCATATCAGCTCCGCAGTCGTTGACAGTCAGTTTCCAAGCGCACAACAATCCGAGGACGCTTTGTTTATAAACAAACACAAAGTGGAGCAGCGCTTGGGTCTTTAGAACAACGTCTTCTTTTGAATTTTACCGTGTGCTCGCGCGTCGAGGAAGTACGCCCGCTTTTGTGTGTTCTTTGTATTTAAAAATATAGAAGAAAATGGATTCTGAAGAGGAAACATTTTACGACGTATTCGACGAACCTATCGATTCTGGGAATGAAGCCAGTGAAGATGAAAGAGAAAACCCCGATGTTGCCAACTATCCTTATGCAGTTCTTTCAACTAAAGAAATCGTTCAACACATGTCAGATACCATAAGAGAGGTAAACACAGTGGTAAAAATTCCAGTCACGACGATTCGAATTTTGCTGAATCACTTTAAGTGGGACAAAGAGAAGTTAATGGAAAGATTTTACGATGGAGATCAGGAAAAGTTGTTCGCGGAAGCACGCGTTGTAAATCCGTTTAGAAAAGGACCTGTAGTCAATAAAACTCGCTCTTTCCAAAATTTGAAGACGACGCGGAATTCATCGAACGAAATTGAAGATTGCGGAGTTTGCTTTATGACTTTACCGACAGATATGATGAGCGGACTAGAATGTGGCCACAGATTTTGCACTCTTTGTTGGCGTGAATATCTCCGAACTAAGATTATGGAAGAAGGAGAAGGTCAAACAATAGCTTGCGCTGCTCACGATTGTGACATTCTGGTAGACGATGCCACAGTTATGCGTCTCGTAAAAGATCCAAAAGTCAAATTAAAGTATCAGCATCTCATCACAAACAGTTTTGTCGTATGTAACCGGCTGCTAAGGTGGTGTCGATCTCCAGTCTGCAACAACGCTATCAAAGTCCAGTATGTTGAGTCCAAACCTGTTACCTGCAAGTGCAATGATACCTTCTGCTTTAATTGCGGTGAAAACTGGCACGACCCGGTAAACTGCGATCTCCTACGCAAGTGGCTGAAAAAACGCAGTGATGACTCAGAAACATTTAACTGGCTCACGGCTAACACAAAAGAGTGCATAAATTGTAAATCATCGATCGAAAAAAATGGTGGCTGTAATCGCATGGTCTGCCCGAACAAGAACTGCCGAATTGAATTTTGTTGGGCCTGTCTTAAAAATTGGGACACGCATGGCTATCGCGGGTATTGCAACAAATACGACGAGGAAAATGGAAAGGAATTTCGAGATACATCCAAGGCAGCTCTAGAGAGATATCAATTTTTCTATAATAGATACATGAACCACATGCAGTCGCTCAAGTTCGAGAACAAACTGTACGAGAGCATTAAAGGAAAGATGGAGGAGATGCAGCAGCACGGCATGTCTTGGATAGAGGTTCAATTTATAACGACGGCTGTAGATATTTTATGCTCGTGCAGACAGACGCTGATGTACACCTACGTATTTGCGTTCTTTTTAAAGAAAAATAATCAGTCTGCGATTTTTTTAGATAATCAAAGCGATTTGGAGAGAGCAACGGAAACTCTTTCGGAGTATCTCGAAAGAGAGATTACTGACGAATATGTAACAGACATTAAGCAAAAAGTTCAGGATAAGTACAAATACTGCGAAAGCCGACGAAAACTGCTTTCGAAACACGCGCAAGAGGGCTTTGAAAAAGAATGGTGGGAGTTTATAGACTAGACAGATCAAAGTTTATTTCAAGCATGCGACTGTTTTCTTGTAAGCGAATCGACTTAATCGCTTTAGATAATTTATATGTAAAATTGTTTTAGAAATTTTTATGTGCGAGCGAATTAAAAAGCACGAACCAATTCAACATTATGTAAGAGCATAATATCGATCATTCCAATGTGTACGTGTTCAGATGTAATGACGTAATAAATATTTACACATGGATATTCTTGTTTTTTTTTCTTTCTCAAAAACATTCACTCCATCCAACTAAACTACCAACCATTAAAGAATCTCACCCCCCTACTCTCCTCTATTTCAAATCGTCCTCTCCCAGGACAAACATCACGTATTATACTTATACGACTACTCGAATTCCGGACTAAGGAGCAAACTCGACTTTTGATTGCGTCTAGCTGATGCAATTTATGCACTGGAATTTCGCCGACTATATAACGCAGGAGAAGACGATAAATCAGGCTTGGTATTTCGATGCGCGCAGCAGCTGCTGCTGCTGGCCTTCCTTCCTTCCTTCCTTTCGCTGTTATACCCTCCCTCTATACTTTGGGCTCGTGTTTGGCATTCCTGTACAAGGCTATAGCTCTGTTTTGCTTGCTGGACGTTCGAAGCTTTTTTTTTTCTTTCGTCGAGGGGGTGGATGAGATGTGGAGGTGGTTTTTGCGGAGGTATGCGGCTCTGTTCGGCGAGTATTGATTGGAACTTTTTTCTGAGGATGAGCCGAGAAGCTTGCTGTGTGCGGTTGATTTGTTACTATATGTCTTTTGTTGTATTGTATGTAACTCTAACTTGTATAGTTTGACCTGAATTCTCGACCAAAAACTGAACTCACATTCCATATAATATTACGAATTCTCAGGAACAACTAAAGCAATCAAATCAAGCATTTCAAATACGTCCTATACATAACACTCGGATCACCGCAGCGAAAACCCAACACTTTTTTCTCCACCAACACTCCCGCTGTACACATCCCGAGCAAAAAAGCTTCGCTCACCGTAAATCTAAATTTAAAAACAATCCCCTCTCGTCCTGTGCGCGGATAAAGCCTGTACAGCTGGATCCTAGCCATATTCTCTCTATCGGACACAAAAAAGGCTAGCTATACTGCAGAGCAGCAGTTTTCTCTCTCTTTCTCTCTCTCTCTCTCTCTTTCGAATGCGTTTTGCGACTATACGTGTGTGACCGATCGGCAGTGAGGTAGCTAGTCATCGGTAATTCATTGTCACGCCTGGCCTCTGCCGTTTGTCTCTCGTCTATATCCGAGACACTTGGGAATGAATGCATCTGTTTTTCTGATTGATAATGCTTTTTTCGCTTTACACACGTGGATTTATTATTTTGTTTTGAACGTAATTTTTTTTTTTATATTATCGAAATACACTGCTAAAGTCAAAATCCTCTAACCAATAAATACCTCAAACTCTTTCACAGTCGGTCGCACCTCTTCTATAAAATATTCATCAAAAATGCATAAATAATGCATCAGCACTTCGACCTGCTGATGTATTCAAGAAGTCGACCATCAAGACCGACTCTTGCATTTGGGGCGCGCTAAAAAGAGAGAGAGATACTCGAGTGAAATTAATGCGACGAGTGGCGGAGAAATCCGTCTCTCCTGGCGGCGCGACGCTTAAAACTAAAAAAGTCGCTCTATTTTTCGAGGTGGGTCGCTCGCACGGAGTGTGCTATACTATACTGGCTCGAATTCGCCGTCAAAGAAATTCTGCTGCATGAGTAAAGCCGTTTTTTGTTTGCAGTCGCTCTGATACTTCTCGACCTACACCGAGTCTATGTGAGCTGCATCTCGCGCTCTATACTGCTGATTAGCCTCGGGTCGTTTGTCGAACGACGAATTATTAAACGTGGGAGAGCTTTTCTCTCTATGAACTACCAGTACACTGCTGTATTTTCCGCTCTCTTTCGCGTATTATATATAGGTGTATAATGTAGGCCTGGATTTCATTTTGTTCGCGCGAGACTTTTTCAAGTGGAGGCTTTCGAGTGTTCGTTGTTTTGGCAGACTTTGTTTGGTCATCAGGTTGTTGAGACTGGTGGAAGAGCATTTTTTTCGTTGAGTAGATTAAAAATTTTAATTGTATAATTTTTTTTTTTTTGAAGTTTCAAATAAGCTCATGCAAGCAAGATTTTTAATTTATTTTTCAAGTTTAAAAAACTAAAGCTGACCTAATCTCAAAATCTCCAGATTAGATACTCCAAAATCGATGGGACACACCGCATCGGTCTCTTAGCCGAATTTTCCGGCGGTAATTCCTCGAAAATTTCAAATCGAAAGCTCACGCTAGCGCGCGAACGAAGTGAAGGGTACGCGGCACACAAAGGCCTCGCGCTAACGAGGTATCGCACCCGTGGAGAACAAAGAGATCAAAGCAGCTGCGGAAACTGTCAGTGGCAGCGGCGTATACGCGTCTCCCCGACTCGTAGAAATTGGTTCAATCGACGGAGAAAGAAGTTTCTGGTTCAATGCGTCGGCCCCGAATCGTTTCGCTTGTAGCCTTTTTTTTCGAAAGTGTTCATACATCAGAGATTAATTAATTAATTAATGATAATAATTATTATTTCGGAATAAATATAACGAGCTGCAAGCGTGCAGTGCGATAAATCAGCGAATTTCGAATCTCCCACGCGGAAATCCGTAATTATTTATCGGCGAAATTCGCGTCATTAATTATAACCTCCCGTTAAAACCCGTCGAAAATTCATTTTTCACCTCTGCTCCGTAATATCCATAAATAATAAATTACAACAATTTCCCGATATAACCCCGCGTGTACTCACCTGTACATATCCCAACGCAACAACTGAGCCCCAGCTCGTCAATTCATCAACCTGTATACGCAGTGTAACATTTCGCGTGGTGGCTCGGGAAAAGCGTCTGGAAAAGGGCCGATTCATTTCCACGAGTTATTTCGCCTGATAATAATTCGCCGAGTCACCGGCTGACGTCGTCGAGGCATTAGCGTAGCTGTAGCGTCACGTTTAATTAAGGTGCGAATACTCGCTTTTCTCCGTGTATACGTATATATACAGCAACCACGGAAGCGTGTAACGATTTCGACGTGGGGTTTAATATTGTTCTACTTTCGAATGCGGCTGTGTTACGCTTCTGGAGAAAAAATGAATGTGTTGCGTTGGATTTTTCAGTTTTTTTTTTTATCTTTGATTAAAACTGTGAAAGAACGCGTTTTATTATCACGTAGAATGTACGTGCGCTTGACTGCGTTTTCGCTTTGGAGAATGAATTTTCTGAACGTATTTATTGTATAATTGTGCATTTGAAGGGGGAAAAGCCAGTTGTGTTTTTAACAAAATTAAACGAAACAAAAACGTACTCCGACCTCTTTATCAAAGTTTCAACCGCATCAGAATTATTTCTGAACAACCAACCGACCACAAAACAATACAGTGTACTATAAATCTCGAGCAACACAGTCTATCAGCCAACTATACGCAAACTCTTCTACAGTTCTCGTTACGCCTCGTGTATATATGTCTATGGACATACGTTCTCACCTCCTGACATCTACCCCCTCGAGGCATATCTGGAAAATTATGCGCTGCAAGCTCCGAGCCTCGACTCCATAAACTGCACCGGGATATCTCATTATCGCTGCACTGCTGGCTCTTCCTCGACTACAGCTGCAGCGATGTTTTTGTTTGCCTCGACGCTCTGGTGAGCTTGCGAGAGAGAGAGAGAGAGAGAGAGCCAAGAGCAAATACGTATACAGCGGTTTGTTGTTGCGTGTATGTATACAGTGAAGGTGAGGATGTCTGTGGGAGGTCGAGCGAAAATTCGAAGGAATTTATTACGTCTTGATAGTGGGATGCTGCGACGTTTTGATTATTTTTAATTTGAGACTTGGAGAAATTATATATAGAAGGCAGTTTTGATGAAAATTGAAATGTGGCTGAAGGGAGAGGAGTAATAAACGACGAGGAGTCTGAGCAGTTTTACTGAATTAAGAAGGAATGCTCAAAGCAATAATTATTTCTGGAGTCCCTTTGGGAGTAGTATAGTTTCTAAAGTTTGGAGGCGAGCGAGTCGGCGTGTACATTTGATGTTGTATTTAAGGAAGTTAAATACCTTGAAAAGCTCAGCTACTACATCGCTATAGCTTCTCCTTATCGGATCTCGAAATTCACTCGCGTTAGAGTATATAATATTCGTAGTTCTTATTTCAGAATTAAAATAATGTGTACGACGCTTTCATTACTTAAGGAAACAAAATGACAACAATTCCCATCTCCCAAACTCTCGCGTTAAACTTTGACCCACATAGCGAAAATCCCAATCCGGAAAATCCTCATCAGCATAAAGGCCGTAAAAGTTTTATTTTTGACTTCCCAGCCGAGTTTGTCCTGTTTTTTTTTTACACGCAGCTCTTTTTACTGCGCCGTTTCGACTAGTGATTTCGGAACAAATCCGTCGGATTTCCTTCTGTTATTACGCGCGAGAGTGAATTCACGGAGATGAACTCTATATAAACGCGAGTCTTGAAACATTTTACGAGTGCCGAGCTCTCACCTGTTGTTCTCTTTTTCATCCGTCTTATATTTGCATAAGAAAATAGACCGCAAAATTTTTTTCATTTTTATATTTTTACCCAACACCGCTATTTACTTTCTTCTCGAGCTACATATCGAGCCGTACTGCAGAGTCTCTTTCCGCAGTATAGGAGCCACTTGTCCATTCCTTCTATTCGTCCGAGCTCGTTCTGCGAGTCTTAACTCTTCACGACGACGACGTCCAGCCGAAAGTTACCTGCCAGCGGTGCATAGCCTCTCGTGACTCTTATACCTTTAGGGCCTTGGTGACCCAGTTCGCAGTTTACTGAATTTCGAGGGGATATGGCGAGAGCGTGAATAAGTCGTGAGGGATTTTTTTCGTTTCTATTTTTTGGTATTGTGTGTGCTAGAGCTTTTATATTTTTTGGAGAGCACAACTATTTTTTTGCGGTTCGGAGTGTAATCTCGCGTTGCTAAAAATTTAAACTTTAAGAACGAAAATTCAATCTCGCTTTTACCCAAAAAAATCAAGTGCAACGGATAAGCTTCATTATTCCCAATCTCCAAAGTCACTACTCCTTCGACTTTATACCTTTTCTCAAAGCAGCACTCCAGCTCGATTCATCAGTCCTCGTTTTTCACCTTCGGCCTTAAACCCACATCGACGTCGACGTCCTTTCACAGGATCCTCTGAAAGCCGCATAAAACGCGTCTTCTCGAATAATTCGCTTCGCCCAACCCTTCAATGTCCAAGCTGGAATCGCGTCGCTTGAATCCCTAGTTCAAGATTGATGGAGAAGCTCTTTTCTCCTGGAAAAATTTTCGCGCCAAGGCGATGCGTTTGCTTATCGCTCGAACCTTTCCGATCTATGCAGTGAACTGGGGAAATCGAGAGATAGGTACGCGATTTTGTTTTCTTATGTTGGAAGAAAGTTTGCGTTAAGGTTTTATGTAACAATTTGCTCAAGTTAGCTGTAAAGTTAGCGGATAACGCGCGCGCAGTTATAGCATGGCGGCCGAAGCAGTAGGCCAAAACAAGACAGTTTTAGTATTGGTGGCACACCACTATATCTAGACTCGGCGAGCAATATTTTTATGAGGGTAATGGAAATGTGCCTATGCGCCACCTATCGTCATCTGCCGCAAACATGGACAGCTTAGGCGGTGACGAAAAGGCCAGTCCTAAACTACTTGAAAAAAGTATTTGAAATATAAAATTATACAAATATGAACAAACGGCAAACAAGGAATATGTTAATTCGATTATTGCGATATATAATCGCAATTATTTTTTAAGGAGGGATACGATGGAAGCATCTCTCGAACTTTTTCCGCGAAAGAACCACAGGTGAGAACTACAGTGAAAAATCTTCGCATATCTCGCGCGTCTTTGCTCGTTCGTCACATTGCGCTCACGTTGCGCGAAAACCGTCAGAACTTTCCCGCAGAAGTTTAACTCATCTCTTTCTCGTTCTTTATGCAGAGGCGCCAAAGTACACGGGATTAGCGAGATTAATTTGATGTTACGTCTACGCTTTAAAGTTTCAGCAGAACGGGGCAAAGTAAAGCTCCGTCTTATATTATGAAGTCAACTTGCTGTTGATTAATTATTTTCCTTATATAATTACGCAAAAGTTTGGTAGAGCGGATTAATGAAATTTTACGGAGGAGATAATTTTTACATGAGATGCAGGCAAGCTAATGCTGTTTTAAAACGGTAATTTTAATAAAAATAAGGAAGCTTAGGTATAATATTTATAATGCAGTGTTTATTCGTTTAAAAAAGTGTTTTATTAATGCATCTGAACAGATATAGTCTTAATCAATTAAAGAAGTATATACATTTAAGTCAAAAAATCATCAAGAATAGAACATATAATTAACATATATTACATAAGTATTTTTTGCAAAAGCGGTGACGATCCTCATCCACACATGAATTCGTCTACAAAGCAAGTTTCAATTTACGACTGTTTCTATCATTGCGATGGTTGCTACGATTCTTAGCCGCAATAACTTCGGCTACTTTCTTAGCGTACGCCACCTTTGCTGATATGGCTTTCACATCTAAACGTTCTCTTATCGAAGTCGGCTTTTTTGCCGTTCCGCTAATGATTTGCACTGGTATTTCCTTTTTCGGATACGACACAGGTACAGGTACAGCTACAGGTACAGGTACAGCTACAGGTATAGGTGGACATGGAGGTACAAATGCAGGTCCACCTTTTTCCAATCTCATAAGGTATTGCTTCTGATCTTCGGCGAGACGGTCATAGTATGATTCCGGACCCCACTTGCTAGGATCATAAACATCAGCTCCATAGTTCGTGCCAAATTCCTCAATGCCACAGTGTTCGATAAGTTTCTCGAGCATCGATGGATTTCTGAAATTTTTCCCTGTTTGGATGACTGTGTTTATGTCCATACCTGCGTACGTCCGTTCGATCATGGTGTCTATCTTCTGCTGGAGTTCAGCTGGATAGGGTTCAGTCGTCAATGGAGGTAGTAATTTCTCGAACTCTTCGTCGAACTCGGAGAACGTAGACTTAGGCGAGGCATCGCCTTGAGATGAGCAGGTGTCTGTGGCACTCGGAGATCTGTTGTAGCCATCGGAGGATGAAGCTGTATTGAGTTGAGCACTGGAGAACGAGGATACTTCAGATCTCTCGTCTACATCCTCTAGGTCACTTTCATCTGAGAATACGTACGTTGTAAGGTACGACAATCCGTTGCTTTTGATCGACATGGCTTCTGTGTGTTTGGAATTTAAGTCTTGGACTAAGAAAGTTTGAAAACTAGACTCGACCTGTCAGTGGAGTGTTGGTCGGTGAACTGAAGAGCAACTTCAAATCGGGCCCTATTTATACATCGATGGGTGGGTCTATTTTGGGGTGGGGGTAGTCAGTACCTGAGCGCATAATTTATGGTTGTGCCATTTATGGTTCCGTCCTAAGAACGACCGAATACTGTGACCATCAAGAACAGCGCCGTGCCGACTCAAAACCGGCCACACCCAGTTACGTCGGTATATTGCGTCGGCCGTCGGTCATCGCGTTGTTTACGGCTCCTCCCTAAGAACGGTTAAGTGCGTAAACCGATTAGGAACGGTGCCGCGCCGGCCTGGAGCCAGACTCGGGGAACCTAATCTGGAATCGCGTCGCTTGAATCCCTAATCCAAGATTGATGGAGAAGCTCTTTTCTCCTGGAAAAATTTTGGCGCCAAGGCGATGCTGAATCAGTGACAAAGTCGGTCACTGATCCAATCAGTGAAAATTTCACTGATTCAGTCTTAGAGAGTAAACAAATTTTTTTTAAACCTGTATGCATACTCAAAAATAAGATAATAATTGAAGAATGCATTTAGCGCGTGCAACAGTACAATTTTATTAAAGTAGCACGAACTTGAAATGATTCGCAAGGGGCTGTTACGTACAATATATATATATATACTCACACAAACGTATAAGCAGACGTTTAGGATACGATCTGGCGTCACGCGAGATTTTCAAGGTTGCGGCGTGTGTCCGAGTTTATTTTATCGAACGATGCAGTCGAATATGTTCCAGATTTCTGGCTTGGATCTTTAAATACACTCTCACACGCGTAGACTTGCATACGTAATGCCGGCTTTAATTTCTCTATATCTTACGTGTTTAACTATTAAGCATCATAAAGTCTCGTGCGGCGAGGAATGTTTGTGTGTACTTGGCTTTATTAAAATACACACGTGGAACTTGCTTATTGTGCGGCATTACGTGTGTAGAACAGCATGATGTTATCATCAACATCTCGAAGGGTTATGAATTAGTTCGAAGCTATTTTTAAACTAGTAAGGTACTGTACTGCGCAATTTATTCTTGTTCAGCTAATAACTCCAAAAAAGTAAAAATTGTAAAAACATGATAACTAGAAGTGTATTTCGCGTTATTGTATAGCGAGGCCGTTTAAACTTGAAAAATCACTGTGATAGATTAGAACAAAGCAGTTTTGGACTGGACTAACTCACTCACGTCCTACCTCTTGAACTCTCCGAGTCTCTGGCCAGCGAAGATAGGTGGCGCATAGGCGCTTTTCTATTCCCATTATCGCTATACGCCAACACATGGCTTAAAGAGCGGTATGTCACCCATGCCAAAGCTGCCTTTTGTGGTGCCTGCTTGGCCCACTTATGTTATAACTGCAACTGATTGCGTATAGATTTCTACGTCTAGCTTGCGTCTAAGTCTTCTCATCGTCTCTTTGTCTAAGTTTTCTTCTTCTTTTACGAAAGGAACAACAAACTCTAAAAAAAAAATTAAATAAATTTAGGCTAAACCAAGTTTAAAGTACAAGTTTCATCTTTATCGCTAACAATATATTCAAAGACATTTCTCTCTTTCTGTTACAGGAATTTTTACTCGCGATCGACGTGACGTCTAGCGGAACGCCTGAGGAGAAACTCAAATGGGCGTTCAGAATGTACGATGTCGACGGCAATGGTGTCATAGACATCGAGGAAATGACGAAGATCGTCCAGGTAATAGAAAATCTATTTTAATACAATTCTCCTCGATAATATAGATTCAACGAGTGACGAGAATAATCCTGGAAGTACGTACGCGCGTAGACGTCAACGAGTTTTCCATTGCCCGTTCAAAGGAAAAACTTTCATATAAAATTAATGTATTTATATTCTATTTTATTCCTGTATGTATCATTTGCATGAAAGCTATAGAATTCAATGAAAACACTTCTAATAACAATCATCCATCACACATACCGCCTTTGAAGTCCTCGTCAATACAAATGGATTCCATTTTTACCAACAATCGTCCGCCGCTTCTCGAAGACCAGCTCTTTATTATATTCCCCACGTATATAATATATCCGTCGTCGTGAAATATATCGCGCCATAATTCTTACACTCCAGAGAGAGTAAAGTAAAAAGCTCACTCAATTTCGATGGCCAAAGCGGCTCCGTCCATTTGTCACCTGACCGCACGTTTCACTGAAACTTTCACATCTCGCGCCAAAAGCTACTTTCAAAAAAACAAAAAGCCCGAACTAATCATTGGCACTCTAGCTCAGTCCATTGTTACGAGGGCTAGCTGCAACAAAAAAGAAGGAGAAATAAAATG
Source organism: Pteromalus puparum (assembly GCA_012977825.3). NCBI lineage: Eukaryota > Metazoa > Arthropoda > Insecta > Hymenoptera > Pteromalidae > Pteromalus > Pteromalus puparum. The sequence goes on along the minus strand of CM053169.1, from coordinate 42,068,852 downwards.
CCGGCCGTCGAAACAGCCGTCGATAGGGGCATTTAGTGTACGCGCGCTCGCTTCGAAAATTTGACACGCGTTGAAAATTGCGCTTAAAAGCTTCCCTGTGCGCGCGCATCGCACGTGAATAACGAGCTTTTTTTTCCTGACCAGCTCACTGGCGGCATAGTTTCGCGGAATAGTCGCTAATGACTTTTTTAATTGTCGCTGGGTTGGATGGATGCTACTGCTGTGCGGAGAGACAGAGAGAACTAGTTCCGAGGCTGAGCCGTCGTGGAAAAAAAAATAGAAGAAAAGGAAGGGGTCAGTTGGAGCCTGAGGGACGAGATAACGGGATGTGTGTTGAGATTCTTTTAGTTGGGTGTCATTGTTCTTTCTTCTTTTTATAATGCAATTTTTGTTGACCTTTTAGAGTCATCTATTATCCAGCAGTTTTAAACTAAAAATTTGACTTTTACGCTCAAAGCTCTCAATTATTTTTAATTTTTAACGAGAATAATCACTTGAAGGTGGCGTCAGTAAATAGGGGCGAATCAAGTCGACCAACTGGCCGAGTAATTATTGTCAATTAATTCGAATTGCCCATCGCTAAATAGGCACCCCAGAGCCGGAGCCAGATTCCGCAGACTCTAATCAATCACGTGGTCCACGAATGCGGGACACGGTCCACGATTGCCCGAAAACCGGACGAATTGACCCCGTTGCCACGTCTCTATCTTTGTCACACACGTATGTAATACGTCTGTTTCTCTGATGTTCTGGCGCCGGCATCAGAGGGTTGGAAGAGGTAACAGGTGAGGTCGCGATAATGGCATGTTGATTTTGTAATGGACGCGTAATTGGAGATTGTTGATTGCGTCGTCGTTAGAGATGCGTGAATTTGCCTGATGACCTAATTGAATTATTTAGATGTTGAATTTTTGAAAATTCAGCAAAATTGTCTACACCTGGAATATTTTTATTGGGGGTGGAGCCGGGGTGGAGTATTAAATGCATCTTATAAGATGGGAAGCAAAAGTTCATTTTAATAACAGCTCGTATAAATAAGTTTATCCGTAAACAAGTAAATAGAGCTACCGTTTTATAGAGAAATAAAGAAAATTAAAGTAAATAAATGAAATTTTCCTCCTCGTCAAGCAAGACTCTTAAAGTTCCAGAAAGTGCTTTAATAAATCCTAAGTTTTTGTGCGCTCGTAAAATTTCGTATATGCATACTCGACTGTACACTGAAGATTCATTCTGATTGATATACCCATTTTGAGAATTTTTAATCAACATCTGCACACACTCGGGTACGAGAGAGTCTGCATTATTTAACGAGAGCGACTTTGCGCGCGTAAACTGATCAGCGGTGACGCGGGTTAATACGAAAACGTCGACGTGAAAGCGGACACCCGGCGTCCATTCGCGAGAGGCTCTACTGGAATATCGCGTTTCGCATAAATGATGTATGCGTTTCATCGTGACTAGCCTATATATGCGCATAGCGTATCAATGATGCAACGTTGCATGTGCGCCTATATATCGATCGGCAAACGCACACGCGCGATCATTTCCGTTAAAAGCTTTAAAAGATTAAACGATTACAGTAAGCGGCGCGTCGATACGTGAGTCGGATGTACAATTGTTGTCGTTTCGTTCTGCCTGATTGGGGGTGTGATGCAGAGAATATATTGTTGAGGTGAAATTTGGCTGATGAGTTTTGCAAGTGGATTAGGATCTGGAAATTTGCACGAGGATTTGACTGAATTATTCACTTTGTCGACGTTTTGTCGTTGCGGAATAAATTCACGTGTATTTTTGTGCATCGCATGCTTTGTTTTGCTAAGCGAAATACATATGCATGACGCTGTGGACGCGTATGTACGTTGTACGGCGTCACCGACAAAAAATTCATAACGAAGTTGCTATTCGATCTGCATGAAAATCTAAAAATGAGCGTAGATTGAATTTCGATTAGACTGAGGTTTAAATAGATCTGAAAGGTGTGTTATCGTGTGCTATAATCATTATGTGCTTAAGTTTAACAGAAGAGAAATCTTTTCGTGTATCAGAAATTTGCTTTTTAATCAAAAGGTTCTGGCAGTTTTTTGCAAAGAAACTTTTTCAGAATGCAAATGAGGGTGACCATAACTTGCATGAAACTAAAAATTTATGCGGGTTTTCGCAGGCAAAAAATTTAATTTATCCAGGCCATACTTTCTATTTATTGATACATCCTATGCATGTATTTTAAAATTGAATTTTAAATTAAAAAAGCGTGTATTTGCATTGGAAATTTTATTGAAATACGTGACAATGGACATGTGTTAGTACCAGAAGCGTAAGACACTTCTTTGACATGTAAATGTGTAAATTCAGTTTTTTGTTATTTCGCACATCCTGCAAAGCACATTTTTTCAAATAATTGTGCTTCTAGAGTAACCCGAGTAAAATCCTTTTTTTATAACAAAGTTAGCAGTGTCTTTTTCACGATATGCAGAATATAGTTCAGCCCCCGAGTGACCTATATGAATTTCGTGCTTTTAGAGCTACATCAGATTAAAAAAGTTGTGGGGAATGTCGTGCGGTACGTGCATTCAAAAAATCAAATAAAAAAAACTAACGAATATAGCGTTAAAGGCAAAAGAAAAAAAACTATACGTTTAAATGGTCAGATAAAGTGAACGAGTGATCTGATCGTGTCAGTATCAATATTGACGAAGTCCAAAGTAAAATAATAAATTAAAAGCACATTAATTTTTTTACATATGCATCCAGAATAAAATAAAAGTTCAGAATGTTCATCGAACAAGATATTTCAGGCTCACTGTTCAATAATACCCAGTCGAAAATCGATATCTAGACCCGAAAGAAGGATCGAATAGCTATTATACGTATATGTAGAGATAGAGTTCATTGTCCTAATATCACTCGATAGGAAGCCATTATCATTGTCAAACCTTTTCCAATATCAGATAAGCTTCATTGCGTGCGAGTAGATGAGCGGAAAATTCACAATTTATGCGCTATTACCCCGAATCTTCCCTTCCACCAATTACATCTTACGAGCACCGGCAATAAGACAGTCCGTGCCAACCTTAGCTCCGTCTCTTTCTCCGATAACAATCTTCGTTTCACCAGCCTTGACCCTTACTTCAGTTCACTTCAATATTCAGTATTCCAGGAAAAATTCTCTAGAAAATTCTCTTCTAAGTCATGCTTCGTTAGCATTTCTTTTTTTAGTTTTTCTCCAGACTATAATTCGTCTTACATCATTATAATGCTTCATTTAAAAAATTACAAAGTCTAACTGGAAATAAAACCCTTCGAATTTCTGCTTCCAGGCGATATACGACATGCTGGGCGCATCCTCGAGCAACAGGCCAGCAGACAGCGCGGAAGAGCGAGCGAAAAACATCTTCGCCAAGATGGACGAGAACAACGATGGTCAGCTGACGCAGGAAGAGTTCCTTAAGGGCTGCTTGCAGGATGAGGAACTGTCCAAAATGCTGGCGCCTTAATCGCGATACAGCAGCCAAAGAGCCATCACCTACTCAGCACAGACGAGCCGCGAGAGTAAGCCGTGCGCGCCGCGCGATCCGAGCCCGCGCCTGTTCATTACCCACATGCTGCGAAATATTATAAATATATGAATATACTCTATACGACTTCCCAACTGCGTACCGAGATGCGAGAAAAAAGTGTTCGGTAGATTACGACGAAAAGCTAACAGATACAAAAGAGTGACGAGAGTGACCGTTCGTCCGCGTGTTTTTGAGGTTATGTTCGGTCGCATCAGCGAACCGGTGTCTGGATGCTTCATAGGGCGAATAGGTTTATCACGTTGGTTTGAAAAACAGATTTCAAACCAATGTGAGGACTTTTCCGTGACGTGACTCGACACAGGTGTCGCCACCAGGAAATTCCAATACACAGTCGTCGGACGAGCGGTTAAAGTTTACATATAAATAGACGAGGAAATTATGATGATGATGAAAAAAACGACAATGATAATATAAGTGTCAGGGGCACGCGCGCGCTACACCTCTTTATTGTTATACGCGATTATATATATACAGTTATATATACATATATAGTTATATATATACAAAATGTAAAACAAAGACTTCTTGACGTCACGCCACATCGATTTTAGCCGGTCTGCAGCCGTCCGGGAGACGGTCGGATCATCGTAAATATTATTATTATTATGCTTATTATTATTACCATTATTAATCGTTAATAAGCTGAATACGCACCTTCCAGAACTTAATAACAAATTTTTGTAAAATCACGTTCGTTGTAAAATAAGAGTAATAACAGCCACACATTTAACACACGTTAAGACACTAAAAAAGAAATATGTATAACTCTCGTACATAATAGAATCCTGCGAAACCGTCGAAGGTCCTCTGCTCTCGATGATTTCGTTCGGTTCGTTCTTACTTTTGATTTTCTTCGTATATACTTGTATGTTTTGGTTTTTTACGTCATGGGTAAAAAAAAAGAAAAATGATTTTCCCATATACAATCATTGAACACACTTTGAACAAAAAATCTATATATGCTAACGTTATACTTCATTGCGTCGTAAAATCAAGCAAATTGTCGTCGCTTCTCTGCCGCAATAAAAGGGACGAGTGAATGGCCATATTCTCATCATTACCCATAAATCGTCTATTTTTCGTTGTACGTGCCGTCAGTAAATTGTATTATCTTCAATCGCTTGTTGTTCTCTCTGTTGACTATAGAAGACTTCCGATTGCCTCGTTAATTTACATCTAGATCGCGATGTATAACGTATATACTTTATAAGATGCTCGTATCACTACCAGTAAACATACGCACACAATCAACAAGTTGGCTTCTCTTGACAATTTCGAAGCTCGACGACTGAGCTGTAAATTATCGAACAATTGGAATCTCAAAGTCTAGAGCACGAAGTGAACTCTCAAAACTGATCTCGTCCAAGTCTCGCACTTTTCACGCCTTACGATACGGATCTGTCTTTAGCTCTTGCGTAGAACACAACTTTTTCGGCCCTCCCTTTGCTCGGCGTGCGCGCACAACCATCAATAGGACGTGCTATCTAACGGACAGAAATATGAAGGAAACAGTTCGGCTATCCCGTCTTTTCTCAATCTTCTGTAAACTATAGGAGTATAACAAAGAAAACTAACGCCGGGCGCTACGGGTGCTCGAACGTTTTCAAGGATATAAGAAAAAATAATGATTAAATAATTACAAAAAAAAAACTATCTCTATACGCTATGCGCTTAGAATTATTATTAATTAAATATGAAAAAAAAAATCGTTACATAGGGGGACATATGCGAGGGAGAGGGGAAGGGAGATATAGGGAAAGAGAGCAGCGAGAAGAAGAAGAAAAATTGCATTTATATATATACATACATTAAATAAACGATCTATAAATTATACATCTAAACAATCGCGTTTTAACTATAATTGTCTTTATATAGGCTCGTAAGTTTCTATAAATGAAGCTCTGTATAAGTCAGGCTAAGGATATTCCAGTAAATCGTATAATATCGAGGCACTCAAAAACATATTTTATATTTTGATAAATCCCATATGCGAATTTTTCGCTTCTAACTCGCAGACCAGACACACACATACATACACACAAATACACACTTACTATCTGTACGCAACTACTACTACTACTAAAACTACTCTGTACTTTCATCCGTGTCCACCTCTACTTTCCTCGACTACGTATGTATATCTATAATTTTGTGAATAATCAATCTCATCGTCTAATCTCAAAAGAGCGATCCACCGTTTTACGGAATAATTTTTCAACTCTCTCGGTGTCTACTCGATGAAGCGAAGACGAAAAATAAGGTTATACTCTTCGATTATAAAAATAAAAAAAAAAAGACACTTATTATAAAGGAATACACCTGATGACAGCTCTCTGCGAGTCTCGAGACGACTAAACGCAGTCGATAGACATATAGCAGTCTATTAGTGATATAGCCTTCGACCAATTCTATGTTCTATAGTTAGGAAAATCTGCGATGAGGGAGAGCCAGAGGAAAAGTGTAACGTGGACAGTTTTTTGTTAACGGATTATCATCGTGTCTTCACCTATTATGAGTATACTTATGCAGTTTTCTTTTCTTTAAAGTTTCTTTTGGTCATGTACGTGAAAATTTGTCTCGAAGTGTAATCAAGCATTCCACAATCGTATAATTACCATCCAAGTAGAAGGCAAGGCTCCGTTCACGCGTGAAACGCCTATAATTAGTCCAAGCTATCACATTTTCGTTTCCGGATAGATTTCGAGCAAAATCGTTAATTATTGTACAGTATTGTTTTTATCGTCTGAAGACGTTGAATTTACGTATAAAAATATATATATTCTCCGAGGGTCAAGCCAAGTGGAATAACGATGTGAAAATACGCCCCGTCGCATTTCCTTAGGTCATAGGTACATATCATCGCGTCCTTCCACATGACACGCGCATCGCATATATATATAAATATATATAAATATGCATACGTTCACACACTCTCTATTCACGTATATGAAAAATACCTTATACCGGGTGAGACGGATGATGAGAAAAATAAAAAATATTGTGAATTTACTATCTTCTATATATACGACGATATATATAGTTTTACAGGCCGCTTTTATCGTATAATTAACTAAGTATACTACGCGTATAAAATAAAAGCTATATACATCTAATCAAACTATCAAGTCAATTTTCAATAAAAAAAAAAAAAAAAAAAACTACTGGACCACAATATAGTCCACGTCTCTTTTATCAAAAAATTCCTCGAGCACTTCACAATCCTCGCCTCGACGAGAGAGACATTCCGAAATATTATACACACGTATATAAGCATTCCGTTCAACTATATATAATTTAAAATTGAGAACAGGCGATTTTCTCGTTTGCGTATAAAAATTTGCATTGTATAGCCTTTTCGTTCTCCAAAAAAAAGTACACGTGTATACACACCACCGCTAATATCCAATATACACATCCGTTTCTCTGCTGCCCACATAGTAAAGCTCATTTGAAATTCAAATATATAAAATTAAACGCGCATTCGAGGAAAAGGATCCCCTATTTTCCATTTCGTTCGCTGTAATCAACGGATGCAAAAACCTACGACACACAGAGAATCTCGGGCTCGGTAATAATAAGAGCCGCCCAGAAAGTCGAGCATTGACAATCGAATTAGAAAAAAAAAAATAACGGTCCGAGCAAGCTCAAATCGGAGCCGAGAAAGACAGAAATAAGGAATAGATATGAGAGCTAAAAATAGGGAAAGACGCAGAGGGAATGTCAATTGAACACTTTTTCCAATATAATTACGAGGAGGAAAAGTAAGAGGGACAGAGAGGTTATAGGCCAGTGTACTTATGTGTTGTGCAGCTCTCAAGCAAATTGCGCTATATTTTGTACTTTATATTTTTCTACTGTTAACGTGTGGTACCGTTTGGTAGGAAGAATCCTTGAGCGTCTAATTTTTTGAATATTTTTAATTTAAAGTCTGTATTGTTTTCTCGCCTCTCGCGCGTCGAATACAAAACTTTATCCTTACCGCCTCTTATTACAATTTTTTCCTCTCGTTCGCTCGAAGCTCGTATAACACAACCCAAGTTTCGTTCCACACTTTTACGTCAATTTTTTTACGAGCCGCAGTATAGCTAAATGTTTTGGAAAAACCGGGGTCTGAGCTTTTTCTTATACGGATTTCACGCGCGAACGATTTTCGCGCGATAATTCCATCCCACCTTTTAGTGTCGTTATACCTTATTTAATATTCCAACGTTGTGTGCTATATGCCTCACACCCGCAAGTCATGCAAACTATTACGATCGCGTATACGTTCTTTTCCCGCGTCTTTTTTCCTCACTTTGCTCGACTGACCGCGAGAAGTTCGAACAATAGCCGCTCGGTATATTGCAAAAGTTATACTTTCCTGAGAATCGTTTTTTTTTCTGCGATTCGCTTTAAGTTTCGCGGCAACTTCGTCTCTCGTGATTAAATTTTCTCCAGCCGTCGGCTCTCGAATCTCAGAGGAACACTTTTGCTCAATATTTTAATGTATACAAGTCTTAGAGAGAAGTGCAACATTCCGTTAATCTCTCTGGGTAATGTGTAACGTTTCGAATCTCACATGTGGATTATGTAGTAGACGAAGTGAGATGAAGTGTGGAGTAGGAGTAAAAGATTGTAGAGTATGTGTTAAACATGATAACTATAAGATGATCCATTGTCTCTTCTGTGCGCGTGAATTATAAGTATAAGCATGGAAAAAAAAAATAAACAAAAAATTTAGACGTTATTATATGATGATGAAAAATCGATCGATTACGTCGTAATAAGGGAAAACAAGTATAAGTGAATAAATAATATAGTAAAAAAGGTAAAATAAACGAATAAAAATAAATGAATTTGCTACCGTGATTGCGAAAGTCACTTGAATCACTCAAATTTTTCTTACTCATCGTGTTTCGTATATACATATGACATTAAATATATTATATATATAAATGACGTTCTAGTTCTTAGCTTGCAATGTAACTGTTGATAAGAAAGATAAGAAAAAAATAAATAAAACGATTCATATTATAATGCGCAGCCTCCGCGTAAAAGTATAATAAATGTTGCATATTGATAAAAAAAAAAAGAAAAACGAAAAAAGTATAATACAATCTGACAGTGTAACTGACATGATATTTTTTTAAATCGTTGTATTCAGTTGTCTCTCATAATACACATATAAATGAAAACGACGCTATGGTATAATTTACACGTACACGCAGTTGGCTCAATTAATTGATTTTCACGGCAATATATAGGAGCCAACATCAACATCGGAGAATTCACTAATCAACCTAATCGAGACGCAAAAATTCGGTCAAATTTACCCTAGTCAAACAGAGGCGCGAAGACACATAAAACACGATCAAACACAATCGATTCAGCCGTTATATGTGCGGACGCTAATGAAGCCAGGCGAGAAATCTGATAGGCCAATTAAAAATAAAGAACACAAATATACGGAAAGAAATGCAAAAAAAAAGAGAGAAGCAAAATAAACGAGTCGCCTTGAGATAGTGAGTAATTAGCGCTGGATGTGTGTGAGACGATAAGGTCCGAGAGAGAGATGGTTTTGTCGCCTCTGACACGCAGTGTACACTGGACGTGTTAATTGCGTGTGAGTTTGGCTGACGGAGAAGTGTGTGGAGTTTTTCGGGGTGAGTTTGTTTATTTCTTTTTTTTTTCTGCTTCGAACACAAGGTGGAAATTATGGAGTGTAATTAAAGGTCTGTGAATTTAGATTAAAGTTTGTATACTGGGAAAGCGAAGCGCTTGAATTGGAAAAATTCCGGAAATTAAATCACTCGAGAGACTCCGTCGATCTGCCAGAAAAGCGCGTATATATAGGAGATTATGTAAATCGAACAAGAGATTCGACGCGCGACGACACGGTCTTAATAACGACGGGGTTGCAGCGTCTTGTGCTTCGTTCTTTTTATACACTTTACGTTCTACATTTAAAAAAAGTTTAATTTACAAAATTGAAACAACACGACGATTGTCCTCTCTCTCGAGTCCAGCCTAATTAGTCCACGTGACCGCAATCTCGTCCCCCCACTCCGAACGGAAGTAGATAAAAGAGTGACACAATACACGCGTTCGTGGAAAGTGACGATAGATAATTAATTTTTTTTTTTTTTCAATATAGTTTTCTAAACCAACCGATCCAATTCACGTAACAGTCCTGGAAAGTTCTATATACAGCCATGATGACGTCATTATCTCTCTTTCTCTTCGTCGGAAGTGCGCGTCGGGTTCGAACTTCAATTTACGAGGGACGACTCTGCGACGGTATAAATGACCAATTAAACCGGATTAGAAGCGAATGGGTCGTGCAGTAGGTTTTTATTTATCCTTAACTTCATTTACGGTTCTTGAAATTTTCATGATTTCTTGATTAATTTTGAAAACGAAAGGACGATTACAAATTCAATCTATTCGGATTACACGTTGCCCGACTTTACGCGCGAAGATTCTCATTGTGTACGACGTTGTATATAGGATGAGAATCGATACTGCTTTGTGTACAGCGAGAATATTACGCTATACGTGTACACGTCGTGTACATCTCGGCTAACTCGTTCGAAAACTGACGAGACTCGTGTGTGAATATTTGAGACGTTATCGATCCGCGAAGAATAAAATTCGCGTAAAAACTTGATCGACGTCTATGATATGATAGAAGGGTTTTGCGCGAACCACTTTTACCTCCACATGGCAATATTACATTATTATACATTTTTATATCTGAATCAAAATTTTCTATACATACACAGCTCTTTAGTTGGCAACACACAGTGAAAAAGAATTAAAAAAAAGTAATAATAATACGATATAACGCGCGCGAAAAGAGCCATTCATACTTTTATAAAGTCGCGTTGCTGACGAACACAAAGTTATTAAGGAAGTTATGGAAACAAGATTATTATTATTAAATAAATAATATACGATTATACACCGAAAGTCTATATAAATGTGTGTGTACGAAATTTGAATTACTATATACGCAAAGTAAAAGAAAATTACTCTACGTTAGGTCATACGTATTTTAAATCTCCGACGAAAACAAGAAGGAAAAGACAAGATTATATCGGCGAGTCGAACTTGTATAACAACGCACGGAATTATATTATATACCCTTATAACTGTGTAGCGAACACCTCTTTATATTATACACATTCGCGTATATTACATCCATATTATTATACTATCGTTATATTATTATCATTATTATACTGTTGTATTCATCGGTGTATATGTATATATATACGCGCATACACCCGTGTATATAGACACACACTGCGTTACGATTATGTAATTACACTGTGTGCATCGTGAAACCGACAGACGCGTTATTGTGTGCAAACATCAGAGCTCGCTGCTGACCGAAATTCACTTGAACGAACTCTGACGGTTAAGCTCGTAAACATAAGCGAGAAATAAGCGGGATAGTTAAAAATTTAACGGCGAAAAAAGAGAAAACGAGTAGTTTAACCGTGTTTCGGTCAGCCTAGAGGTCGATGACGTATATATGTATATAAACCGCGCGTTCGCTGTTCCCTCTTTCTTCTTCGAGTCGCGTACGCTCTTTCCTTATTCGGGATGGCGATAGCGCGAGTTTATATATATGAAAGATATATTATGTATATTCCGTTCACTGAATCAAAAGTTATAAAAATATACATATGTTTCGGTGAGGAGCTGTTGGGAAGACAGGATGAGGGGCAGTTTTGCGAGGCGGCGACGTATACAGTACTGTGTTGGTGCATATGTAGAAAGAAAGAGAGAAAGAGAGACGTATATAAATTGAGATATTTTGTATGTGGTGTCCGGCCACTAACCTACATTGTCATTATTATTGATTATTAATTATTATTATGATTATGATTATTATTATTATTATTATTATTATGCATATACATTGATATTATTATACGATTATTATTGTGATTATGAGGATAACGATGATGATGATGATTATTACTATTATTATAAATAAATCGCACTATGCTCTAAAATTGTACATTTATTAAACTACTGTTGATTCATTCTTATCTCTTTATCTGTTTCAGACGATTGTGTGATTCGTGTGTGTGGTGTGATTGATTGAGTGATTTTCTGGTCCACCGAAAAACCTTCCTTTCCTTTTAAAACCCAACATACTCAGTAGCTTTATTTGATTAAATTTCAAAATATTCTTCTTATTATTTTATTTTTATTTTACAAAAATTAAATTTTAATTAAAAAAATGCCAGGTTAGTAACACTCCAAGATCCCCTGTAAAACAACAACTACCTAACCCTCATCCACATATACATCCCTTACAGCATCAACTCATCACATCTGATCTCTGTCTAGGTCCTGCCGAAGTATCGCCAACTCGAGTCTCGGAGGCAGGTGAAGAGAAGAAGCAGTGTCGGAAGGAGAGAAAGCTCAGAAAGGCCAAGGGGCACTTTCGCAAAGCTTCAGCACGCGGGGCGGCGGACTGGCCGCTCGGTGAGGGCCGAGGAAGCCGGAGGAGTAAGGAGGAGCAGCCATGGGTAAACAGAACAGCAAACTCAAGCCCGAGGTGCTCGAAGACCTCAAGCAGAACACCGAGTTCTCAGGTAGGTCGACACCTTTGGCTGCTTTTCTCTTCTTGGATGTGTTTGTAATGAAGCCTTGTTTCGAGTCTTGGGGCTGGTGTGATGATAAAGAAAAATTATTTAGGATTTTAAAGCTGTTAACGATTTGCATATACGAAAAAAAAAGAAGCTTCACATAGTGATTCTCGATTGCTCGATTATTTACTGATAGTCTGAGCCCGCTGGCGCCGTGTAGAGAGAGATAGCCTTTTCGTCGTAAACTTTAATTAATTTACCGGCGGTCTGCTTCGCCCCTCCGGTATAACGGCGCGTCTACCGCCGCTGAAACTGTTTAATCGGATTTCCGAGCGATTCGATCGAGCGTCTCTGTAGTATGTCTTTTTTCGGCACCAAAACTTCCTTTGTTTATAAATTATTTAGTTTGCTATTAACTTTTTGCAGTTGAGCTTTGTTCGAGCTGCTTTCTGTCGTTGACTTTATTTTTATAAATAAAATATAATTAGATACAGATATCGACATTAATCACAGTTGATGATTTTGAATTAAATCCGTACTGATAATGTTATTATAATTTAGAACTGAATTTTGGGGTTGAATCGGGTGAATATTGGATAGCTTAAATCGATTAGTGTTCCAACTGATAAGCTTAATGCCGGATTTATTGAACGTCAATATTATAGCGTTTTCGAAATGGTAATCAATGCTAATGCATTCCCTGCGAAATATTATGCAAATTTTCAAGGAAATCCCTATTTGCGAAACAAGCAAATTTTAACTAATTGATATTCATAAATTATATATCAAGACAATTTAATTTTGCATATAAATGCTTGGATCAGTACAATAAAAGTTATGAAACATGGCAGTTTAGGTTGGAGGCAAAATAAGTAATTTGGTTTGTATAATGGTTGAGTACAGATATTTCCTTAAATTAAAGTATCAGATTCAGTAAGTTTATTTTTTAATTTTTATCAAGCTTTTATTTGTACTATAAAGTCTTACAGTTAACCCTTCGAAGTTCGTTTGATTATTTGTAATGTTTTATTCGACTAACAAAACTGTTTATACCAGTGTGTAATTTTTCAATATATATACGAAGGAGTATATTTGCAGTTAAAAAATTGTGAATATCTTTGATTTGTGTGCTAACAAGTACAAAGATACTACTTTTGCTTTTCGATCAACTTTATTTAACCGATTCGTTACCACTTCGATTTTCTTGCAAGTATTTCAAGCTTATGTACATGTCAAACTTTTGATTTATCGATCGAATCACATCTCTCTCCTGTTGATGGATGAATTCTGGGATGGAAAGTATTGAATTTGAAAACAAACGTCATCGAATTGACACAAATCCAGCCATGATACATGTTTATTATCTATAACGATTCCTCCTTATGAAGCATGATCCCGTAATAATAGTACATCGAAACTGACCAAGTCACAAACTAAACTTTCTCCTATTGCTTTCTTCCAGACGCCGAAATCCAAGAGTGGTACAAAGGATTTCTGAAAGACTGCCCAAGCGGACACCTCAGCGTCGAGGAGTTTAAGAAAATATATGGAAATTTTTTCCCTTATGGTGACGCGTCGAAGGTAAGAGGTCCATTTCAGTAGTCAACGTCCTTCACATGAATAAACTAATTAAAAAAAAAAAAAAAAAAATAGAATTCATATAAATCTAATATGTAGTCGACAAAATACAATCCCACTTATCATATGTGATTCTAATGTCTTCCCCGATCCCTGAAAAATCATTGGTGACGTGGCGTGGACAAAGGTAACGTGCTTCCTCCATAAGCATGGTGCTATTAAAAAAAAAGTTTTTATACGAAAGTCACTGGGGAACTTCGCAATTTTTCTCTTTTTTAGTTTGTAATCTCGATTATCATTATTATTTTTTATATAACTAGCTCGAGTTTTCCTCAAATTTTTCTCTGCATAGCGAGAGAGACGAGAAAAAAGTATTTCATGTGTATTTTGTCCGCCGGTGTACTATTACTTTTTCAATATATATATTACGAGCTTCTTGCTTTCACTATTGTTAACGCACTCCCTTATTCCCTTCCACTTTTCTCATCGCGTTGTTTACCGACTTTTTCTATTATTCGAGAGCACCTACTGTATTTTCTCTCTATACTGCATTGTTGCCAACTTGGAAGATTTGCGGCTACAGTAATTCACCTTGAATATATATATAGTTCTTATATTGTACGGCACATTTTTCATATTCTCTTATTTCTCTCGATGTTATTAGAGCTTACATTATATACACCGTAGATTTATTGAAAATTGCTTAGAGTTTAATCTTATCCTGGAAAAGTTGTATATCCCTTTTACAGAAAATTATCAAAGTTTAATATAAGTAGTACAACTTTTCCACTGTGCATGTTTTCGCCTCTCACTCAAAACTCTCACACTATCTTTACACACTACTGTTGAAAAAAAAAAAACTATTACCTACTTTCTCATCAAAGTCACTTCAATACTTCTATACTCATCAGCGTTTCAAAGATAACAAATTAATCATTTAGATCCGCAAAACCGGTGCATCAAAATAAAAAAAAAAAAGAGTAAACAACCTCAGCCCTTTTTCAAAAATAGTAGAAACTGCCAGAAGCCGCGAACCTCACTACTGCTCTCTTTCTCTCTGTCGAGCGCACACGAGATTTAGAAAAGGAGATGAGAAGGAAACGGGGTTGGCGCTGGGCTCTTTCTTAAGTGGTTGGCACGTGAGCTGAGACGCAGGTGAAAAGCTTGAAAGAGGCCTCGAGAGTCGCGCGCCGCCGCCCCGTGAACGAGAAAGCCGATACGTCGGCGTAAGTAGGCTAGAGGTCGACTCGCCTGGATCATTAACGAGCTGCCTGTTAATTAACCGGAAGTTCCGCCAAAGATTTTTTTTTCTCTCTTGCTGGAGCTATTTTATTCTTCTCTAAAGGCGCGCGTTTTTTTTTTTATTTTTGCGGTTGAGAAGAGAAGTCTCGTGTTAACCATAATTTTTTATTTGAATCTAGAAGTCGTCGTGCACGAAACTTTCGATCACTGTACGAATTCACTTTTTCTATCTTTTACAACTTTTCATCCTCGGTTCTATCTTTCTCTAAGGACACGTGAATCTGTCTGCTCGACTTTGTACGTTTGAATCACTACTCTTTTTCTCTCTTTTCCCTGTATAACACTTTTGGATATCTTTTTTTCACTCTGTCGAAAGTCTCCTTGTACATATACGTTTTTCTTATACTAGACTTTTGGCGCAGTGCGCTGCGCGCACTGTAGTAGAATATTAATTCATTAACTTATTAAATGAAATATAAATGCTTGATTGATATTTTTACTATTTGTTTTCTATTACGGAAATATATCAAACTTTACAATATATGATTGATTCATTTCGCGCTCATGTAAATTTCAAAATTGCCGCGGTTTCGTCACCAACTACCTTTTAAAATTTTAAGGTTATGTCTCAACTCAGTTCGTGTCAACGTTCACATCATGTCACTTTTTGTAACACAATGATAATATTTACAATAGAATATTATAAATACACAACTAATAATTATTGATATGTATTATAGTAATATATTACATTCTTTGTATTAGGATCAATTTTAGAAATCAAAAACAAATCAAAAAATTCTAACGATACTTTTGACGCATGCGCACTACACGAGCCAATCATATTGACGCATTCTTGGCTTCACTTCATCCGGTCATGACTTTTTTATATAGGGATAGACGGGTTGGATGAGCGAAGTTTGATATATAGTCCTACAACTGAAATAATCTCACTGAGTTTTTGATTTAAAATAATCGAGATTTATTTATGGGATAATTTTTTGAACTGTACACTTTATAGCTGAATGAATTTTAGAGCAAATTTTATGACTTTTATGATGAATTATTGGAAGACACGCTTCACCGATTAAAATTATTACACACCTTTATACACGTCAAACGTTCCTGTAGATTATAATACAAATATATTTTATTATGAAATATGAAATAGTAGAGGGTCATATAATTACACACTAAGTTTTATTATGAAGTAGTGCATTTTTTGCTATTTACAGTTGATAAATTATACACGATTCATTATAACATAACATGACGATGAAAATCATATTGTACGGCACATACCTGCGATAATCCGCTAAAAAAATATGATTTTTATTGTACGAGATGATCGAAAGTAGTGGTAGCTTAGACCATATTACATTTTTTATAAATTATTATATTCATTTAAAAAATTAAAGAAATATAATATAGAAATAAAGTTACTTCATTTTTTAAAAATTCATGTATACCCTGCTCATTCAATACACGTCCTCAAACTAACCAACAACTTTATTATACGCATTTTTGCAATTGTTAATCATCTTAAAAAGCTTCAATTCATTACACTACAAACAAGACACGACATCAATCTTGTTAATTAAACTGTTGCTATTTGCTAAGCTGCAGCATTAACTTATTTGCTCTGGCTGTAAAAAAAAAAAATGAAAAATAAAGTATTCAACAATTATGAAAATGAATCCACATTTGAATAAAAGCATTCGTTTTAATTACGAGGTCAACAAGCTTTGCGTCGCAAAAGTGAATCTTGTTAAACTGCATGCCGCCTCTCTTGTGGTCTTTACAGATAAGCAACTTTGCAAAGCCACAACATACATACACAAGAGCTTCCCCACCTCCTCCCGCGAATTATTGCCCTAAGTGAATAAGTAGCTGTGAACTACAACAATAATATTTATGTGTTTCTGAAATACTTGGAAATGTAAATAGTTTTATTAATACTTGAAGAAAAAATAATAAATAAAGACTCGATCGAGTAGTCCATCTCACGCGCAAGTCAGCCACGAGTCTCTCCACCGCGGGAGGAGGTATACCAAAAGCTCTTACATACATACACACACACACACACACACGATACACTGAATCATCTCTCATCACTATCATCATCATCATAGGCCTCATATTTTATTTCTGTACTCGAAAAAGTACAACACGCCAAATATATAATTCACCAAAAGTCATTAGCGAGTATATCTATAAATAAATATACTCGATGTTATTGCGGCTCCGTTATGAATTCCCTGTGTGATCAGTTTGCAGAGCACGTCTTTAGGACGTTCGACGCCAACGGGGACGGGACGATCGACTTCCGGGAATTCCTCTGCGCCCTGAGCGTCACCTCACGCGGCAAACTGGAACAGAAGCTCAAGTGGGCCTTTAGCATGTACGACCTCGACGGCAACGGTTATATCTCGCGGCAGGAGATGCTGGAAATCGTCACGGTGAGATTTTTTTTTTATTCTATTTTCTGTTCATTAATCCATATAAACATTATTCAAACAAAATTACAATATAAACCAGGAACGTAAAATGTGATACACGCAATAAATATATAAGAAAATTGCCTCGAGTACTAATTCAAGTCGCTCGATTCTGGCACAGCCGTTCGTTATAAATCAGATTTACAACTCGGGCACTGATGACTGGCATTGCAGCGTATAAGGGAACGAAGAATTATTGGGGCATAGAGTTGCGCTGCTCGGCTCACGAGCACGTGTGAGCCAATTCGTTCGAATATATGTGTGTATGTGTATATATGCGGTCTCACGTTTGGGAATCCATTTGCGCGTAATTGATGGGGCAGATGCCAGCTGCAATAATAACGAAATTTATTCTTCTCTACACGTGTTTCTGTCAACGTGTACAACGGCTCGATAGACTTATGGCGGTAATTAGTAATAATTTTGTTCGGCCGTACCGTCTCTTTTTCGTATACATAACTGGAGTGTGTATAAATTTCATCTGCGTTCGAACGTTCAATTTGAATTAAAATAGATTTGCTCTGGCTGCTGTCGTTATTTCGCTCGTATGTCTCATTATGCTACTCGAATAAATTTTAATTAGGAAATTAAATAATTAAATGTTTGATAAATCCACTATTCTAAATACAACAATAAAATAACAAAATAATCATCCTCCACAGGCGATCTACAAAATGGTAGGCACAGTAATGAAGATGCCAGAGGACGAGTCGACGCCAGAGAAGCGCACAGACAAGATATTCCGACAGATGGACAAGAACAAAGACGGCAAACTCTCACTCGAAGAATTTATCGAAGGGGCGAAAAGCGATCCTTCGATCGTGCGACTGTTGCAGTGTGACCCAAGCGCACAGGCTCAGTGAGACCCTGGCGGGTGTAGTGCTGCGGGACCGGCGCATCTACCCTGATCGACCCGCGCGACAGACCCTATATAGTCGAGTTGCAGACAAAAAAAAAATTAATTATAATAACGATCATACATTCAACAAACGTATACAGACAGACACGAATACATACACACATATACTTACCCGATATCAGCACTCATCCCCGCGCCCGCCGACCCGATATTATGGGAGAGTCGTCACCCGGCCCTGGTTTATTAGAAAAAACATACGCTGCTACTCGTGGTCTTGATAAAGATGATGATAATGATTGGAAATAATGACCCTGGGCACACCTTCGAGGGAGAGATGGAGACACATACACGCATATATGCATATACAATTGTCTTGTGTTACATACTTATATATACTCTGTGTGAGCGTGCTTCTTTTTTTTATTTCAGTCAGAGCCAGTGATTATACTACTACTATTACTGTACACGATTTTTCTTTCGCTTTTTCTCTCTATACACTGTCACGTTTTTCTCTGCTACTTTGCACAGCTGCTCCCGGAAGATGAACAACGCTTGGCTATTGTGTCTGTGTGCGCGCTCGTCTTTTTTTGCGAAGAGACTGCGGATCGATCGACGAGGGAGCGGTCGCTGATATATATGATTCTTTTATTTTTGAATTTTATCTCGTTCAGCTTGCTAACTGTATACTATGATCTGTGTAGGTTTCTATACCGAGTCTCTCACTAACGATTATGTTTGTGCACTTTCGAAGTCGCGAATGCGAGTGTGTTTTCGTTCTTTTTATTATTTATGTTATTATTATTATTGTGTGTTACGCTAAAGGCAGTCATGTGTTGTATAAGCGAAGGAGAGTAATTTGTACATCCGTTATTTTTAATTTATATAAGCTGTAGTGCTCATTCGGATCTGTTAAACTTAATTATAGATCTATATGATAGAATTATATACAATCCTTAGTGTATAGAATTAATCTTAGAATCGTTAGTTCGTAGTGAAGGTATGTACAAATTGCTTTCCTGTATCAAAACGTACACATAAACCACCAGCACCACCTCTCCTCTCGGAGGCATCAAGTCCCAAGTCCAGACTCAACTCGGTGAGGGCGATCGATCCTCTCGAGGAGTTTGGAGCGAGAGTAAAGGCGTCTCACAGGACCGAGTGTCGACGAGCTATAAGACACCCACGAGAGCCTCCAGCCGGCGACGCCGGGGACTCGTCCAGGGCCACTGGGTCCATGGCGCCTGTGTCCACCGCAAGCTAGTCGACGACCAATTATAATTACATATTCATTACATGGTCGTCACAGGTCGATCCTATCTCACAGACTAGTCCACGCAGTCGCCTTCTTTTTTAGAGACATTTTTTTTTGTCGAGCGCAGAGGACAAAAATCTTCGTACAACCCGGTTGCGCTGGGTCATATATACATACATGATATTGTATATGATGTGAAAAACAAATTGTGCGCTGCGCGACGCGAGATATTTGGACTCTCTGCGCCGGGGCTAATCGTCGCGTCGCTGTCTCGAAACGGCAGCGCCACCGTCTCTGCTATTACACAAAATACTCTTTCGTTGCAGTGGAATAGCGTTAATTTTTCTTGGATTTTGTATTATCATTATGTAATAACTATTATTATTATTATAATTATCGCTGCGAGAGGATTCGTACGTATAATAGGGCAGAGAGAGACTGCGCGAGCACAAAACACTGTAATGTAGCTATAGGCGGTTGAAAATTAACTCAATTCTATTGCAGGCGAACGATGCGCGCGAGGTGTGTGTGTATTATAGGTCTGGAAGCGAAAAGGTCCGATTAATAAGGACAAAAATTTGTAAAGTTTTTATTTTTCTATATGCTGTAATAAATGGTTACACACCGTATCGTAGCGGCGAGTGCACGAAAGAGAGAGAGAGAGAGAGAGCAAAGATTGCCTGTTGATAATGGAGAAGCTATATTTAAAAGAGCGTTATATACTCGAAGCAATTGTTACTGAGATCACGTCGACAAATTTTTATAAATTCCTTATATAATGATGAACCGTAGTGTGGAACGTTGTTTGTAACCAGGGAGGTGTGACCTTTTCGTTTTTAGACTATATACTGTAGAGAGCAGGTCGCGAGGCGCCGCCGCCAGAGACTTCGACACTCGCCTCGCGCAGAGTGCAACCGAGATATATAATTCTACAAAGGAATATACATATAGTACGTATGACTGATTTTTTCGAGATGAAGCCGAATGACGTACGCGCGCCGCGCTTGCGCGACGCCGAGTCTCTCTTTCGCGCACAATTATTCATCGCACTTTTTATCCTCTTCTCTCTCTCTCTCTCTCTTACACTTTAAATATATATAAGTGAGAATATACATATACAAATCTCTATCTTGCCGACTTTGTATTGTCGTCATCGTCTTGTCGTTCTGCGTCGTTCCTCGCGTGGCGAGTGAAAATTAAAAGAATTATATGATACGATCGATCGCGAGGGAGAGACGCGTGTAAATGTACTGTAAGTCGTGACTCGGCGTCGCGTTGAATAATGAGGTAAGCGAGATTGTTACTCTTTCTTTCGCCCTTGGTTGTGTGTAGTGAAGATAAATGATGATATTATTCGAAGAAAAATATACACTATATACGAATGAAAATTGTTCATAAATGTTCAATACCGAATTCTCACTATATCACGATCTCGAGGTCGAAAGAAAGAGGAAAAAAAATATGTTGCAAAAAAAGCACGATGACGTTCATTGTAAAGGAAGGAAAGAAAGCGTCGTCGCGTACGTTTACGCTTTGTAAGTGCTTCTTTCCTGCCCGCTCCGTTATTTTGCATGTGATACACGGACGTAATAATAGTAGGCGTCTATAGTGCGTCGCGAGAGCGTGAAGCTCGGTAAATCGTTTTTTCGTCTTGTATTCACCTCTCCGCGTTATGTTCCCGTTATTTTGTTTCTTTCTCGTCATCCTCTCCCCCCACAGCGCTATATATATATATTGTATACTGTGACATCCCCCGTTTTTTTTTTGTCCAGGATCGAGAGCGAGAAAGTTCAACAAAACTCCGTGGTATATTTTCCGATTTTATGAAACGAAAAGCGAAAATGAAAAAAAAAGAACAAAATGATGATTAAAAAAGCTGTAGCACGTAATCTGTCGTTTGCACTTTACACTGTCGACAAAAGAAGATATTATATACGATATGCGATTCATTATAGGAAGAGGAGATAATTTTTTTTTTCGAAAGAGACTAAATAAATGAATAAACGAACAATTACTAAGCAAATGAAAAATAAAATTAATAACATTATCTTGTTGATGAATCGTAGGTCCGTCGAAAAAATAAAATAAACCAACAAAAAAATGTAGGGGCGCTATGCGATATATATTATACGACGGTCCAACGATTTTTCCATTTCTATTTCGAAAGTGGCGTTATAGATTTAATTACTCCACTGTATTTCCTAAGATGTACATCTGTTCGTCTTGTGCTCATTACTAGCTTAAGTCAAAAGAAATAAAAGAAAAAAGAATACAAACTACGATAGTTACATTATTATATTATATATAATATATTATATATATCAGATATCGAACCGTGAGGAAATTCGCGGACAATTCGATCGTATAAAAAAGTAAAATAATGTGTTATATCGATATGACGAAAGAAAGAGCGAATAACCTCATTAATATTAAAGATTAAAGGATTTTAAAGCTAAAAAATCTTACGAGTATAATTGATTATTAAGGAGAAAAAAAATGAAAAACAAAGGATTAAAAGTATAAACGAATTATATATTGTATAAAGGAATTTGATTACCGTAATAAACAAGTGCTTTGGCCCTCTTGTCTCTTTTCGTAACGACATTTCTCTTACTTAAAACTCTTAACGTGTCTCTTAACCGTAGAAATAACGACAGAGGTTTCAATGTAGACGCTTTCGATCAAGATCATTAAAGTAATATGTGTTTTATAAAATAAAAAAACTGAAATATAAACAAAGAGAATCTCATTAAGCAACATGTAATTGTCAGAAATAAAAGATGTTTTATTTGTATAAAGAAATAAAAGAAAAAAATTGTTTCTCATAAGATGAAGAATCAATAAATAATTAACTAACAGTCGAAATCGTCTTCGCCTTTATACGGTTTTAGTGTATAAAACAGATCTTTCTTCTTTCTATAAAAAAAAAATATCTATAATAACGATGATAAAAAAAGCGAACATATGCACGTACTGAGATACTTCACTTTCTATACCTCCGACGTTAACTTTAAAGCAATAAACTATAACGTATATAGAGAATACATATGGTATAATAACGGCAATGGAAAGTCATAGCGGAAAAACGGTTTAAATTTTATTTGCATGCTCTGATTTCCCGATCGTTAAAACGAGTCTATCAAATCATGGAAATGCGACGACTGTTCTAGATCGACATGGGGTGTACCGCAAGCACGAACTCCAACTCATTGCGAGAAGAATCAAAACTTCTTCGTCTATAGAACAGTCCTTGCATTTCTCTCTTCCCGCGTCTAACGAACAAAAAATGTAACCCACCGCATCGAAAAGAGAAAATTCCCAGGTCGAAAAAGGTTCGCATAATATACACGAAGCGTAGGTAGTAAACGCATATCGTCTGCCGCGCGTCGACGCGCCTGTCAATTAATTCTCGCGGCGAGAATAATACACGTGCGCACGTATGGAACGTACAGTTCGTGACGTGCCTGCGTGCGCGAGACTAAACCCCCGGGTTCTCTCTCTTTCGCCCCGAGTAGGTACATACCTGTGGTGGCTGTCACCACAATCCTTATGTGCGAAAGCTTCTCTGTTATCACTTTTGTTGTAAGACAAATGTCATTTACGTTTATCAGAATTAAAATTGTTCAGCTAAATCGTAGGATCGAATCGAGAACGTAGAGGAAAAATATAACCATCGGTTAGTTCACCATCATTTAATTACATTGTAATAAAGGAATTAATGAGACGAGGGGGAAAAAGCTCGAACTCGAAGGCAAACGGCAGTAAACTCGATATTGCGCTCTAGGATTGAAAGAAATTTACGATACGTCGCTGCATACTCACCCCCTTTAACGACCCCCAGTCGATATACGTTTCTTATTGCGGAAGAAAAGTAAATTTTATTCGTGACGCATATAGCAATTTGCTTTGATTATATAAAAAAAAGTCTATAGAGAATCGATGAAATATATGGTACAATGCTTTGATGATTTTTTGAAAGTTACATTTTTACTGTTGATGTTATTGTTGTTGTAAAGATACGATATGCGAATATAAATGAAGAAAGCTAAGAGATATTATCTTGACGAGTATTTTTAACACTTTTTCTATCTTACATAAAGGCAACTAAATTTCTAAAAGATAACCGCATGTATAAATACTAAAGTCTTGAAACATTTACTCATTATATACAAAATAAGTATATCAAAACTTATTAATATATTATACCATTATAGAGTTGAATCTAGCTGTGTCGTTCTTTTGAAAATTACAAACCACTAATACTAAAGTCAAGCATTATTTTACACATATAGCAAAACGAGTAAAAGAAACGTTATAATCACATAAAATCGAGCCTGAAAGATAAAGGCAATTATACCGGGTATACAAATTGCATTATTCAGTCAGGAAAACTGTCGAGTCGAAGAAATACAGATCCCTAATATATTCCGTTCATGCCCTACAGCAATTATCGCAAAAGCGACGCGGGAAAATTTAAAAACAACATCCATAACGGATCCAAATTAGCGGTAAACGAAGCCGATTGTTCCTCATTCCCGGCAATTCAACACTCAACGCCACGATAAAATCCACGTCGCTTGGAAAATTGCATTTTCTTGAGTGTCCTCGAGTACGTGATGCGGAATTTCATTGTTACCGTTGCCAAAATATCGGCAAATTGCCTCTTCATTAGACGTGAACTGTTGTCCCAAAAATGATAATTATATAAATAGAACGTAAAAATGTCTTCTCGGTTAACTAAAAAAATGTGCATAGAATCGGCAAACAAACGATATTCCATCCGACAATTTTCTTTGTCTTCGTCAAATCCCCTATTATCGCGATTCGAACAGCCCTGGCAACTTACCAAGACACGGAACCGCGTTAAAAAGAAGAAACAAACGAGAAGTAATGGCGTTGGCAAGGAGGCCTAAGTGGATCCTCTCATTCGGGCTTTTTCTCTCGTTGCAGCGCTTATCGATTCGAAGCGAAGAATTCTCTCGTGGAATGAAAAATTGATCATCAATGCAGATTCAAAATGTTTAATTTTTGCCAAAAAGCTTTCTCTATTCAAGTTCTCGTGCGCTTTTCCAGATTTCATTTGAAGAAAACCTCTCTTTTTTCCTGTTGAGACAATAATTTCGGCTTCTCGAGTGCGCAGCATAAGAGAAAACAAAACAAAAGAAGCAAATCAAATAAACATACGATTCTAAACGATATAAAAACGCGCAATTCAGTACCGAAAGGTAGTGGACGTGAGTTTCTTCAACTTTATTCATTCCCCCGAAAATGTTATATAAAATCCCTGAGAAATATGTGCATGTCTCCTTCTTCACTTAATAGAGACTCTAATAAAAGTTTGTAATTCCAAGTGTTATTACATATAAGCCGTTTGATAAGCAGCTAGTCTTTTTTCAAAAGGGTTTGGCGAATTACAAAATCGATGCCGATTAGAAAAATATGTGAAAATAAATTAGACTTGAGCGAATCACAAAGTTATTCGCTGGAATACGATACGTAGTTTGAGAAATTTGAGAAACTCTGGGGACAACGAAACTATCGATGAGTAATTATCGTTATAGTAAGACTATTTTCGATTCAGTATTATAATATACATTGCATTGAAGCGTTCAAAATAAGATAATCGTTCTCTCTATGATATACGAGTAAATAGATGAAATTTTAATAACTCTACTCAAAATTTTTAGGTGAATAGAGGAAACTTAAAAAAAGTCGAGTATCTAGACAATCTTTGAAATCTTCAACTACATAATATTACCTATAGCGAAAACTTAAAGAAAGTTAAACTTACGCTCTCTTGTACTTATGTGGACTACTATGCCGTCCAATTTGCCATACGACGTGTGTTCCGTCGATTGTTGATAAATCAGTTCGTTCTATATTGTACTGACGTTCCGTCGTATCTCGAGAGTTTCTCAAATTTCTCGAAAATCGAAAAAGCCAAAAGATAAAGAGAAAGGGTCTATAAATTCAGTCCAGTAAGTCGATCAGTGTGTATAACGATATTAATAATCCAGAAAATTTTTCCTCGTCCCTATACTAATGAAAAAATAACACGACGTCATTTTTAAAGTAAAAATAATCGCATTCCGTAAAACGATAAAATTACCGCTAACTAAATATGAAGAAAACAAATCTAGAATAGGATCGATGGTGCAGAAGACGCCGTCGGGAAGTTCCCGCGATAGCCTTATATTATCGAGAAAGAGATCTTCGATCGATTAAAATGTGACATATTAACTATCTAAAATTTAAATCTTATAACGACTATTACAAATTACTTCGTCTGTATACTTAATACTCAAAACTTTTCGAATTAACGAAGCCTCTACTCTGTAGCTTCTCTTTACCCAAAGTCGTCGGTGTATCTTCGAATCACGAGCGGAAAACACGTTTCGTCGCGAATTTTTCGTTAATCGTGCTCAGTAGGAGAATTAAAAAAAAAACAATTAAGCGTTTTTTACATGATTAGTTCTTAGTACACGAAAAATTACGATGAAACGTGCTCTTCGATCGATGTATATCCAGCGTTATTTTACCAAATTGTTGTGAAAATATAACAACGCCGACGATTTATCTGTAGTTTCTTTTTTTCTATGATAAACTTTGAAGAGAAGAGTGTAATAGCTCGTCTGCAACGACATAAAACAAATTCAATTACCGACGCGTAATGGTTTCCGAGTGATGAAATCGTCGGATTTTGCCGGTGTCGTGTCTCTATCTGTTATAAGCGAAATCCCGAGTTATAGAAAGAAAGAGAGAGAACTGATAAAACTGGTACGATCGATGATTTTTATATAGAATAATAGTTTATCAATTTAAGCTTCCTTCGCACAAAGCCATGATATTAATTTCTTATAAGTAAATATATCTGTATCTGAAGTCGTAATAACGATATATTCACAACCATATAGGTGTAGCGTTTAAATTGCATGTTGTTTGTTGTATTTATTTATTCTTCTACCAAATGAGATTCTTTGATATAAGATTACATTTCTTAATTTATATAATAACAAGAGGGCTTACAAAAATATATCATTAATTTCAAAAGCGATACATTGAACTGTAGCGATATCCAATATAAATAAAAGCCGCACAATATATTCTTTCGAGCGACGGCGAAACTTTAATTTATCTTTTTCCGAATAGTAGCCGTTTATTTTCGTTACGAGTCGCTCGATCCGAGAGACAGACAGCAGGACGAACTCGAGCAACGCAATAATCAAAGCCCGACGTGTCACGCGAAGCTATAACTTTTTCTGTGTATATTGAATTCATTCTGTATGTATATTATATCATGATATTATCGATCGTTGTAAAATTACCTTGTGTTACGAAACCAATAAACAAATATAAAAAAATCGTGAGTGAAGCACTGATAAGATCACGCACGCACTCACTATATATGTACACAGGTGGACATTTGTGTACGTATAATGATGATCGTATGTATATTATATTATAATTATTATCAGTCGTTGTAAAATTACGTTGTGTTACGAAACCAATAAACAAATATAAAAAAAACGAAAGTTAGTGAAGCACTGACAAGATCACGTACGCACTCATTATATATGTACACAGGTGAACATTTGTGTACGTATAATGACGATCGTGACTATATACATATGACGGATTATGGAGTTATAGGCGGAAAGACGAGGAAAAAATAAAAGCAAGATATAAAGATATATGAAAACAAAAACTATTCTATACGATTTAATAAATTAACTGTAATGTATACATTGCGCGAGATGTTAAAACTTCGATTTGCTTTGCGTCTCTTATAAATAATGTATTTACGACGAACGATAGTCATTGTAATAGTTGTTTATTATAAATGCAAAAAAAAACGAATCACTTGTGATGTATCAGTTCATTGCTATACATTAAAGTGTTGATATTATACTCGTTCAAATTCTCTGGCTCTTCTGTGTATTCTGGATGCATCCCGAAATCCTTTATCGTTTTTTATTTTTCTAATCAAAATCCGCTGGCGAATCTTGAACGCATAAGCCATCAAGGCAAATCTGCGCTACATTCAGACCATTTTATTCCTCGGATATCAGACCTTCTGTAAGTCATAAGGTAGCCACTGTTCCAATTACAAGGACCTCCATGAATACTTGCTGAAGTTAAGTCGTCGTGAGGAGTACCGAATTTGAAAAAAAAAATCAAGTGAAAATTGGAACGCATACATTTTTATTTTTTTCTTGATTATACTTTGAAAAACTTTGTAAAACTTACAGTGAGCTAATTCATGAGCAGCAGTGGTTATTCCATTAAAGCTACATCATGGATAACTACAGTGTAACATGAACTTTTTTCAGATCGCAAATTACGTACCACAAGCTCCTTCAAGATTAGCCCCCCCCCCCCCCTGAAGGACATTGTATTATTTCAATTAATTTTTAAAGGATTTGCTTTTGCCGTACATCTTTTGTTTGAATATTATAATATATCATCACCCATCATTTCTGTTTCGTATCCCTTGTTGTTATCAAGATCCATCCCGTACAATACACTAGAAATAAAATTGTTGAATTTATATTTACAGTATAACATATATACATATTATGTGGGAGCGTTTATTATTGAATTACTGACTTTGACTTTGAAGCTATAAAGTCATACCTGTCCGTAAGGGAACGTTTTGTTGGACTGCGATGGTTCATCAAAATGTGCTTGAGTAGCCTTTATTATATCTGCGTAGAGAATCCTTGTTTATAGATTGCTGTATACGGTAGCGCATACTGCGTTCCAAAAAGAAGCCATATATTTTGTAATTTTACCTACATCGTTTTGATAAAGTCTACGAAAAAATAAAAAGATGTTTTATGCATTATTTACTTTGGATGGGAAAGCTAAGTTATAGTGAGCGTAAATTAAAATACGAACTTAGCAGTATTGTAATCTATGATAACCAAAATTTGGAGATACACATATTCCAATTTGTTGATTGGTTTTCCAATAGAACGATACTTTGATAGATAAGCTTGAAGAGTCAGTTCATGATTTTCTGAAAATTCATAATTAATAATTATTTATAAATATCGAGAACCCGCCAACCTTATCATCTGAATCGAATTCAAAGGTCGAAGTATTTACTTTGTCAATATCGGAGTGTATATATAGCAATATGAAAAACATGGCCTATCTATCGTAGTATCGTCTGTTGACTTATCGGTAAACGTCAAGTACACGTCATATTCAAACTCAGAGTTATTAATACGACTGGGTAATGAATGAATCAACTTATCTCCAATAATTCCATCCTAGTTAAAATTATTGAATTTTTAGAACGATGGCACATAGGTTTGAAAATAGTTATAATATTGAGTAGTGAATTACAATGTGCTGCCTATTGTTATGATCTGTATGCACAGCGAGGGCAGCTTCATTTGCTACATCATGATATAATTGAAGAGTTGGGTCTGGCTGTGTAAAAAATTAAAAATTAAAAATATTATTCATAAGTAAATAGATAGTTTATATCAAACTTACGTAGGACGTTCGCTTGTATTCAGTACTTGATTTACCGTCACTTCCTTTATTTTCTTGGGCTTTGTAGACGGGGAAATGGGGAAATGATCATTTGCCTTCAAATATAAGATATAATTTTGCGTTGTTGTCGGGATGTACAGCGGAGTGAGACTTTTACGTGTCGATTTTCGAAAGTGAAATATTGGTACTAGTTCGTACTCTAATTTATGAACTATAAAATGGAATTAGTATACAAAGAAATAGCTAAGAAGCTGCAATTGGAGAAAAGGTCTTGTACAAGTTCTCCGTGTAGAATGATATACATAGAACCATGCTTGATTTGGAACACTGATTGTATTTCTTCTTTCGTCATATATTCATGAAGCTATATAGAGAAAACGATAGATATTGTCATATTTACAGTGCAATAATCGCTGCTATTTTTTATTTTTCTTAAATTACCTTCTCTCCATGAATAAATGATACGCCGAATATACAAAAAATAGTTAATAATATCATTTTGAATCGTGTTATAGATTTAAAGAATTAAAAGATGGTTTTTAGATCAACTAACGATTTTTCGATCGTTGATACCCCTATATATAAATTACGAACAAAAATTGTCTGGATTTGACACAATGACTAAAATTCATAGTTCAATAGTTTAATAGTAATACTATACTACAGATGTGTATTATAATGGTACCCGCATTATCATTTAAAAATCAATTGTAAAAAGAACCTATACAGCTTTTTTAAATATCTCAATCATATACTTTCAAAAAGCTTCTTAGAATGAATTAATATCAAAAGCTATTGTGTTTTTCAATAAACATTGTTTCGAAGTACTGAGAAACGTATGTTGTACGTGATTTCATGTAATAGTTTGATATTATAGTATTTTCAATGAGAATACACTTATTAGTAGTATGCGAAGTACCTATAACGTATTTCATTTCACAAATATTGACTTAACTCGACAATGTAAGCTTTTTTACCACATCAAATTGAAATCAAGGTTGTAACTATTTTTCTTATAGCAAGAGAGGGGTATTGTATTTAAACTTGTGATGTTCAATAAAGAAAGGATATTTGATGATATAATATTCATATTTATTAAATTTATGGCATATTACGTAAAAAAATGTATATCTTGAAAGATACTTGAATCAGATTAATTCTTGCTATGAATTGATATTTAAATTATATACATATTTTTCAAGACGATTCATGAACACTATCACTGAGATAGTTCTGGATCTTTGACGCATTCAGCATTGAGGCAGATCTACAAAAAACATCATCGATTAAACCATTGATGACTTTACTATTATTATTGACAAAATATCAAAAAACTTACAGCTCCTTCTCCGCAGTAACTTCCTTCAGCTGGTGGACGGTAATGCGTTACAATATTGGTATCGCTAGTTTGCTGACACCACAGCGTTGCACAGTTAGATTCAAACCTCTTTGAAAAATATTAAAATTTTTAAATAAAGTTTTGCTATATATTTACATAATTTTAGTAGCTGAGCGCATAAATTTTTTCCCAAATAATTACCCCGTATGAGACCCAATCGTTTCCCATCGTCCTCCTGCATTGCTCATCTCTGCTGAGTACTTTTCCCGGGAGAAGTTTTGGGTATGGAGATCCAGTGTTAGGTTGGTTTTGTAAGCATTTTGCTTCTGGTCGACTAAAGACAAAGTTTGTTCAGACTTGTTAAAAAAAATTCCTTTCACAAAAAAAGATATGATAATCAATGCAGCATGTGATACACACCTGAAGTAATCTCGCATAGCTTGGACACTGCATTTAGAGAAGTGCATTCCCTTCTTGTCTTTCCTGTTATAACTCATCAAGTAACCATCGTCCCAAGAACAAGGTCCTCCTCTAACATCCACAGACTCTTTACCATCGTGTGGTGCACCTAGTCTATAATTGAAAAAGTAATAAAGTTTTGAGTATTTGCTGCTAGTAAATAAATGACAAAACAAACTATAAATTCGTGATATACTCACGCATGGGCTACTTCATGGGCAGCAGTGGTTATACCGTTGAATCCACCCTTATCGCTTACGAGTGCACTTCCGAATCCATACTCGGCTTTGCAAGCTCCTCTGAAGAATGCGATACCCGTTATTCCATTATTAAAATTGCCTTGATCGTCGATACTACCCAAATCCTTCCTGAAATTCATTTAAATTTATTGTAATCTTGAAATAATTTAATATTTTTTTCGATGAATGAAACATTGTATTATTGAAATAAACTTACAGGGTCATACCAACAACAAGGTCATACATATCCTTAGGTAATTCTTTGAAATTATTCTTAAAATATTCGCCTATTTTGTCTACAGTTTTATAGGCTAATGCAGATTTGTCCCCAACCTTATGTTCTTCCAAATATGATGCACTGCTCGGTTGCTAAAATAATTGTTAGATTTTTAATCGAAAATTGTTCCTGCACAATATTGTAAAAAAAAAAAACTGTATATTACTGAAAAGCGGCAAAATTATGATTAGCTCACCGTAGGAATGATAAGACCAGCGATGTTAAGTCGCACATGTGGACTATTCATTTCTCTGTATCTTAAGTCCACTGCGTTCCAGAAAGCGGCTACGTATTTTGAAATCTCTTCCACATCGCTGCCATGAGCCCTTAAAACATGAAAAGCATTTTCATTAGATCTTCAATTGTACAATAATCGTGAGTATAAATTTAATCCCTGTGTACTCACTTGAAGGTGTCGTAATCGACCGTAATCAAAAGCTGAGGATACACGGTATCCGGTCTCTTAGTTTCTGGTCCAGGAGGAGCAGGAGTAACAAGGAGCCACGCTGGAATTCTATTCTGAGTGGTTGAAGTCACCGGTTTCTCGGTCGGCATGGTGGTAGGACGCATAGTTGGAAATCTCGTGTAAATTGGCAAACTACTTTCAGGTGTTGGTTTCCTGGTAGGTAAGGTATAACTAGTGAATGGTTTCTTCGTGGTTGGACGGAGCCACATTGCAGGATCCTTGATAGAAGGTTGGTACCAGCTCACGGTTGGTAGAGTTGGTCGTTGCCACCAGGTGACCGGTAGCCATGTATAAGGAGCCTTAGTAACTGGACGCCAGGCGAAAGGATCGTATATAGGACGCCTCGTAACGGAGGAGTTGTAGGTTTTCTGTACGTTTTTCCAAGGGAGGTATTTACTGAATGGATCGTCCTCATTGTTGTTCGAGAAAATGTTTTCTGTAAGTCGAAATTCATCAATTAGGCATTTGAAAACTATTCGAGGCTTTAAGAAAATAAGTTAAAAAACGTGTCAAATCTAATATACACAGTTACATAAAAATTTGAATTTATAATTCTTTGGTGGAGTATTATTTGTTCAAATTTTCATACGATCAGTGCAAACAAGGAAATTTCTCCATCCACAATGCTTAGGCATTATTCTATTTGAATTGAGATTAATCGAAGCCAAACGTGTACTCACTTATCCCGTTCCACACAGCGCCAATCGCCCCAAAGTCTGGTCGGTTATCGTTTACGTTGGGCCTTATGATTACATGATGAGTTGACTTGTAGGTATCTCCGGAGATGGAGTTAGGATCAGCAAAGTGGTCGTTGAAAAATGAATCGACGCCGAACATAAAAGATCTTTTGGATCTAGTCGAGAATTTGCTCAAAACTTCATCGTGTACACGTTTAGGTAGCGAACGAATGACGATGTCGTCTCCAACAATACCGTTCTGTATCATACAAAAATCTCGTTTAGAAGTATGATCAATTTGACAATAAAGGTGCGACAGAAGTAAGGTAACTTACAACATGAAATTTGTCATCATCTTCATGGTGCAATGTAACAGCAGCTCTGTTCTCTACATCATGATACATTTTGAAACTGGCTGGTAAAGGCTGTAATACGAAATGATCTTGTTTAACAAAATTGGTCTAGTGATTTAAATATTTCATCAATTAATTTGTCATCCGATTCTTACGTATTGGATTCGTGAATAAACAATTGTAGCTTCATCCCTATATGCGCTTTTCTTATTACGTGGATTTGCTTTGGCTATGAAAACTGGAGTACTACTTCCCAGCAGTACATTATCGTTTTCTTCTAGATACAGCGTATAGTTTTGATCAAAAGCTTTCAATTGCAAATTTGGTCGCGACGTGCGTGCGCGAACTCTACGTCCATCGGAAACATTGCGTGGGTCTAAGTGGATGATCTTTACAAGTTGGTAATCTAGACCTTGTACTGCAATAAGAAATAAAAGATGTAAGAGGTGTTTTTTTTTTAAATAAAAATTTTATTAATTTAAACATTTTTTAGTTATATTTACCAGCATCATGGTGAACGTTAAATACTGATAAAATCTCATCGTTTGTCATGTGTTCATGGAGCTAAAAATTAAAATAATTATAGCATAAGTAAATGTGTATTCATGAAAAATTTAAACCTTTTTGACGAAGCTGCTCATAATTTGATAATTTACCTTATCTCCATGAATCGACGAAATAAAGCATATAGCTAGTACAATTGATAACAACATTTTGGTTCAACTAAGTCATTCAGCTCCGACACAATCTGATCATTCGCGAAATAAAAGTATATTAATTAACAAGATATAAAGTTCCAACTAGCTTATTGCGTTTTTCTATTCTTTCGCTACAGGCTTACAGACAACAGATTTTAACTTTAACTGTTCAATCCCGGATCACGTCTATTATATACGAAAAAATATGTATGCATGATTTGATAAGCCAGAAATATTTGCTCGCTATAATACATCATGACGCTACGTCACTTATTGATCTCCAGAAAAATTAAATTTGCTCAGTATACATAAGGCAGGTAAAACAGATGTATTATAGTATCATAGATACTACGCTAAACAATGGTGGCGAGAGATTCTTATCAAATCGTTAGTGCTGAGTCGCAATAATTTATATCAATGACGTGTCGAATTATATACGTCATGCTTTTTACTTAAAATTGTGAATGGAAATTTTTTATCGAATCTTTGTTGAAATAGTAAGAAGAAAGTAAAATGAAGTGATTTTATGAATGAAAGAACCCTCAAAATATCATCATCCTAATTTTTAACGAGGTAGTTGCATACATTGCAACTGCCGCCTTGAGCATTAATATTTTCTTCCCACGTACCTGGAGCCCTATTGAGTGTAAACTCTTCGACATCCTGCGGCAAATCATGGTCGAAAAAAACCACGGGTTGGTGTACTACTGGTGGCGTTTGCGGCAGCGGATGAACATCTTTTTTGGCATCATTCTCCAAGTTATGAATTTTTAATAAGTGTTCGCGTAGATGATCCATTCTCGTGAAATCCTTGCCACAGTGCTCGCAAACATGTGGCTTCTCTTTCGTGTGCAAATCCTTGACATGCCGAACTAGCGAATCAGAGTGTGAATACATTTCGCCAAAGATAATAGTGCAGGAGAAGTCCTTTTCAGCTGTGAGTGCACAAGCATGTGATCCCTTAGACGCGATTTTTTGTCGCACAAGTAACCACGTACAGCCCTCTCAATCACAGGGAAAACCACGAATATTAGGTGATTAATATATAAAGTATTACGTGATACGTATGCTACATAGTACATACTCTGAGTATGTACTCTGTACTCGACAAGCCACAATGAATGTTCGAATGGGTTCATTTGAGGTTTAGTTTTGTTAAGCAAGATATTTTGCACTATTAACATGCTACTATAAACAATATCTATTAATTTATTTAATCAGACAGCATAACACAGTGAAATAAAAGTTAATGACTTGGTTCGGTCAAGTGAAATGAAGTGCAATGCATGAGTGTCATATAAAACTTTGTACAGATAGTAGAGTAGGACTGTATTAAATATAAAAAATTAAAGTATTAATCAAACCAAACTGATTTATTAGCTGGTGATTATCCTAACCTTTTAATCTCAAATTAGCGTATCCCTACATTTGCCAGAATTTTAAGCAGATTCTGCGCAGAAACTGTCGCCAGGCGCGAATTTTTCTGGGCTGAATCTGGGCCAAACTTAAATAACATATTTTCTACCAGGATTACGTGATAAATATATAAAGTAAACGTGAAAACTATATGTGGCTTAAACAAGTATTTTCTTTCATCTCTCAACAAAGTTCCTGGAAATTAAACTGCATAAGCTGTACATACATATTTGCATTTAACATAAGCAATAAAAACTGTGTTATTTACAGAATCTGAAAAATTTTGATTTTCGGAAAATCCTTTGCCGCGGACGAACCGATAGCGCAGGCCAGTTCTAACCACTGGTATTCGATTCCTTGCGAAAAAACTCACAAGGAATCGATTCGGTACTCGGACGTTGTTTGTATGCTCTAGGTCTACGTATAGGTAATTATAGATGGTAAAATGGATGTGTATTATATTAAAAACAAACTTGATCTTTATTAATTTATCACAGAGTTTAACAATTGCTACATAAACAAGTCAATTATAAAATATCCAACATTTTAACTGAAGCTCAACCTTCTAACCTTTTGTAACCAATGAAGTACATACAACGCGACATTTTTACGAAAAATTCGTCGTTACTAATATCTAGATCATTGCACTCGTAGAAAAGAAAACATAAAAAAATGTCGTATTATATATACATTATGTAATGTGAAGGAGCCTTGCTCTCTTAAGTTAATAATAAAATAATAAATCTTAAATATATAAAAAATACAAGTAGTATGCGGACGGACTGTGAAATGCTTGTCGGGACAATTCAATTATTATTTTTAGAAAAGTTTAAATCTTCGGATCAGTGGGTTGTATTTTTGCAAGAGTTTCGCTGATTTCCCAGAACTTCTTACCCTTAGCCGGGTCACTTACACCAGAAGATAAGCTACTCTCCTGTTTAAAAAATATGAGAAAAATAATTATTCATCAACAGTAATCAAAATCAATAATCTTTACAAACTGAACGTGTAAATTCATCAACCAACTCACCTTGCAATCGAGATAGTACTTTCCGTTGACTCCCTCGAGCTCATCGGAAACAGCCAGATGTATGGTGGTCTGTGCTCCTTGTTCAGGAGTCTTGAAGAAACCCTTGATGATGAGCTGCAGACCCCAAGATAAAGGTGCTGGTACACTACGCCAGATTCCACTGTCGATCATACCGGGATGAAGGCAGTTGGCAGTTACACCACTGCCCTCGAGTCTACGAGCCAATTCTAGGGTGAAAACGATGTTGGCGTACTTGGAGACGTAGTAGAGATAGGCAGGCAATGTCGTCGTTGGATTAGGATTGTTCAGGTTCAAAGTGGCGATGCGGTAAAGCTCGGAGGCCACTATTACGATACGGCTTGGAGTTGATTTTTTCAACAGATCTGTAAGAAGAAATGTATAGTTAAGCTGAGGAAAGATACCGTAGATGCGTTTGATCTACAGATCGTAGTATGAGTGTATTTTATTGGTATAGTCAAGCGCGAATGTGTAATTAACGTTTTTGCATACGGGAAAAACCTATTGCTTCAATATCGAGAAATAGAAGAACTGCACGTGTCATTGCGGTTAAAGCAATATTTTGTATTCAGAAACACCAAGATTTATAGTAAGAAACCTTTCAGTACAATATAAAACTATTTATGATACGAACTTTTTTTTTTTTAAACATACATTAGCGCTTCTACAGTAATGTTCCGCGAGTACTAAAAGAAGCAGCAAAAAAGTTCATTATACTGAAATGATCTACGTAACGTGCATATGCTGCACACGATGCTCATCAATCACAGAGCGCTACTCGTCAGCAGTCTACTGTGACTGACCCAGTAGCTCGTTAATTTACAAATCACGCGTCATAAAGATTTGCCAATAAGAACCATAGATACGACTATTTGTTTATTTTTGTTTTCTAAGAGGGACACTATTATAATTGCAAAATTACATCTTTCACTTAATAAATATATAATAAAAATATAAATAATTTACCAATAAGAAGATGAGTGAGGAGGAAAGGTCCATAGTGATTCGTAGCCATGGTCATCTCGAGTCCATCATCGCTGACCTTCTTGTTAAAGGTCTCGGCGGTTCCAGCGTTGTGTATCAAGACATCCAATCGACTTTCTTCGCGATTAACCTGGTTCGCGAAGTCGCGTACCGAGTCCAATGACGACAGGTCCAACTTGCGGACTACCAACTGTGTGTTGCCGGTTTCCTTTACCAGTTCATCTAGAATTTTAATTAATTGGTTCATTCGATGCTATAAGAGACTATTTATATGCTTGATTGTGATTGGCTAATTATTATAAAGTTGACTGGTTTTTGTCGAGTCAGAAGATCGTAAGTGGGTATAGGACTATAAATTGATGCTTTGGACAATCAATTTTTTTGTCATGCTTAGAATGGATGACGCTAAACACTTTCAGGTAATTTTCAAATAATTCTTCGAAATATGACAAAAACTCAAGGTTTTAAATTGTTTCTGCGTAATATGCTCCTTTATATTGTAATGGAAATAATTCATGTAATACACAAGTGCCTGATGTAGATCAGACAAAAACCACACAATTATTTCAAAACACTGCAGCATTCTGGGTTTATTGCACGACAAGCGATTTGCAAATACACAGATCTAAATGTCTAATTATATTCGAGTCGCGTCTCTATTCCGGATAAATTTGCAAGCGTCACAATAGGAATTACTGCATCGGCGGTTGCACAACCACAACGTCAAGTTTTTCCGGAAGTTTCTTATTGCTAAGAGCAGCTTCAAGGTTTCTAATTGAGAGCATTAATAAAAAAATCCAAGCGGCATCATCAAAAGTACGTAGGCTTTGCTGATTCTATTTTTAGCTACAGTATCTTATGAAGAGATACTGTTGATAAGAAAAGATCGATGATTATTTGTAATGGACTTCGGTTAAACGAGTATGTAAATATATAGTAATTAATGGTTGAACAATCGCAATTAGGCAGTAGAAAAATCCAAAACAATAGCAGTCGCAGCTCGATAGTGCAACATAAGTCTATTTGCATATTAGTGCAAAAGAACGTTATCAAAGCATTTGGTATCAAATCTCATAATTTTACTATCATCACAAAAAGTTAACTGTACATCATCGCTACATCGCATCTTTAAAGTAGCACAGCAGCTCATCTATCAAAACTGCGAGCCAAACTTTCCACAAACTCTCACAAGCAATATAATCGGCACCTCCTCCTAAACACGGGATGAATAAAAAAAAAACAGCAACTTACGCGCCTCGAAACGGCACAAGCTACACGCAGGCCTTTTTTTTTAATTTCCTGTCGACCGATGCTGCGGCTTTCTCTTTGAGAAGCCGGTGAGATGTATGCGCGGATCAACAAGCTTTCTATACACTTCGAGAGGGGATTCACGCGCAGATGAACGGTTTCTCTGGGAATTTCAAATTCCCTGATGCTCTGTATTGACGTTTTGACTTTTAAAGAGTCTTGATGGATCTTTTAAATTTAAATGTCTAATTTTATGGTACATTTATATCAATTGGTTGACCGACATGTATAATTATAAAATATTTCATTGATAAACTGTTTCTTAAATTCAATTATACGTTAATATAAATCATAAAATTTTACTCACCCTTGAGTTTGCTGGCAGCCTCGATATTCCTGCAAGCCATGATAATCCTTGCACCTCGTTTGGCAAGATCCCTGGCAGTTTCCCTGCCGATTCCGGAGGTACATCCAGTTATCAAGACAGTCTTGCCTTTCATACTGGCTTTGCTCTTGCAGACACCGGTGCTAAGATAGACGTAGAGCCGTAGAAGACAGAGCAGGAAAATTACACCGCCGATCAACAGGGCAGCTATCACCAGGAAGATGATCGAACACGACCAAATGTTCAGTTGAAAGCTTTGAAACATCGTGGACTGTCTGCGCATGCATCAGCGAGATGATCGGCGAGATTGATGGTATCAAATAATACGAAAAGAAGAGAAAAAATAAAATAAGTTTTGTTTGAATCGAAAGTGGATGAAAGATTTGTTTTTGGTATACAAAAGTTTGACGAAAGTTGTGAATGATATAGTAATGTGAGTACACATATATGAGTAAATAAATAACTACGAAAAATTTAGAAAACTTGAATTTTTAGGAACACTTTAGTACATGCATAAACAAAATTAGACAACATATAAATCTACGGATTGACTTAAATAAGTAAATAAAATTCAAGTTACAATAATAAATTACTATACTTATAAAATACACTACTACAATAATATCAATCCTCCTCACGAGGCTCACGCTAACCGGCAACTCATTCACTGATCCAAGACACGATTGGAAAACTCGTATATTATAAGCAAAGCCTGTATACACACTCCTAATTCTATCATAAAACTTTCCAAACTTTCTACACACACATAGATACACCAGTCTCTAACATTCAAGATCCGAGTGAAATACTCGATTATCTGTGTACGTGGATCTATAGGGATAATTGTGGGCACGAAGGAAAAGATCTCTTGCGCTACAGAGTCAAGGTGAGAGGCAAACCGGTTTCTCGTCTCTATAGTGTGTATATATGCGGACGCGATATACCGGTACACCGATTTCGGCTGAGGATCGTTTATGATTCCGAAGCTGTAGTCGTACGGAAGATACATCATGTCGATGTGGAGAAGGAATTTCACAGGAGCGTTTGAATAATTTTAGTGTATTTTTAAGAGATTATTTGGATTGTTCTTGCGTGTAAAAGTAGCGATGACTGCACCTTTATTGTTTAGAATTTATCGCTGAATTAATTTCTAATTCGCGGAGAATTGATTGCTTCTTTTTCTGTAGAATCTATTGAATTTTGAGTTAAACTTAAGCACAAGCGTTTCTATAATGACAGCTAAGTTATCTTTGGTATGCAAAAAAGAAATTCATCGTTATGGATCCAACGCTACGAGTACTAAAGTTTAATGACCAAGCAAAAGAGGAACATCATCATTTTCACGGCCACGAAGTTATTATTACTCGTTTAGGTATACTATGAATACACTTTCACACGGCTACTGTTCTGAAAAGCTACATTTTCTCTTTTGGATATATGTATTGTGAAATATAGTTTTTATACTTGTATTAACTTTTCTTAATAAGCACTCAAATTAGCGTGGACAAAATTACCCTATCAACATCATAATGAGCATGAAAAGGCAAATTAGCAAAGTTAGAATCGATTGTAAAACTAATAATGAAAACAATCGATAATTCTTCACAGCAGTCGTTTCCTCATCGTTGAAACAATTTTTCTATACCTTAAATACCACACAAAATCCATCTTTTCAAAATCAGCAAAAACAACGCAACAAACAAAAATCAAGCCACCGCCACAAGTTCACTCTCTCACATACGCACAGTAAAAAACCGAAAACCAGTTTTAAAAAAATGTTCCACATAAGGAGATATGACTCACGTATAGTAGATGCTCTCGTCAGGACGGCTCACGAGCGTCTGCCGCTGACCGGTCCACTGAGTTCACACACGGCTACCTTACGGTACCTCTCCTCGCGTCGAAAGAGAGGAGTATTACCGGTATCTTCGACCTGTAGCAGGGGAGACTGGGGCTATGTTGTTCGCGGAGCAATTTGGATAAACGTCGGAAGACGTTTGTCTTTGAGAAAATGTTAATATTATAAATTTTGCCGATTTGAGTCGTATTCAAATTTGTATTAAACTTTAAAATAGCACATTTATTGCGTATAAAATCTATAACAATTTTAAAAATATATGTCAGATACAAAACAGAATAAAGTCCTCGTAAAAAACAATATATCCCAATATATAATTAACGCTCAAAAATACTTTTTAATTTTCGAACCAAAATAACTAATTATATCTGGAATTTTTAACGATACCAAAGCTTCATAAAATAAAATAAAAAATCATTAAATCGATTTCCGATGCAAATAAGCGTAACAGCGAGTTCTGCCACTTAAATTTGCGTTCGCGGCCTTTTTCTCAGCTTCAGCGGATTATTTGGCGGTTGTCTTGCCGAGACGACGATGTTC
Source organism: Pteromalus puparum (assembly GCA_012977825.3). Taxonomy (NCBI): domain Eukaryota; kingdom Metazoa; phylum Arthropoda; class Insecta; order Hymenoptera; family Pteromalidae; genus Pteromalus; species Pteromalus puparum. Next base: position 42,027,769 of record CM053169.1, on the reverse strand, counting down.
GCGTCGTTTGTTGGCTGTGGCATCATCTCGAGCTGACTTGTCAACGTCGCGATCTTCATGTCCTTTAGCTTCATCGTACCTTCGAGAAAGGCAACTTTGTGACATAAGGTCTTTATCACGTCAGCCTTGACACGCAATTCTTCTAAGGCTTGGGAGTAGGAGTCACGGAGACGATCTTCTTCATCTAGACGCTGTTGCTCTGATTTGAAAAAGCATATATTTATTGTTGTAAATTTAGTGTTATTTGAAGAATGTGGATACATACCTTCCATATCATTGAGAGTTTTCGGTTCGATTTTCATTGATTCACTGGTTGGTTTCTTGGAGAACCATTTCCAAAAACAGATTACGGTGAGGAAGATTCCGAAAAGACTGGCGAAGAAATTTTTTATTCCCTCGTAGAATCTTATGAAAATAGACTTTTTGGCAGGCTGTTTGTTCTTTCTTTGAGATTTTGGTTCTTGGTGGTGTCCTAATGCTGTCAATCAATCGTACAACGTATTCAATGTTCTAATCAAACGTTATATCAATAAATAATTAAATAAAAACCTTACTTACCAGTCAGATTAAGATCAGATCTAATAACATCGGGATCCTTGACATTGATAGCCATCTGCTTATCGCGAAAATCCATGAGAACCTTCTCAATAGCACCAACTTGTGAATGTGCTAGTTGATCTATGGTTTCGGGGCTTAGATGCATGTTGATCTTTGCGAAAACCTTTCGGTTCAATGTGTTCCAGTTCTCCTTCTTGTTTTGAATGCTGTTAGCCGGGATGTAGTTGTGAGGGCTCACGAGGTGTGGATAGTAGAACTTCAGAATCTCGGACATTAACACTATTTTACGACGATAAAAAAAAAAGGTTACAATAACAAAGGCATAACACATCATAACCAAAATCGTACCGGCATCGGAAAAATCTCGAGCCAAATTTTTCGTGGTCTTAGATAGGGGAATCCCATCAATCCATTCGAAGATGTCCTCGATTCTGGCTGGGTTTTCGCTTCGGATAGATGCGACCTCGCACTTTTCCGACATCTGCTCCTCTTTACTCTGAAATCCATGATTCGCCACCATCCTCACGGTTTTGGGATTTGTTGGTCGGAATAATCGTTATTTAGAAATTAACGCGCGTGAATAAAGGTATCTTCAGTCGCATTTTGTTAACCTATTGACGTGTGAAATTTTTAGAGTTTGGCGTGTAAGATTAAAAAAAAAAATTATTCGCGATTGTGAGGTTTATTATTCTGTTATTTACGAGATGTAAATTGATTGGAAGTTTGCGAGGTTACACGAGTCACTTGTTTCTTATATGTAATCTTTAGTCGGCGGTTCTATTGATAAGTGTTCTATGCGTATATTTATTAGTAAAAACCATACAAAGATTGATTGAAGATTAAATTTATACATTTTTATTAAGTGTATTATCAAAGTGTAATATTATCTGGAAAATGAATCTCGTTTGATCTACTAACAGCATGTCCCAATACGATAAGTTTTCGTAGAATTTCATCTTGTGCATCTGTCTCAGTTGCTGTTTGTAAGACTCCAGGAAATAGCTCGCCTTTCGCACTGTTCGAACACTTTTAAAATTGCTGGTTTTTACTGACGATGTCGGCGCGTGGTGGCGCTTTTTCGAACTTTATGCTTGTTCAAATATTAGAATATTACCTCTCAATCTCGTATGGTAACTTAAAGTTTAAACTCGGTAAGGTAACAATTTATATATTCGAATCGTACATCGATCAGCCTACAGGTTGCGCTGAGTGTTAATTTACGTGCAAAAATAATCAAAAATTTCTAAATATTTTAATTCATCTGCACAAAAATAACTGACACGTAACTCATCTTTCAGGATTTCCATCCACATAATATAACCTCCAAACCCGTTGTTACCGACTGAAAATCAGTAGTAACGTCCTATCTAAAAAAGTATTGTTGATCTGCGACGACGCTGTCATACAGCTGAGAGCTGCTCGAAAAGGAAAGCAGCAGCTTTTGGATGTCGTGAGGAAATCTCGACGACAGGCCAGTGAAAATGTCGCTGAAAGTCGGCCAGCGGGTCGAGATCTCGGGCAAGGATTGCCAGGGTGTGATCGCCTACATCGGACATCCCTCTTTCGCGGCGGGCAAGTGGATCGGGGTGATCCTTGACGAGCCCAAAGGAAGGAACAATGGCACCATCAAGGGGCAGTTCTATTTTAAGGTGGGTTTTTCAGTTTTTTTTATAACTCGTTTTGATTGTTTTTTAGTGTCTTACACTTTGTTCATGATTACTTGATGCTGTTTTATTTCTCTAAGAATGTAGGTCAATACTGTGCAGATGACCTAACCTAAGGGCTCGAGTTCTTCAATGGTTTTTGTTTTGATTCTTTGTGTTTTAAGCTTCAAAGTGGATCACTTGTTACAAATGGCATAAAGTGACTTCTTGTTTTTTTTTTTCAGTGCACAGATAATCATGGAATGTTCGTACGTCAGACCCAATTGATCTTAATAGATGAATCGGGTAATCGGACAGAGCCTGTAAGTCCATCTTCTGCAGCTGCTAGTGGTCCAACAACGCCGGATGAAGCTGGAGCTTCCAGAGCCAGGAGTCGACTCACAAGGTATTTATTGAATATATATTTATTGAATCTAAGAAAAATAAGGATATCTTTCAACTATTAGAATAATAGAATATAATTATATTTATTATATCTTACTACATTTAGTTTCAAAATCCATGGATCGTATTAAAAATTTCATAATAGGTGTCCTTTGAATAATTCATTGAAGTGGGCTGATGAACTGTGGTGTACATAATATGTGCACTCTTAGGGTGATAATTTTAAAATATTTAATTTAACTATTAATTAAGCTTCATACAAATAAGTTGTTACACCCTCTTCAATGAAATAGGATCAGAGTTTTTTTTTCAAAATAAGCTTAACAAAATCAATAGGCTCATTTATCCATTTCACCTTAGTGCTGCTGTACGTCAGAGGAATCAGCCAACTGCGTAAGTTTTTTGATTAATTATACAATTCTCTTAAAGCTCTATGAAGTAACAAGTGTTTTACTCACTAATTGGCTGTAATTAAACAATCAAAATTAACAAAATTCTGATGTCTACGCTGCTTTACAAAGAGTACGAAGAAAAACATCGCCGGCGAAAGTTGTACAACAAACAGAAAAACTTTCAGGGTAAGAAGCTAAAAAGACATAAAACAAAAAATTAGGCGTGCTCACTGTTCACTACAAAATTTGCTTTTATCAATGCAATTCTAAAGGCTTTATTTGTGCTTGTGTTTTTTGTAAAGATATATAATAAGAAAAAACTAATTGGGTTTTTTGAAAGAATTACTTTGAAAGTTTTTAAATACACATCAATAGCTGTCAAACGTTTTTTCTAGTGTGTTAAGTATGAAACTCATAGTGTATACATCTCTTTCGATCACAATTCAAATCCTACTGAATGAACAGGTTTGTTTTGTATACAATGCAGTGATGTTTCTTGTATTTTAGCAGAAGAAAAGTCTCACAAGAGAAGGCTTACCACTTGTTTAGCACGTTATTTGGACTGTATTATCTGCGAAAATATATATATATATATATATATATATAAATATTGTAAATCTTCGAAAAATGCACGCTACACGCAGAATATGATTTGTACATTTTTGTTGCTGAATATGTTTTGGAAGTTTGTGTGAAAAAAATGTAAAATAGTACATATGAGAGAAGATTATGGTGATTTAATATAACTGATTCTATTTTATTTTATAAGTTATAATTAAGATTTTTATTTAAAAAATGGTACTTAAACTTTGTATTATTGTTTTTTTGTAGAATGACAAAGTGGAATAATACATTTCTAACGTAACTCTTTTAAAGTTATTTACAACATACTTTCTTGATATAATTAAATAGTTTTATGATATATTTTATTTCCATTTTGTCAAAAACAATAAATACATATCGTGCTTTAAAGCTTTAGTGATGTATTATCTACATGCATGCATTTAAAAATCTTAAAATAATAGTAAATAACATAATAATAAATTAATCAACCACTTGCAACAACAATAAATGGATTTTCATTAATCATCTCAAAATGCTGTCATTTTAACTTAAGTTGCTTCTCTGTTGTAAATGGTTTAAATCTTTCAATCACAAAAACTTATAATCTCTAATTTTCTACTATTGATTAATATTTCAATAACTTTATAAGAAAGTATTATAATGCAAAAAGAATATCAACACGGTTACCTCAAAAAACATTTTCTAAAATCAAGAGGCTAAACTGAAAATATCACCATAATCTCATCAGAAAATAAGAGCCTTAATCTACTAAATCACACTCTAAAAGGATCATAAATGTTTGTATGATTCCCAGCTCAAGGATGTCACTCGCAGGTAGCAGGACTCAGCTTGCTGCACCCAGTACAGAGAACCTTACCACCTTGGGAAGTTCTAGCCATGAACGTAAGGATGGAGGAGAATCTCACATTCCAGCACCAACAAGCACTAAACGTGCTTCGTTCGTCGAGGTATTAATCGGCTTTTTTCTCGAAAATCCATCCACTTACCTTTTCTTTTGTTTTCTTTTTGATAAGAATTTTCAAAACCTCATCACAATTGTTATTGTGCACTACTCAGATTTTTCCTAAGTGAGATTCAAATATAGAAATTTTTATTCATTTCGATGCAAATAACTTATTAAGTTAATTAAAAGAATATAGTTCTACTGAAATTTTTTCTATATTTGGATCTCACAAATAAAAAATATGACTACATAATAAAAATTGCAAGTGAAATTTTTTCTCCTGGATTTAAAGCTGAATTTTAAGATATTTACTATAAAGTGTTTTAACAGTTTTACATTCACCTTTGAACTCTATATGTTTCTGTTTTCTAAAGCATATCTCGGAAAATGGGTACCTTTATTTTCCTTTATTTTCTTTGCTTTTCTCTCAACTCGGAAAATACCGGCTTCTGAGAATTGCGAACGATTTATAATTCGCCAAACGGACTGACATGGACGATTGCACTGAATCTAGATCACGTCATATTTATTATTTTTCTTGCTCAGTGGCCACTTTCACATCTAGCAACAAGTTTTTTTTTGTTGAGTAAATTTACTCTCAGAGAGCCTTTATAACGATATCAGAACGATCTCGAAATATCACGCACCTCTGTGACTATTTGTGTTTTCTATTATATCTGTTTGTCTGTAAAAAATAATGCAAGAAAAGGCTCGAGGTGTCGGAAAGTTTGAATGTGGATATTCACATGGGAAAATATGCACATATACGTGTTTCAGAAAACCCCTAGCACGAGCTCGCCTCCAGGCAAAAAGCCAAAGGCCCCTGGTGATCACGACAATGTAATTAATACTCATTACTTGTACTGTTTCGGTTTCTATCTCCTATATGTTAATTTATACTTGTTTAATTTTATTCTTCATTTAACATCTAATCAGCTACAGAGATGGGCAGACTTTTTTTTTTGTAAATCGATATTTTTTTTAATGGTATAAAAATAATTTTTAAAAAGCAATATCTGTGAATGCCCAAAACTGCTCAGCTGTATCTGACTCGTCTTGTTGCTACTAGCTGTTTATCATGAGTTACTTTCATGTACATCATTGTAAACCCCTCACCAGTGTAACTATTTTATTACTTGCATCCAACTCTAATTAGTGGTTTTTGCAGCTGACTCTTTTTTGGCACACTCTCTGCTGCTCTCTGTTATAACATTAACAAAGTGAGACTCTTAATTCATACGTCATCGCCTCCATCATCTTCATCATATATTAAATCATCATCATAGTTCGTACCAGGCACTCGCTTCTTTGATATGTTTTTTTTTTTATATTGTTGTTGAATAGAATGACTTAGAAGAAAAAGAGATATTCAGCTATGGAAATAACTGTCAAATTTTGAAATTACCCTTAGTAAAAAAAAGGACTCATCAATGTACACATTTTTAACTAGGCAAAAATGTATATTTTCAATCTGAATATCTATTTTAGTGAACAGATTAAAAAGGTCACTAGGAATCCATAGGATACTAGGACTTAGAATAAATTATTACTACTCTGCCATGTACGAACTCCAATGGTTAAGAACGTTTTTGTGCAATGCCAGCATTAACACTGGGAGATCTCATTGGTGCGCAATTCATTACTTACCTAGACTCAAATATAATAATTCTGTTTTTTTTTTCACCAACTAATATGATTATTAAGCGATTGGCACATAATTGTTATTTGATGTCTGACATTACTACTCGACTAACCGTTTCTTATTTTAACTAACATAGAGAACGTTGCAAGAACTGAAAGTGGGTTTTCCAAGACTAACTTTTTATGTTTATAGAGAAAGGTTAAAGAAATGGTTACTAACTTGGTGAGTGACGTTCTCTTGAAGATAACTAAAGACCCTGATCCACCACATGAATGTACATAAACAATTAGATCTTAGAATAACATTAACAAGAAACTTAAAAGTTTCATTTCACAAAACATGTAAAAGGTGACACTTATTTTCAATGTCTTTTGATTGATTCTGAATTTACCTTTAGTCATTTAATTGGTAATCATTAAAAATAGCCTTTTATTTATCTTTCAAGTTCAACTTACTCAGAGATTGCACCTATTAAATTCTGAAATATTGTAGTCAGAAAAACACCTTTTACAGTTTAAATGCTGTAGACCAAAAAGTTTGATTGATTTAATTGCTTTGTAATTTCCTTTAGACTGGTTTTGTGGAAACTCTGAAACCCCAATTTGTTCCTGGCCAAGCAATGGGTACACAGTCCAGCACAATGGAGGAAAAATTGACACATCTGCAACTTGTTCAGGAGAATGAAAATTTGAAAGCCCAGGTAAAGAAATCGAAACTCTTCACTAGTAAAATATTCACTTAAATATTTTTAATCATTGTGTATTTATTTTGTAGATCCGAGATCTCAGTGAGAGAATTGAAATATTAAGGGTAAAGAGGATGCAGGATAAGGATCGAATGAAAGACTTTGAAAAGTTAAAACTTCAGCTGGAGCAGCTGATAGAATTCAAAACAAAAGTGATGGAGAGCCAGGTAAAATATTTAATTTTTCTGATTATTCTGTGCTTCACCAGAGTTATGTTGTTATACATCAATTGATTGTCATAGGCAAGCCTACAAAGAGAACTGCAAAGAGCTCGACAAGAAGCCAGAGATGCTCATGCAGCTCGGGAACAGTATCAAGATGAGATGGCAGATTTGGCTGAAACAGTGGAGATGGCTACACTAGATAAAGAAATGGCAGAAGAAAAAGCTGAAACCTTGCAGATCGAATTGGAACAATTGAAAGAGAAGCTTGAAGAGCAGACTTTAGATTTGGAAATCCTACGCAATGAGATGTCAGACAAGGTAATTTTACGCCTTGATTTTTCGGCTTTATTTGATTCCGATTTGTTTGTATTTAATTGATACGAGGAATCTTTTAATTATTGCAGATGTCTGGAGGAAGTGCGCCGACTGGAACATCAAGCTTTGAAGTAAAGCAATTGGAACAGCAGAACGCTAGACTCCGAGAGACTCTCGTTAGGATGAGAGATCTTTCGGCTCATGAGAAACACGAGTTCCAAAAATTGCAGAAAGATTTAGAGCAGAAGAAGTCTGAAATTCTAGAGCTTAGCAGAACTAAGGAGAAGCTTTCTGCTCGCGTCGAGGAAATGGAACATCAAATTGCTGATCTTCAGGAACAGGTAAGAATTATGCCTCGTACTTTTTTCCTGAAACTTTAGTGAATAATGCAATATTGAATATAATGCACTATGCGATCAAAATTTAGGTCGATGCTGCATTAGGTGCTGAGGAAATGGTTGAGAACCTCGGAGAACGTAAGATGGCTTTAGAGGCGAAAGTAACCGAGTTGGAAGAAGCTGTAACAGACCTTGAAGCTTTGCAAGTACGTATTTTTTTTCTTTGAATCGTGTCAATATGACATAAATTAGTCCATAACGATAGAAGAAATAGTACTTCAATAACTTTATTGAAAACGATACTCCCTCACATTCTCAAATTATTTCGGAAACTTATTTCATACCGCTGATGCCCAGCGGCGGTACTTATCAACTTTACACGCAACTGCGCATTATGGGCTCTCGGACAATAATAGTAAATTCACTCTCTGCTTCGCTTCAGGACATGTCGGATCAGTTGGCGGAGTCGTCGAAGGAGCTTGAGATGGAACTTCGCGAGGAGTTGGACATGGCACTTGCCGCAGCACGTGACGCCCAGCGTCAGCGGGACGCGGCACTCGAAACTTTATCCGATCGCGAGATGACGATAACCAAGTTCCGAGAGCTAACTCAGAAGTTGCAGGAACAATGCCTCGAGTTGCAGCATCGCCTACAGTCAAGCGAGTCCACTAATACGACAGCTAAAGGTGAGAGAATAATGCGACGATTGCTCTTGGGTTCGAGGGTCTGCTTGTTTGAGATCACTTGATTATTGGAATAAGCAATCGAGGAGGATCAAAATTATATTGATGGAGTATTTCTCATTATTGTATCATGTATTAATGATTTGCAGGCACGGAACAGCAACTCGCTGAAATTCTGGATTTCCAAAAGACATTCGCCGAGACCAGAGCTCAAACTAAAGCGGTAGACTTAGAATTGAGACGGCTGGATGCCGAGGAAGCGCGAAACCATGTTAGATATCTGCTGTCGTTTATGCCTCCGGCGTTTATGAATCGTGGTGGTGATCATGACGCGATTCTGACGTTACTATTTATACCGAGGATGATTCAGAAAACGGAAATTGTCATTTCTCAAGTGCGCGATAAATACAAGTCCGTTGAGAAAATCGATAGGTACTATTTCTGTTATAATATTCATTCAATCTGTCTAGTTGTACAGAAATTTAATTAGCATACTCTTCGACATTTTTAGGGCTACGATCGTCAAGGGTCATGCCGTAGCTCAAAGCGCCTTCAGGTCACGTCTCTGTGCTCATATGTATGCCTTGCAAACTGCTCTTGGTAGTTTCGAGTCTGCTCTTAGTGTTTGCAGTTCAGACAATATGCTGAAAGTCGGTAGTGCCTATCCGGAAATGGCTGCACAGGAAAAATCCGTGGACTCGTTGATCGATTTGGCGAAACGTGATCAGCTCGACGAGAATTTGTCGATGGAAGCTATCGAGAGGTGCTGCGCCTACTTCTGCACGATTTACGGTATATACTTTGGCGAGGAAGATGTTACGAATCAAGCTCGACTCGTCGTCAATGGTACCAGGTGAGAAGATTTCTAAATTTCACTCTAGTTTACGATCCTAATAAACCAGTGAAAAAAGTCGCATTTAGTCAGACATCACGTATGCTTCAAAGAAATATTCCCATATTTTTTAGGTGCTTGGGAAGTGCGTGTGAGGTACTTACAATCGAAGCTGCTACTATCAAGAACCTGATTGACGGTGAGCAAGGTGACATGGGTCTGTTATGTCAGCACATCGAAACTGTTTGCGAGGCTGTGCAAAATAATCTGAAGTCGGCACGACGACGCGTGCCGCGTGAATTCCTAACTGCATCTTCTCCCAACGAAGCTAATCTTGGCCTCGACAAAGACTGGTACGAACAGATAACCACCTGCTATCAGCATGCTACCAAGCTGATGAGGACGCTACAGGACCTGACAAAGACTGCACTTCAGACCATTTTGACCAGTGGAGGTGAGTTTTTAAACATATCACAGCGATTCAGATGTTTTATTTGATAATAAACGTAATGATTTGCGCAGATTTAGATACGGGTTTGGGTTCTGCGAAATTAAAGGAGATGGCGGCGAATTCGACAGAGAAGATCTACGATGCCGATGACATTGGTGCGATCGCAACTATGAAAGCTAGTTTGGCTGTGATTCAAAAGGCGGCTGTGAATCTTGCCGAAAAAATGGCTGAGTGCGAAAATGAGTTGGCTATGACCGGCACAACTCACCGGAAGCAGGAGAATTCGGAGGAAAACAGTCCTATTTTCTTGCGCGCTCAAGCCACTCGTAAAGAGCTCGAGGAAACGAAAGTCCTCAGCAGGTTAGCATACGTGCCATACTTCGTGTCACTTGTCTTCATTTTTATATTTCTTGAAAACCTCATTAAATGTGAAAAATGTTGTTTTATTTTGAAGGAAACTTGAGGCGAGAGATAGCGACATACGCGAGGCTAAATTGGCCCTTAGAGAAAAGCAAGAAGAACTGTCCGAGATGATCTTGAGAAAAGAATTGGCTGAAAAACGTCTCTCTATTCAGCAGCACGAGCACGAGCTAACCATTGAGAAACTTAAGAGAAACTTGGAGGAGGTTCAGACTCAGTTGAGAAGAAAGGTAGGCATTTTGATGAAAACGAGAGAGTGTGTTCCAAAAATAGAAAATAGAATATTTTTGATAAATTAATCTTTTAAAATGAAATTGTTTGTAATGCAAATCAAATGGGTAACAACTTTATCATTATCCTTGCAGGAAAAGGAATTCGAGGAAACCATGGACCACCTGCAGACAGATATCGACAGCCTAGAATCGGAGAAGGGCCAGCTCAAAGAGAAGCTGAAGTCCATCGGCAAAAAGGGAGGCGTTCCTTCTACGCCTGGAGCCGATGGTGCCGTGAGCATCGTCAGCACTGGCTCCTCCGTACCTGTGGGAGCTCCTATGCAAGAGGGCGCGTTGCACGAGAAAATCCAGGCTTTGCGCGATGCTTTGAAGGATGAGGCTCGACAGAAACGTGCGCTGCTTAACGAGAATCTGCAAAAGAAGCTGGATTCATTGCCGCCGTTGCCTAAGTTTGACGCCAAGCCCGAAGAAGATCCGAAGATCAAGGAGCTGCTGCAGAAGAAGAACGAGCTGATGAGGGTAAGTTTATGTCTTTCGATTTCATGATATTAAAGGATAGAAGACTAAGGTATAATTTATAATTGCATTTAATAGGAAGCCAAGAAGCTCACGTTCTTCCCTGTGGTCCCGGACTTGACTGGCAAGAAGCTATTGTTAGCCACTGAACAACCCGTGCTAGAGAAGGCTTTACCTGTCTACAAGCTACTGGAGAGGGAACAGCGTCTGAGAACGCTTAAGGAACGCGTTGATGAACTAAGTGTACGTTTTTCAAAGCTTTACTTATTACCTTTTTGAAATTACGATATTCTAAAGTGTTTTTGTATTTACAGTCACAAGTACGCGAAGAGACGATCAAGCGAACTTACGGTGCACAGGCTCCTGCCCAGTTTGCGGTGTTCCCGGCAAGACACATCACCGCCGCCATGAGAGGACTCTCTGAGCCTGTAACTGCCGAGATCTTGATACCACACAAGGGCCCTTCACAGGTCATCAATATACCCGTGGGTACGCAAGAACTGCGAAATGTACACATGCTGCTATCGTATTAAAGGAGAAGGAGAGAGAGTTTTTGGCACTGTGTAGCGAATGTTACGAAAAGTATTGCGTGGGATAAAGTTCTCAATAATTAAAACGTGCGTCAAGTTAATACGTATCAAAACTAAAAATTAAATCTTTTTAAAGCTTTTGTAAGATTAATTTTTTAATTGCACGATTCGAATTCTCAAATGATGGAGTTTTGATGTGTATAAATATTAGCGTACATTTTAATTAAAAGTAATTTACACGGAATCATAGTAAAGATATTAATCATTTGCTTTGAGAGAAAATGAAAGGGCTGCTTTGCTCCATGCTTTTCTTCAACTGTATCATATTATAAGTATACATATGTGGCGTTATTTTATATTGGCGTAAGTAATATTTCGAAATTTTGATTGATTTAATCAGACATTGGTAATAGTCTGGTTAAAAAGCCTTTTTTTATTGATATTCAGCTTTTTGGAACCCCCGTAATTTTTTCGACAAACTATATAATTTTAAAATAATATAAAAATGGAAATAAATAAAATGACTTCAACGCACAAAACAATATTTACTAATATTGGTATTTGTCAGAAATATACTTGTTCTTCTTCTACTACTCTGTTAAATTAAAATACGTAAAGGTTAAATCGATCAAATTTCGATGATTTCTTTCGCATAAATTGTATATAGGATGAAACTGAATATAATGGAAAGAAACCGTGCAATGAACATCTTTTTTACTATCTCAGTTTTATTTTCAATTTTATTTATTATATCATTTTTCGCGATGCTACGGCGATGCAGTTCGAACAAAAGCTTCGCTGTGTCCCTCGTCGCAGCATCAGAAATGCAATTTTACAACGCGTACAAGATTTTTTTTCATTAAGTCGATACACCTCGATAAGCTCGATGAGAGTGCTTCAGTGATTGTTCTAACTTCGTTACAGATCATTTGTAAATGTATTTTCTTTTTTGTATTAACATCGGTAATAGTTTCGCTTGTAACTTATGTCACGTTGTACATAAATGCTGTATGTTAATCATGCAAGTTGTACGGATGATAATAAAACAATGGTGATAAATACTCAACATTGATGTTTTCAAGTTTTATAGTAGTAAAAACTTCCACGGATTTATTACACCTGTTAACGAACGCAAAAGCATTATTCGCGTGGCTTGCTCTACTTATTTTAAACTTATTAAACGTACGAATCCAATACGAATGTACATACAAGTATTTTTATATAGAATTACCGCAATAGTTTGGTATCGCAGGTATTTATAAAAGATTTTTGGTGAGAACTATATATTATCAATATTATTGTTATTTACACACATTGCTTTTTTATAAATGAGAAATCGTTTTTCTTTTCAAATATTTGAAAACTTCGCAATTAAATAATCATTATACCAAGGATTAAATTAAACGTAACAATCTCTAATAGAAAAATATAAATTATTAATAGTCTAACATACAATAAATATAACATTCTAATACATAGGTATATTAACATCTGCTTAATATATGATACATTAATAAATTTCTTACTTTTCGATTTAAATTTTATCGTTACATTTCTTTCGAGATCTATTTTGCATTTTCTGTAGCACAAATTTTCACTCGTGAGAATCAAGGTAATTTATTGTTCGAAAATTATCGAACTTGCTCAATGTATAACGGGATTTATATACTGTATATATCAATAAATCTAAGAGATCTGCTATAGTTTTAAAACAATAGTTAGGAAGGTTGTTGAGTCAACTTTTTCATGCATAAAATTATTATTTTCAATAATGTCAGCATAGTAGAGTATTATATAAATTTAACATAAAACCTTAATTGGCCTTTTGTAGTCGATCTTACGATTTGCCTACATATTTTGCAAGATTGAACATTATCAATGATTTAATAGCTGATCATCTGCATATAGAAATCTGTAATTACGTATAATATTTACACTTCTTTCCATCAACAAATAATGAGATTCTCAGATAAATATCAACCGTCTCTTGAGATGCAATTCAACTACACTAGTTAATAAAGAAATGAGTAAACTTAATGTTCTCATGCGCGTCTAACGAATAATAATATTCTTTGGTTTCATCAGACCATAAATTACACTTCATTGTCATATGTTCTCATATTACATAGTTAAAGTATATCAATAGTTCGCGAACTCTACGTTCATAAAGTATATCAACCCAAGGCAAAAAGGTATACACGTAGGTATATATATACCAATTATCATCAGAAATGTCCGATAAAAATCATCTCCAGTACACGTCTTTATCGAAAAAATGATGAATCACAGGTGTTTGCGCGGTGTGTACACAATTAAATTTGCGTTATTTACACGAGCTTCTTATGTTAGCACTTCGTCGTCTCGATTTAAGCGGAACAATTCCGAGTGGTGTAAGACGAGCGAAACTCACGGCGTAAAAAGAGTAAAGAGATATATTATTATAATATAGCGCAGTATGTAGTCCTCAGTCGAAGGAAAAGGAGACGACTTGGGTGACGTTGACAGGGTTGTCTCACGTCCTCGAGGTCTGGCGCCTCCAACTGGGCGGTGCACCCTGGGGAGCACGATCCGCTGCTGGATTGTTCGAGTCGAAGCGGCCGCGAAGACACTTGCGACAGGTCAGGCGCCAAAACGCCATGCGAAAGTCGGCCGAGTAGAAAGCGTAGATGAACGGGTTTATCGCTGAGTTTATCCAGCCTGTGGTGTGCAAAAATTTTTTAGAACATGCTTTCATTGTTAAATATCAGTAATTGGGATTTATTGCTGTTTATGTTTGTACTGGACGCTTTTGTGCTTTGATTCCCTCGGGAAGTTATAAATAACATGTTGTAAATTTTTACAGCGAAAAGATGGATTTTTGTTTTCGTCCGAAAAGTTTTCGGAGTAAGATCTTGATTTCAATTGTATGCGTGAAAATTATTAGTAAACTGTAAATGTTAATAGTTCTCGGAAAGGATAGTAAGTATTATGAAATAACGAAAGAATCAAGAATAATTCGTCCCGCCAAATCGCCTTTGAAAAATAAATCTGTCGCGCAGGAATAGCAAGCAAATTCGCGTAGCAAACTAAATCAAAAACTCCTTTGCGTAGCGAAATCATTGCACTTAGCTCCTAAACTTTCATCGCGGTATATATATATATGTATATACCCAGAGTAGACTTCTATATGTCCCGAAGTTCACGCGCCCGTGTAATATAAGACCATCAGTGGGAAATTTCCTTGCGTAATAGAATTTCATCTTTGACGCGAGATCAGTTATAAATCATCCGACTGTTATCTGCGGCATTTCGGGGTTGAGATTTACGGCCGCTTATATATATATATATAGCTATATACTCTCTTTCGCGCAGGTCTCGAAAAATGAGATTTATTAAACAGGAATGTAGTTCTCGCAGTAGTTGCAGCGTAGGAAAAGTTTGGCGTGTTATTGCCGGATTTGTTGATTCCGCGCGACAGGTCCGAAATTAAGCTTGATTAATACATCAATAACGCGAGCTTTCGAGGGGCTTTAACTCGATCAGCCGAGGCGTAATTATTCTCATCAGAGGATTCTGGCGGATTATGGCTCTTTCTCTACTCTCCCTATTTTTTTCATTTGTCCCCGAAGAACTTTTTACTCGCAAGATTCACTGCCGGACTGAATTATTAGGGTGTTTCGTGTCGGATTTGCCGAGGAGTTTGATAAATCGTGGATTTGTAAGTGAAAAGTGTTTTTCCGAGCTTATCGAGATTTGAAGCTTTTGCAATACATGAAATGAATTCTTTTTTCTTTGAGTAAGTATTTAAAAACGATAAATGCAGTAAATAAAATTTAAATCAAATGAAATTTTAATTTTTCATATAAAATCCTTACCAAGCCAAGTAAGAAACGGCATGAGGTAATCCGGCATCTCTCCGGGTACGAACGGCGTTGCTAAATATAGAAGAAAAAAGGGTAGCCAGCAGAGTACAAAACCACCAACAACGACAGCCAAAGTTCCAGCCGTTTTGGTTTCCCTCGTCACCCTATTGATGCAGCTGTGCTGATGACTTCGCAGGGTTCCAGTTCGCGCAATCGGCGTCTTTCGACATGGACTGGCATGTACCTCGGGTTCCGGTACCTGTAGCGCAGCCATCGTCGCTGTGGCCGATGGTGAAGTTTGTTGTTGCTGCTTCGTACTGTCTTGGGCAACGTCGCTTGCTGTACCTTCGGATACCGATGCTGTAGACAATCGTGAGGCTAACATCGTTCGGGAGACGGCTTTCGTTGGGCCCTTCGCTCGGTCTGCCGCCTGTGGGATTTTGAAATATAATTGTGTGATTATTTTTAATTTAAAAGATTGATAATTCCATTTCATCATGATAAAATTAAAAATTTTAGAGAGATTTTGCTGCTGATTCCTTTTAAACCTTTTCAGGCTGTTTTTTTTTTTTTAATTTAATGCAAAAAGCTCTTAGATGTGTAATTTTCAAGAATTTGAGCTTCTTACGTTTTTAAAAATATTAATTAAAATAATTAAAATCATACATAAGAATGACAGTGGTAAAATAATACACTTTGACTGGCCTTTTCCCTATCGCTCGAACTTTACGACTTTAATCTCTAGCTAGCGACACTAGGTTGCGCACGTGCTTTTTCTTATTTTCTGAATCACATTCTGCGCCAAGAAAGTACTTATAGCAGCGAATCACTGTCAAAACTGCCTTGTTTGGCTAGTTATTTGAACCATTCATACTATAACTGACTGAATCATTCATGCTATAACTGCCGCATTAAAAGTAAAAACTATTTATGGAGATACAATTTTATTTAAGAAAATAAGAAAAGTCATTTGCTATATACTTTATTTTTATTAATAATATTACTTGAAACTACAATACAATATATATATATATATATATATATATATATATATATAAGATTGTGACTTTTAGCCCTTAAATCAGCCGTAAAATGACACACCTTTAGACTGACCTTTCCCCTATTATCTTTGAGACTTATATAGGATACTTTAATAGTTCAGGGTAAAAAATTTACAATGCGTCATACTGAATGATATTGGTATTCCGAAGCCAGCAACTGTTCGCAAATCATTTCGGAAATATCCTCTCCCTAGGTCTATCAGGTGCGTTGTCTCCTCGGCGAACTCCAGCACATAAGAGCCGGTGTTCACCGCGGTATGGTCCTCTACCGGTGGCGTTCGCAGCAATGGATGATGACCAACTTATTGTTAGCCTCTCCCTGCGTGCCTAGGCCCACCGGGGGCGTTAAAACCTTGGTAACTACCGGCACATTGCCAGTGTTCACCACGGTTTGGTGCTCTACCGTTTGAGGCTGCTGATGGCTGATGGCATGTTTTTTGAGACGAGTAATTCTCTTAAAAACATTGTCACACTGCTGGCATGTATGTATAAGACACCTCGTGCATGTGTTGTTCATTCAGATGCCTCTCAAGCGAATCTGGGCGTTTGAACCTTTTCTTGCAAACCTTTCCAAGTGCACGGCAACTTCTTTTCACTTGTGTGCACAAGTATGTGTGCCTTCAGACGCGATTTTCTGTCGACCAAATAATTGCAGTTTGGGAAGGGACAAGGATGAGATTTTTTTTTATAGTCCTTTACGATTCGCTTACTATTGACACCTTTGCGAGCCATCGTGTAATTAATATGATAGATATGAAAATTATATAGAATTTATATAAAATTTGTATAGGATATATGTAGAATAGATAGAATAGAATACAAATTTGTTGCCACAATCCTCCCAATTGCAAGAAAAAAGCCTTTCATCTGTGTGCTTACACAAGTGATACTTTAGGTGCGATTTGCTCAGGTAGGAGCTGCCACAATCCTCGTAGGGACCAAAAAATATGCCTTTTCTGATCCATCTTCCCTCGAGATAAAAATATTAATTCGGATACTTGAAAATTCGATTATCTTTGACAAAAAACTCGACAAAAATCCGAATAGGGTGAATTCGGCTACAGCAACGTCGTCCTCGCTAACGACCCGCGGAGAAAGTTACGCAAGAGTAATCTGTATACGCGGTGCTTCCTCGAGAAGCGAGAGAGAAAGACACCTCGTCCGGATATATGTATCTTACATGACACAAGCCTAGGATAGGTGTGTCTATAATACTATATCCTCGATAAATTTTCAAGGAGCCTGGGAAGCTATTTACTCTGAAAGCAAGATGTCTTTGTTGATGCACACCTGTTACTTACCGAAGATTAGTTTTTTTTGTACTTTTCTTTGATCTCACATTTTTTCTTTTGAAATTCGGAGTGTCACCCTCGAGTCACGTTGAATAAATAATGGTTAAAGATCTTAGATACCGGGGGTCGACACTGGATTTTCTAATGTCGTGCGGCCAAAAGCGACTTCGACGAAACGATATTTGCCAATCTAATAAAACGAATCATTTATTTAAAATTTTTTTTCGGCGTTATATTTACTTTTCGATTTACTAGGATGTATTTGCTTTGCTGAATCCAAAACTTTTTAGAAGTGTATGTGAACGTGCTGTTCACTTATAATACAAACTATAAAGCTTCTAGAATATTTTTCAAGCTATGTTTTTGTGTACTCAATACAAATAGCGCGATCGAAAATTGAAGAGTTTATAACTATTTCTGCCTTTGATGAGCTTCTCTTTCGTACGTTTATATTTGTACTTTACTTCTATATATTTCATTTTTTGCTGATACGGATCGAATATTTACTTCCGTTTTTGTGCGTATACATGCAAATTTAATTAGTACTGGCGTTTTATTGCAAATTAGAAATTTCTAAAACAGATAGAAGTCCTAAACATCCATTTCGTTTCTAAGAAAACTAAACTGATCAAACCAAGTATATTAAAAAAAAAATAATTATAGGTATTCAATTAAACTGTTCTTTCAATTACATAAAAATTAAGATCATATACATCAGTTATCAATCAATTTAGTAATAATAGCGGCTATAATTAACTACAGCAGGCTATGACTATGAGCATGTCGCACTGTTCAGTCTTTGATCAAGTTAGCTCTCCTCTCTCTCTCTCTCTCTCTCTCTCTCTCTCTCTCTCTCTAGATAATATTGATCTCTAGTAAAGAGTAAATAACTGCCTAGGTCAATATAGTTAATTAAGGCAATTTCACTATAATCGATGTAGAGAGGTACACCTTAGAGTTTGTATACGTTAAATAATTACACAATTAAAATCAATAACCAGGTTGAAGCACATTATACATAGTAAATATATATTTTTGTGCATACATTAAATGAGTTCTTTACAATATACAATACGAAAAAAAAAATCATTCAGTTTAATTCCTTGACATTTTAGCTGTGCAAAAACAAAAATAATAACACCCTTGTAACTCACCCCGGGATCCCCGGCAAATCCCCCCTTTCAAGGCTATACCTCGCCACTTACCGCGTTGAAGTGTCTTCTTTGAGATCTTCGATGCGCCCTTGGACAGTTGGTCGATTCTGATAGCAAAGACTTCTGCTTATCACCAGCAGCTCCTCCGCTGTTACCTTTGTGATACTCGCCGGTACTGACGGCGTCGGTCGACTCGAGGCTCCGATGACGTTTGGCGATGACGCACGAGATGCGCCCATAGACGTAGAGCATGACTAGCATCGGCAGAAAGAAGCTACCCATTGCTGAGAATATCACGTACGACGAGTCCATGTTGTAGGAACACTTTTTCTCCGTTTCCACAGCGTTACGGGCACGTGGAAAGCAGCCCAAAAGAGGTGGACTGGTTATGGCACCGGCTAGGATCCAGACAACCACAATCATCAGACCAGCTAATCGTTTGCTGCGACGGCGCCGTGAATAGATTAAGGGCTGAGTCACAGCCAGATACCTGCAAATGTTAATTTATGATATTTGTATATTAAAAAAGACAGACAAACATTATTTTCAATCGAATTACTTGAATTTTCTGAGCCGATAACACAAACGTTTTTTATCCTATCTAACTTGTTTCAGTTCCGATTAAACTAGCTTTTTGTAATGCGCGCATATTCCAAGGCAAAATTAAAATAATCATAAGCATTTAATCTAAATAACCTGGAAATAGCAATTTTATTTGAAAATAAAAAAACCGCTGCCAAGTCCTTGGCACTTAGCTTCCTCCTATTCCGTTTTTTGTTATTGTTTTAAATGTAATAGTAGATTGTGCTAACGCCAATATGTGTTACATGACGATAAATACAATCGTATTTTGACAGTGCACTGTACCAAAAATTGTAAAATTATACTCATATATTAAATAAAATATAAATAAAAGTAAAAATTTAACTGGTGTTTAACCTATCTTCCCCACGCCTCTGTCGTGTACGCTTGATAGTTTTTTTGCGTATTTTAGACTGTAAGTAATGCTACCAACTGCGCGTACAAGTTCGCACACAATGAATATTAGCACAAGTAGCCGTTATATTCAACAGTACAGTGGCCGGATACAATAACTTTGCATTGCGCGCTACAAATGGCCGCCGATTTTAAGTACGAAAAATGCTTATATCGTTGCACGATCTGGAACCCTTGATCAGCAGCCACCCGCGCCGCCAGCTCAAGATTAGCCTGGCTCAGCGCCGTTAGTTCAAAATCAGTTTGGCCCAGTGACGATAGTTGCCATTGCAACGTCTGAGAGGATCATAACGCCAGAAGACTTACATATTATAGACATTTTTACCATTCCTGAATTATTGCCGCCCGCGCCTTCGAGTTCGACATTATAATTTTCGACGATCAGATTTAAGTATTGTAATTTTAAGTAAAATAGTAATAGTAATTTTAATCAAAATAGTATATAGCAAAAAATTTTTCTCATATATTCTTAAATAAAATTATACCTTAATGCATGTAAATTGCCCTATATCCCCATAAATAATTTTTCCGCATAACACACTTATAATGCGGCCTATGTCGGTCTCAAGCCCGAATAAAACGTAGAGAGGAGGTGCTGTTGTTTTACTATATAAAATTATATCTTTTCAAGATCGATTAGCCGTGATCAAACCCCGCTCTCTGCCGCTCACCGTCACGAATTCCAGATCACTTCAAAAAGACAGTACGTCAGCTCGTTTGGACATTTAAGTGAAGGGGAGAGAAAAGCTCACCTGTCTATGGATATGGCGCAGAGGGAGAGTATGCTGGCCGTACAGAGAAGGACGTCCAGCGAGACCCAGGAATCGCAGAGAACTTCACCAAGCTCCCACGTACCGCCGTTCAGCTGTGGAGAAACATCAGAGGTTGGTTTGCATGACAAAGTGCGTAATTTAAATTCGCTTTTGATTAGGCTATCAAGACTTCGGCGGTGGATTTACATTTCTTCGGAGCTTGTAGAATTTTTTTAGATTGGTTTAGTTTGTATATGGATTATTTTATACAACTACGTGATAATTTCAAAAATGTTCACGTGTTTTGTATTTGAAAATATCATTTATTAAATTTTAGTAAATCTAATAAGAAAGTTCGTCCTGAACTTGTTCATTAGTGCGGCTCGTTACGTGAAAAATTCATGCATATTTCATCAAGCTCGAATATTCTGAAAATTTTCGCTGTTGAGTTTAGATTACTTCGTGTTTACTTTCAAGAGAATCTCTCTTACAAGCGAAGGATGAAGTATCAAAAGCCTTTAAAATTATGAAACTGACTGTAAAATATTGTACAGACATTCCTCTAGTATATTATGATACAAAATGTCTACCTATTCTACAATTTTTCTTTATGTCCAAAAAGAAAAACATCAAAATAGATTGGAGTTAATTTTTTGACGTTAATCATGGAATACGAGACGTGTGCCATAATCAGACTAAAAGCATCTTAGCCTCATCTAAAATTATAGAACCAGAATATTTCAGATACGTCATTTCACGCTTCGACGTCGTACCCTTAAATTTTTTATCTCTCCACGGCGCACTGTCTCTTATAATAGAACCAACCACGTCTGTACTTTTTCGTATTTTTAATCCTTACATTTTCCAGTGCTACAAAAAAAACGCATCTCGATTCTCCTCTACGTGTACACTCTCAAAAACAGCAAAGCCACGTAAACACAGGCAACAATGTCAAATTCCAACTGTACCTTATCTAAAACTACACTTAGCCCCGTATGTTTATACTCAATTCCTGACTGTCCTATCTCGCCTTCACACGTTCCCAGGACTCTTCGATCGTCGCACACAGACATATATACATATATATACGCATACGCACAATAGGACCGAGTCTCTTGAGAAGATGCACGGAAACACGTGTGTATCGCTTTAAGCATCTGTTTCAACTTTCATCTCGGCTTTTTCCGCGCTGGAGAATTCGCTTTTTTTTCGGAAGCGGCTGCGTTTTAAAGCGGAAAGTCGTTATGAGAAAAGTTTCATGCATGCGATGCTCTTGTTGGAGCTTTCCTCGCGTTTTTGAGTGTTATGGTAATGCGTTCGCTTGAGCGAGACGATTACAACGGTTGTAGGGATTTTTTGCGGGATGTGCGCTTTTAATAAATTGAGGTCTGTAATTTCGGAAAGATATGACGAGAGTTGGAATATAAATACTTTTAAAATGTTAGATGATAGCGGAAAACTGTGAAAGGTTTTGATAAAGTATTTTTCAGCATGATAATTCAAATCATGTCTGAATTCGCTAGAAAATTTCTCATTTATTAATGTAATTTTTTATGTTTTTTTTTTTTCTTACGATTCATACGGCGATTTCTTGATAAAGATCTCACAAATCGTAGGTGTGATCAGGACTTGACTTGATTTTAAAAATAATCTGAGCGAAATTAAATCATTTGAAAGTCCCGAGCATGATTTGATGGTACAATGTTATTCTGGTTTTTTATAATGAACGTAGCGACGATATTTTATCAGGTGAACCATCGTTGACGTTATGAAAATCAATGAGTACAAAATTGAATCTCAAGTCGTTGACTTTGCATTAATGCATCGGTCAACGATGAAATGTTCAAGCTTTTCGTTATGCTTCCATCGAAAGCTTGATTCGATGATTTATTCCACGTTCGAAATACGTTATTCTTAGAAATGTCGCAGTGTCCTATAATTCAAAGAAAGTTTCTTAAAAATTTCTCACGTACATCTTTAATTAGATTATAATTAAAAACTTCTATTTCAACGGCTAAAAATATAACGACCTACATTTTTGAGACTAGCGCAATTTGCGTTGCTAATTAGTGTTTTCGCCGCAAAACTAGCAAAATTACATACTTCAATTATGTAACCTTGCCACATGACAATGAGCCATTCTATTTTCTTCAGAGTTTCAAATTGGACTCTTACATTTTATAATATGTAAGCTACATATTTCAATCGCACAAGCATCTCAGTGCTTTCTTATTAAAATCACGTATATACTGATATCAAAATAGCATATAATGATTACCTTCACACAGCAATGATAATTTGATCTTTTTTATACCAATTTGAGCTAAATATAAAAAAATCGGCAATTTTCTATTTCTAAAAATAATTTTAAAAATCTTCATTATAGTATCTCGGCTAATCATGTCCGCAAAGGCGCGTCTGCGGCACGTAAGCTTAATCCGCAGTTATAGTATACACTAGTGCGGGGCGAGAAGTAAATTAAGCGAAACAAAAGCTATTTTCCACGGTAGCGCGCGTCAAAAGGTCGCCGACACAACAGCGCATTGTGCGAAGAAAGAAAGTTTTCCAAATGAGTCAAAAGCGCGCGTTAAAAAAAGCCGCGCGCATATAATTGTATATATCCTTGAATACAAGTGCGCGAATTCAATGCGGACCTTTTCCGTTTCTTTGCGAGAAACTTTTATATTCGCGAGTTGGTGAGAGAAGATATATCGGCGAGAATAAGCGAGTGTTTGTCGATGAAGAAAGAAGACGGAGTAGAGGCTTTGAAGCAGAGGGTTATTGGATTAGGAAGAGCTTTATGGCTGGATATTTCTTAATAGGAAAGCTTGTGAAAGACGTACGTCCCTTTGTTTTTGAGCTGTTGCTTGCTTTATCGTCATTGTTAAGGCGTTTGTCTTCTATTGAGAAATAAATCGATTGTTAAAAAAATACGAGCGAGGCTTTTATCTCTTGGAATCTATATTGGACTTGTCTGCTTACGTGGTCTCCGAGTAAAATCATCTCCTTACACATAGACGCTATTAAATATCGTTAAATTAAGTCTTATAATTTTAACTAATAATGACAATATTGTATAATATTTCACATTGATTAATTTTCACACCTCAAATTTTTTACCGTTAACATACTGCAATGCTAAATTCCCGTTTTATTTATTTCTACTCTATAAAGTCTCGCTTATTACTCTTAGCTGATATAGAGAGTTCCACCTTCTACGCCACAAAGCCATAAATTCGAATATTCAAATTTTTTGAAATTTTGCCCCAAAATCCCGTGATTGACTTATCTACTTTTGTGGTATGTGAAGCGATGAAGTGTCCGACGATATATGAAATTATGCAGCACGAAGTAATGCCTTACATGGAGTATGGTAATTTTTACAAATTATAACTAGCTTGCTGCTCAGGCGAAAATTCATTTTATGTATAGTATTAATTTAAATTTGTCCTCTCATTTCATAATAAAAAAAAATCTTTATCATCTGTTTTTATTGTTTATAAACTAGTAAAAAAACATTAATAAGTGTTTATAAACTATCATTATAAAATCTGAATGCATCTTGATATTTTATACACGAATCGAATAAATTCATCCTATTCCTGATGGAAATTATTCTACACCCAAGCAGACAATCGATGTAAAACCCGGTCCAAATATATGAAAGTTTATCTTTATTTTAAATATTTCGATTGCAAAGAACTAAAAATTTGATTATTGATACAGTTAAATCTGCATCAAGTGTAACTTCGCGAATTTTACAAGTTTCAAAGTTGCGATCATGGCAGTACCTATAGCATGGTTGAATTACTTCCCTATGTACCTTCATATAATCACCTATAGGTGGAGCAGTGTTTCCTCGAAAAGCGGAAGAAATTTTGGGTCCTACCCTGATGATTTTTACAATAGGGAACAAACGTTATTGTATAAGAGACTAAGAGTGAGAGAAGTATATATTATATAGACAACTGACAATTGACATAGGTAGAAAGAGATAAAGAATAAAGAAAGTCGGAAGCCACGGTATACTTAAGCGGAACTGCGGAAGGGACGTGTCTGTACAGGTGCAGCAGCAGATTGTGTGCGTGACGTAAGTAGGTACTTACTGTGCGCGAATCCGAGTAAAATTTTTCGAGAATATGTCCCGGAATAAAGTGATTGATGTATCTAGTTATGTAGTCTGCGAAACGCTAAAGTGCCCGACGATGTATGAAGTTATGCAGCACGAAATAATGACTTACATAGAGAATGATGATTTTTTAAAACTATTAGCGTGCTGTCCTAAACCTTGAGGCAATGTATTTTATTTTTTTACACACGTAGCTATTACGTATAATCTTACATAAAAATCTGTTCTTTTTTTTAACGAATATTTCTTAACGTTGCAGAGGGTGTATATCGATAGCCCTAAAACTCTTCTACTCTCGTTAGACAATTATTACATTGTTTTAAGATCGCAAATTGAATAAATAAATAAAAAAGAACAAATTTTGAATGAAAACTTTCATCTGCTAAAAGCCAGACTAACCTCGTCGCACTTTCCCACCGGACTGTACGCGCCCAATCTCGAATCTTAATTATCGAGAAAGTATCCCGGAGGTAGTGCATCTCCCCGAAACTGTCGCTCTTTCTCTCTCTCTCTCTCTCTCTCTACTCCTTCCTTCTCCCCAATATCTGAGTCAACAACGTGCAAAACTCTGCTCTCAAAAGAGAATCCTCTCTTACTCTCTCGCTCGAGCAGTCGTGGAGGAAAAATTTTCGACGATGACGCGAAAGTTCGAGTATAACAAAGACCAGTTTGGATAGCTGATTTAATGCGATGAAAACGCAAGAGTACGCACTCGACGACTATAAATATCCTCACGGACGATTGAGAGATTTGCTTTGAAACTGCAGTAAAACTTTGCTCTTCGTCGGCGTGTATATAGATATATAAAGGTATTAGGTATTTATGGAATTGTTTGCGAGAGTTTTTTCATCGACGGTGAGAGGAAAATCCTGTCGGAGCTTGCTTAAACTTTTTTTTCTTTCTTTATCAATGATTGATCGAGGAGTGTCTGGCTATATTTGAAATAATGCGCTTAATATAATCAAGTAATGTAGCCCCACTTGTAATCAAGTTGACGTTCTGATTGCAATTCTCCTTATCAATTACATCGCAACGATTCACTTTTAATCCTCCGGAAATTAATTTTTCCGAGAGCTTTCGCATTCGAAAAGCACAAGTGTGCGACCCGGCGTTGACGCGGAAACTCGACTAACATCGAGTAAAAAGCGAGAGCTGAGCGAGTGACGATTTTTAGGTAGAAATATACATATAGCTCCAGTAGAGAGTCAAAGAACGAAAGTATGGAAGCGAGAACGCGAGAGAGAAAGAGATAGGGATATTCGTGGCAATTTATGCAGAGAGCTTACACTTCGCGCCATAATAGAACGCGTCCTCCATATTTAGTGCTAGGATGAGAACTTTACGGTTGTTCGCGAAGCCGGAGCTTTTTACTCCTGGAATTTACAGTGCGTACTTTGAAAAGTATAGCCTCGTCGACTCACGAAGCTTTTTTCGTGTATTAAATTTTTTCACTCGCCGGCGCTTTCCATTTAATTTATCCGTCCATCGAGGCTGTGCGCGAACTTTTCACTTTAATCTCTCGTGAATCGACGGGAAGCTGTATAATTGAAATTTGATTCTTATCCGGAATTTCTTTTGAATATTTATACGTGATCATCGCAATTAAACAGATATCAAAATTGATAAATCCACCGCATGCATATACCTCCCGGTTAATATCGGTCAGTGTTCTCCTACTCAAATTTTCAGCTTTAAAACCGCATAAATGAAACATCCAATTTAAAGCGGCCATAATCCAACCCACCAGCTCACTCAAAAGATAGATCACTAGAGAATTCATTCACAAAGCCCTTAACCGTAACCCTGGCATTACTAAGGAAAAAGACCGTCAAGACAGCTTCAAAGCTCTATATAGTCTATATAGTCCACTCTGGTCTATACTATTCACAGCGAGACGAGGTACGAACACGTAAGTGCGAATTATGTCAAAGAGAAAGAGTAATTTCGCTCTCGTAGTGTCTCTCCCGTTAAACTTTCCCTCCTCGTCGTCGCCGCCGCAACTAATTCCGTTTGCGCCCTTTCATAAACACCAACGTACCACTTGAACGACGACTCTCTCTCGTGTGAGCTCGACAAGCTGCTCTCGAATTGCCGCATATCAATTTAGCAGACGGACGGATTTATTTTCAAATGGATGGGATTTCGGGTTGATTGAATTTCGACATTGTTTTCGTTATTCTTATTTCTTTTTAATCGAGTTCATGAAGCGTTTGTTATTTTTCAATTATAAATCTGAAAACAAAATATAACTCAACAAAATCTCGACAAAATTCCAAAAACGTATCACAGATATTATCCGAGTTTTCCCGCCTATCGTTTGAATGAAAAAAAAAAGCTCCCGACGCGATTATTCCATTAGCCCGAGTATATATACAAAACACGAATAATGCATAGAAAGAAAAACAAAACATATCTCAAAACACTGTCTCATTCGCCTTTCCTTACATTATACACCCTGAACATCAGCGACGTCATTATACGCAAGCTCTCTCGGATGATCCCCAGGCCAGCCATTACTTCCGACTATACGCGCGGAAAAGCGTCTCTTGATGAGACACACACAAGCGGCATAAAGAATTCAAAAGCATCAGCAGCGTTTTTACCGGGATTAAACGTGCCCAGCGTCGTGAACACGTACATACGTCTCGCGTCGAGTATAGGTGGAAGAGCTTTTTTTTCGGGAGTTTGATTTTTCGAATCTTTTTTTTTTTAAATAGTTTCAGGATGTAGAAATGGTGTATATACAAGAGGAGATGCTGTTATAGAGCTCGGCTTTAATATCTCGCACATCTGTTGCTTCCATGCACAAAGTCAAAGCGCCCTTGTGACTGAGAGTCGTTTGATGCCGGAGATCATAAACGAGGAGGTGAAGCTGAAGTGAGCATCGATCGAGCTTACATATGAGAGTTCGTGTAACGAGTTTTTGAGAAAGAAGTAATTCGTTTTTAGCGAGGGTTATTAGAAAAAGTTATTTGATTTTTTTTTTGTTGAATGTAGTTTCGATTCATACATAAAGCACATTATAATGCTATTCTGCAAGCTCTGACTTTCAACGAAAAAAAATATCCAAACGACGCAGAACACTCACCCCCCAGCCACAAACCCGTATCCATCCATACGCAATGCGGTAGAGGCAAGCCTCCAATAACACGGATCTCAATCACAGTGCCAAACCGCAGCTAAACTCGAGCATCCGAGGAATGTACGTCCGCACACCTTAACCGTCAAGTTCGCGATTCTGCGGCTAATTAATGCTGGTATACACGCACGTGTGCGTGACTATGTATACTATATGTATATATACGATACCTGTAGGAGAACTGCCGGAGGCATGACTGCCAAGCCGACCAATAAATCCGCGGCTGCTAGGCTCGATACGAAACAATTAGTGACGGACCGCAGACGCCTCGTCGTAATTACTGCGGCGATCACCAGCGTATTGCCCACCTGCAATTGAATTAGTTATACGTATTTGAGTCCGTTTCGCAGTTTGCTGAATGGACATGTACGTGTGTGTGTGTCTGTATTTAGGGGTTCTATTTTTATCTGTGCGAAAAATCTTCACTTTTTTGCAAATATTTTTGAAATTGCTTTCATAAAGATCTTGTTATATTAAATTCCGATGATTATTTTGTGACTTTAAAGCTATAGTCACTTTGTATAACGGAATCTGATCCCTTTGCTGTCAGAATATAGTGAATTTATGATGAAAAATATAACCTTGAAATTTTACAGCAACGTAATTGTTTCTGCTACAGACAATGTCCTATCATTTATCAATCAAGCAATACAATACTCGCTGTGTTCACCATTGAATTACCGGCATATTCTCCTTGCGTATCAGCATATACGCCAACTAAAACTCCCAAATAAATTCGTCCGCGAATAGAATGAAACAGCCAGTGCGCGAACAAGTGCAACGAACGTGTTCCGAATTCCGCATCAAAAGCTGTCCACACAAGAGAATAAAGTCGCTATATGTACATTCACATAGTCAAAGGCATTCTCAACAAGTAATATATTCGTCGCGTAACCTGCTTAGAAAATATTTGCATAAAATAAATCTCACGTGCTATACGGCGGAAAATAAATTTCGAATTTCCCGCCGCGAAAAATCCATCGACTTTTATATAACACGTTCTATCCTCGATCTCGCTTTGTCCCAGCGTATTCACGGTAGTAAACAAGCGAACAAAGGAATACCCGCAAAAACACGGATGTCTCATATTTATCGTGTAGAAAGCGATGGTCGAGAGGCGGAAACAAAAAGAAGAAGAAAAAAAAAATTGTCGAGACAATGGAAGAAGTGCAGCTGCTACTGCAGCAGCAGCCATTCGACGAGTAATAAGTAAAAGCAATCCGAGGAAATGCGTCGCAGCTCTCGGCGGGTGTGTATCCCACTGGGAAAGTCGAGGCGCACATTAAACGTCGCGAAAAAATAACGGCTACGCGGAAAGGGTAACGAATTACACAGCTGTATGCATGGAAAGGAAGAGTGGCAATTCGGAATGTCTCTTTCTCCTTTGTATTATACTCGAAATGCTGTTTTATGTTTTAAAGAACGACGTTATACACAAGAATTTTTCATTATATTTTACTCGTGGTCTGGAAGAATTTAATAATAAATGTCGCTTTGGAGGCTTATTCTTTTTTAATTAGAAAATTTGGACGGAATTACCGAGGTGTATAAGCCAGCATTTAGATTCGAAACGAAACTATATATAATTAACAAAGTTTAATTGGTTGACACAGCGCTATATGGTATAGTAGTGTTGTAGCGATTGTTCCGGAATATCAGTTGCATATATGCATGGATGTAAATTGCGCGAATGTATGGAGTCTTGAGGATTTGCGCGTCGTGTATACAGTTGCTGATGTAATGCATAAACCAGCTAGAAATCGAGCGAACTGCGAGTTACATTTAGATTGGGTGATTGACCAGAAACTGTCGGATTGCGCATACGTTGGACTGTACACCTGACGCAGCTGTTTCATACTTTAGCGTTATTTTATATATTAAAATACTAAAAAAGCTTCTTGGTACAGTAGCTGCTGTTGTGAATAATTAAAATTTTTTGTTTACGCGTAAAACAGAAACTTTTCATTATTTCTCGTTTGTACAAACGTCCGTAACGTTTTGTTTGCAGAAACGACACGAGTTTCTTTCTTTCTACTGGAAGCGTAAAGCTTTTTTCTAAAAATATTTTCCTAGAATTAAAAATATTTTAAAATCCAAACGCGTGTCCGGCACTTTTTACGCCGAAAGAAACATACTCACTGAAAAACGCGAAATCACTGCACGTAATCGTTCTCGTTAAACCCAGTATAAAGAAAAAGCTCTATTCAAACATAAGCGCGCGAAATTCAAAATTTGTATTTAGCTAATGTATAGAATAAAAAAAAGCTTACAATAGTAATAACGATGAGTATCGAGAAGCATATGGCGAGGAGCAGGTCTATCCAATTAGGCAGGTAGCCGTCAGCGAGTTCGATCTGTGTCCGGTTGACAAGCCAACTGCGCTCAAGGGTCCCGTCCTCGCCGAACTCCGTCACGTTCTCCATCACGGGCCCTGTCCATTCGTACGCTTACCAGCCACGACGACGACCACGTAGCCGCCCGGCTGTAATTTCAAGAATTTCAACACATTCTTCTACGTGCTGTGGGTAAACTTTGTTTTTAAGACACTTTTCTTTGAAATAGATTGTTTTTTTACCTCACCGGGAGCTCGCAGCGCGTCGTGACTTTTGAATACGCCGATAGTGACAGTGAGTCCTTTCAGCTGCTCTACGCAACTGGGGAATGTATCTAAAAGCATAATTAAAAATATGTATCGTTAATTTTAAGTCTTATATTATATTTGTAAAATTTGAATATCATCGAATACATTTTTGAAAAATAAATTCACGTATGAATATGCATATCGCAAAAATTGAATCGCAAAACCCATCGCTCTGTCATCGTCGAACATATACATAAAGTATGTCTACGTATTTCTCGAGCACTGCTATTGCAGCTCCCTATATATATCCCCTTCGAGATCAGAGCTTTTCATCTGAAAAATGTATCGACAGCCGCACACCTCGTACATCATCAAATATTCCTCTGAATATTTTAATTCCAAAGTATACTCCAGGCAAATCAAAACAAAAAAAAAATACATATCGTAATATTTTTAATGTATAGATAGTATCTCCTTACGCGTATGCAAGAAAAGTCGAAAAATCAAGCCACAAATATAAAGAGCTCAGAGCTTTTTTTTCCTCCCCAGCTCTCGTCGCTGCGACAAGCTGTCTACCTTTGAAATCGATATACACGCAGTACCATTCCGACAAGGCAAATCCGATCAAGCGTGGAAAGAGAGCGCGAGAGAACGAATACGAACGCACAGACACACTGCACATAGAGGGACAAGCCGCTTATCGAGGCAACGCCGTCTCTCTCTCTCTCTCTCTCTCTCTCTCTCTCTCTCTCTCTCTCTCTACACGCATCGGCTTGGAGAATCAGTAGTGGAAACAGGGCTAGTAGTAGCTGCAAAGCGAATCAACGTAGCGTAGCGTCGTCGTCGTGCAGTCGTCGGCATTAGGCAAATAAGGAGAAAAGACAGTGATTGGTCGGACGCGATGTGTCTGTCTTCGTTCTATTGACTACATCGGGATCTGTGCAGGCATGCGTGTGAAGCAACCTCGAGCTGTATGTGTACTCAGGATTTGCACTTTGATTTAGCTGCTGTGGAAATCAGATTGTTATACGGATGCTATATACTATCTACGTTGACTTGGAAAATTAGGTTTTTTTTTTGCCGGCTGAATAATCTTATGATATGGGGAAATTAGATTTGCTGTGCGTAGTGTTAATGATTCAAGTATGTAATAGCTATTCTCAGAACATCGAGTAAAAATCTCGACAAACACAACGTGAACCTTCGTAATTTTCCAGGCACTCAATCACCCGACGACAAGCAAAGCTCGTGCAAACCTTGAAGCTTTCGTGAAAATTAGAGCTACTTAACCTTCTACAGCACACACACAACGAATAAGCTTACCACAGGAATTCCAGGAGTATAGCCAAAGAAAAGCGTACATATATAGAAGAGAGATAGAGAAGAATGAACCGTGAAAAAGTCCGCTCTCTCAGCGAAAGTCTTTTAGAGCTAGCATGCTGGAGCGCGCTGTCTGTTATACGCCAAAGTCCAGATATAAATCGCTTTCAGCTGGTGCGCAAGCTCCCTTCCTCGGATATTTCACGATGAAATTCTTCCTGTCGTCCTTTTCGCCTCTACTCTGATGCCATTGCGTCCTTCTACTAATGGTAGATGTGTACAGCTATTCGCAATGACTGTTTTGGACATTTTCTTGACTGGATTGTTGTTTGCGGTTGAAAAATCAGAGATAATAGTATCGAAAATCTATTTTTTTCGATACAAAATTGACTTACAGCTGAAAACCCGTGTAATGGCTATTTGGAGTATGTAAATGGAATTCAGAAGTTGTCGAGTTTGGCGGACGAGCTTGAAGCCGCGAGACCGCTGAATAAATGAATTTGTATGCCAATCGTGAGTGCGCGGCGGCGTATTTCTCGATTATCCTGTACAGCGAGTACTTCAGAAACAGCCTCAAAGGATCGCGGTTGCTTGCATAATGTCAGTAATTGTATTCGAGAAAGTTCACATCTCGTCGTCTCTATAAATTAAAACTCCAACTCGGATATGCAAAGATTCATTTCCTTCGATATTTTTCTCCCTTATACACTATACTTCTACCATCGCATCCACATTCAATTGAAAATTATCGACAGCGTTCCAAGCCGCAATAATTTATCAGACGGTGTAACCTAAAAAAAGCTCCTACTACTTTACATTTCCTCTCCCCAAATCGTTCTCTACCCGCGAAAGCTCCTTCTCTCGCTCCTGAGTCTAAGGGAAAACGACAGCATAGTTCTCTCTGTCTCTCGCCCATTAAGTGAATATCCTTGAGCATTCTTATCTCCGACCTCGGCGTCTCTCTCTCTCTCTCTCTCGCTTGGCTTTGTATCGGAAAAGCATTAAGCGCCACGACGAAACAGGCGATATTCCAGGAACTTATGCTTCTTACACGTGTCTGCTGCTGAGAGGTGATTTTTTCGTTCGAAGTAATACGTATATAGCTATACACGTTTGTGAGAAGGAAGGTTCGATTTTATGTATTTTTCTTTTGGTTTATTTTTCGAGGAGGCGCTTGTAACAAGCTAGAAAAAAGATGATTTGCAAGGAGCGACTCTTTTGTGCTGTTCTTACAGAACGTGAAAGGAAGCACAGAGTTCGATATTCAAACCAGGCGAGGCTTTAATTAAACAAACACTCGACTAACAGAAACATGAAAACATGCTATATATCTGGTGTATAAAAAGAATAATTATACAACTCGAGTAGATGGCGGCATAGTATCCTCTCGTTTTTTTTGCAATTAACTTCATCCCCGACTTACTCTAGCTGTAATCTCAAAAGGGCTTTGAAAAGCTCGTCATAAAAGAATAGAGCATGAAATGCCTCTTATAGGTGTGTGTGTGTGTGTGTGTGTGTGGCATTTTTTTTCTAGAAGCCTTTATAAATTTCAAAGTTCGCGATACGCTTTTAGGTCTTCTACTTCTTTTTATCAGTACAATGATCTCCTACAAAAGTTATTATGGCATCGTATTGTCGTAATACTCGGGTGAACTTTTAATTCATTTTTACGTTTGAACTAAGATTTTTTTGTGAGCGGATGTAATTAACAATCCTTTCTTTTTATTTTGAAAAAGGCGCGCTTTCATTACGTTATATTATTATTTTTATTTTTTTTTTAATTTCTTTCTTCCTCAAAACACAAGCACAATCGCACAAGCAGACAAATCTTCATAATCAAACTCACCTAATTCGCAATCAAAATCGATAGAAAAAAAATTTACGTTTCAATACCTACAATTTCCCGCCAGTCCATCCAAGCAAAGCTAAATAAATCTCCATAAAGAAAAATCCCCGAAGAAAAGCGTAAACAGCGACACAGTATAGTCGTAAAACTGATTTACTCTCTCGGCGGCTCTACTATACCGTCGATTCGTAGCAGTGACTATAATCCTGCCTGCACACAGTGTAGCAGCAAAGTAACGTCGAAAAAAGCTATCTGCATAACCATTAAACAATCAAAGCCGGAAAAAATCCCTCTTCCATGAATATTCCCTATACTACCAAATTTCCATCCGCACGTGTGTGCGAGGCTATTCCCTACGCGATGAGTTGCCCCAACGCTTCGAGGCGATAAATTAATTACCGCTTCGTCGTCTCGCTCTGAGCGTAAATCGAATGAAAGGTGGCGTGTATATGAGTGAATCTGATTTCACGCTTGCTTTGGTCGTTATAAAAGGCCATTCGTTTGCTCTGCTTGTGACGGACTGGGACGTTTATTTATTCGAGCTGTTTATTCTACGGCGAAAGCTCGAGAGAGAGAGAGAGAGAGAGAGAGAGAGAGAGAGAGAGAGAGAGAGACGTTTAAGGATCGGTATTGTTCGCGGCTTGATGAGAGAAAGGTGTTTGTGGGGGATGATTAGATGGATGAGATATGCGGCCTCCTTTGTTATCTCATTTTGCGGGAGGAGCTTTCAGTTTCGAGTTTGAAATTCCTAATCAGAATTTGCATACGTTATACACGACGTGACTTGCAAGCTTCATTGTTGTACATCAATTAGACGTATATGAACGTGTAACAACATTTTACAAAATTTCTTAATTGCACTATTCTATTTCCCATTGAAGTGTAGAGCTTGAATCTATAATATTAAGTGCAGCACTATACCGACCAGATGCATATCATCGCTCGCCTATTGCTTTTGACCCATATTCGGTCAAGCACAGAGTGAGTGTATGACCAAAGACCAGACGAAGCGAATCTTAATGTAGTAACGAAATCGAATTATCGTTACCTTCGTAGACGTGTAAGATTTCCACATCAAATGCTGGAAGACTATAAAAGCTCGCATTACCTTGAAACGTCACGCGGTGAAAAGCTGTGGCGATAAAACGGAATTTTCAAAAAGAAAACAATAAAAATACACAGAAATCCATTTCCCCCGTAGCTATACAGGTGTTCTAAAGTGGAACTTTATCGACGATTTTCACTCTCTCGTCAAGTCCTTTTATTGCTCGCTCTCTGCCCAACGACGAAATAAAACAAAGAAAAAGAAAAATCGCACGTCGAATTGTTACCCGTCATCCATTATACACAAGTGAATCGCACGCCTGAAGCTTCTCTGGCATACATATAGAAGTTGACGAAAGTTTCACGAACGTGCCGATGGCTTAATTACTCGAATCAGTCGCCGGTGTGTGTGTGTGTGGCGCGTCGAAATTTATTCGTCGACGAGAGCTTGCCTTATAACGGGTGTAAGTGGTAATCGAGTTCGGGGAAAAAGTTTTCGGTGTAATCGAGCTTTCGACGAGAAAATTATCAGCGAGAATGAGTTGCCGTTTTGTGGAAAGTTGATTTACGCGCGATATGAGAGGAATTAATTTTCGGCGACGTTTTTGTAAATTAATTATACGCGTTTGGTGTATGAAACAATGAAGCTTGACGCTGTGGGATATTTAAATAATTAATGGCGCTTGATTCGCATGCATAATGCGACGAAGGATTACCTGTACGTGGCCAGTAATTAACGAAATACCCGCACGATTAAAATTTCCCTTTGATGTTATATTAAATGATCAGCGAATTAAAAACAAATTACGCGGCATTCGCCGATTATTAAAATCTCTTCACTCCAAACGAATTTTCCTCAGCGTAAACTTTCTTAATAGAGAACTTTCATCATTTCGCAATTAAAACTGTCTTACGAAATCTCTTCGCGTAATCTCGTATAACACGCAGCGTTTCCTATCTTTCATGAAAGTCTTTGAAGAACCATAATTCGATCAGATTTTTCTTTTAGTCACGTTATGATAAATATCGTTCGATCAATGATGCAAAATCGAGCTGTACACAGTGTAATTTAATCGGAGTTTTAATTCGCATTATATCAGAGCTTTTATAATTGCATCGGCATTAACCCGTTCGTTCGGATTAAGAGCCCAAATAAAAAGTTGTTCTGATGCGAATGAGAGAACAGCGAGAAGCGTATCGTTTGAAAGCTCGTGTACGTCTGGGTCATTAGGATAATGAAGTTCGATTGATAGAGCTCGGTAGTCGCTTGATGGAATTGTTTCTTATCTAATGGGATTTAGACTCGTTTGTTCGCGTGCTGATGAGGCGTGAGTGAGAGGTTGTGAAAAGGTGAGTTGAAATTTCGACTGGTTGGCAAGTGTAGTTTTAGTTTGATTGGATATTTGAATGTTGTATGATATGGCAACTCTATAGCTTTTGTACTAGTATAAATATATAATTACATCTTTATTGCTGGAATTACACTACAAGTTCGTAGAAAGTATCTTATGTCATCGCATTAATCTTTGTCGAAGCGACGATGAATTTTTGGCAAACAGCATCGCATTAAAGGTAATATTTCATCATCATAAGATATCGATCAATCTCGGAGTAAAAGCTAGAAGGACAAGTAATTACCTAATGAGATTGATGTGCATCAAGAGCTTTTTACCTTATAATGAATATTATCACTATATTGATTCTCTTGAACAATGTGGAGCAACTGATCTGTCCCACATGGTGAATGTGCAGGGTATTGTTCCATATCTCGGTAGAAAAGAATAATGAAGTAACGTAATAGGTTCGCTAAATGATCGGTTGTAATATGTCGACCTCGATTTTGTAGAAATAAAAGCTTAAGATATACGCTGATGTAACGGGATCGTGCTCCACCTTTCTGTGTGAATCCCGTTAGACAATAGGTTGTAAAAATTTGTCTATACATAATTACCGCTTCTAGACAAAGACAAATCCCGCTTCTCTAAATTGCATTTCGGGAAAACTCCTTGTTTCGTAGAAGTCATCATTATTCTGAAAATGAAGATGTGAAATATCCCCGTAAAAAAAGCATTAAAAATATCGCACTAACTAAAACTATAAATTTAAAAAACTATTCATTTTTTTATAAACTTCCCACATATTTTATATCCACAAAAAAGAAGCGCCTCTCGCAGTATGCAAATAAGCAACATTATATCCAAATTTAGCGCATGAGGACAGAAGTAATTACGCACATCCCGTTCTCCAAAGCTTTCACGGTCACGCATACAGCTCGGCAAAACTAGAAATCAATAGGAAACAGCGAGGCGGGAGAGAAAGCTACAGAGCAAAGTCAGTGACGCGAGTCGAGTCTGCAGTGACGTCATCGCGGCGACACTGCTTTTTAGCATTTTTGCGTCATCGAGCGTACAAAATAGCCAATATGTGCGAGATATCCCTCTTTTTCCGAAATCCCTAAAACTTTATAAAACGCTCCAACAGGCTGTGAAATCGCCCTCTGAAAAGGACTGCATACAAACAGAAGATGAATCGTCCCAAAGGGGATCTATAATATACTCGTCGATTACCCGTGAGTAAGCCGCAGTAGTCCATGGTATAAGGACATCGAGGCTTACATCGAGCTTAATCCATCTGATTAGCATGAATTATAAATCTACGGATTTGTCCTCGTATTTTTGAGCCGAGCTTTTTTCCCCTTTCTCTCTTAAAATTATCAGCTGTTGAATTATTCATCGAAGCGACTCTGCCACCTGTCCCACACCCATGGCCAGCTGTATAAGTATGGCACTCTACTCTCTTCTCATCTCGTCTTTTTGCGCGAGGAAGAGAGCTTTGCGTAATGGCGGGCTTTTTGAATTTCTCGTGGTTCTCGCTGAGAAGAATTTGTATCAATTACTGCACTTTTTTCCGCTTCAGTATTACACTCTCGACTTGAAACATGTCAACGAGCATCAATTCCCGTCACGCAATGGAAATATCAAGGAAAAAAGATCGTCGCGCCAAAAAGCCATCTCACCGCAAGCTTTTCGCTAAAACACACGGCTGACTAGCGCTTTTTCCGTAGGCCATCCGCGTCGTTTCCCTCTTTTTGCACGGTGGATATCGTTCTCTCTCTCTCTCTCTCTCTCTCTCTCTCTCGGGCTACCCTCTCGAGTATATTACACTTCGGGACCATATGCGCTGGCGCGACTTCATAAATCTCGACCTAGTATGTGTGTGTGTGTGTAGCGGGAGCTTTCCACGCGTTGGGGAGACTCGCTAGAGCGACTGGAATTCAAATGACCTCACGAAGTCTGCGGGAACGTCTTTAATAGTTTTTTTGAGGTCTTTTTTTACCCAAGAAAGGTTTTCGCGCTCGATGGGTTTATAGTTTGGGGCGTGACGGAGCTTTGGGTAGATTAACGTGAAATTGTACATGAAAGTTTTTCGAATTTTTTGCTCCAAGGGGTTTCTAGCGAGTTTGAAAGAATTAAAGAGTGCGAGAGAGGAAATAAGTTTGCGATGTGTTTTCGAAAAATTGAACAGTTTTTCGAAGATATACACTTTTCAACGAGTTGTTGTTAAATTTTGAATTTAAAAGCTTAGTGGTTTTTAAAGTTCGATACATATACGATTCGAAAATTAATTGGTAATTAGTGTATCACACTCACGCTATTTCAATCGATAGGAGACCTTGAATCGATCGAGCTTGAGTAAATAGCGCGGGAAATTCAAACAATTAGAAATGGACAAAAGACAGCTTGTGGTGGTAACAGTGCAGCCGCTAACTAGCGCAAGCATCAGGCTTGACAAATATGTACCCGCTTAACGACGGAACTTTGATTATTTCGAGCAAGATTGCGCGAATGAATTTCGCTGCCGCTCGTTGGAAGTGTCTATAAATCGCGCTCATCAGCGAGAGGCGTATCGTTTTCATTATGTCGGGAGCGTTTCTATATACGACTGGCCGTTATGGTAACGGCTTCGTCGATAAATTCTACGATGAAATCTCGAAATAGGAGTAATATCGGTGATTGTATATTTACACACTTTAAGTGAATCGATTGTCGGATGTATCGGTGGGTTGTAAATGGCGAAGTTTGTTCTGACGAGTGTCAGAAGCTATAGTTTGAAAACTAATGTCATGAGCTCGGAGTTCAATATTAATTGAAATCGGATAAATTCAGTCGAACGTAAAGAGTAGCTAATATTTGATATTTCTTCTATAAGAAATAAGTTTATAAATAAATAAATTATAAAAAAAAAGAACGAAACTGATCCAAAGAACCTCGAAAAAATCCTATCAGCCTACCGCAGCAATTACGGAACGCCAAGATCGATTATCCCCGAAGCTACGCGCATATACTCATTCTCTCGCGTAATCGCGTAATTTCTCATATCTAATATGGATACGCGCTTGCGCCGACGTTACATAAACAGCCGTAGTAGCGCTATGCCGCAGAGTTTGATGGGAAACGAGGGAAGCTGCGCGGAAACGTCGGATTACGATACGAGAGAGAGAGAGAGAGAGAGAGAGAGAGAGAGAGAGAGAGAGAGAGAGAGCGAGAGAGAAGACTGCAAGCTCTCGCTCCGATGAGCGTGAACCACCGACACACTGTGCGGTTACGCGCTGGCCGAGCTTCTGTGACGTTCGCCGAGTTTATCACGCTTTTCGGCTAGTTTTTCTTTATCTATTTCTGGTACGTTGAGCGTTACTATAATTTTTAGGATACGGCGTTTGAATTTGTATTTTGCATGTGAATCTAAATTGAAATTCTTATTGACATTGATTAAAACTTGGAATTTAATTTTTCGATGGTACCGTTCTGTCAAATCATTTTTAAAACTATAGTCAAAATGGTAAAACCTATAAACTAAAATAAAAAAACCATCTCCTCCATCTAAAATTGCCGAATATCAAAAACCACATCGATTTTCAATTCTTTTACGACCCACAGAAGATCATAAACTTCAGCGCGTACATGTGCCGGACAGAAAATTTACACATCCCGGCCTTATCGCTTGCAGTTCGACCGAAGAAAAACTTTTCGCTCTCGGAAACCAGCTGTAAGAATCATGAACCCGCTCTATGCTAATTCTTCGTCCTCGATATTTCACACACGCTCCACAAAAGCGAAAAAATCCTTTTTTTCTATCAAACAAAAAACAAAGTATAAAAATAAAACTTGATCCGGCCTACAACCGGCTGACCAAACTCGAACTATACCACGTGCTCTCCGAGTACGTGTAACAACTGGCGTGTGTGTGCTATATGTATAATATGCATAGCGCATCCAACGGGGCGCGTTATGCACACACGCATACTACTGGGCTCGTGAGCCACCGCACGTCTTATCCGGCGGAATAATTGTGATTAATTGCTTTAGGCGTATAATTGCGACGTTAATTCAGGGAGAGGACGAGGCGAATGCCTGTGTGTGTGTGTATGTTAGCGCGCGTGTTATAGCTCTCGGAAGGGATCTCTCTATCTCTTGTTAGGCTCACGGGCATTCCGATGGGGATATCATAATAAGCACAAGCTTGTGGATGTATGTGTGCGTATCTTTATTTGAGAGCCTAAGTGAGCGAGATGATGTGTAAGGATTGAGAGGAGGTGGTTGACTTTGGGAATTGCTAGAATTGATATTTGATGGTTTGATGCGTGCGATTTTTAAATTTTAAGCTTTTTACTCGAATAAACATAAAATCCATTGTATAATAAATGTGTGGAACAAATAACGATACGATTTTAAATATAAAATTTGCTGTTTTCATTCGAGATGGATACGCAAACAAAACGCGTGCATGCATATTCACTCAATAATAAAGCAAACCAGTATTCCTCACACTCCAACAACAACAGCAGGAGCACGTTCCTAATAAAACAATAACCGCTGTATCAATTCCAAAATTGCCTCGTGCGTTTGCAATATAAAATAAACAGACGTTCAACCTTGAATCACTGCTCTGCGTGCATCAAACCTAACCGTCGCAGTAGTTCCGAAATAGCGATAAATTCAGCAGACCACATTAGCTCGAACCGAACTCCGCCAAATAAATCATCCGCATTTAGCCAGCGTTTGTGTCGTCGAATCAGTTGATTATACCGCGCCATACTACACAATATCAACCTTCTCTCTCTCTCTCTCTCTCTCTCTCTCTCTCTCTCTCTCTCTTCCTCTCTCTCTCCCTCTCTTTTCATCCCCTCTCGCTCTCTCCCCCGTAGGCNACCGAAAATGTTTATTCAAAGCTCTGCAGGAATAAAAGCGCCTCTGTGGTAGCCAACCCATTTCAGATCTTCTCAGGCGCGACTGTCACACAGTAGGGCTTGAAATTAAGATGAGCGGTTTGCCGAAGCTGCCACGCCTGCTATCGACAATGTATGTATTTACGAGTTCGCCAACTGCCGCCGCCGCCGCCGCGAACTCGTTAAAAGCAGGACAGCCGCAGCCGATAGCGTGAGATACGGGATGCAGATATACTTGGAAAACGAAAATGGGGATGTGTGTACAGGCCTTTTTTTGTCAGAAGAGAATAATGGCTTATTTTTTTTTCCAAAGCGAGCTTTATTAAAAATTTTTGAAATGGGGTGAATCAAAAGAGATTTGTTTGTTGGAAAATATCGATAACGATTGCAGAATTTTGTGGATATGACGAGTATGTATAACGCAATACGAAATAACTCAATCTATCCGATAAAAATCTCTTCTATACTCGTGCATCCCTTGACTTTAAACCAATAAAGAGCCAATCTCCCAAGCCACGTACGATCGAAAGGAGAAAAAAAACTAAATCACCCAACACGTAGCTCTTATCATCCAATCACCTATACGTAGGCCTACAGCCTACAAACAGCATCCGACTAGCGGATCGTCCAGTCACGTATACCTATACAGCTAGAGCCAACGGATCACCGAGAGAGAGAGAGAGAGAGAGAGAGAGAGAGAGAGAGAGAGGAAGAAAAAGAAGAGCCGGTAGTAGGGCAGGAACACACGGAAGCGTAAAAAACGAGGGGGTGGATGTTGGCGCGGCACGTGTTGTATTAGCGACGCATGTATATACATATAGAGATCGTTAAACGGCCGCGCACGTACGCAGGGGTGCAATTGCTCGTGGACACCTGCACAGCTCGAGGGAGAGGATTGTTGCACGCATCTGCACGTTGCTGGCGGTTGGACCTTTTTTCCTGGCTCTATATCGGCGTGAGCTCTGTTAGGACTGAGCGGCGATTTGAACGAACTTTCCTTGGGTATTGATTGGAACAGGGAGAGGGGGGTGAAAATAAGTGTTTTTTCCGTGCGATTTTAGTTAGAATTTTTCATATTTATTTTTAATGAAATTAATTATAGTACTGAACGTTAGGTTTGAAATGATTTTTCATTACGTCACAGGTGACAAGATTATAACTCACCTGCGACGTAGGAAACCCCCCCCCCCAAAAAAAAAAAAAAAACCAGGAACAGTGTACATAGACTTTTAGATTACAAGAATAATATTAATAACAATATATCAATAAATTTACTTTCGAATAATTAAGGATGTTATTTTTTTAACGGCAAAAATTTTTTAACCTAAACTATGAAAGCAACCTATATAATTACAGAACTCAGAAAATGTGCTGGTCCGAGACACTTTTCACAGCGAAGCTAATAAACACATTCTGTGTTAATTTTTATTCTTCGCTTACTCTCAGTCTACAATCAACAAACGACAATTCGTTCAAATTAATTTTTTCGGAGACGATGCGCGCATCGGAATTCTAAGTCAATCGTACAAATACACACTTCCTTTATGATTTATACTCAAGTGCGAACGGGACGAACGTAAGACACACGTTTTTTGACTGCTTACGATGGGCAGATAGGCGTAGAGTTCTAGAGATGACGATAGGGGTGTTCACGCCCGAGACAATAGTTAGTACGATGCTTTACAGCAAGCAGCAATGAGACGAGATAACGGCTTACGTGGAGACGGTCCTCCGCACGAAAAACAACGACGGATGTTTGACAGATTAGGTGACGGCTAGAATAGCATAAGACAGGCGACCTCCCGATGGAATGCGAGAGCGGCTGCCGGGGAGATTTTCGCGGCCGCTAGAGAGGTGGAGTTTTAGTGACTAGTCCGTCCTACGCCAAGAGAGTCTCACACACGGGGAGTCTCGCACGGCTCCTGTCATGGTTCGTTACACATTTTTCCAACTCTCCGGATAACGAAAAAAAAAAAAGATGTACCGGTGCACAATTGTGCATAAAAAACACATTTACGTCGAGGAGAAAGCGCTGCTTATAGCTATAGTTGTCAAATTGCATAGATCTTTTAAATTTAATTATACTAGAAAAATCCAGCGTGCTTCTCAATTTTAATGTTAGCAGTTCAAAATCGTATGTATTCAGACCAAA
The DNA here is from genome assembly GCA_012977825.3 of Pteromalus puparum. NCBI lineage: Eukaryota > Metazoa > Arthropoda > Insecta > Hymenoptera > Pteromalidae > Pteromalus > Pteromalus puparum. The sequence goes on along the minus strand of CM053169.1, from coordinate 41,984,840 downwards.
TATATGTTTATAGCACGTGTGACATAAATCCGCCACCCAGAGGGAGGAAGGTGGTGGGGGAGGGGCTCCGCCCCCCCCCGCCCAAAGAAATAAGAAAAAAAAGTTCAAAAAACTATGAAATATAATAGTACATTACGATACGTGTGACTTAAATAGCCAATTATTGCACGGCGTCTATTAGCGCCCGAGCGCAGCGAGGGTGATAAACGCCGTGCAATAATCGGCTGCTTAGGTCACAAGTATCTTATAGAATTTTATAACACAACTGCCTAAATCCACCAAGTCACGCCTATCCGTGACATAAACAGTTAATTAGTGCACCGTGAAGAGGTGTAAATAACCAATAAACACGGTGTAATAATTTACTATTTAAGTCACGGATAGGCGTGACTTAAACGTGGATTTAGGCCACATTGTGCTATAAAATAGTATACGATACTCGTGACTTAAATGGCCCGTTATTTCACGGCGTGTAGTTAGCGCCCGAGCGCAGCGAGCGGCCATTTAAGTCACACGAACCAATCAAATCGCTTGTGCGCACTGTGAGCAAATACTGTGGCGCCCTCATTTGAGCAGTACATCCTATGTTAAATCTTATGGAACCAAAATAGTTCGAGCGGCCGCCATCAGCAATATCGAGAGTAATTCCCATAAGATTACGTGTTAAAAGTGACATCAGCGCCAATCCACCCTTCCAACAAAGCGCTCACAACGAATTGGCAAAGAGTGGGAGTACGGAATAATAGAGGAACTAGTGGCAGCTTATTCAGTAGACCAGTCAGTTATAGAATTGCTGTCACAGTCACACCAAGAAATTTAACCTCTAGCAATCGGACATCGCAGTTGACAATTCTCGAAGTCCAAATTTTTTTATGCGTTCTTGTGTATTCTTCTGCATTGTTGTGATCATATGTCTAGCATTAGCTGTACTCATCTTATTATCGTTGTGGTGGACGGAAATGTAAGTATAACATCAACTACAATACGTATATCTTTAAATCTCTTGTATAAATTAGTATTTGCGATACAAGCGTCCTATGAGGCATTTTCTGGCACGTCCATCCTCATAGGACTCTAGTATTGTACGATATTTTATAGCACTGCTTGCATAAATCCGTAAAGTCGTGACCTATAGCGGATTTAGGCTACCCAGTGCTATAAAAAGTTTTATAATGCGATTTTCCATTATGTATATTAAGTTAAACTACGAATATTGAAAGTAAGAGAAAATATCGATAGAAGTGAATACTGAAATAGGTGTGTTGTAGATTTTTATTTTGTTTTTTTTTAATAGGTGAAATAATAAAAATATGTTTATCGTTGTTCGTACATTATTTTATTTCTTACATACTTTATTTACAACTTTACTTATAGAATCACAGGTATCTTAATTTTTTAATTCAATTAAAAAAACAATCGGTTTGTGGTAACTAAAGTATGATATAAATGTTTTAGAATCTATTTTATATAAAAATCTTGAAAATACTGCATCTAATGTTGTGCCATACTTAGTAGTTGATTGTTGAGCATCATTATTCATTTCTAATTGAAATTTATTTTTGAGGAATGCAATTAATGGTTGTGCACTTTCGTCTTCTCGTTTTCATCTTCAGTATCGTCAGTAGCTTGATGAGTAAATGTTTGTTGTTCACATGTTTGTTTTACACTGTTTTGTTGTTGCGTTTCACTGTCACTGTCACTCACTGAATTGAAATTACTGTTTTTGTCACTGTCACTCACTGAATTGAAATTACTGTTTTTGTCACTTTCCATTATGAAAATCAATGTAATTTTATTAATACACTTGTAATTAAATATAAGAATTCACTTCAATAATAATAATAACGATATACATGTTTACGTACAACTGACGCGATACATGTTTACGTACAACTGACGCGTACAACATGGCGGGATAGCATCATTTCAGTTTATGCTAGGTAGAGAACGCCGAGAGCGCGGTGGAGGGGAGCGAGAGAGAGAGCGAGAAGGAGAGCGCGGTGAAGGGAGAGGTGCGCCGTACGTCTTGTGCAGCGAATAGAGCGCGGTGGAGGGGGGAGAGAGCTCTTCCCCTGCGGTCGTTCGCTTATTTCCCCTCCTAGCGTTCGCGTGACGGTCGGTTTTTTCTCGATTCACTCCCCGGTAAAAATGTGTACCTAATGAGCCTATAGAAGTATTCACTTCAAAAACCACATTTTCGAGGTTATGTTTGCTGGTCTAACATGGGTCTGACAGAGTCTGACTGCGATGATCCGGCTACAGTCCGTTACATGCCACTTAAGGCCCGGGATAGGGCATTCCCATTGTTGGGTGGTCTGGGCCGGATGATCAGGTACTGCACGCCGGACTGCATTTCTACTCGGGTAAGCTTACTTCCCACATAAACGATTTTGAAAGGTTTCGTTAGAAACTTAAAAATGTTTCATAAAAGTTCCGAAACGTTTCAGAAACGTTTTGAAAACCTTCAAATGTCCGTTTTGCTTCCTTCTTAAGGAAGCCTTGTAATAGTAATTTTTTGAGTTTGTGCAAAAATATGTAGGAAGTGTGTTTTGATGCATTTTTAGTCGAAAAATAGTGTTTTTAGAAAATGTCCGTATGGATGTGTGTGCGCGCGCGCGCGTGTGTGTGTGTGTTCGTTCGTCGACATCTGTATCTCAGCTTCTACTCAGTGGATTTTAATCCACCAACTCTCATTTTCTTCGTTTTTACTATAGCATGATGGGGAAACAGTCCGTTTTACATTTTGTACGCTTGTTTTTTCTTTTATAGCAATTTTTTAGTTTTGAGATTTCAGTTTTTTCCAATAAAGTTATTGAAAAAGTTAATAAAAGTAAATATGCACATGAAAGAGAATAAAATTACCTATCTTTTTACCGCGGAGAATTTATATTATCTTTCGTCGTTCTTTTATTCTACACCATAAAGTGCAATTTTTTGAAACCGTTATAACTCGAAAACTAAATGTCGAACCTTTCTAAAAAAATATGTGATTATTGAAGGTAATTAGAACTATATACTACTTTAATTTTAAGTAAGTTCATCGGAGAAAAACATCAAAAACTGAAAAAAGTCGTTTTTCTATGGGACGCGATAACTAGAGTAAAAAGGCATTAATCAAGTTCAAATTTTGGATTTAGTTAGCATTATATAGTACTTCGATCCCTATGTTTGGGCTGTTTACGAAACGAGTTAGTTTCAAAGATATTAAGCTTCAAAATTTTTTTTTCTCACCCTGTATACTATGAATCGTTATTTTTACGTGACGCGATAACTGGAGTAGAAAAGCAATAATCGATTTAAAATTTTGGATTTAGTTAGTATTATATAGCATCTTGATCCCTTTCTTTGGGTTGTTTACGATACCAGATAGTTTCGAAGAGAAAGAGAGAGAGAGAGAGGGAGAGAGAGAGAGAGAGAGAGAGAGAGGGAGAGAGAGCTACTATTTATGAAATCCAACCGTAGAATGGTTCCAAAATTCAAAATTGTGGAAGTGCGAGCTGATTTTTCATCAGAAATTTCGAAAAAAAGCACAACCTGTCAGTTCCGTAACGCTAGTAAACTACTACTCAGCAACAATGTATTTAAACATATAGGGCGTTTTTCTCGAGTAATTAGTAAGTATTTTCGAATATATGTGCAAAGAATTGTTTATAATAATTACGCTAGGCTTTGCGAGCTGATAAATGCCTAAATGCGATCTTCGTGAATAAACGAACAGGCTGTCAAATATTGAGTGAATATATATATATATATATATATATATATATATATAATTTTTTTTACCAAGTACGTTAAATTTAAATTTAAATTTACTGGAGTTTTAATAGCGCGCTGCACTAATCATTCTATCGTAGTTTCACGAATTACAAAAATGTCAGTTCCGTAACCTAGTCAAATATGGATTCTTCACATAACTTTTTATAAAAGTAATATGTTGTGGTTTAGCTTTAGGGACTTGTTTTGTATGTAATTCCAGTTAGAATAACCATCCGGCAAGTACCCGTTTTGAGCCAGTTACGGTAGAATCACCCATATGTAATTGATTCAAAATAATTGTATCCATCAAACAAAAAAAAAATTGATAGATTTATATATGAAGTAAAAACAATTATGATATTAAGCAATACATAATGCTGAAGGAAGCTACGTGCCAAAGAATTGGCAGCGGTTTTTTTGTTGCTCAGCCGTTTTCTCAGAAGCGTTGAAGAAACGTTTCTGTGGAATCGTTTCTGTTGCATAGTTTTTGGAACGTTTCAGAAACGTCTCTCCCTCGTTAAAAAAAAGGATTGGAACGGATTGAAGTGGGTTGTAACGGTTTACAACGTTTCCCTAGTTCCAATCCGTTCCAAACCATTACAGTAAATCAAAATGTAGTGTTGAACCAGTTTCAATACGTTGTAATCCATATCAATTTATGAAAGTTAGGTGTAAAATCCGTTCAAATCCATAACATAAATAAATTAATTTAATGCAAATTGATATTTATAGGCATGAACTAACGTAGATGTATCTTAATTAATACATACTAAAGCATTTAATAAAGAATTTTAGAATAAAGGTTACCAATCCGTATCGATCCGATTTAAAATTACTTAATTTACAAAAAATAGCTTTTTTATGTCTTTAATGTAAAAATGAGTGAGAATTGGATGAATTGAATGCACATAAACATCAGTTGTTCATCCAATTTTATTTTTTAAATTTTACTTCAATCCGATCTAATCCATTACGAACATCAATGGGTAATCTGATTTATGCAAATCCATTTCAAGTTTATGTTTGATTTTTAATTTCTATTTACATTAATGTATTAATGTATGGAAAAATAAGTTAATTTTATAAATATTGGTAAATTAAAATAGATTGAAACGTATTGAATAAATTTTGATACATGTACACGGATTGTAATGGATTATAACGTTCTAATTACTGTAATAATCCATTTCAAACCATAACATTAAATAAAATTTATTCAATACGTTTCTGAGATTCAATTATCTGAGATAGTAGATCCTGAAGTATTAAAAGGTAAAGAAAATTTGTACTATATCTTTTACTTTATTTCACTAGACAGTATTGGCAATTTCTAATAATTTATTTTAAGGTTATTTGTTGATATTAACGCCGAAGAGATCAGTTCAGCACATTCCTTATCACAAAGTACATCATGAGATCCTCTATTACTTTAAATCAGCACGTATTTTAAATATTGTATGTTTTTTTATAATTATTATTTTTTAAAGTATTTATAACTTTTGTGCTCTTCGAAAATTATAGCTAAAAGTAAAGAAAGTCGCAAGATTTCTCATTGTTTTATTTTGTCGCATTTTATTTAACCCCTATATAAAGTTGAAACTCTAAAAATAATAGATAGTCATACATCCTATCATATATTCGCCATTTCAATATGGTGCCTTTAAATTTCAAATCTGCTTCCATTCTTTTTTTTAATTATGCGGGTTTTTCAAATATCAATTGAAAAATAATATTTTGTGCTATAACGAGTTGCCTTGTGTGCACTCGTTACGTCCCTCTCTCTCCTACATTATATGATCATACTATAATAAACATTCTATCTGTAAATATTCTTGTATAACATTCCTTTCAGCAGCAGGCAAGTGAGAGGAGCAGACAGCAATAACACAGAGAGAGAGAGAGCCGCGCGTAGTGTGTATGTGCGTGTGGCGCCGTCTCGCGCCGCGACACTTAGGAGAATACCGCCGTACAGTACAGTCGTGCCGATACTGCCTCTTTGTCTCCGCGGCTACGCTTACTTTTAAGCTAGAGAGATCCGTGCGTGCGTGCGTTCGTCTTCGAGAGGACTGCTGCAGCGTCCTTGACCAGAAACTTCGTGTGTCGCTGGAATCATCCTGCTGCTGTTCAGCACCGCACGAGGCTTTGAGGCGTCCGTCCTGCTGTCCAGCGTCGGGCCCTGGTCATCCGTCCTGCTCCGCTCCGGTCAAAACCACGAGACATTTATCGAGTTCCACGAAGCACTTCTGTAAGTACCTGCCCGATCACAATACTCTCTCTCTCTCTCTCTCTCGGCATTATTCGCTCTTTCTTAGTCATTCTTTAATATCCCGGTCTAAAACCCCGTTATAGTGCTATACAATATCAGAGATAAAACATTTATATTTTGCTTATAACAAACAAACAAAATGTACAAAGTATAATATACCAAAGTATAGTATATAATTAGTTTTTTGTTGTTCTGAGCCAAATAATGTTTTTTGTCTGGTAGAGTAGTAGCGCAAAATTTTTATTTTCAATTGACATTTGAAAAGACTGCATAATTTTAAAATAAATTGATTGAACGTATTTGAAACTTAAAGACACTGACCCTCGTTAAAAAAAAGGATTGAAACGTATTAAGAAAAACCAATACGTTTCAATCCGTTTTTTGAATCCACTTAAGTCCATTCTTATCCTTATTAATCCGTTTCAATCCGTAAAATATATTTTTTCAACGTAGTTGGATTGAAACTGATTGAATCGGATATCTCATAAAATATTTCCAATCCGTTTTTTGAACATTTTAGGTACGTTTCAATATGTTTCGATCCTTTTTTTAACGAGGGGATTGAAATGTATTTGAACTGATCGAAACTAAAGTTATCGTATCAAAATAGATTCGGATTGAAATAGATTCAGATTAAAATAAAATCGGATTGAAATGGATTCAGATTGAAATAAAATCGGATTGAAACGAATTCGAAAGCATTACATGATTATTGAACAAACTGATTGAAACGGATTTGGAACATTAAGAATTTTAAAAATGCACAGGATTGAAACGGATTCAAACTTTTTTAAATGATTGTAACGGATTTGAAAGTTTGGAAAAATTTGTCATCACTCTCGGATTGAAACGATCTGTCCATTTTTTCTGAGGTTCAATCCGTTCCAATCTTTTCTTTTAACGAGGGCTGGAAAAACTTCAAGTTATTAGTTTACGCTTCAACGCTGCAGAAACGTTTCGAAAACATTTCATGGGAACTTTTATGAAACGTTTTTAAGTTTCTAACGAAACCTTTCAGAAACATTTCTCCAACAGACCTTGCTATGTGGGTTAGCCTTTATTAATTAGACTTTATTAATAGGTATAACACATATATCGTGACGAACGTGCACACCTTTTGACCCAGAACTTCAGAATCAGAAAGAAATGTAAGTTTTAGCGATTTTCCAGAATCAGTTAACACTTTGTCTTCTGTCTTTATCGGCTAACTTTGCTTGTTTTCATTAGAGAAGGGCCAAGTGGTCGACCCACCTTTTTCCCCACCTGGAAGATTCTCGAAAGTACTTAGATATTTTCCAAGTTTCGTTTATTCGCCAATTATTTTGTCGTCAAATTTCTGCAACTGGTCGTGATGATGGAAGTAAAGGCAAGTATTTCAACACTTACAATATATAATTATTCTGTAGTGTAACAATAAGTTATTCTGATTCTTCAATAAATATATTTCTGCAGGATCCACAAAGCTGGAACTGGAGTGCTATATTCGACGCGATGGATCGAGACAACGATGCTGAAGTTGACCTGTGCCTCGGCAATACATCTATACAGAAATATAGAGATGAAAATGAAAACACATTGCTTCATATAGCTGCTCGCTGTGGCAACACGAGACTTCTAAAAAAGTACATCGAATACGGCATTGATGTGAACTCAGTCAATTGCTTTGGAGAGACTCCACTTATGATGGCTGCTATATCAAAGAGCTTGGAAGCAGTCAGGTTACTGATTAAATCTAATGCCACTGTAAATCATGCAAGGTACTGTATGTTTTTTTGCTATTTTTTTACAAAACTATTAGTTTTTGGAAAGATAGCTTCTTAATTATCTTATTCCAGCAGCTTGAATTTTTTATTTGATGGTACTACTACGTAGTATTCTGGGCCATATTAAGCTTCTGGATCTTACTTTCCCAATATTGTTAAGGACTAATTTGATAAGATGTGATATATCAGAAAAAATACCTTTGTGTCTTACTAACATGCCGCTCCTATTGAAGGTTTTTCTACAAGAGTCCCGTTAGCGGTATTCGTTTTGCATAATTTGCATTTTGCACCTATACATTTATTTTAGCTATCCCCTGGTAGAAACGTAAGCCAACCGTTAACCATTAATAAGCCAACCAGCCGAGTTGGCCAACAGTTTGACAAACGCTTGGGTTAAAATGTTGCTTATTCCGGGGACGATAATCTACGCAGACATCAAGAGCATTCGCAAGACTAATTAGGATAGTTATAATACCAATCCAAAATATAAATATACATAATAAAATCAAGATTATATAACCTCAAATTACTATACTTTTAATTTCCCCAAGCGTTTGTTAACGGTTGGCTTATATCGAGGCAAATCGTTGGCCTACGAAGTTGCCAAATAATTAGTAAGCGAGCCGAGGCGAGCCATTTTGCTTGGGTTATTTTCTACCAGAGTGGCAGAGCTATTGTTTCTGTCTTCCTCATATAGTACTGTACCAGAAAATTAAAATTATCAAATTTCTCCAGATTGGACGGCCAGACATCGCTACACTATTCAATCTACTCCAAAAATCTGAGCATAATAAATTTATTGATCGACGCGGACAGTAGCGTAGTTAACGTCATGGATAAACATGGCGTCACAGCCTTACACGTAGCAGTATGTCACAAAAGCTACAAAATCATTCATCTCCTGGTGAACCGCGGTACCGACGTAAATCTAGGCATAAACGGCAAAACTCCGTTATGCTTAGCCGTAAGAAACGACAATGTGAAAATAGCTAGAATACTGCTCGCTGCTGGTGCCACTAAAGTCGATTTTGTATTTGAATCAGGCGCGACTCTGCTGCACGTAGCTGTTGGGATGAACAATATCGATATCACGCGACGGATCCTGGATCAGGGTGTTGATATTAATGCCAGTGATGAAAATGGACTCACAGCTTTCCATCATGCTATCAGTGTAGGGGATTACGATCAAGTCAAACTATTGGTAGCAAGAGGAGTCGATTTGAGCATCAATTTTAAACTTCAAGTATGTAATTTGTCATTATATTTAATTCACCAATCTATTTTTTTGTTTCATCGATCTTATTTTTCTCATTTTCAGCAATGCAGTCCGCTGCACTTCGCCACGTTTAACAAAACTAATCGCAGCTCTCAGAAAATCATTAAGCTTTTGCTTTTGCACCACTGCGACGTCAACGAGCGTAATTCCGATGGCTCGACCCCCCTTCACATGGTCCTTAAAGCTGGCACCGTCGACGACATCGAGCTACTAACAGCCTTTGGTGCAGACGTATATATGCAAAACTATTTCGGCGCGTCAGTTATCCACTATGCTGCGATGAACGATGATCCTGCGATTTGTCGTTACCTTCTCATTAATTACAAGCTCAATGTGAACGAGCGCTGTGCCCATGGCATCGCTCCTATTCATTTCGCAGCTGTATATGGCAAAGCGGAGGTCGTGAGAGAGTTGATTGCGAGAGGAGCTCGAGTTAACATAAAGAACCTCGACGACAAGTCACCCCTACATTTTGCGGTGGTGAACAAGCGAGTAGAGACTGTGAGAGTCCTTTTGGAAGAAGGTGCTGAAATCAATATGGGTAAGCAGGAAAATGACATGGTACTCATGGCGGCGATTGAACGAGGAAGCAAGTATTCCGTCATAGATATCATGATGTACCTGGTATTACAAGAAGCTAAAGGATTGTCTATCAACCCACTAAATCTCCAGATCATCGAGAAAAAAGGATTGCAGGATTTGCTGGAGGTGTATAGAGTCGAGTTAATGGTTATGAAGAATATGAAAGTGTACAACCACGTATCCTACTTTGACATCCTTGCTGGAAGTAAAAGTGTTATTTCAGGCTATTTCAGGAACAATGAACTGGTGGAGAATTTTAAGGATACTGAATGCATTTCAAGATTTCCAAACTACAGGCACATGTTAATGTGTAAGATGGACTGGGCTGTGACTAGGGATCAATTTGAACGTTATGCCTCGCGAATGCTATTTACACTGCTGCCAATAAGTCATCCTGAACATCTGATCATACAGAGAATGACAAAATTCCTGTACGAAACTGACCTCCCTAATTGGCAGACATATGATAGGAAAGGTGAATTTCCTACATCGTGATGATGGATTAGCTTTAAGATACACCAATCTTAAGGAGGTTCTATATGACTCAAAATTATCTACATAAATTTTGCTGTCTGACACGGGCTCTTATGGGAAACCGCAATTTTGTCGTACTCATTTATGTATTGCTAAAGATTTAACGCCAAATTTTTGTTGAAAAAAATTGTACTATAAGAAAAATATCTAATAAATAATTAGAGCCCTTAAAAAATATCATTGGATACCTCTAACTAATAAAAAAAAATGACAGAATGCCGAAAACGGACATTTAACCTCAAAAAATTAGTCAAATCAGTTTCTACGGGAAAATTTTTATTCTTAATCAGGACAAATATAATGATTGTTAAATTTACTCGAAAAATCGTTATTTGTTGTAGGTTTACGGTTACAGCTTCTTTAACAGTGCATATTTAAAAATAAACGAAAAGTAAAAGTATGCACCGATTTTGACTAGTGTAGTAGGGTTAGAACCTCCTTAAAGCATAATCATATATATAATAAAAAAATTAAGATCTCTCGTAAAGGGGATAAACACTTAAATTGTATTAAATAGCTTTGATTAACTACTATTCCATATAAACAACCTATTATTAGTTCCTACAAAATATTTTCGTTAACATAAAAGGCTCGAGCGGCTAGAGAATAATTTTCAGGAAAAATCAATAGCTTCTTTGGAACTACTTATTAACTACATCCTAAAATTCATAAATGATTCAATAGCTGTTTATTTATTAACCGTAGTCAGATATTAACGTTAACACTACGTATGTGTACACCCTTAGCCAACTTTTAATTCCCAAGTTATCCACCACTGTATTTTCTATGGCCTTGTTACTAACGATGCATATAGATATCAGTTTTAAGGGTAAAATGATGGAGTGCAGTTCGAGAAAACTTGCACTCGCTTAAGTTTGCGCAATGTATCAATTTGGTATTTGCATAATTTATGTCTGTAGCAAAAGATTTCTCGTCCACGCGTGCAAGATTATTTTATACTGATTAATATTATGCAAATTTCGTCAGTCGAACATTATTCAATACTATACATAAATTTATCGGATATTCCTGTCGGAAATTACCGCGACTAAATCACAAGTATATTATGTGAGAAAAATTCCGGTTTCGTGTTCAGTATGAAAACGCGCGATTTACGCGAGATTGATATTCTCCGGAAAATATCTTCTGTTTTTCGTTGAAAACTCCAAGGTTGAAACAACGAAATACATATCTACCCGCGGTAATCTCTCGCTCTCCATGAGAATATTGCACAAAACGACCCCACGCATATCCCTGTAATAATTTCCATTAATCGCTAAATAATTTACGACTATAACCACAGCGCGTCGACGAAAGGAGAACAAAAGAGGCTCGTAATGAAAACTTTTGTAATTTCACCGGTAATCCTCGGAACGATTTCGCAGTAGGTTTTATACCGATAATACCTATACACTACTGTACAGTAGTCGATCGTCGATTATTCGCCGCAAATTACCTTTTCGGATTAGCTTAACTGTCGGTATGAAACGACGCGGAATTAGCCGCAATCTGTCAGGAAACAAACGGAAATTGCGAATCTCCGCGCAGCGCGCTTGTGATGGAAAATTGATTTTAATCTGCATAACCGAATTTCGCGGACGAACTGTTATATACGCGTCCTCCGCGTCTAATTACCGTCGCTACGTGTCGAGCTTTTGTTCCTCGTGTTTGTATCTATGACCGTCACATTTCTTTTTTTTTTGTTTTTGTTTTGTGAGCCCTGGTTTTTCGTGATTCGTTTACGGTCAATTAAACGATGAATTTGATACCCACTGGTGTGATATGTGCGGATGAAGAGCATCAAGGGAGTGAATTTATTGTGGGAATAGATTTTTTGCTTGTTGACGGTGTATGTGGTTCAGTGAACTTTTCGAAAGTTTTTTATTGGATTTATTTACGCAAGTGATACTAACTTTGGTATAGTTTCGTTTATGTATACTTTTTTTCTATGCATGTGTTTTTCTCTGCTAAATAAACTTCGAAGCTCCGACGCATATTTTTCCGATACGTTGTATAATATTACAGCAACATTTTCTGTTATAGTTTCTTGAAGATTGGAATGGAAAAATTACGGAGAAAAAACAATCAAAAGCATAAATTAGTTTCAAAAATGGACTGGCATATCTTCGTCCGATCTTGGGCTATCCGGCTTTCTGCTAACGACGTCGGTGGATCGTAGGTATCTTTTTACTTACCTTGTGAAAATTTCCTCACCGAATGCTGCCACCTACGCCAAAACCGTCTTGTTAGTCCTGCTACTTTATAGCTTCTCGCGCTATATGCCCAGCAATATATTGATTATTTCGGTAATATGATTGAGCCATTGTATCGCAAAAAAAAGCCTGTATATATAATAACTACGCATCCGTGCATTATACGAATGTACCTCGATGAAAAAAATAAAAGGAAGAAATAAACGTGCCAGTGTCTCCCTAAAGCGAAAACAGCGCGACAAAGTCAGAAAAAAGCGTCGCAGCGCTAGAGGCGGCAGCAGTTTGTAGATAGATCCGTCGACACCAAGAAAAGAAGAGCCCCTTATCTTCCCTTCCAAGAGCTTATTGGTGTATCGCGCTCGTCGCGTTAAAGTTACGCAACATCGCCGTGAGAGATAAACAAGTTCAGAGCTCTTCGCCTGCGCAGCTGGAATTTTTGCAACTTTTTTCAACTCAAACTCTCTCTTTCTCATTGTCGTTGCGTCCCTTTAAACGAAATTGCTGGAAAGAAAAGTTTGTCCTTTGTTGATATGTGCGAGAAATTTTTCGAGTTTGTCGGCTTAATAGAAGTTTTCGATTTTTTGTGGCGATATATATATTACACGCGCGTAATTGAATGTTATACTGTGAGCGAGGGTTCAATTGTCGAGGAAACGAGTTTTCTAGAAAATAGCTCGAGCCCTAGGAGTCGACCTGTCGAAACAAAACGTACATAATTTTCTTGGTTTTTTTATGCCCTTTATTCTACTAGGTGACTTATGAACAGGCGTCACACCTATGTGAGAATTCTGGCCTTCAAGTTTTATTAGTAAATATTATTGTCTATCGTTACACATTTCACCATTAGCAACAAATTTTTAACTTCTCAAAGATAAAAAAATGTTTATCCAAAATGAAAATTGTAAAAGTAAAATAAGCCCAACGAAGGTCATTAAAGTCCTAAAGCTTTTCGCGGCACGTCGTAAGTGACAATCCATTGAAATTATCGTACATTGAATTCCTACGTCAAATCTCGACGACGTTTAAAAATTCTGACGTGTCGTGGAAAAAGGCCAGTTGACTGCTCGAGATTCTTTCTGTGAAGAGCTCTAATTCAAAGGATGCCGCATTTACAAAACGCTTTGCGTCACTGCAAAAAAGGCACGATTTTCTCCTCTTCGTGATGAGCTTTTGTAAGGTTTTTTTCACACCTAGTATGTATGTATGCATGTGTGTCCTCGAGTCCGGAAATCGAACAGACCCAAGCGTGACTATCTGTCAGTTCTTTTGTTTGAATCATCCGATCTTGAGACACTTGGCCTGGTTCTTTTTCTAAGAGAATGGTGCAAGCACAAAGGGTAATTATCGTAATTTTTCTTCCTTGAACTGATTTATTATGGTGGAAGTGAAACCGAATTGATTTAAGAAATAATGTAGATCAAGATTATTTCGAGTTTGTGTCGTGAATTGAATTTCAAAAGTCTAAAAAATATTTGGCTTATTTAATACTTTTAATTATTACCTGAGAGCTTTTACATTTACGAGTTGCAAATTTTGATGACGTCGTCCACTTGTTCAAAGCATAATAAGTATATAGGCGAAAGTGATTGTGACTGTTTATACATTTTTTTAATAGATATAAATATAGTAGAAACAGAGAAAGCTCTCATATCTTCCCTGTTAATATGGAAAGCTCCGTAAAAACAGGAGCATGAAACGAGAACAGCAAGAAAAAGAACGAACACAAAAGTTCTCGAAAATAATATCACAACACAAGGCGTCTAAAATCTGCGAACGTCTTTCTCGACTCGACGCAGAGGTAACGCGTCTGCCGCCGCCTCCATCCCGTCATTACTTTTCGAACAATAAGCAAAGTCCAGAAGCACACAAGGAAATTCCCCAACGAGCCCAAGGAAATAAAACACTCTCGAGGGAGATTAAAGTAGAGGGAAAAGTGTACAAAGTACATGGTTCGCGCTTACGAAGCAATAAACGATAATAGTAGCCGAAATGAGGCATCCGATGCGACGCGGCTCTCGATAATGCGGATTTATCGGAATAGGCGAAACAATCGCTGCGCTGCAGTCAAGATTCAATGCCACCGCGGTCATTGGGAAAATTCTTTCTTTTTTTCGTCCGTTTGACCTACATTACGTAGGGCTAACGGTTTAACGGTTTTTAACTGGTCGATGTTTCGTTGGATGTGGTCCATCAAACGAAGTTTCTATACTTTGAGAGTAACTGTACGTATCGACCTTCAACGTATTCGATGCTTCAACAATTTTTGAAATTGACGTTAAACATAATTTCAAAGGCAGTAAAAAATTCATGAGATTTTTCGACTTCGAAAAATGTCTTTTTAAAATTTCAAAGCTCGAATTTCTATACGAGAAGCTTGATGCGGTAACCATTAGCATTCACGGAAGTTATATTCACGGAAAAGAAACTTATCGGAAGAGAAATATGGAAAAGCCTATACACGTCGAATATCCCGCTTTAATTCTCTGAAAAATTCACCCCTTGACACGTTGATCCCATACCTGATTCTCCGCGTATAACCGTCCAGAAAAAAAATTCTTCCTTCCGCATCTCTATTTTCAGGTCACTCGATTTTTCGCGCATCATAAATTACCCGAAAAAATGCTGCGCATTGCGTCGAAAATCAGGATGAGAAAAAAAAAGAAAAAATTCAAAGTCGATTGGCTGCACTTCTGGAATAACAGACCCAAGGCTACTACGGCCTTCGGCTACTCTGTTTCTCTCTTTCTCACTATATATATATATAAACGCTCGCTTTCGATTCCAGAGGGCAAAGGATGAGCTTTCAAAGGCCGCGCGCGGGAAAATTGAAAAAGCCGCACCGCGCACACATCGGACTTTTAATTCCGAAGGTGCGAAATTAAGCACGTCTTTGAGCTTTGGCTACTATTTGCACTTCAATGCGAGAATTTAAATACAGCGTTTACCTACCTTTGAAATGAACGTGTGGCAAATATATACGCGTGTGTTTGTACGCATAATGAAGTAAACTGTACCGAAACGGCTACGAGATGGTTTATGTACAAGCTTCCGTATACGCTGGGATTTATATCAAGGCAATGGTTCTCCGAGGTACAATTTTTTCAACAGATTAGTTCGGAACTGCACTTGTAGCTCTTTTTGGAAAAGTCGCGAACTCGGATAATCGTTTCATTTATACACATGGGTGATAATGGGTATACAAACGATGTTACTCACCAGGATGCGAATTTCAGAGGAGAGAGTTGCAATCAACGCAGATTCGATGAACGATCATGGGCGATAAATCCTCAGCGGGAACGATGCATGGCAGTGCATAGTTTCGAGGGAATTGTCCGTTGCCGAATTTGGATCTGGAACAGCGCGCAGAGCAATGGATTCCATCTGAAATGAGACGAGCCAAGCATGTGATTACATCACGCTGTATAAATCTTTGTTTTATCACGTATAGATTTACATGGTCTGAATAGTACATCAAAATAATATGTATATAGGGATGTACATTTTTTTACACTGATTCAGTACACTACGATTTAAGAGCTTTAAAAAAGGCCGATAAAGCTGTAGCCCGAGAGTATAAGAAGTGAACAACAAACAGAAGAACGATTCACGTGTATATGGCAGTCCGATATAAAGGTCAGCTCTAGCAACTGACCTCGACTCGTCCAATCGATAGAGGAAAAGCTGGTATTTCCGCGAAAATCATCGTACGCGCTAGAAACTTCAAAAAATCCTTTCTTATAAAGCCCTCGATTCGCATGCTTATTTGCAGCCATTCCTATACACACACACACACACACACACACACACACAGAGATTCTACATCTGAGAAGAAAAGCCAAGGTTCTTTACGAGAAAAAATCGCTTCTCCGAACAAAGCGCAGAAAGTCGAGCTCATCTGCAACAGCAGAGCGCGAGCTTTAATAAGGACGTTTGCGTAGACCATAAAAACGCAAAGCGCGCAAGACCGGATGAATAAGGCATGTTCCTACCGCTTCCTTGTACACTCGCTCCACTGCACTTGAGTTTACGAGTTTAAAGAAAACGACGACAGGGTTTTGTTGAGAGAAATAATTGTCGGAATTGAAAGTTTAATTATTTATACTCCACGCTCGGCAAAGACTCTGCGAGCAAATGCGATTAAAAGAGTAAAGCTTGCGAAAGTTGTCGCGGCGGGTTAGAATTATAGAGCAAAGCGTTTTTTAGTTGTTTCAGACTTTTCGAGATGGGGACTCGAATTAATTTATTGATATTCGAGAAAAAAGCTTATATTGTTGCACGAATGAGAAATTTTGTAGCTGAAAATCGATGCGTGTTTTTCATTCTTCTTCAATTCTCTTCAACCAAGTAGCGCTATGTTCTTGGTATAAAAAAACAAATTCTGGCTAAAATGATTATTCTGCCTTTTCGGACCCACCCTCAATTTCACTTTGAGGTCTAACTTCAGCTATGGTGGATCCGGTACCGTGTATCCGATACCTATCGTTTAAATAGCCCGCGGTCACTATTCAAAATCATTAACGAGCCAAACGCCGAATCGTACAGTTCAAAGGACTTCAGAGAGTTCACGTGTGAGTACTAACTTTTTCTGACCTTTTCAGCTTTCTTTGAGTTATTTTTCAGAAAAATGGAGAACGGATAAGCTAATGTCAGGCGATTCCAGAAGCTGAACGGAAAAAAGGCTTACCTCTGTCCCTTCGAAAGTTGTCACAAGTCTTATCAGAAATACGGCCATCTCAAAGGACACTATAATAAGCATATTGGCGTAAGACCTTATCCCTGCTAATACCAGGGATGTGTTAAGCGTTTTAGGCGTAGCGACGATCTGTTAAGGAGGTTCTAACCCTACTACACTAGTCAAAATCAGATTAAGAATTAAAATTTTCCCGTAAAAACTGATTTGACTAATTTTTTGAGGTTAAATGTCCGTTTTCGGCATTCTGTCATTTTTTTTATTAGTTAGAGGTATCCAATGATATTTTTTAAGGGCTCTAATTATTTATCAGATATTTTTCTTATAGTACAATTTTTTTTCAATAAAAACTTGGCGTTAAATCTTTAGCAATACATAAATATATGAGTACGACGAAATTGCGATTTCCCATAAGAGCCCGTGTTAGACAGCAAAAAATAAAAACATTGATTTCTCGACTTGTAGGTATCCTAGCTTTCTGAAAATTTATGTAGATAATTTTGAGGCATATGCGAACCTGTGTACAAAATTTCAGAATTATCTTGGCGTTATTTCTATTTAGTATAGAACCTGCTTAAGGCATGAGAAAATCCACTCAGGGGATAAACGTCATCGATGTATGATCTGTACCTCCAATACAAACGAACCCTGCACACGTCTCCCACAATATAATCCCAGTCCAGTCGTATAATCCCCTCAGTCATGGCTGCCGACCGATTTTACCGATAACCAAGCACATATATTCATACGCACAGCTAGAAAAAAGGACAGCGTCCAGTTCGAAAATCCGGCTCTCTTTTCGGATTAATTTCTTCCCTCCTCTTCCTCGACACGAACTCACTGATGAAACTCGCGGGTTGAAGAGATTTCGCGCGAGCAAGCGTAACGAGAGGCGCCCACTTTAATCAGTCTGAAAACCGGAGGCTCTCGCGAGTACTTATTAGCAACATAGTACAGCTGGCCTCTTTTTTTTTTCTCCTCCTACATCAGCTCACATCCGTGCGATTTCGTCGGATTTCCAATCATTCCGCGCGAATTTCAAGCGATTTCCATACTTCATTCACTCGCTCACTCGCTCATTCATTCATTTGCTGCGTGATGCGCTGGAATTCTTTTTTTTTTTCTCTCTCTTTCTTTCGTGACTCTTCGCATAAGGAAGATTGCAATTAAAAGCGAGTGCATATATACGTGGCATGTGTGCGAGGCTGTGTTGACGAGAGAAAAGACGGAAGAGAGGAAAAAGTGCGCGTTAGCGCTTTTTCGCAATTGAACAAAGGCGAACTGCGCAAATGAAGATATGTATGTCTCTCTGCGCTTTTGATAATAATGGATGGTGTCGCGTATACGTATTATCTTTTTTTCTATGGTTATCAAAACTACTCCTTCATACTGTATGGAATAAGGGAGATAGTAAAAAAAAAAATCTCGATTCAGCATCTAACGTCCGGCTTTGTTTTTCCAAGCGGTGTATTGTCGTGGTATCGAAGAATGTTTATAGAGCGATAGCTCAGTCTTTTTTACAGGATATGTCCATCGCAAAAATAGAGCTGGATGTTGGACACTCGTGCAAGTGCAGAGAAAAAGAATGAAATGAAAAGAGGCCGAGATGTGAGGTAGATGCACTTAGTCAGGATTGAATGAACGAGTGCAAGAACGTTATGGGAGGCATCAGCAAAGCGGTACAGCTGAAAATCGCGAGCAATTATGGAATTCGCGAAATCCTCGACTCTATGCGACTCATTGCTACGCCGTTGTATTGAAGGGAGCGATTTAAAAAGGAATGGGAATCAGCAAACAATGCGGTTCGTGTAAGTGTTGAGAATCGAATTGGTACTGCTGCGTGTCTGCGAGTTTCTATGATGCTGTATTGAGATTTGATTGGAAGAGAATTTTATATCTGTAGTCTGCTATACATAGAGAAGGGTATTTCGCATAGTTGTTTTGGGCTTGATTTATTAACTTGCTCATAAATCCAATGAATCGCAACAATATAAGTGATATGCATGAACGGTCCAAGCAGAACTAAAAAAGATAGTTTTGGCATAGGCAATACATCACTATATGTACACTATGGACTTGCAGAATATTGACGAGGAAAATATTAAAGTTCATATGCGCCACCTATCTATGCTAATCCGAGACTCGGCAAGTTTACACGACAGGTGAAGAGCCAGTCCAAAACAGTCCTCTTTTATCGCATTCTATACGCGTACGTGCAAAACAATCGACCGGACGCTATCATTTTATCTGTTAATGTTGTCTATTAGTAAAATACCAGATAGAGCATACGTAAAAGTCAATAAAAGTTTCATTGTTTCATTATCTCATCAATTCCCGCTTTATCTCTACCTGACTTAGTGCGTGGTATTTTACATTAGATGTTGCAATACACCACTTAGCCATGAGAGATTCGTAAACATTGTATTATCGATGATGCAAAATCGAAAGAATCTTTGATAAAATATAAAGTTCATCGTATCCAATGAATTTAGCGTACAGCCCATTGCCGTCTTATCTGTGTATTTTACTGCTATCTCATGAATCATCAGAGCAGGTTCACACGCTCAGTCGTACTCATAACTCCGTAGCATACATTTCTGTGGTGAAATGGACGACTTCTCATCTCCGCCCTGTCAGGATTCTTCCTGGTCTGCAGCCACATCAAACTTCGACAATCAGTATCTACCCCTAGGCTTCGTTGAAGCTGGTCCACCTCTTCCCGGAATTATTCAATCAGCTGGGGATTCTTCTTTCTTTGACACAGTCCTTCAAGAGCAGGAACGAAGACGTCAGAGCAGTAGTTTCATGGAAAACAGTGAGAGAAGTAAGCAGGAGGAAGTGAAGTCTTGTACCTGTCGTCGTTATCTAATTTTTTTCACCTTCCTACTTGTCCTCATCGGACTCGTGGTGGCGCTACCTGTGGTTTTGTCATTGTGATATTTTCGTGATGTGAATCTAAAAATAAAACTGAATATCACAGCTGAAGGTATTTATTATAAAAATATGGAAAGTAGATCTGTGCCTCTGAAATAAGACAGTTAATCTCATATTTATATTCAGTCAATACTTAGCAACAACAGATATATTTGTGATTTTCATAATCTTCTTGTGGTCGATCGTCGGTGCATTGAATTTGAAAAAAAAATCCAATTTTCGGTCCTCAGTGTTCAGTTGAGTATACGCGATAATCGTTATTTGTCGAGGACAGAACGTGAATT
The DNA here is from genome assembly GCA_012977825.3 of Pteromalus puparum. Taxonomy (NCBI): domain Eukaryota; kingdom Metazoa; phylum Arthropoda; class Insecta; order Hymenoptera; family Pteromalidae; genus Pteromalus; species Pteromalus puparum. The sequence goes on along the minus strand of CM053169.1, from coordinate 41,964,542 downwards.
CGAATCTTATCTGCGCGTTCTCTTATCATCGATATAGAGACATCAAAACAGTTTGATATCAGTACTTACAGCAGTGTCTTGCTCGAATTGCCATCAAAAATGACACTTCCATACGACAGCAGCGAACCGCCTCCATCGTACGACCAACTCTTTGGTTCCAGCCTCGACCATCATCGTCTACCAGCGAGTTACGTAGTTGACGGTGACGAATCAAGGCCTCCTCAACATCCTGTGCACGATACAGTCTTCTCTCCAAGCGTTAACAATCAACCAATACCATCTATTAATCCTCGACTTCAGCAGCCAAGACTTCAACTCTATAACCCTAGTATTTTTGACATCGAGAATCAGCTTCAAGAGCGAGAAGTTCAGCGACAGGTTAGGATGTTGAAGATCATCGGATGTATTTTTATAGTCTTTATCTTTGTAACCGCCTCAAGTCTCATAATGTCTCGAGAATTTCGAAGAAATTCGAACTAATTTTAAAAGTCAGTCAGTGAAATGTAGATGGCAGCTAGGTATGCGATCAAATCTTATCTGCGCTGTCTTATCACCGGGCCAGCTGTGCAATGGATCTAGTCAGTAATTGGCTCAGTGTAACCGTAACCTGTGTCTGGCTTGCATATTCCCTGCAATATGACAGTTCCATCTGGTCGTACCACACCTCCTCCATCTTACAACGAGATTTTTAACGATCGACGTTTATCTCCTAATTTCAACGTTCACGCTCAGCAGCCATTGCCTACGCGCCAAGTCATTATCATTGATTCCAATCGTCAGCAAAGTTGGCAACGTAGTCGCCTTTTCTTATTGGTCTGGATTCTAGTGATATTCTTTATTATAGGGGTCATTGCGATGAAAATTAAAGTTCGATATTGGGCAGATCATTGGAGTAGTGAATAGTGAGTGAACTTTTTATGCTACTGGTAGAGGATAAAATACATCGAATATTAATTTTAAAATAAATTTACGAAAGATCACGTAATATTTTTATCTCAATGTCAAAGGGGAATCTGCACTCGGGATCTCAAAGACGCTGATTATAAGCCTTATCTACTTAGCTGTTATCGCGGAAACGGCTAATAAGACATTGGAACTATTCCGTGAAGTCAGTCAATGTTCAAACCGGAGTTTGATTCGCATCTTTATCGAAAATAATGGCACTTCCTCACACTGTCTACGAACCTCCACCATCTTACGAAGAAATTTACTCCTCAAGCATTGACCACCAACGTTTACCACCTTCTTACGCCGTTCGTGATCAGCAGTCAAGACCTGAACATTACAACATCGATACCGAACAGCTGTTCTCTGAAAGCCAGGACCATCAGAGTCCACGGCGTACTTACACTATTCGCAGGTATCAGTCATTAGTTTCAGGCTGTTTCTGTGATCTTATTCGCAACGAAGATGACCAGTGGCTTACGTCATCATCGTGTTCTTGCTGCTTCATCTTCACCTTTGTCATTGTAATCTGCCTCATCTTCGTACTGAGTTTCAACCACAAGTTTGAAATGTAATAGTTCCAAGTGAAGTGTTGTATACTTTATTGGGTTTCAAAGAACTTCCGTGACATTGAAATGCTAAATCCAGTGATATTTTTATATAACAACGTTGAACCTTAATACGTGACTCAGATCTGGTTGTAACGATTGCAGAATAATCAAACCTTATCTGTACCTACTCTTATCATGGACACAGTTAAATAAGACACTGAACCAGTCACTGTACTCAGTTATACCTAAGACAAGCACAAATATCCGTTGAGAACATGGCATTTCCACATGATGGCAACACACCACCTCCATCTTACGACCAACTCTTCGGTCCAGGCTTCGACCAACAACGCCTACCAGCATCTTATGCTGCTCGAAGTCAACCTCAACACCACGTTGTCAGTATCGACACTAACCATCAGTCGGTCGATGGAACACACATCGCTAACTGCTGTTGCATTTTGCTTTGGGCAATATTTATCGCTATTGTTTTTGGAGCCATTGCACTTTCTGTACGTAGTAATTTACACTAGTCAACGAGCTAGTTTTTAAGATGAAAATTGTTGTTCCCTAGCCTTTTTACGTCGGAATACCGAATTTAAATCAGTGATTCAGATCAAGTGAGAAACTGATTACAAAATAATCAATTCTTATCTACCTGGCTCTTATCGTGAACACATAGCTTAATAACGCACTGGCTATTGCGTATACTCAGTCAAGACTCGCACCAGAGCCACACCTTTGTATTTATAAAATTTAAACAATGGCACTTCCGCATACCGAATACGGACCTCCTCCATCATACAACGAGCTCTTCGGTGGTCCAGTAGGCCTTGACCATCAACGTCTACCATACGCTTACAACGTTCACAACCAACAGCCAAGGCCTCAACGACAAGTCGATCTTGAAATAAACGATCGAAGATTTTATAGATCAAAAATTGTCGTCCACCTCATCCTGTTGATCAGAACAGTTTTCTTCTTCTTCATCATAGGCTTAATCGTGCTCGTGATACGCTTGCGTTTGAATTATTAGTGTCGAGTGTATAAGTGAGATATGAAGCATATGACCAAAAATTTTTCGCGAAGCAGATACAAACATGAATTTATATAATATTTATCTGTACTTCACTCCCACACATGTCCCGGCTTATCTTCGAATATCCAAGCCATTATCTGGTAGCGCACCTACCTGTGAGGACACCTCAGTGCTGCTTATCTGTTAATCGCAATTCGCGACGCAGTCAGCGACGAACCTTTTGAAGTATGTCGGTCCTGTACGAACAGCTTCCTGCCAACAATGAAGACACGACTCTTCCACCACCTTACAGCGATGTTCCACCACAGGAATTACCACAGAACTACAATCGAAATTTCGACTCATTGGAAGCACTGCACCAGGTACCACCGACACCACCACCAACTCCGTACATCATAAACATGATGCAACAGCCGATTCTACATCCGTCGCAACAGCGGATAATATTCGTCAATCATTCTCAAGTGATAGTGCGAGAAAGATGCTGCTGCTTGTGCTGCCGGAGATGCACTTGCTTCGTGTGCTATTTCATACTTGTGATCGTTATTCTTGGTACTATTGCCGGATTCGCTGATGAATAATTATATTTATAATGAAACTAGCTTTGAAAATTTATTGTGATTGTGAGAGCGTTAAAGTATAAACTGAAATGTTCGAAGCTTAATTAGATGATCGTTTGAATCATTGCGAAATTTTAGTTTAAATAAATGATAATTTTAGTTGGAAGAATTTATTGATTGTTTAGATATTTATTCGTTAGATTTTTAGTATGTAAGTTTAAAACGATGTTTCATTCGTTCCAAAAAAAAATTCTTCATCGTATCTTATTTTATCGGGCTTGTATTTATAGTAGCCAATTTAGACGCAGTCTCTTTATCTAAAAAAAAGCTGAAATTTTATAAAACTCTGATACTGAAATGGTCGCCTAACTTTATGTTGTATCATTTTCGTGTTATATTTATATATTTTTTACGATAAAAACAAAAAAAAATGACAAGTTCTCAAAAAACTAATACATTTTATTTGTTCATTTATCATATCCATCTATTCCTTTCAAGATAACTATAACAGTGCAACTATAGCTCGCCGAGTTATCGCTCTTTATCATTCTTATCGCATTATCTCGCTATCTGCGGTAAAAATATATTTCCAATTAACGAAAGATCGCACGATCAATAGCACATCTTTATATTTTGAAAAACTTTTCACGCAACGTAAAAAATCGAAGTATACGATTACATTTGCATTCGATTCTTTTCCACGTGATAAGGAAAATGTCAAACGGATCGCTCATCAGGGATTCGAACATTTTACAGAGTTCTTAAAAGTCACAGACAACTCGGTCAATGATTGAAATTTTTTGCAGAGTTTCAAAATTCAATGAGTTTGAAATTTGAAGCCGTGACGGCTTTGGATTATACAACTACCTTTTGCAAGCTTCCTTTCAATTAATTCACAGCTTTCACCGACGTCCTCGGCGCAATACCGAGAAAACGATTCAATTATGAAATCCGGATAATGCGAACAGTTTCTTCATTACACTGCAAGCTCACAACGCTAATTACACAATTTTTATTACAAAACGATTACAAATACAATAAAAACTCGAAAAAAACGTAAACACAGCGCAAAAATTAAAAGCTTATCACTCCGATTATAATTAGCTAACCTAATTATATTCGCTTATTTCGCACACGTTGTCAAGTGACGCTTTCCAGCTCTCTCCAAAACTAATTTTTTTTCAAAGCTCTCGCAATTGCATCTGTCGGCCTTGATTACCGATAACGAGTCATCTCTTTCATCCTCTCTTATATCAAATTATAACGATTCAACCAACATAATCACGACTCCTCGAAATAAAACTGTGTGCGTCTTCGAAAAATTCCGTGAAAGCTCTCGTTATTTTTTGCTTCGTGTGTCCCATTCACGATCTCGAAAGTCGTTAGCGCGTGTGCATCAGGCGTACGCGCGTACTGGCAGAATATAATGAGCCTCGCGTCAAGTAGTTCGAGCGTAGCTTTAGTCAGACAGAGGAAAATTTTTCACAGCCATTGTCGAGAGGAAGATAGGCGCGAAATAATGGGTAGAAAGGATGCGAGCGTTCCGCGCCAACCGAGTTGCAAAGAGCGATCGAGACGGAAATGCACACGTGCACAAAGCCTATGGGCTAACCAGGATTTCGGTTTCTTCATCTCTGCGAGAGCTTACAGCTTTGTTTCTCTTCTGTCTTTAAATGTTTGCTTTTTGGGAGGAGAGCATCAAAGTTTATATGATAATTTTATGAAGCTATAATTATTAAACTTGTGCCTATTGACCAACTCGAGACTCTCGTATAATCCTCTTAAAGCTTGATATTAAAAACAGCTTACGGTACAGTTTTTTTACATTAGTAATCAGTTTTTGCCTCTACCTATAATATACTTATACAGCATCGAACTTTTTCTCTCGTGTATACCTCGATCGTATCGTCAATGATTGCGCGCAATACTTACGGATAAAAATATCGAGAAAAACCCGCGAGCGAAATGTATATATACTTGCTATTGCGCAAACATCGCCTTCAGTATAATGTAAGAAGCTTTCCATGTATAGTATAGCTGCGTATACCGGTGAAATATTAAAATTTAAATCCGCGCTCGTGCAGCTTTCTCTTTTGCCGGGTTAACCTCGCCGAGCTTTATCTATATTCTATACTGGCTTGGCTCCTTCGGATTTGGCCCTTTTTTGCTAGTTTACAAGCGAGAGACTGGAATATTCAATTGGGAAGTTTATTACACACTCGCGTTATCTCTTCCGTATCGTTAGATTCAGATTTATTATTTTGAAGCGTGTTTATACGGATTCGAATAAATGTAGATAATCTTAAATCGATTCAATTGATCCAAGAAATTCATCATAAATCAACAACCTACTTCCATTCTTAGATGTCAGAACAGAGCCCTCGACCCGAAAATTCTCCAAGCCGTCTTTCAAAAGCCCAGCAGCAACCCACCCACTCACCCATCGCAGAGCAGAGTTAGAGCATCTCACAAGCCGATGATTTACAATCGGCGCTTTTCCCGGAGTAAAAACAACAGAGAGCTGTGCGCTGCATTTCGTAAACATGGACGGTTGTATAACTCATTCGCACCAGGGCACTATATATACGCGGAGGGAGAGAGCTGCACACGCCGGCGACTGACAAATCGCTGGGGTATAAATTCGGTGCATGATTCGACGTCGTGGCCGGACATTGGAGTACCAGCTGATGGTATAGTCTTCGTGTGTACACTGTGGTGTCATCGCGATCGTCTTATAATGGCGCGGTGGATGTGTAATATGGCTCTTATCGCGGAGGAAAGGAAATTGAAGTTTGATAAATTTGTCGTCGTTTGCGGTGTGGGAGATTGGGCTATGTGTATACGATGCGGTGATCGAGAACTTGTTGTGGGATGATGAGACTTGCTGTGTGTTTGGGTGTACTTTTGTGGCTGATACAGAGATTGGAAAATAATGTTGTGACTTGTGAACTTTTGTTTCTTAGTACTATCATATAAAAGTTTTTAATAGTTAATTCTTTATCTTTTCAAATCAAAGTTACCATGATTTATAATATTAGAAGATTAGAACCGAGCAGTTTTGGACTGGTGACTCAGCCATCGCTTAAAGTCTCAGAGTCTCCGGCCATCGCCGATAGGTGGCGCATAGGGGCTTTTCTATTTCCCTCATCGTTATTCTGCGAGCCCAGTGCATATATAGCGGTATTCATGCCAAAACTGCATTTTATTCGGCCTGCTTAGGACCGCTCATGCTATAGCTGTCTTACACTGCTAGTATACATATTTTAATTTTACATTACATTTTTAAATTTAAAAGAAGTCTTCACACGGTAAAATAAAACGCATCACAATAATACTGATGATGAATACGAAGAAATTGGCAAAACTACAAAAACCCCGCTATAGAATAAAATCCCTTGCCAGTACCTTTTATAATGAGACCGTACAATCGAGCTCGCAGGACAATTCAACGGCCGATCGATCCACATAATACCCATCCTTGCACGTACTCCATGAAGACACGCCAAAGTCTCCCTCTCTCTTTCTCTCTCACGAAAAAAGCCAAAGAGGAAGAAAGAATCGCAACTACTACCACTCCTTCTCCTCCTACTCCTACTATATACCTCGAGTCGCAATTTCTCAGAGTAGAAAATTCTTCTTTCTCCATCTGCCAATAGCTTTTCAGAGCATCAGACGTTCCTGATTTATTTCACTCAGCTGCGAAAAAATGCGCTCGGCAATTTACGACGAGGATACTCAAAGCTTCAGAACACCAAGCGCACTCGAGACTAGCAGCTGCATACGAGCTCTGATACGAAAAAATAAAACGTATATATATATACGTACATCGTCGTCGTCTCGCGAGCTTCTCGCTTTCTCTCTCTCTCTATCTTGCATCGCAAATAAATCGTCGTAGCCGCATTTTCGAGGACGGGATTAGCGTACTTCTCTCTCTCTCTCTCTCTCTCTCTCACTCTCAACTGGGAGGGATGTATACCTGCGCGCGAGGCGGAAATTTTTCGCGGGTGTTAGGCTGCGCCAGACGGAAGATGGATGGAATGGCCTCGGAGAGAGAAAGAGAGAAAGAGAGAGAGAGAGAGAGAGAGAGAGTAGTGGGTGCACTCACTGATCTCGGGAGGCACTTGAGGATTTCTTGAGGGTGATGAACTTTTTTGAGCCAAGGGTATATAAGCGCAACTGAAAAAGCTTCAATGGTTAATTGAGATGTGTGCGGGGTACGAAAGTTATTTTTTTTTTTAAATTTAGTTACAATGCTGCTGTATGTTTTATGCGGTTTTATTGATTGAAGAGCTGCTTTTTATATGAAAGATAATAATGCCTAGCTTCGTGTTTTCATACACTTTGAAAAAACAAAGATTTAAAAGTGAATTAAATTCTATCGACTTTTTGATATAAACTCCAACTGTTTCACAAAAACTTTTAAAAACAAATATACTATTGTTTCAGCTTTTTTCCCGCAAACATTTTGAACAAACTGCGTCGAGTGTATCAAGCTTTGTTTTTGACTGCACTCACTGCGGAAAAAAATATCTCGACAAAACCAATCATATTCGCGAAACACTTCAAACGAAACAAGTGACTATTTGAAATAAAATATTGAAAAAGGAATTGACCAGCAAAAATTATAAGCACTATATCTACCAGAGTGAGCAGAAGCTATTCTTTTTTTAACTACAATCCTTTACACCCCACATTCACACTAGTCTCCAATTCACATCCCATCGCACGCGCGTGTCTCCACAGCGTTAACACATTCCAGAAAAGCGGGTCAGGTTTTCCTCTCGAAAATTACTATTTAAACCCACCTCAGCCTTACACATTTCAACTTCTACGAAAGCTGCATAGAAGAAGAAGAAGAGAGAGCGAGCCACTCAACCCAAAAATAGAGCGCTCCACATCTTTTAAAAATGTGCACACGTGGAGAAAGAGATGTGTCTCGTAACTACAATCGTCGCTTTACATTTTCGAAATACTCGCCGCGTGTGCGACTGAAAATCCGATACACAGAGCCCGCGGGCGACTTGAATTTCATATTCCAGTTACTCTTTAGTTGTAAGAGAAAAACTACTGAAAGCAAAAAGGAGGATCTCATAATATAGAGTATAATTTCGGAAAAAAGAGAAGCTGTTCTCTCGTGCTTCTTTTTCGATCCTCGTTATATAAGTTAATGTGTTTTGATAAGATGAGAGACACTTGAGTATTGTCTTCTTTTTTCTAGGCTTTTGTTCGGAGGAGAAATAAACATCTCTGGGGTGGATGTAAGCAGAGCTATCGGTCGGACTTGACGCGAACAATACCGTGGAAGTAGTGCGTACATTACGACGCCACTGGAATGTTGAAGATAGTCTTTTATTTTCCATTTTTCTAGATTAAGTGTACTCCATAACGTAAATTAACGGTAAAAACTCGACAAAAATATTTTACTCGCTTTATAACTAATTCACGCGCATTACTTCCTACTATTCTCATCAAACACAGAAAATAACATGTATCGCCATAACCACACACCGCAAAAGCTCGAATAACAATGCGAAGCATTCTTCACGCTATGCCCTCGAGCAAAAAAAAAATCCAGAAGCTCTCTCGAGCGAACCGATAAAACTTACGCTCGAAGCTTTACGATTTACGTGAGAAATACCCGACGTCCATCACACGCGTAAGTAGCCCCGCGTACAAATTCATGAACTCGCGCAATTTCATCCGTGAAATAAAAAAAAAAAAGAAGAAATTTCGCATCAAACAAATATTTAGAGCACATTTCACATTTTGCACACGCTCGCTGTATCGATCCAATTATTATTCGGCCTGAAGAGCCATTCATAACCGGACAAGCCTCGTAAATTCATTTTTTTTCTCCTCTCTCGAAGATCTCTCTCGTGTAATGACAAAACGTTATTTTCCAATAACGAACGCGTTGCAATATCCGACGTTGGAGAGGAAAAAAACAAATTTTTTTTTTTTCGAGCTTCCTTTATCGAGCAAATTTGCATTTTGCAAAAGCTTGCGAGTAGAAGAGGAAATTCGTATGCTAAATAATTCCCTATCAAAGTTTCTGCTGATACTGATGCTGTAGTTTATCTTTACACGTTGTAGAAATGTGTGTGGGTGTATGATGTGTGTGTTTATATATGGACAGTTGGCGAAGCAGCGGTATCGAGAATTTGTATCTCGAAACTGGACGTGTGTATAGAGAGAGAGTGTATTCGTAAAAAGTGACTTTTCCAAGCTGATTACGAGACGGATTCGACGTATCGGTGTTGCGTTTTTTTTTTCTCGTCTCTTTCCCTCTGACACACACGGCTATTTGGAAAAAGTCGATAAACGCGTTCCACGACTTTTCCAAGCGCTGATTTCGCTGATATTTGCTCTGGCTATTTGTCTCTGTTGGCCGAAAGGTTGTCAGGTACATAACCAACTTACTTTTTTTTTCATCCGCGTAGTTTGTAACAATATTACTCATTACTGCGATGTCTAACCGAACTTTGACTCGTGTTACCGTATATTTAAAAAAAAAAGTCTCACTGAAAGCACATCTTGCTATTAATCATATGATATACCAACAGATACATCGCACAATGCGTTAAAAAAAGATTAGTCACCCTGGTTATGGTTATAACATCAAAACTGCATTAAACTCGAAAAAAAAAACATTACCACGACTAATCAATCTTACGCACATCCTCATTCATCCCGCATTCTTTTCAAAAGTCGCGTACACTCGTCTACCTGAAGCAGCAACACAACAGCCAGTGATTTTTCACCTCTTCCGCTATACACCTCATAATACCCAACATTCAAGTCTCGCGCGAAAAAAAGACGCGAAATTTCTCTCTCTATATTCTATCGAAGCGTGAAAACATCATTACAGCTTCGGCCAATTCAGAATTTCAATGGCTAAAACGACATACGAAAGAGATACAATTGGAGAATCGTGACTGCAGCTAAAATGAGGACGAGGTGTTGCGGAACGCGCTCGATTATCAGGTAATGCGCTGCTGCATTTTTGAGGGTAGAGAGAGAGAGAGCGAAATGTCGAGCTTTGTGAAGCGGAAAATTCGTTAGGAATTGTATTACTGTTATCATTGTCATCGTGGAGCTTTTTGAATAGGGTGAGTAATTTGATAGAAGCTTCGAAATTACGTTAGTTTCAACATCATCAACAGTAAGTATATCTCAAGTTCGGCTACGTTTTCAATATTCAAGCTGAATTTCGAATCGAGTTCTAGCTTTTAAAGCGATTCAAAGGGTAAAGGGTACACGAAGTTCTTGCTTTCGTTATTTTATATTCCAAGCGAGTTTCTCTCAAAAGGGATACTTTCACTGTTGCCGCACGCGTTGAGCGCTTTTTTTATTACTATTCCGTAGAGGTGCTAAACTACACTTTTTGCTGTTGTCGAAACAAAGTATACTTTCATTTTCAAGCTTCTCGCTCGCGTAACGTCACAGAAATTTTTTCGCTAGTTTAAGGTTTCTAACTGGAATTGGATAACGCAAAATATATATAAGCTCTAACTTTCCGCAGAGCTGTTATGAAAATACTTCAAAAGCTCGACTTGCAAACGTATAACGTATTTTTGTAAAATAAAAATGATAACAGCCATACTCTTTTACCGCAAAAAATTCGGTGAATATACAAGCCAACACTGGCCTCCAGATTTTTTCGTCTAAGAGGATTATCAGTACAATAGAGAGCCAGAGATAGTGCATCAGCCAAATAAAGCAGTGTATATGGAGAGAGATACTCGCAAAAAATGCATATTTCATTCGGGCACGAAATGTCGAATGCGGAATTTGTCGAATATGTGTGTGTGTTCCTCTTTCTCTCTGGGCAAGAGGCAAAAAACGAAGTAGAGATATATTACTCTTTATAATCGTTTCGTTTTTCTATATTCGACGATGTATTATAAAAGTAAATCCAAATACTGTAAAAGACGCGCAAAACTACTAATACAAAAGCTTCAAAATTCAATACACGACACCAAAGTCTCTTCTTGCATAGCAACAGGGGACATACTTAATTGCGTCAATAACACTACGTCATCTCAGTCTTTTGGAGAATTCCCGCACGAAAGACTCTGTGGAATTTCGTAATTGCATGTCTGCTGATACACAGAAGAATTTCATATCTCTATCCGTATGCAAGCTATTTTTGATTTTCGAGCCGTGCATTAAAATTAAACTTAATTACGATCATGAGCATCCTTCCGCGAAAAGACGATGGAATATAAGCTTTCCCTCCGGATATCATCGTCGCAAACGAAATTTTTCGCTATCTCTGCGAGAAAATTTGGGAAAACTGCTCAAAGCCGGTAATTCAAATTTAAGCAAACACAGACGACAAAGTCTTCGATAAAGCAGCAGTAGCAGCGGCTCAGTTTTCATCATCCTTCCCCCCCACACTTTATCTTTCCGCCTTTCTCGTCGCTTATACATACATACATCCTGGCCGGCTTTTTATCTTCCTTCTGTTCCCTCATCCGGCGGATGGAAAATACTAGGGACGACCTTCAAAGTTCCCGCGCAAGAAATGTATAAAGGAAGCTACTCTCTCTCCCGATAAGAGGATGCCGAAGACTTATTTAGACTTTTCACCTTGACGTGCACTTTTGCCGACACGCGGGTGACACCGATGTTATTATTTCATACTGTTGCTGCAAAATTTGGGAAGCTCAATCACGTCAACTGAGTAATTTGCAATTTTGACGTACTGTCATCGACAGGTCGCCTGTCGCAATTTACCTTCCGTCATTAGATCACTAAACAACGTAATCATAAATCAGATCATCATCATCATCATCGTTATTAGTATTCACTGCAAGAGATCATCAATCTCGAAAACGAGACAGAAAATTCACGTATACAGATAAAAATGGAAATTCCCGCGACGCGCGAAATTTAAAATGAAAGCGCGCGACCACAGCGACGAGACAGTAACGCGAATTTCCAGCAACTCGATAAAATAAAATTTGCGTCGCTCTTTCCGAGCGGAAATAAAAAAAAAAATCCCGACGTGTCGAGTATGAAAAGAGCCTGACGCGAATGCGTCGGGAGAAAAAAAAAGGAAAAACGTCCGCAAGCTCATCAGTGCAAAATGTATAATCCTCGACAATTATACGGAATTTCGCCTTCCGCACTAAACTGTTGTGTATATAGACCTGACGCGCGTAACTGCGGTCGTAAATTTTCCGGAGAATCGCATACGTTTCTTCCTTTTCGTGAAATAAAATTCAGTTTCGACGCGTTTTCTTTCTTTATTTTTCGCGATCGTTAGCTTTTCGAAATTGGCGGGAAATTCGAAATTGATCGATGAAAATAGAAGCTTTGCAGAAAGGCGATTTCACACGCATAGAACAGAAATAACTCTATAGAAAGCGAATTCGCTTTTGGGATGTGCTAGCTTGTATACGACATTGTGTATATAAATTTATCTTTTGTGCTTTTAATGAATATCCCGGTTAGAAAGGGAGCGCACGGTTGTATAGCCACTTTTAGCTTTGTTCGCACGTTTGAAGCCGCTTTTGGCTGTACGAAGTAAAATTGTTAGCGCGTCGTAATGACGCCACAGTGACACTGCGCTATATACAGCCGAGAGTTTATAGATTCGAATAGTTGAGTGACGGCTCTCAACTCGGCGTGTCTGTTCCTGCTCTGATCGAATGAGGGAACTAACTTTTTTTTAAACTAGTTTTGGAAATCGAGGACTGTTCGCGATTTAAAAAGTTCGGACGGATTTGATTGATTTTTTAAATCAACGACGCGAATGAATTTCAGGTTTGACAGTTTATTTTTCAAAAATCCAACTGTGAAATGTAAACGACATTCGTTATTTTTGATTTTATTCAAAAAAGCTCTGAAAATCATACACGACTGCCGTTATCTAACCGAGACATCCGCATAGCCTCTCTTAAACAGTCAAAAAGCCACGTCGCAGTATAAGATTCCAAGCATATCACAGGGTCTGTCCGGAATCTAAAAAGTTTTCCTCGGCTGCAAAAGCTCGTGTTATTGCGCGCAAGCACACGACGGCACTTTTATGCACGCGCTCGATCGTAATAAGTGGCTGGTATGCCAGCACCACTGGCACGTGTTCCTACAATTGCCGGAGGTTTGAGTTAATAACCGACTGGATTGAACGTTGGCCGTTTGAAAACGGTATGGAAAAAGTTTTCACGGGAATAGTAGGGTGTGTCGGCGTCCTAATAAAAACAAATCTCTCGGAATAATTTTACGACTAAGTCCGCACAGTATTATTATTATTATCTTTACTCTCAAGTTTAGCGGTCGCAAGCGCTACTTGGGCGATGTCTGCCTAGAGTAGGATTTATACTACTTGTGCGGCATACGGCACCGAGTGTTTATATCCTTTTGTGCTTGACACGTAAATACGGTGCGGTGATAACATCCTAGAGCGAAGATTTATTAATAACCGAGCTTTGGTTGATATTATTTTTCAAGCCTATTTATAAGACGGATGACAGGGAGGATATTCCAAGGAGCTTTTTTTCGAGCTCGATTGATTAATTACCCCATCAGTAGGAGGACACTTTAAGTGAAAACTAAAAGCTCGCAAGCTCGATCAATTAATCGTTACATCGCTCGCTTTACAGCAAATAAACCGGTAAACGAGTCCGCCATCACGAGCTTTTAACAAGAAGTACAACAATAATCGACGAACACACACACACACACACGCGCGCACGAGAACTGATTAATCGTCACGAGCAGCAACAAGCTCATTAATACCCTTACGTATATACTACAGCATCCCCTATAAATCAGAAACAGCCGCAAATGGAGCTATCCTCCAATAGCCCCCGTTCTCGAAGCGCATCTGCGCGTAGGTATATTTCAGTTTATTCTTTCGAGCCAACGCGAAAGCCACAGCGCCGCATCCATTAAACTCGCCGGCTTAACGTGCCTCGTTGCCATAAACTTGATTCCGCTGAAACTGTACTTGAAATTCCTCTCTCTACTGCAGAGCTGCTCTGCTTTTTTTCGGCTTTGTCTTTACTCGACGACATCAGGCGATGTTCTCTCTCTTTCGGTGAAGTGGGGATTTGATTAGTATTACGAGAGTTTCTCGCTTTTTTTTTGTCTCTCTTTAGAGGTAGAGAAAATTAAATCTATGATTGATGGTTCGTTCTAATGAGCTCTAGTTTTCAGAAGCTCTGTGTGTGTAATTAAATTGAGGCGCACGAGTTCGAGCGCTAGTTTGAAATATTAGAGAACTTGATATTTTAATTTCGTGGGATATGCGCCCGCGCAATGCAGTTTTGGTTAAAGTTGCTTCGCCTTTTTTTACAATCAGCTGTATAATATGCTAAGGGCTTTTTTTATGCCGGAATATTTAACGCAAAATATCGCAAACGAAGACACGTAAGACACGAGGTCGTAAAGCAGCAAAAGTTATTACACGATCTTAACAGCAGTGTCTCACAGCGGCGACAATGAAAATTTGAATTACGAGTCCGTTGCGAATCACGAAGAACAACAACGGAGGATTATATCCGTATCCCGCTTTATCACCTGCAAAAGAAGAGAAAAAATAGCGGGACACCTAATCCAGTTCTCACTAGTAAAATCCAAATCCCTCACAAGGCTAACCTTCCCATTCGCCGCTAAATCCTCGTTATACGGAAGCTAATAACATTAATAACCATAAAGCAGAAAGACGAGAGCGTCACACTGATGGAACGTTTTCTCGGCCGGATGCAGTGTAGTGCCAGCGCGTATGTACGAAACAGCCGACGTACTTTTGTTTTTACGACTGTAGGCGCCGATAAAGCCCTGGCAATATACGTAGTTAATAACGGCTTTTATGCGCGACATGGACTTACTTTCGCACTCTTTTCAATTTGTGTACTGGAGCTTGCGCCGTTTTGAGACACGTGTGTGCTCGAGGATTGGGATGTGGTATTTTAGGGGGAATTTTATGCTGTTTGATTTTTAAGTGCTTTATTTCCCGACATTCGATTTCAATTTTATTTTTTAGTAACTTCTTCGAGCTTCGTCCTTAGTATTTTCTAAATTACGATTGAATTTTGGCACCAATCCCATAAGCTTCCATAATGATACATACCCCATCCTCAGAACAGATATACACGTATACCTATCGTATAATCTTGATTTATACCCAATTTTTTTTCCTCGAGTCGTACACCGCAAAGTAATATAATCCATCCAGCAGAGATAGGCTTACGGCAGCTCCTATAATGTTACGCGTTATTACGCATCAGGGACGAAATCCGTCCATACCAACACTCCCCCCAAAGCCTTTCGTTATACTCATCGAGAGTCGCTTTTTAACGTCCTCGTAATTTCATGCGTTACACGAAGCATTACAAATTTAATTTCAGGCCAAGGGCGGGAAAATTTTAACGACGCCGTTAAAATCGATGCACAAGCACAGTAGGATTTCATCGCGATTGAACTTTGGACGCGTAATTATTTCTTTTTAATACCGTCGCGCGCGCGAGTAGGGAGCAAAGTTTTTTTACAGCGAAGTTCTTATACTCGTTAGGAAGCTACAGAGCTTTTTTTTGTAGTGCGCGCGAAAGCTCGAGCGCTGGTACTTATAATGTATGCGTGTTACGAGAATGGAGGTCAGTCTACTTATGCGTTACACTCGTGCATTTTATATAAAGTTCTGTCTGGCAAGTTCTAAAAGCGGAATATTAATTAAACTCTTGATTAATGACACCTATAATTAATTCACATTATCGACGCATACCTCTCAGAATCGAAATTAGTATAAGAACAAATCACATCCGTGTCACAGCCGAGAATAATCCCGACCTTCAAAAATCAACTTCCGCGATCAAATCGAATGTCTATTTATACGCGAAACCTTATGAATATGTATCCGAAACTTCGATCTGAGCATGAATACCTATATACACATAACCTGCATCAGCGCAGGCAGGAGATTAAGATAGCGAATCAATGCCACGACCTCGTAAATTCCCTCAGGGCTCCTAATCGCGCGAGAACGTCGTCGATTCATTCTGGCCTGCGTAATCACACAGGAGGCTGTGGCGTTATATCAAACGCGTGTCGTCGACGCTTGATTCCCTCGTTACTTAACGTGTCGCCGTAGATTTGAGAAGCCGGTGCCTGAATCTGATAGAGATTATTGGAGTGATTTTTTTTCCGGAAAGGTTGATCGAATCGGATCCGTTGAATTTCGCTTTTGGGGATTGAAGTATTTGATTTTCTTTGTTTTTTTTTTTTTAGATTGGGATCTATTGGTTGGCGGTAGGATGATTTGAATCGAGAACGTGTCTAAAAAAAATTAAGGGATTTTCGGATTTTATTTTATTCAATCAATTGCAATTTAAGTTTATTGAACTCGCTTATTAAAGTCAAGGTCAAGATTCATTAATAAAACTAACAAGCTCGTAAATAGCATGAGAGGTCGAAGCAGAAGATCAAACATGACTGTTTTAGCATCGCTGGCACACCGATATATATAGACTCGGCGCAGATATTAATGTTATGAGAGAAATGGAAAAGCGCCTGTGAGCCACCTATCGTCAACTTCCACAGACATGGAGAGTTTACGCGGTAACGTTAGATAGTTTGATAAAAACAGTTTCACAATATCAGAATTGAAATATAGAAGCCCCTATTTTAAGTAGAATTGTTTCGTATACGAGAGTAATATACAGAACGCTCGCATACGATGTATATAACGTTTCTGTAATCCCTCGAAATTCTTCAACTGTCACCGGCTTCCGTATGGAAATGTCGAAAACAAAATTGAAAGCCAATTGATCGAGCTAGTGGAAACAAGTACGTCAAGTTTCATGTTTCTGCCTTTGGAGGAAATGCATTCTATCAGTGGAAGTAAGCGTCGAAATATCCTCGAAGATCAGTAAAAGTCCGGAGATGGCTCTATGTTTGACGGATGCGTGTAAAAATCTGTTTGCTTCTTGAGATACGTGTGTGCTAGGAATTTTATTAACCTCGATCTCGTTCTTTTTGACAAAAAATTTCAATTTCTCCCTTATATACGAAAAGAAGCTTTTTCTCTCTTTCGAAATAAAGAACTTCTTTCTGCGAAGTTGCGAAAATCTCGAATCACTGATTTTATCGAGCTTTCGTGCATATAACATATTTTAAAGCCCGAAAAAAGCTTCATCGGCGAAAACGCAATCGAACATACGACAAAAAAAAAACAATCGCTCGTGACCCGAAGCGACAAAAAATAAAATCCTTCGCTTTAATAAACACGACTCTTTAGCTTTTAATTCCCGCCTCTCTGGTGCTCGCGCACGCGATTCCCAATTTTTTTCCCGCCGTCGATTGCGCGTCGGAATGATTTTCAATTCCCGCCGTCTGACGTTTTCCGATGCGTCGCCAATTTCGCTTGTCAGGATCACGCATTTTAATGGAAGCTCGTATATATACATACAGTCGCGTAATTTCTTAGCTCGAATACACGTGATGGTGGGGGTGTTGATTTTTACGGACAGCGGATAGAAGGGGAAGAAAAACACGCGGATAACGAGGTACGAATATACGCCTCTGGATATTGCATTTCGACGTTCCTCACTTCCGATTCGTTTGGATTTTATAATTGGATTAGGCGGGATACGAATGCGTTTGGTTTATTTCTTTTTACGAGCTTGCGATATCGAGTTTTTGTAACTGTGTACATATATGGAGTGAAACAAAATTCAATTTTTTTAGTGGTATAGCATGTAACTTTATTTTTTCACAGTTCATCTCAAACTATTTTGCAGTTTCTATTGTACTATGATCCTTTTATGAAAGCAATTAATTCTATACACGCGCATAAACAAAAGCATTCCAACGTCGAGCGAACATTCAAAAAGCTAAACGTATACCATTTGAAAGCACAAACTTGGCAGAAGTATAAAATCCTTTACATTAGCGGTAATATCCGCCCTTTTGTGTCTCTTCCTCTCGTCCTCGGAGACAGCGTTGATGAAAATGTACACGTATATACACCCGCAACGAAGAGAAAATTCGCGCAGCAAAGTCGCAGCTACAGGACGATACCTTTGGATTTCCTTGAGCGACACACAATCCCTTTGAATTATCCAAAGTTTCATGCACAATTCACAATAAGCAATCAGCGAAGAAAGGAGAGATGCCGAAAGTTATTCCGATGACGACGACGACGAGGAAACTCTCAGCTAGGAAGAAACGCGCGCGCCTTAAGTTAAAGCGCGATTTAAAGCGATTAGTTATAATAAATGAATTTAGGCCGCGGCAGCAATTTAACTCGAGTTTAAAGTTGCCACTGAATCGACGCTTTATTCAGCCCGGGAATGTATAGACTCTGTGCTCGTCGCGAAAATTAAAATTTTCTATATAAGGGAGAAAATTTTGCTTTTTCATTTTTTACGCGAGAGCAACACGACGGTTTGTTTTTCTCAAGAATCTTGACGCGCTTTTTAAAGAGCTTCTTGGCGGGAAATTTAATTTTGAACGCAGCTCATATAAGCGCTGGTATCTTACTCGCCGCAGGCTACCCTTTGATGTTGGCATAATGATTGTCTATGTGTTTCATACAAAGCGTTTTTTCTCATCGTGTGCGTGGTCTTAAAGACGCGATATATGAGAAAATTTTAAGTATAGTCAAAGGGATCTTGGGGTGTACCCTTACAGTGTAAAGTGGGTTTTTCATATTACACATTGAAATTGAAAAATTTGCATTGGGTATATGCGGTTGTAATTACGCAGCGTGAATTCAAAAATCAAACAGTGTCGAAACGTATAATACTTATACTGAATTATGAAAAATCAACGAGTGCAGTTTGTAGGATTATATTCTCTGAACAAAAAATACGCATGTGGGCAGTTCTCTGGTTTATCCATTAATTTACAAATAAGTTTCCGGAGATTGACGGCTGGAAAAAAAAACGAATAAAAAACGACGCAGCTCACGAGCATTATATCCAACGCGAAAAAAGTATGCAGTATTAATTACAGTTAAGAACGGAAAAGCCTTGTAATCAATCGCAGCGCGCTTAATTCAATTTTAATTGCGAATTAAAATTTTTCACTGAAATTTTAATTATCAACACACGTTTGCTCCTCTCCCTCGCTTCCGGGAAATTCATTTCACCGAAAAGCTTCACACGCCTAGAATAATAAACCTGGCCTCACTAAAGCATCTTATATTGCGGCAATAACTCAACATGAATCTTAATTAAAAATCCATGTAAATTCGCGCGATTTAAATTATTCACGCTTTCTCTCTCGAAAGCTCATCAGGAACAATTAAAAGCTCGTCAAGCTCAAAGGACAAACAACAAACGCGCGAATGTGTGTGTGTGTGTGTGTGTGTGTGTGTGTGTGTCGTTGCCGATGTAAATTTTCGAAATCACCCCGATAAAACGGTAGCTCGTCGGAAAATATTTTGCAATTCTGAGTGGAAATTTCGGTTCTTCGACGAAAAACAAATCCAAGCGGAAAGTCAACATCGGATCTCTACACGGCGTAAAAAAAAACTAAATAAAAGTACCGCATTAAAATGGAAGAGCGCAAATAGCTCTCTCTCTCCGCAAGGTATCGTCGAGGTTGTCCCCCTCATGCATTATGCACATATTTGCGCCTAATTTCGCCTTTTCGCAATTAATTCGACGGATTTGCATGGGGTAAACACACTCGCACCTCGTTGAGTTTTGGGTATTTTTTTCTGCTTATGAAAACTATTCTCGATGTGTATATAGAGAAATAGGTGTGGGTATGTCGATCTTTGAAAGATGGTTTGAAGAGGGACGGATGCTCGGGCGGAAATTACAGGTGGAAATATCGACGGGACGGGAAATTGTGCGAGATTCGTGATCTGATTTTTTTTCGATTCCAGAGGTGGACACGAGCGATTGTTTTGATTTTTCGTCTCCTATTCCTCGATTTTTTTTCTAAGTATATATTCAATGGAGATAAAAGCACTCGACTGTCGTTTCCTGGTAAAAGCACATCGATTTTTTCACATCTACTCATACGACCAATTTTTGTAAAGAGCTTATTCATCATTTTTCGAATATGGAGGTTGTAAAGCTCTCTTTCGACTAATGGCCGATCAAATCCGCTTTCGACAAAAGCAGCTTTCCTTTCGCACGATAATATTGAAATGCGTGAACATACTAAAAATAAAATATACATAAAATTCCCCGATATAACAATCACCGAATTCGAATAGCTCCTGCAGCTCAGCCTGAATAATTCCCGAAAAATTATCATAACAACGCTGTATAGTACTTACATAAGATCCATCGGTCGATTCGCAATTATTCAAGGCGTTTCCCGCGCATATGCAGCAGCAGTATAGCGTCGCGTCGCGAGCGACTTCAAGGATTCCGAGGGTCAAACCACCAGCGGGTGTATATTTTCGAGAAAGCCGCGAGCGAGTGAGATGTTTACGAGGCGTCTTTGCATGCCTGCGGTTCGTTACATGCTAGCCTCCTTCCCCCTTGAGAGAAGGGGAAACTCGAAATCAGGGCGGGGCGCGCGGCGAAAATAAGCGGCCAGTTGGGACGACCTAATTTACGAGTTTCGCGCTCTATATAAGTGTACTGCAAGATGATATGAGTGTAAGGTGTGGGTGTTATATGGAGATATCGTGGAGAAGAGACTTTGTCCTTTGTGGGTGGGGTCGATGATGCGTGCTATCAGTAAATGAGCTTTTTATGCATTATTAATAGTGTGGAATATTAATTAATATTTTTAATTGAATTTGGCGCCATTTTAACAGATAGAGCTTTTTTTCAATTTCTTACATCACTGCGTTCAAAATAATTGTAAATAAAACAAAATAATGTAATACTACCTTCTGTCATCATAAATATGCATCACAAGCTCACATCAGCACACAATCCCTCATTTAATAAACCTTTTACGTATAGTGTAAGTAAAATATAATTATGTCACTCTCTCTCTCTCTCTCTGAGGGGTGAAGTGAGTCCTCTAGACATCCCCCCCTTCGCCACAGAGACGCTGAGGAAATCATTCCACATCAGCGCCTCATATCTCTGGAATTCCCTACCATCTCACTTACGTAACAATAGCACTATTTCTTGCTTCAAGGCGCAGGCTAGACAATACTTTTTCGCTCAAGAAGAACCGAATGGAAACAACTGAGCTCGCAACATTCTCTCACACACTTTCACAAACAATAGTAACTATCACACAAACACCTCATGCATAACTTTTCGCTATCTCATCTCACCACCATTATTTAACATACTTCATATCATCTATCGCTCAAACCTATAATTAATCTGTAAATATTTTCTATAATATTATTTGTACAACATAATGTACAGCAATAAACACATAAAATCTAAATCTAAATCTCTCTGTGTGATCCAAACAAGGGAGAAAATGAAGGACGTGGAAAGGCCAAGCCAAAAGGAAGTGTCGGATAGGTATATTAATTATCTGAACATTCATGTCTCGCATTAATTAGCCGGAGGGACGTCCAACCGGCCGGACGTTATTACGCGGCGCTCAGGGATTATATGATTAAACTTTTGGGAAATGCGCGGCGTCCGTGAAAACGACGACTCTGATTGATGTCGGAGGAGAATGTCTTGCACGTGTCGCCACTGAAAAATTGCGTACATGTGCTGCTTTCTTCGTTTAATGAAGATATAGGTATCTATACGCTGCAGACCATGGAATAGAGGTAATGGATTTCGGATATTGTTTCGGGTTACGAGTATTGAGACTTTGCTATACTGGTATATTCTCGTGTTATTAAAGCTTTAATTTATTACTGCTACGAGCCACTCGCGTTTGATATTTGAAATTATTCGAATTATTTGTTTTTAATAACCTTTCCAAGTATTGACATTGTAAATAATGAAAAATATTAAGTAATTGAATAATTCATCGTATTTATCTTATCAAGATATTCCATCAAATCAATGATAAAATGTAAGCTTTAATAATTCTCCGAAATTATAATATTCAATGCATCAATTCGTTCATTTAAAAAAAAAGCATAAAATTTCAATATTAAGCGATATTTGAATCCAAGCTGGCACGAAATATCGATCCTCGTACCAAACATCGAAGCGGTTTGTAATTAGCAAGATGATGAATTTGTCAAGCAAAAGCGAAGGGCAAGCACTAAATAGCTAACGATTCTCCGTGAAACAGGAAATTCGTCATTGGTCGCGTTTCAATTATCGCTAATCGGAAACTCGGCAAATCTCGGCCATCAATTTCCAGAAATGTCAGATACAGCGATGAATCTCCCTGGAATACTCTATTGTATCCTTGCTTCTAATAGTACACATTTTATTTTTCGTTCATGCCACACGTGTACATTCGAAAATAAGATATTGGATTCTCGCGTCTATACATTTTTATTCTTAGCTTGGACTCTTAGAAATTAAAATTTTATGATATTTATACGAAAAAATTGGGTTATTATTTTTAGAAGTATAACACAGCTTACTAAAGCACAATCAGGCTTCATTTATGCAGGCCAGCATATAACCCACACAACGTCGACGATCGTTTGATACCGAACGTGTTTCCGCATGAATGTACAAGACAACCAAGCTAAGATGTGCCTCAAAATCTGAGATAACACTGCTAGGCTTATATACACGATACTCGACGTATCCTGTACACGTCAGCAAATAAAAAAAAAATCCTCGTACGATCGAATTTCGAATATTCCAACCCTCGAATCCCGGAAACCCATCGAAAAGAGTAAATCCAGTGAAAAAGAGAGGATAACCCAACACTAAAGCTGTGCGGCGATAGAGGACAAAGTAAACGCAAAGCTGGTACATACAGCCGCGCTGCGGACGTTTAATACGGATATAGGATGCTATATACAGCCCGGGACCTAATAGACTCGTAGAAACACAGAGAGAGAGAGAGAGAGAGAGAGAGAGTGAGATGGAATAATGTCGAGCCGAAAGCACGACGCTCTCGCGCAGATTGAGGGATCGCGTGATAAATGCGTGCAGCAGACGCACACACAGATGCGAGGGCGTTGAAATAGAAGAGAAATGTTTGCTGAAACACACAGCCGCCGGTGGCGTTAAGAAGCTTTGTATGCAGGATTTTTTTTCTAGGGGCAGGATAAATAAATATAAATCAGTTGAAGTGAGGAATGGCTTTTTTTTTCTTGGCAATGGATTTATGGTTGGTATAGGTTGTGCTGAATGGATGAAATGGGTATAGGTTTCCATTGTAATTGCAAGCTTACACGCTGTAGAATTATTAAAAAAAAAAAATATCGAAAACAAATTCTCTTCTCGTAACTCTCACACAATATCTCGTAAAGAGAGAAGTTTCTAATCCCCGGGAAAAGAGAAAAAACTTCAGAGTCGAAAGCAACGAAGCGCGACTGCATCAAATCCGGCAACCTCAACTCTTTTTCTCTTCCTCTCGATTCTCGCAGCAAATCAAACAAAATCTCGCACTTCTTTCAATCTACTTTCTCCCTTCAACTCACACACTTCCATCCTCTCTTTCGCAGTAACTCTTGAGCACGAATCAGTCGCCGCTACAGCATCGGTAGTATAGCAGCTCCAGTCGTCGTTATTCTCAATTAAACTTAATGGTTTAATGGACCAGAAGCTTACGTGTCATTTGTTCCGGGCGCGAGCGATATAGTCGACTACCCACTCTGTCGAGTCCCTCGAAATCAGCAGCCGCAGTTCAAAACTAGAACGCGCCTATCCGTCCATATTCCGCGTCAATTGTCTCTCGCGCCGCTTTCTGTCTCTCTCTCTCTCTGTAATACACATCGCCTCGAAACACGATGTGGGCTGCTCACCTGCGAGCCGTGAGCATTGTGCGATAGGGACTATACGAGGAAGAAGTGTCACTCGATAGACGTGTTATCGGCAATGTGGGAGTCGTGCATTGCTGCTGATTATGCGCTGCTTTGTTTTGAAAAATCGAACGCAAGCTTTTTTTTCTTCTCTTATATATGGCTATTTTGAGCTTTTGATCGTGGATTGGGGGTTTATTTTTTTAATCAACGCTTAACGAGTGCTGTTTTAATTCGAGAGTTTCGATTGATACGTTCATTTGTATATTTCTGAGTGGGTCTCTCTCGAGGGGTATGTACGTAATGAAAAGTCATCCGATGTTAATTAATTTTCTCTTATTAAACCAGGAGGTCGGTTGAGAGAAACTCTCGCGATATTGGAAGTCATTTGTAGCCGTCAGAGAATGAAATCTAGTAATATCAAGAATTCGTCACTTTCATTCGAAGCGTATTTTCCATTATAATTTTACAATCACTCAAGAATCGAAACTTCATCCCAACAAACACAATCTCATTCGAGTAATTCATTCAACGCCAACAAAAGCGAGCTTTCCACAACTTCCGCCAAAAAAAAAAGAACACTTGCACCTCTTCTAGCGCAAATTCATAATATAACCCTGGGTCTAATTACCATTGTAATTAAGCTATCTTCGAAGAGCGTGTTAATTTAACGTCTCACCGCGACTCGTCGAGACTGGAATTAATTCAGCAGTAGTTGCAGCGCGAGTAGGCCCCATAATTAACTTTATTATGATAATACTCGAAACTCCCCTACTTACACGTGCCGACCATTGTTTCACCCGCGAGAGCTTTCATAAATTCTATAGCTCCGTCTGTGCGTGCACAGCCGTAAACACGCATTTTGATGCTGTGCGTTATATTTCCTTATTTTTTTTTTTTTTTTTTTAAGCTTTTCGAAAAAATTTGTTGAGGGTTTTTGCGTCTCGTTAATCGAGGTAGGGAAGTTTCTCTGATCGAAATAAAAGTTTCGACTCGGCACGATTTGTAGGAATTGAAAGAAAATCGGAGCTCGAGGAGGAAAAAATTAAGGCGCTTCTAGAGTAGTTTAAAAAGCGAAGTTGCAATTTTCGAGCTCTTTGAAACTGCCCTTGATGATGATGATGGGATCTAAATATTTAAGTAATTTAAGCGATGCTGTGAAGCACTTTTGAAGTTCGAAACGGTACATTTTACAGGAATTTCAATTTCGAATTCTGATGCAACGGTATCAACATAATTTTATTGCGTCGATCTACAAGGTATTCCAGTTTCATCAATTGGACTATAAATACAAACTCATCAAAAGCATCGTATAATTACACTCGGAAATTTTCAAAGATATCAGAGACAACCTCCTCTGTACGAATTCCATTTCCATAATATACCTAAATATAGATTACGGCATGTATCATAACGTCAAAAAGTTTTTCGAAATCGTTATCTGTTAACTCATGAATTGCTCACTTTCGCCATTCATCTCGAGCTCCTACCCCCGGTACATTAATTTATCTGATTGATCATACTGACTTATGCTCGCGTAGCTTATATTTATACCGAGAGCACTTGTGATTTCCGCGAAAGATACGTACGATACATCTCTATGAACATTTCGATATGCCGCGAATTTTCCAAACATTTCGCATTTTTCTCTCCCCCGCGCTATCTGTCTGACAAGCTCCGTCCATTTCCACTTGCTATTTTTTACTCGGCTCTTTTGTTCTTATCCAACACTTTTTACACGCATGACGTACAAATTGATTTATCGCTTGTACGCCCTGATATTTTCATTAAATCTGTCCGTTGTTTTGACGTTCGTGAGAGTTTACTCTCTTTGTAATTTAAAAAAAAAGCTCTTGTCACGAGTAACAATGAAAAATTATTATAAACAAGATAACCGCGAGATCGTTACGATTTATTTTGCAATAAGTATACACACCGAACAAAATAGCAATTAAAACGCGGAAGCAATCAGTGTAATTGGAGCACCTGCTGTGCCCGAATAGCACGAATTGATGATGCAATAAATCATACGAGTATTTCGAATTCTCAATTACATCAACAAATCACGGCAATGCGTTTCAGCCTCGTTTCGCTATTTAATTTCAAAAATGCATTTCCCCTTCTCGTTCACTCGCGAAAACCAGTTAAATCGCTTAAACGTATACGAGTTGTATACCCCGCGAGTTTCTATAGTTCAGCCCCGCGGCAGCATTAACTTTCCCTGAGATAAATTCGGCTATTTAATTTCGCAGCAGTATACGTACGGTAGAGCTTTATAAGCTGATGGGCTTTATCGCGGATAATTTATGTGTGGAAGCTCGTTTAACGTTCCAACGTATCACGCGCTGCGTAAGTTGCGGTCACGTAAACAAGCTGCTCGAATGTATAGAAGTATGTATGTACATGTTTAGTTCGATAAAAACAACTGGACTGTATAGAGCTTTGAAATTAAGCTCCCGAATTTATAAGCCGAGGGTGGGCCAGTTCGAAAATCAGCATCGACCATCAGTAGTATTAAGCCGAGTAAGCTTCTGCTAATAGTTGCGAAAGCACAGTGTGTTTGTTAGCGTACGTATAATACTATACTCGTGTGCACCTGTGCAAAATTTCTAAAAGCCGACTTATTCTATACTTCTCGAGTCGCTCGTGCCGTTTAGGAACAGCAGTCTCGTTAATCGATTTCACGAGCTCTTACACTGCATAACGATTACTTTTCGTAAACACGTGTAAAGCTACTGATTATAATAATGAGAAGAAGATATATCCGAGAAGCACAAATGAACCACTCCTTATCCCCCTACAAAATTGATCCCAAAAGAGAATCACAGTAGCTTTATACAGACTTTATATAACCGAGAGGGAAAAGAAACTAGGGACGATTAATGCTTGGAATGTATATCGGTACGAGTATAGTGAGTTCCTCGGTGCGAAAACAACTTTTTGCGTGGGCGGGACGTGCGTCATTTTTAATCGGACCTGCCCCGGGGAAACTGCACACCACTTGATCTCTCTTCCAGACGAGAGCTTTTATGTTCAATGAGCTTTTAAAGGTGTGTATATACGCAGCGCGCTCTGCTTTTCGTTGACGACGATGCACCGGATTTTTCTTGAGAGCTTTATTTTAAGGGAATGTGTGTATACTCGTGTGGACTTTTTAAAGTTTCGTAAAGAGAAGTCCATGAGCAAGTTGTAATCGATATCGTATTTATATATCAGAGGAATATCGAAGCTTTTTGATTTAAAATTCAAATATTGCCACGCTCATGGAAAGCTCTTACGCTTATTTGCGAACGGTGATGGTAATTTTAATTTTACATACACGGAAATGGAAATATTCATAATTTACAAACATTTTATTGTCCTTTTAAATAAACGCACGCAATTACGACTCTCTTTCGATTTAAACTGAAAATGCATTATCTCGAGCTTTATAAATTTCGACCTAAATATATTAAAATTACAATTCTCCGTACACCGAAAGAGCACACGATGAAATTCTCTTTATTCAGCGCAAACACTCGCTTTTTTATGCCTTCACAGCTTCACGCGCGCAAGAGAGAGATTATACAGCGAATCGAAGCTGATTTAGTATTCGTCGAAAGCGTCGATTTCATTAAAACGCTTTTATGCAAAAGCTCTCCCTTGCCCCCCGCGGTAATCACATGCATCCAATAAATCCATGAAAACCAGCACTACCTCTCTCGCACGCGCACTTCAACGCGAATTTAATACATGCGCGGGAAAGAGAGAGCTAAAGGAACTCCTTCTCGGGCAGCTCATCTCCTCTGCACTTCCGAAGAAAAACACAACACACCCCAAACTAATTTCCTGCAAACTCGTAGCCGAAAAAGAAGATACAAGCCGCGAGAACCCTTCGAAAAGCTCGCGCGCGTGACCTGGCTATATTATCGATTTCGGTAAAGAAAGAAAAAAAAGCGCGGGAAAATTCAAAAGACTCTCGCGTCGCTTGGCTTGAAAGCTCTGACAATCGTGTCGGAAAAGCATAGTTTCGATGGGATATGTGTGCGTAGGTGTGTGTGTGTGTGTGTGTGTGTGTGTGTGTGTGGAGCAAAAAGTTCGCGCTTCTGCGATTCCCTTATGCTCTATTTGAGGCTTTCAGACGTCTGCGACGGTTATAGCCATAAACGTTCTCAAGCCGGAGGCATTTGCGCGCGGAAGTGCGAGAGAAACGAGTCGCCGCCTTTGAGGTATTCTTCAGTCGGATGAGGTGTTAGAAGCTTGAGAGACGACCGGATTTTTAATCTTTGGAATCCGAGGGGGATGCTGTGCGATTTGGCGCGAAAAGTTTCAAACGTTACGTGTGTCAGATGCATTCAAATTTGTGCTTTTGTGCAGCGTTTTGAAAAATATTCTGGATTTTTTTTTAATGTTTCGGAGTTGAACGATAGTAAATTTAACGATAATTCGTTAAAATTTCCGAGAAATATTTCGACGCATTCTTTCAATGATATGCACGTTCTACAAATTAGTAGAGCATGAAAACATTCTTAAGCTTATCATTCAAACTCGATTACTTTTGCAATACTTTGATTATAACACAGAATATACCTACGCAGAGATTTCATAGCTTATTACTTTCTTTCGTGATTTTTTTAGCTTCCTAGCGTTATAACACGGAGACACATTGGATTTAATAAAAAATTTAATATAAGATTCTCGATACTTTTGTATTCTTCTGTTTCCCACTGTAAAATTTATTTCGGTATTATGAAATTAAATTTTCTCGCCCGTATAACAGAAGTTTAAATTACACTACGTATAATAAGTATCCAGTTAAGAGATATCCTTTTTTATAGCGCATTGTAACGCAAAATCGGAAACAACGTTATAAATTGTTTCCCTGTACACTAAACGATTAGCAGTCGATGCTCTCTGTCTGTATATCATGTTTCCGTAATTGGACTGTTCCGCATCGCGCAGTGGAATACCTTAACACCTGCGGAAAATTCACGAATTCCTTCGAATTCCGCTGTTGCATCCCATAAATTCACTTTGATATTCTGTTACATTTAAATAATTTATAAAATTACAGTTTTTTAAATGCATAAATTGACACTTAATTCCAAAAACATGTAAAAATATAGTTACGAAAATATGAATGAATTACAAAGAGTAACGACACAGTAATAAACACGCAGTAAAAATACAAAGATCTACATACAACCGCACGATGCCATAAGATAAACCGACAACGCAATCATGCTAATGAAGAATTAATTAAAGTGGCATAGGCCTCGTTTTAAGTATTTTACCTGGAGCTTATCTGAAAACGACGTTTACAGACTAATCAACTGATTGCTGTTTAATCTTAGAACGAGAGTCGACCGCAAGTACTTACTTCCGCAAAAAATATCCAGGAAGCGTAATTTCATTCAAACTTCTTTCATCGCAAAACTTTCGATTAAAAATCGCGGAGATTTTTTTTTCATCCACCCTATATTTAATCATAAAATTGCGACTTCTCTCTAATAGCGAAACTAAAAAAGTACAAGAAATATAAGTAAAAAAATGGAGCACGTAGTCTCTTGGCATGTGCTCTTTCAATAAGCATGAGAACCACAGTACATTTTATTCCATCGGTGTCCCCTGTGCACATTGAAAATTTAAAACAGCTTTTTGGCTCGGTCTACTCGCGCTATTATTTTAATGGCATTTACGGACCATTACGATTGCTTCTCTTTTATCAACTTTTCTTCTCACGCGAGCAACGTTCCCTACAAATTGCTAATTTTTCGCTAACAAAGTCCTCTTTTCTGAAACTCCAACCGTATCGTTCCAGTAGTAAGTTACAGCTGAAGGTCATGCTCTCTCAACGATTAATTTATATCTCTCCCAATTTTTGCTAACAGTAGCTTTTCCACATCATAAAACAAAAAAAAATTAATTTCTTTGATGACCACGAGACTCATTAAGAAAATCAATCTTCAAGTTCGCCGACACACGCACGAGCTTTTATCTTTTTATTTCTAAGCCATATCTCTTTATTACTTCCTCCACTTCCGCGCTAATCAACCACGCACACGCACACATACACTCCTTGGAACAAATCACTTCCGTCATATTTTTGCTCTCTAGCTGCAACTGCACAAAATTTTCCTCGTAAATATCGGCGTCTTTGCGAGAAATCCTTCGACACCGCGAACTGAAAACTTTCGCGGTTTCGGCGCCGGCGGGCAACTTTTGGCGACGAAAATCGTCCTGCTTCTTCCCACCTTATTTTTTTTTTTTTTTAATAACGGCAAGGATATAAAGTACCATTACCATGAATCCTCCGACTGCTTTCTCGAAAGATGTATATTATACGTATGAAAGTCGAGAGAAAATTTAATAGCCCGAGGACGTCGTGAGCACACAAAGGCGAATTTGAAGGAAACCTTCCCTTTTTTTTTTGTAAACCGCGTATATAGCTACGAGAGGGAGGACATATAGACGTGTAATCGGCGAGAGGCTATTTTCCTTCCCCAGAGATGGCCTGCGGCTTGGCTTCGACAAGTTATCACTTCATTAAGGCTTTTTCCGATAGCTGTATCGCTGGGACGGAATTGACGATTTTCGCGAGCGACGATTGAAAAAGTCGATCGCTTTTTTGTTATTGGGAATTCGGAGGATGGCGCGTTTTCGCTCTTTTTTTGCGAGGTTTCGCTTCGGGACACTGCGACGAGGCGAAATAATTTAAACGCCAGTCGAAATTGAGATTGTTATTGTAATGACGTAATGGTGTAGGATTGGAAAAAAAAAGAATTGCGGGTACTTACTCGAAGAGAAAGAGGTGCTCCAGATTGTCA
This sequence comes from Pteromalus puparum, assembly GCA_012977825.3. Lineage (NCBI taxonomy): Eukaryota > Metazoa > Arthropoda > Insecta > Hymenoptera > Pteromalidae > Pteromalus > Pteromalus puparum. The sequence goes on along the minus strand of CM053169.1, from coordinate 41,933,868 downwards.
TAACGATAAACAGTGGTCTATCTTCATCCTTGTTTTCAATCACGCCGATTCACATCTCGAGAGCTTCAGCCGTTGAAACAGAACAATGTGATCCTGTGGTTATAGCTGTGGTAACTTTTATTTCGATTTTTGATATCGGTTTAGAGTAAATGTACACTTATGATTAAAATCGACTGGAAATAATAATAATGACGCTTTTACATTCTACATTAAATCTTTATCAAATTTATTGCACGCGTTGGTATGTTAAATGCAGCTTTCAGCATTAAACGTGATAATGCGAACGTTAATTTACTGCTTGATTTACCAAAGCAAACACCTCGGTAATCACATTTGCATGTTAATTTTGTAATAACAATTTCGAAGTGATATATCGTATTACGAGTTCTCACGAAGCTATTTTGTATTGATAGATCGCGTGAATAGTCTTATTATCTATAATTAACATAGAATAATGTTTGCGTTATGCAATGTAATTGCATTAAAAGTGCGATGTTATCTATAGGACCATGTCATGCATTACAATACCAGACCTTATTTCCTTGAAATAATCAAGGATCATTATTTAAAAATTTATAATTTCAAATTCAAAACTGATAAATTTTCTTTCAAAACATTTCTATGAACAAAAATCGAAAGAAAAATAACGTAGCGTAAAAAAACATACAAGTTTACCGCCCAAAAGCCTATTTACCATTTGAACAATATCAACAAATCCAAAACTGGCCCACCAATTTAAAAAAAAAAAAAAACACGTCTACAGTTCCTCGGACGAACCCTCGAACATAATCACGACACTCATATCCACACGAAACGTCGTAAAGCACATCAGTAGATATAGCCAAGAATCATAGACGCAGACAGTCGCGCAGACACAGCCGACGCGGCGGTCGCGCGTATACTGAGCTTACTCGCAGCTGCTCCGTCGCGCTTCTCTCTCTCTCTCTCACTTCCATCCCTACCGCTTCTCTTTCTCCGGTCTCCCCTTCCTCGGGGATGAATTTCGGCGATACACGTACTCGGCTCTCTCTCTCTCTCTCTCTCTGCAGACCCACTTGTTCCCGATACTTGCTCCCGTCGCTCGTCGTCGTTTTCACTCTTTTTCCTCCTGCTTTCTGCTAGTTGGCTTTTCGATGTGCATGTGTGTATATAGATATACGTGTACGTATGCGTATATAGATAGAAAGATAAGGGAGAGCGAGACGAGCTGAATTTTTGAGGTAGGATGTATTGTTTCGAGGAGGAGGAAGTTGGATTTTTGTGGATGTTGCAGATTGCTTCCGGGGCGAGGAGTTCTTTGGATTTTGAGTTTTACAGCGGGTTTCTTTTTTTAGCGAGATGTATGTGTGCTGTTCGAAATTTTGCGAAAGTTATGGGTGGCGCAAAGATAACATTTATTTTGGTCTGATGTTGAAATTTCAATGATAAAATGACAGGAAATTTAATATTATTTTATGAGAACGAATTTATTCAAATTTACATAAAATACCTTGTTAATTTTGCGAATGATTATTTTCACGCATTTTATGTTGAAATTTATGAAACTAATGCATGAAGTTTTATACCAAGTATTATTTGAGAACGAAGAGATACGAATTTACTCAAAATACCATGTAAATATTTTCATATGAAAATACCTATATCCGAATTTACAGAAGAAAATTTACAAAAATTATTTCTCGTCAGAAGCAGTATATATACAGTTTTAATGAAATGCTTCTACGCATAATCGAATGCATTCGTTATTAGAGAACGAAGCAATATAACCGTTATTGCAATCGATAATTGCGGATCAAACGTTTGCGAAACTCGATTGTCCAAAACCCATCTTGTTTTTACTCAGAGAATAGATACCCGAATTATTTCGACGTCGATATAGGATCGATACTCGTTAACTTTCAAACGCTTTCCACAGAGGGGGCCAAATTAACAGTGAAAATAAACGTGAATACTGGGCTAATTCCAGTTGCCTCACGCTCGCAATTTATGCGCCACCTATACAATATCAGATAATTATCCGCACATAGTTGCGCAATAATTATCAATGACCAAAGAGATGTTGTAAATCGTGAGGGAGAGATATACAGAGATTAATTAACAAATATACCGAAATTAGGATTTGCAAACACTGCATATATTTATACCAAATCCATTTTCCACCTCGTCGTCAATTGCGTTGAGGATTATTATTGAATTTTGATAATAATGCATCAAAATCATAGCTCGTATAATCCCATGAAAAATAACTAACCAAATAAGCATCAGAGAGAATAAGTGAATTTATGGACGCGTCCAAAGTCAATAATCAAGAAGACCAGCTGTTCAACAAAATACGAATTCTCGGCAGAGCTCCATAAATAATTCATATGTTTATAGTCCGGCTATCGCTCGCGAACTTGCCATACATCATTACACGCTACATGTATACTATACATGTATATACAGATCCAATCCTTTATCGCCGTTTGCGATAACTACGCGACGACGATCCGTCCGATACGCGAATGATTAATGCGTCGCAATTCGTTATATTGGCCTTACATAATACGACGATAAGAAAGCCGAAATAAATATCCGCTGAAATACCCATGTATACACATTTGTACAGCCTCGATTTCAGATTGGTCTCAATTATCGTCCGATAAGCTCACATAAACACATTCATTTACAGTAGGAAATCGTCGCTCTCTCGACTCGATAGTCATCGGGACCAAAAGTTCTAATGTTTTCCATCCACGCTATATACGCAAAAAGAAAAAGTCTCCTCTATAATCCTCATTAGCATATTATAAGGGCGCAGACTCGAAAGCACAGGACTACGGGTAAGAATTATGATAATAATCCTGAGATACGACCTGCATCTTGCAATTATACACACCACAGCGCCTCGAAACAATTATAAACTTTCATCGAGAGCCTCGAGGCTCTCCGTAGGAAACATAATAGTCACGACGGTCGCTTAATTAGACAATAATCGCGTCAAAGTACATCGAGAAGGAGAGACACAATATCGCGTCGAGGACGACTGAGAAGAATAGAAACACACACAGTAGTGAGTTGATACCATGATACGGGATCTTCAGAGGCTAAAACTGTCTATTAGTTCGGGAATTAGGTCGTCGTCACAGGAGGGTATATAAGGAGAGAAAAAAGTCCACGTGGATAACTTCCTTTGTCTCTCGGACGACGGAGGAAAACAAATTAAGAGCGGTTTAAGGCGCGAGATACGCTTGTTCGTTCTTTTTACTTTTTGTCCTGCTTCTTCTTCCTTCTTCTTCGGGGTTTTTCTTTTCGGAGAGTCGAGTGCACTCGACGAATTACAAGGGGTTGGCAGTTTTTTTTTTTTTTTTTTTTTTTCTTATCAGGACAGACTGCATGTTACCGAGTACTTGGAGCGATTGCTTTGCAATGAAATCTTGTTGTCAGTATTTTTTGGAAGATTTTGTTTAACTTTTAGAAAATCTGGTAAATTACATCAAAATTGCAGTGCAAGCTACTCTGTATATGTATAGTCGTAAGCAATTTAAATTTCCCCCAGAAGTTAAGTAAATTCACTCCGCTGCATTCTTGGCAGTAGATAAAGCTCGACGAGCTTTTCTAGAGAGACTTAATTCACGAAACACTGAGTTTCTCTCAGCAGTCTTTAGAAAGTTGAGGATTACGAAGAATCGCTAAAACAGCAAATGCAAAATTTTCTCTTCACTCAAAAACATACAAAGGATCGATGAAAAATCATATATACCTGCATCTTTAGTCTCTATACAACGTCGCGACCAAAATTAGTTCTCTGTCGCTCGACGCTCGTACGTATTCAAATACTAATACCGTGTGGCTGGCTTCTCTGTGTAACTTTCCTCGTAGGTCTGGCCGTTGTGTCGACTATTAAACTGCTCCGTCTCTCTCTCTCTCTCTCTCTCTCTCTCCTTTTGCCCGACCTGTGTTTACAGAACTGCGGTTAGCAGCGCAAACTTTACCGAACGAAGTTTCGAAAATTTTTAACGACGATGGCGCGCATGATCAACTTTTTTTTTTGTTCCTTTACTTCTTTTATTTTTTCGCGTTGGAATTTTCCCTATATGTGGATTCTTTGTGATGCCGCACGTACGCGTTTGAATAAAACGACGACTGGTGCGCTTTGTGGAGAGCTTCGTTTGGCTGTACATAGATAGGGGGATGGATTGGCCCTTTGAGTTTGGCTGACTGATGTTTGAACTGCGGGAAATTCAAGGCACGGTAACGAGATTCATTTTTCGTTTCGGGGAATGGCTGAACGTTGACGGAAGCTTTAGAAGGAATTAGTTTTATTAACACGGTTTTACTGAATTCGAAATAGAGGTGCGGCTGACTATGTCGGGTCTTTATCTACTTGTACTAAACGGCAAAATTGAAACACATGGAAAAAAAAGAAGCCTAAACAAACGAGGGAGACATAGACACGCGAGTGTCATTTATTCACCTGGATCAACAGTCCCCTGATCATCCAAATCCATCAGCCTCGTCTCCGCGTCATTTCACTGCGGCATCATCAAGAACCATCACCAACAAAGAACATCGAAATCAGAGCACACAGACATGTATACACACACGAAGCTCTCTCTCTCTCTCTCTCTCTCTCTCTCTCGCAATATAAAGTCCAGCGATCACGCACTCGCTGCCTCTCATTCGCGAATATTAAGCAGCGCACACGCTGCTATTGCTTATAATGGCTCCCCAGTGATGCCACGCACACACACACACACACACATGCACGTGTGTACAATACTTACGCGTATAGATATAGTCAGCGAGGCGACTTAGCGAGTTCGCGTTTGTGTAATGACTTTAGGATGGATCGCTTTATTTCCTCGGCAACAGCTAGAGCAGCGTTCTATATATATATAGTTACATGTATGCATGCATCACGTGCAGGCTTCTATACTGCTGCTCTGCGCCATTATGCTCGGCTTTCGAATCCTCGTCAATTACGAGGCTTCGGCTTGTTGTGTGTGTGTGTGTGTGTGTGTGTGTGTGTGTGTGTGTGTGTGTGTGTTTTGGGTAGACCTTCGATACGGTGAGGGTCAGTAATAAAGGTTTGAACACACAATTTCTGTTAAAAAAAGATAGCAATCTAGCATTATAGACGAGCATCAGTTACGAGAAACCCAAGCAGAAGGCTTAATAAGGCAGTTTTTACAGAGATGACATACCGCTATAAATAGATTCTGTACGCAAATCACACTAAAGAAAACGTAAAAGTGCCTATGCGCCACCTGGCGTCTCTAGCCAGAAACAAAGTAGGAGAAAAGCCAGTCCAATACCGTTTCCATTTAATCCTTTTCTCCGTATATAAGGTATAAATTAAAATATTCAAAATCCACTATATCAAAAGTTATCAAACAAATATTCCATAGCTAATAACCAATACGCGTTTCTCACACAAAATGAGATTTGCGGGTTTAAGGATGAACACTCGCCTTTGTGGCGAGTTTAGATGCTATATATGAATTGCGGTCGTTGTTGTTTGAGGGCTAGGCTACTTTGAAACGGGATCCTAATAAGTTTGCGCTATCGAAGTTACTTTGATCGTCCCTCGCTGTTAGTAAACTGTTGCATACTAATTTCATTGTTGCTAACTAGCTACTGTGTATAATCCCCGGTACATGCAGGAGCTCCTTTAACTATCTTCGCTCAAAAATGTCCGTATGTGAGCTTGCAGTCATACATATTGATAATTTTGAATGTTATCGTAGAAATGTGTGTTTCATTATATTATTATCAAAACAAAGCATCTCATGCTTTCTTATTTATCTTTAAAAGAACAAACGAGAACAGCATTTCACCTCACATAGCGAGCGTCGTATAGATGTCGGCATAAGTGAGCTCTGACCATTTATTGCGGTCTACGGCTGATCATGATCACAGCGGCACGCACTTAAATACATTAGGCAGAAATGCGCGCTATACGGTCCTCCAGAGCTCGTCCTTCACCGCCTGGATCAGCGTATCACGGATTAACGTAAATAGACCAAGTGTGTTGATAACACACTGATAATACTAATGCCTGGCATTTATGGTGGTGTATATAGTATGTTACGTGCTGTAGAGCTTCAACGTGCTTTGAATTGTTTTTCAGTGCTTAATGCGCTATTAGATGCTGTTGTGCAATCGCTATCGATTCTGAATGGAGTTTTAAGGGGTTATTATCGAGCGATTCGATACAGCTGGTTGCTACGGTGTAAGTGTTATCCGATAATATCGTGTAAGTATACTACTAAGTTTTGTTTCCAAACGTTCGACGAAGTGTTCTTGAAATCTATTCAGCAGCGATCGAAATAATATAAGAATTCTAGTCATATCTAAAAATAAAAATGTCTTTAATTCTAAAACCGTAAAATCCCTTACAAAATAAAATAAAGCTCGAAAAAAGCTCCCGAACAAAAGTTCAAGCTCCACCGGGCTCGTCACCGGTCATAGTGTAGACGCTTCGGGTGTGTGGTACAGTTGGTCCTCGAGGTGAGCAGCTGTCGAGGTGACGTTGCAGCCGGTAAAGCTTGCGAACCTCCTCGTGGATGCGCTCGATGAAGTCCCAGCGGACGAGCTTGAGCTCGCGCACGTGCGCCTCGCCATCAAACTCCTTAAGCAAGTTCGAGCCTGCTTCGTCGGGCTCCGAGGCTGCTTGGCTTCGGTCCTGTAGTTTTTTTTTTTTTTTTTTTTACTAGTTTTTCTTTATTTTGAATTCATATACACGATACTGTTGTATAAACATACAAATATTACTTTTCTATACCATTTCCGAGTATTTTTATGATGAAACAAACGTTTATTCTATTCAACTGAAAAATCAATAATTGCATTTTCATTCGGCTCGATATTCTCATTGATAAACTTCTAAGAAACACGTTCATCAAATGAATATTCAGCGTATTTGCAACAACATTCAAATAAAAATTCCAATTAATAATATTTTCTGCGAAACGTTATACGTTGAGAATATCGTATCGTAAACAATTCTTCGAAAATTCATCATAACTGTACGAATTTCCAACGTAATAAATTCTCAGAAACGCTTTAATCAAAACAGCAGAAGAAACTCGAGATAACAGAGCGATCCAGCTTACGAATTAAAAAAATTCAAAGCAAACCAATTAAAAGCACGGAAAAAAGTAGCTATTAACGCGATTTATAGCGCCTCGTGCGCTATTCCCCGCGGCCGCGTTTTAATTTAGAAAAACTCCGCGCGGCACCTCTGATCGACCGAAGAGAAATTGCATATCCGCCGGAGGAATTCCTTATTAACATAAAGCTCTCCGATTTATACCTCCGAGGATTTCGTGTCCACTGTCGGTGTACTTATTCTTTTGTACGATAATGAAGTCGATTGGAATTGTATTAATGAAGTTTTCAGTGGAATTCGCGGAATTGAAATTTTTCTGCAGGTGATGAATACGACGATCACTGGGTATCGAGATGAGCGATGGTAATTAGCTACGAGCTGATCAAAGAAAAATAAATATTGTATAAACGAGCTAGACTCACGGGTTAATTGCCTCTTTGCTCTTTCTTATTCTGAATACACTGCTTCCGACGGCTGTGATTGGATGGATTTCTCTTTGACATTCGATGCTTGAAGCTTTTTTTTTTGAAAGAGCTTTTTCATATTTTCGAGCTTGTTTGTATGAAACGCAAAAAGAGATGGACACAAAGCGTATTTTACTCTCGAGGGTCGTAGGGAACGGGGATGGAGAAATTTCGAAAAAGAATGTTTGCTTCGAGGAGATGGATGTTTCTGTACTTCGCGTGGAAATCTTATAATTTAAAAGTATTTCGTTGACTAAATAACGACTTTTCCATTCGCAACAAAAATCAAACGAAATTTCCGATAAAAGATATAATACGACATATATCACTCTTTGATATCAGTCGGAAATTTTCAACTCGATTATCAAAGCAAACCGTCGAATTCCCCAAAGGCAATCCCTCGAAAAAACAGAGGACGCGAGAGTGGACCCCTATAGTCAGCAATTCTTATCGCTCACCTTTTCTACGGTCAGCGCCGCGTTATCTTCGAGCCTCCGTTGCTGCCAGTCGTCGACGTCGTCGTTGGAAGGCTTATTGGCCAAAGCGTCCGTTACGATGTCCTCGATCCTTGGGACTACCTGCGGGAATGCGGAATTCGAAGGACGAGGGTTATGGCATTGCAAATTGTTGGGGAACTTCGAGGGCTTGGCTGTGGTTGTGTTGGCTCTGCTGATTAGGATGCTTGAACAGCTTTTTAGGGGTGGGGATTTCTTGACAGTTTCGTGGGTTATATATTTATAGTTTATCGATAGTATGTGATATAACATTCCTTATTTGTTTTATCATATGATCGAAGCGTCGTCTTCGTCGCAAGTTTTCTGATAATCGATATATAGACCTTTAAACGCTTAAAATACTGTTTTCGATTCACAGTTGTAGGTATCGGACAAAATTCAAAATAGTGGACGTATTTCACTGCGGCCACATTACCATTTCCAAAACAGCGCACTGCCCGAAAGGAAACGGACAGCTCAAAGAGCGAATCTCTTATCCATGAATTTCATGAGAATTCGCATGTGCCAGAATTCAGCTAGACAAAAGAGAAACTGAGACTGAAAGTACACGACAATATGCGCATACGTATGGTCAATGTTCAATAAAAACCGATAAATAGAGATCCTGACAGTGTGCAAGCTTGTGAAATTAGCCGTACATATAACGAAACAGTTTCGAATTGGCCTGCTTTAATTTAAACTTCCCTGACCCCCTAGTTTACGACTAGCGCCGCTAGGTGGCGTATAGGCATTTTCTCGTTTCCCTCATCATAAACCGCACGAAAAATGTATATATAGCGGTGTGATACCTGTGCCAAAATTGTCTTGCTGTACCTGATTATTGGGCCACTCATGCTATAACTGCTAACTACTAAGCTAACTAAGTACTTCAAACGAATGCAGAAAGTCCCATCTTTCATTGATGAGTCATCAACCCTGCCAGGGTGATCTTGGGCATATAATAACTTTCGAAATCGAAATCGAAGTTTTATTTCAGCAGAGAAGAAATGTAGCTTTTTCGAAAGCAAAATTTCTCCCGATATATCTAACACGTAATAAATTCCAGAAAAATCCAAACGACGCATATCACGGCTCATAGAGCCAATTTAAATCGCTTTAACTCGAAGGGCGAATTGTCTTATACCCTCCCTGGATGAAAGTGCCACTTGAAACTCGGCCGGGGATCGTGAGTATATAGGAAAGGCTTTTTCTCGATGGGCTATTTTATGTATGCGAGTAGAGATTGTCGACGAGAGAATCTCGGCCAAATTCCTTTTTCGATAAAATATGAACGAGCCGTGATGCCGAATATAATAGAATCATAAATAACGATTGTTCATGGATGCGCGTTTTATTTTCCCTGGCTATAAGATACAGGGGATAAGGAGCCCTCGGATTTCGTATTCAGAAGTGATCGTTTATACATTTTACGTTTATATTGCTTTTAAAAACGGTGTGTGTGTGTGTGCAGTCTCGTTATCGACGTTAAATATATACAAAGCTTTGTCGTGGAAGTTTTTCAATCATAACGTCCGTTTTGTATTTTGAAAACGACTCTGGTCACGCACTACTGCCATGAGTTTATATTTTTCCTGCTTAGAGATGGTCGATAAACAAGTTGGATTTTAAAAGTATATCTTTATATCCAAAGTTTCCGTCACGAGATATCATGTCGCGTAGCGGTAAGCACAAACTTTTCTTGAATTTTTCCACGAGAAACTTCTTTTGTATACTCGTGTACTTATTTTTACAAAAAAAAAGAAGAAGTAAAATAAATTTAAAAAATGCGCTCGAATATTTTTTCGACTGTAGAAAGCTGCATTCAAAACAAAACGATTAATCTGCCTTAGTTCTAACAAGTTTAGCTACGCAATGATGGCAATCTTTCTCAATTCTGGTATGTCAGAGAAAAAAAGAATGTAAGTAATCGACCAAAAAGAAAACATTATTTACAGAGTCAACTTTTCACCAGTTTCACGGGAGGACGAGGGAAGCAAAAAAAAAAACGTCGGCTCTCGAGCCGGAAAGAAAAGTAGACGTCTCGAATTTCGTGACCCACTTTTGTTTGTGGCCGTTCTTATATACAATGTGATTTAAAATAACTCTCAGTCTCTTTCGGCTAGACGACCCTCCCCTTCCGACTTTGACGTGTTTCCTTCTGAAATATTTACATGTAGCTTTGTCATTTTGCTCGATGTTATTATATAGCCTTTTTCTCTCCGTATTCGTTTTTTCTATTTTTTGTGCCTTTGTGTGTGTGTATACAATTGGAATTTCGTGTCCCATTATAGGTCAGGATAATATATATGAGAATAAGAGTATGTAAATGTATTGCGAAATGAGAAGGACGCAGTCGAAGCGTACGTCTCTTCGAAATACGAAGTTTGTATTTTCAAAGAAATTCACTTTGAGAATAAAAGATATTCTCGGCGATCGATTTTCGCTGTAACTTGGCAGTGTTTATTCGAAAACGAAAATTCGAATTGCTGCTTTAACCTTCGATCACTCTAGATGAATTTCTCATCAAATCCTACGCTTCGTGGCATAAGCCCCCATAATACAAACTATGCGAATTTAAAATGAAATTCAAAAGTTTCCCGCCAAAACTTTTCAAAAAATTTCAATTTCCCAAGCGTCCATTCTCGGAAATCAGGAAAGCTCGATAAATCAAATAATGATACTCACGATATCGTCGTTCTTCCATCTCTGTCCCCCGTCACTGCTGTTACGAGCCGACGTCTCCGTGAGTTTTGCGACTTGATGTCGATTCCGATAACTGCCGGTACCACTTGGTCTATGCCTACGACGACGACGACGATGTTCCGGCTGCTGGGGACTTGGACATAAAGCTGCCACTGCCTGCTCGTCTTCCTATGAAGTTTCAGATTGAATTTTAGAAATTTTATTTTCGTACTGTCGAGACTTGTTTAGGATAATAACGTTTATGTACATATATGTATAGATAGGTACACTTTGAACGGAGTTTTTGACCTGATTGGTTGGAATATAGGATTATAGAGGGATTAGACAGATCAAAACTGTTAGTTTGCTAATGAAAACGATGGTTAATTAAACTTGGCCAGTTCAAAGGAGACTTAGCCGAAAGTGACCTACAAAAGGAAGTGGGTAAGAGAAACTATTGATAAAACAATTGACTTTTCCAGGGAAAGCTCGAGGATTTCGTTTGGATGGTAGTTTAAAACTCGAGCGTAGAGTAGAGTTCTATCCCTCAAAGTTTCTTTTTCTAATGATTAGAACCGTCAGTCATTCAGGGAAGCTTTTTTATGATTATTTGAGATTCTGAATCATAAGCCAGCTTATTACCAAATTAAAATAATGTTCTATTCAAAATAACAACTAGGTAACGCCTGAAATTAGAAACTCATCGCACCGTTAACAGTTTCTCCAAACCAACAACCGAGTAGCTCTAAGTCGTTAACCCTAATTGGTGCATTGTTCAATCCAAATAACCGCTCAGGCCTTTACACTCCCAATACACAAGTCATCCGCACCGATACCTTCCGTCACGTCCCTTGTAAGCGTTAATCCGCACTACAACAATCCAATCCCCCATAGTACAACAACAGATACTCTGCGATCACCAAACAAAAACCAAAAACTAAATCACACCTCAGTTTTCGAGTAGTCCTCGGCTAAGGTCTCGTCAAGCTTCATCTGTCGTAGCAGTTCGTCGAGTGTCGTAGTCCTCCTTCTACAAAGCCTCTTCTCAACGTCATCGCGACGGCTACTACTAGACTTCGACAGAAGCGGGGGCGGCGGCGACGGCTTAGTCTCGTCGTTGCAGCGCAGCCTGATGTAATCCCCGGCGTTGTAATCCGGCGTCCACTGCTGCTCGGCGCATCTGTCGAGACACGAGACTTGCGTTTAGATGTATTGATGTGACGGCTTGTGTATATACGGATTGATTGATGGCAGAGGACGAGCGCTAATGCGAATTTCTAATTGAATGGAAGAGGTGTACGTTATTAGGTGAATGAGCTTAAAGTGATATGGTGAGTAGTGAGATCAGCGTTTCGTCAGACGCTGTGTACGTTGTATAAATGTTGCGATGTAAGTAGTAAGGATCGAGTTTTAAATTAAATATTTTAATTTAACATTGACATATAAAAATGGCCTCATCTCGCTGATTTAAAATTTACTTTAAAAACCAACTCAAGCTCATTCGCAAGCTCCGATATCGTAAACAGCATTCGCTCTCGCAACAATCGGCAAAAGATAAGAAATCGCTCGAATGCTCGCTCGCTCGCTCGCCAATGGCACATAATCGCCTCCAGCACGTCCTTTATCCAGAGCATCGAATTCCAAGCTTTCAAGCTCACACCGGTACAGTAGTAGTATATATAGTCGCAATTATACGGTGGGACGAGCTCTTGTAAAATCAGCCTTTCAACGGACTATAGTACTGTACGCTCACCTCTCGTACATCTGGCGATAGCGTGAGCACTTCATTTTACTAGGCAGACAGTAGCAGGTGACGCAGTGAGGCGCGTCCTCGGTCTTCTCGTCTCGTCGACCCTCAACGCTCGACAGACAGCTCGTCTCGCGCTGCTGTAACTGCACTCGCTCCTCCTGTGTGAAATGACACGGGAGAGAGTTACATGGACGAGAGGTTTCGTAGGTGGGATATGGATTAGAGGGAAAGGAATTTTAAAGAATTAATCTATTTTTTTTTTTTTTTTTTTTTTTTAATATGCCTGAAAAAGTTTTCGAATAGACGAAAGCTTTATTACTAATAAATATCTTCGAGCGTGAGTAAGAGAAAACTTAATAAACGGTTTTTGGAATTCATAAATGACGCTTCCCTGGAGAAGAATCGTTGTCGCGCTTGCCTAGTGGAATGTAATAAAATACTCTGGGCAAACTTAATAAAACGTCAGAAAGTTTGAGTTTCATTCGGATGACTTTAGCTTAAAATTTTCCTACTTCACCCTCAGCGATTTATCCGTTTAAAAAGGTTAGACTTTACGGATACCAAAATCAAGTAATTCCCTTCGTAAAATTTAATTTCGAAATAAAAAATAGTTCTTACCTTAGCTTTATCAGATTATAAACTCTCTTCCGTATAAAACGAAAAGCAACTTATTTTAGGTTACCAACATACGTTAACCTCTGAACGATTCTCCAACCGACAAGAGAAAAAAAAACATAACCTCAAGCCTTTAAAAAAAAAAAGCTCCTAACCGTTCCGCTCATTTTCCCTCTACCCATCCCTTCAAAAAAAAGCTCTCCCACCGGAAGCACCTGCAGGAAACCTCGAGCAAGGAAGACAAAGAGAAAGAACTAACCACGTCCTGCGACTCGGCGTACATCCTTTCTTTCTCTCTCCTCTTCTATGTACCTCCACACGTCTCCTCCTCTTCTCTTCTCTTCTATCTATCTCATACCGCGCGTTGCCCGCGAGAGAGAGAGAGAAAGATTTCAGATTTTCGCGTCGCTTCGAGCTTTTGAATTATCGACGGGACGTGTGCGTGAGGCACGTCACGGAGTCGCTGCTGCTTTGTTCGACGGGCTTGTATATAGGGGTCTATTGTGTTCCCGCGCTCTCGTGTGTTTGGATAGCAGGGTATCGATCGCGGTTATGATCGTAAATGGTGACAATGTTTTCCGAGCTATATGTATGGATATATAGAACCACGAGACGCGCCTGTGATCTGGGTTGCTGATGAGGATCGGTGTACATAGAAGGAATAAAAAGAGGCAAGGATGTATGCGTATATGGGCGAGCTTTACGGTGGGAGCTTTTTTACGAGCTGGATTAATTATGTAAGATTGATGCGGTGAGTAATCTACAGTGTGGAAGTTATTGCTATTATTTTGACCTGTTCAATATTGGATTGAATTATAAAATAGTAGTATTTTCTCATCGAAGGTTAAACAAAGCTTGAAAATCAGAAACGCTTTTGGGAGCTTGAAAAAAATGCAATTCGAATATGCAATTTTGAATTCCAATCGTGTTCTCGATATTTCTCTCACCGGGTTTTCGCGTGCTGTGAGCGAAATGGAATTTTACAACGATTTCTAGACGCCTATACTATACCAAATCTCATACACACATTCGCGTCTACTTCAATAAAGGAACAATGAACCAGCAAAACCTGAGCGCTCGAAAAGTCACTCGCAATTAGTATCCGCGTCCTAAATCTCGAATAAAAAGAACAGGAGCTTGCACGTGTCAGCATAATCAACGAAAAAACCCATACAGCGCGCAACAAAAAAAAAAAGCTCCCGGCGCTCATTCACACGACGACGACGACGACGACGATGAAGGGCTCGCGTATATGCAAAGAAGCGTTTTAATTCCGAGAGAATCAATCCAGAGAACGTGATGCTATGCAGTCTCGCCTGACAGTCTGCTAATTTGAGAAGCGGCGGGAAAGAGAGGTGGGAAAAAAATTGTCTGTGTTTTTTTCGGTTGTACGGTGTGTAACCATTGTGTCAAGCGTCGGTTTTCCACGTCGAGCTTTTGCATTTTTATTTTAGCTGTATAGTTTAGAATTTCCAGAGACTCGTAGCGCGTTGAGTTAAACAGATACCGAGAGGGAAAATTAAACATGAGCTTTTGAGAGCTGAAGTTCCACGAGTGTTACGAGCGCTAGTTTATCAGATAAATGCGCCACGATTTACCAGAGGCGAGACTGGAAAATTTCGTTGCTGCTGGTGTAGTTCTCATGAGCGTATAATTTTAAATCGCTGTTCAGGATCAGAGTTTTGCGGGTATACAGATCGTCGTTTTTGTATTTATGGCGACGTTGGAGATTGAAAATTTAGAATCGCTATTTTAAAAGCTCTAATCCATCAGCTAAAAATTTTAAAGTGGTTTCGCCTTGAACACACAATATATTATAGACCAGCTATACCCAGTACATGTATATGTCAGATCGAAGCTCAGCTTCATAAGTACCGACGACGTGTAAAATATGCAAGCCTCGCTGCCTCGTGACTGTAAAATATTCAAGCTAAGATTTTTATCCGCGACGCGACCGGCCGAGGATTAGCATTACGTGAACTCGGGCAGTGTGAAGCAGTCGCACCGTAAGCGTGTAATTTTTTATTTAAACATGGAAAAAGTCAAGGTAAGTGATTTTTTTCCTCAAAATTTAAGAAGAATATTAATCGGGTTTCAAACTGCGCGGGAAATTCAAAAAGCGCGCAGTTTCGCGAGTTTTCAACGATTACCGTCTTATGTTAAAATTTGCGATTGCTAAAGAAAGCTTTTATCAAAAGACTGTTATAATGCACGAACGATCGAATGAAAAAAAAAAAAGAAATCGCTCCATCAGCCCTAAAAACCCCAATCACTTAATGGCATCGCCATCGTCGACTACCCCTCGGCAAACGCTTCAGTCCTTCCATAACGACCCTCCACTTGGCTCATCTCTCGAGTTTCTCCGTTGCTCCGTACAGATTGCTTCCCTAATTACTCGATCGACGCAGACGCCAAGCTTCTCCACCTCCACGGCTAAGACCGTGAGACTGTTTTACACGAGGGAGTTGTTGGGACAGCCGAAGAAGAAGACGTTAGATTTAGGCCTTTTGGAATCACCCTGGCCATCGGTCATCGGGATGGATAGGATGAGAGCGAGATCATGGTGGGGAAGGTTCTTTGTGGAATTTGCTAGTAAGGCGAGCTTTCACGGGCTGAATCATTTGGCGGCCCCGAGGAGACACGCATGTGAGAGGTAAAGTTAGATCATTATTAGTTGCGCGATATGATGTAGAAACTATATGAATTTCAGCTACGTGCGTGAGCAGTGAGTTGGATTATATAATGGGATTGAATTTCATAAAGGGGATTAATTTGGCTTTTTTGTTTTAGTAGGAGGAGATGAAATTGAATTTTTGAAGTTGTAAAATGCCCTTTCAAGTTCGAATATTAAATTTAATATTTGATACGCTTTGTACTGTGAATTTTTTTTTTTACAAAATGAACAAGATTCTAAGAATGGTTTCTGGAATAATCAAGAATTCAGTTTGAAGTGGAAGTATTATAAGCTCCGCTGATCTCGATAAGTACTTGTTAAAAGGGAAATTGCCCCGATCACTGCGACAAACCGATAATTAAAACTTAAGCTCGCTGTATACTTCCTGAGCGTATCGAGGAAACTCTCTGTAACCACACGATTCAAAACATTGTCTTTGAAAAGTTACTTCGTCCAGCTTGAAAACTTTGTGATTGTTTTCACATCCACACACACGATTAATTCTGTTTTTGTTTGCTTGACCACCTAAAGTTACTTCGTTTGAATTTTGGTTTTGTAATTTGCATATTAGGTTTTATCGGCGGTATTACTCTTTGCTTGTGTACAGATGAATTTTATTTTTAATTACACTATATTACACTGTGTAGAGCATGAAAACAAGTATCGCGTGGGATTACCTTTTATTTCAGAGGCACACGTGCGAAATATGAAAACTGCAAACAGTAACGTTATTACTACGGTCGGTTAAAGTTAAAAATAAAACTGCGATAAAAAGCAGATTGCATTTTAGTACAGTGTATGATTGTTCTGAAATTTTCTTTTTGCATCGTAATACGATATTTGATTTTCAAAAAGGAATCCAGTTTGAGTAAATTTAATTCACTTTACTTTACTGTATTTTTTAGCTTTATGGTTCACGTAATAATTTATTTTCTTCGGTGCACGAGTATTCAATCAAATTCTATAATTGCTTACGTATCCTGATCAAACAGGTTTTTAGTTGGCCTCAGCATACTGGGAGCCTTGGGTGGTCTCATAGCAATATCCCTGGACTCATGGTATCGCTATCAGCACGAGACGACTATGCTCGTGTTGGACAACAACTTTCGAAAGTTCGAAATTGCAAAGCCGTCTATCACGATTTGCCCAATCAACTACCTCGACGAGAAGAAATTCCCCGAAGTTTTCAAAAGGTATACATAATCCATTCATAAAACACAGCAATCTCAAATCATCAAGCCTCGGGCCCATACTCTCATCTAAAAAAAAAAAAAAATTAAACGCTTATACCCCCGCAATATGTTGATTAAAAACTCTCCACCACGACCTCTTCGCTTATAACAATAACAGACACAACTTGAGCGACACTCCAGTAACGAGGAACTTCCTGCTAACGTTGGCAAATCTCACGTACGATAATATGCGAGAATCTCTGGATGGCGAGTTCGAAGCTCTGCAGCCGGATATGTGGCTGCGACTGCTGTACGAGCTCAGGGCTGACGTCGAGCTTGTGTCCCAGTACGCGGACGAGTTCACCTGGATCAGTACGGAACGAGGACTCTGTCTCATGTTGGCGAGTCCGGTTGGGGATTATTCGACGATCGAGTGAGTGGATTTTCTAGTTTAATGAATTTTTAAAGGGGTGATTTATGCTATTGATTCGTTTCACGTATCGTCAGACGACGAATTAGTTTATTTTACAGATAAAGGGACTTTGACTATATATAGTCAGAGCATTATGAAAGAATTTTTCTTCAATTTATGGAAATAATTTTTTTATTACTAAACACACTAGTGTATTTTTTACGACGTGCAGTTACTCTATGCAAACTTAATGTCCCCTTTCCTGTTTCTTCTTATCGATGGATTAATTCGTTTGAATACGCGTACACATGTACATATAAATTCTACTTATAAGCTCTCAGAAAAGATGTGTTGACCGGTCGATGTACGAGATGTACTATGTACTGACTAGCGACGATAGGTGGCGCATACTTTCCTATTTCCCTAAATCAGTATCTGTTCGAAGACTGCATATATTTATAGCCATGCATCATGTTTGCCAAAATTGCCTTATTGGGCCTGCTTGAGCCACTCATACTGATTTTAAGTTGTTTTTCATGATCTAGATGATCTCTTCATCACTCTCACTCACATTCAAATATTTCAAAATTTTGAACGAGATTCCCGACTTCAACTTGTTCTAAAACTTCGGTGCTGGATGTTAGAAGTCAAAAATTACACTGACTCATGCATATTTGTCCAAAAGATACGAGAACTCTTAGACTTTCAAATGGACATTTGAATAAAAATTTGAATTTTCGATGTGCGCGCTGGAATTTCAAACGGATGAAAATAGAGAACAAAACTGTATTTTAACGACGCTTCCACTCTTCACTTTCTTTCACAAATAGCGCTATAATTATGAAAAAAAAAATTACTAGATTTTCTCATTACTGAATACAGATACTGGCTCACCGGCAAACTCCCAGTAGCATCAAAGACGAAAACCAGAAGAAGGTCATACTTCAACGTCAACAATTACGGAGTAGTAGGATCTATAAGCTGCAAGAGTCATGATTTCTGGGCAAGTTCATATATATCTTATTTCTCCACACCACAGCTTGTGTGTACTAACTCCCACGGAACATCGGCCAATCGATATATATAGAAGCGAATGGAAAAATGTAGCTCACGTCCAATCCATCCCGCTTACGGGTGGAAACAATCCACTCTTCGTGGAATTAATACAGCTGACGTCGGTTTTTCCGAAAGTTTTTAAATTTTCAAACTTCGCGGCTAATCTAACTTTCGAATTTCCGAACAGTTCGCGCGATTTTTCAGCGAGAGGATAGAAGCGAAAGCTTCATACGTGGAGCGAATCGTGCCAGGCATCCATGAATACAAAAAAGCTCGCCGCTTCGATCCTCCAATCATAACTCGTTGGCAAAGTTCGCCTGGCAGGACGATTCGGACTTTTTCCTCCTAATTAAAAAACTGCGTCCTAAACTTGTGCACTCTGCGAACGGATACAAAGCGAGCTTTTTTGTCGTTGCGTACGCAATATGCTTTTTTCGAGAAATTTAGTTGTTACTCGCGATGCTTTTCAAATTTTAATGAGATTATATCGTGTAACCGTGCGGGTATAAAAAGTTTCTCTTCAAGAAATCCACCACCACTTGACACATCGCCGTTCGAAATTTTCCCGCGAAATTCAAAATTCACATTTCAAAAACTGGCGCAAGCTCTATTGTAAACGAAACTCGGCGGGAAAAAAAAAATCCACCTCAAACTCTCCTCATTAAAAGTCTCTCGGCCAAACTACCTCATTCTCTCGTAGCTTGGAATGCACTACCCGGACACGCTGATCGAGTACACAACGCCAGGGAAAATTGTACGAAAGGTGACGTTGAACTCGTTGACGCTAGGCATTGCCGAGGTCGGCAGTTCAGAAAGGGTCAAACGGCTGACAGTGAGACAACGAAACTGCAAGCTTCACGAGGATGGAGGACTGCGAATGTGGCCCGTTTACACCAGTAGCATGTGTAGACTCGAGTGTAAATTCGAGGAGATGAGACTGAGATGTGGCTGCTATCCGCATTTTGCGAAGCCTTCGAGTTCGTTGATATTTGTTTATTTATATTTAGGAGGATCTTAGTAGCTTAAAAAATAATATCAGTAGTATGGATAAAATTTAGTCAGCCTTTTGCAACATAGATCAGTTCATGCATACAAGTACTGAATATACATAATTCATTAAAAGATCTAAATTTTTCTTTGAAAACAAAAAAAAAAATAAAATACGATTCACAGAAAGCGTACCAATCTGCACGTCTCGCCAGCTAAAATCTTGTATCGCCGAACAAACGAAGGATCTGATCCATCTAAAAGCAGAAAAGCTCAAATCCTGCGGTTGCCTTCAAGACTGCAACGAGGCGTTGTACATTGACAAGGAATCAACCTCGTTCGCTCTGTAAGCCTTCTTGCATCTCCAATTATACTGGCCCACTCACAAGTCATCCCACACCCGCACAATTTTTCTTGCACACAAAGTACACTCGCTAATTAAGAGCAGGTCAGAGAACGTAATATTCGCTCCTCTTGCTTTTCAAATCGACTGGCAGTAAGGAAGGCTCACCTCCGGATGCTATAATGAACCTGAACATCGACTTTCCACAAGTCAAGTACATTCACGAGGAATTGTTCGGATTCACCGATTTCTTGGGTAAGTGCGTGCTTTGTATACAACGTTTCTTTGCAGCAACAGCTGCTGCTGCTTCGTGGGTTGATGAAAAAGTGTCTATAGATTCATGCAACTGCATTTATTTTTCTTTCTTGGAACAAAAAAGCCTCGATGGGAGGAGCGGCCGGATTGTTTCTAGGAGCCAGCGTACTATCCTTCTGCGAGATCATCTATTTTGCAAGCCTTCGTCTGCTCTGGTTTGGCGTCGATGAAAAGCGTAAGCGGAGGAAGATGAAGCGTTTACTACAGACTAAATAATTGGAGCCCGAGTAGATTGATGCGGATGCAAGTTCGCAGTATATCGTCTTATGAAATTTGTGAATTATAAAAATATGCTATGAATTTTTTTTTTTTTAATCTTAGCAACTGAAAGGTATACTAATGTCAAAGTTGTTATATAATAGAAAGATAATTATAACGCATGATTGTATCAATAACGATCTCAATTTCAGTTCTACTTCTTCGTTATGTTCGTTCAGTCGTACGTAGACAGTCGAGAGGAATTCGCAATCCGCACGTACATTTTAGAGGAGGCAGATAATAAGATGCTTCAAAACGAGGCGAGAATGTCTCCGAACGCTGTGCCTTGAGTCTTCGCTGTATCGCCTCAAACGTTTTAATAAAGGTCTCTCTCGACTTTTCGCTTCATTGGTCAAGTATAAGATGACTTATTATTAAAACTTTAAGACTTACGAGATGGAGAATTTTCAAAATTAAAAACTTTATTAAAAAATGTTAATATTAAAAATTAATAATAAAAATTTTATTTTATAACGAGATAGAAAAGTTTCTCGTCGTCATCGTATTTTTCTTATATATTCTCGCGATGTTCGTGTATATTTTTATTGATCGATAAATAAAGCTCGATGCCATTGGTTCGTCAATCGGCTTATGAAATAGCTGGAGAAGCATACAGTCGACGTTATGAGTCGTAAGCCCTACTGAATAAAGTTTTGTATACTGAAAACTACCCAAGTAATCCCAGCTGAGTTCTATTGCAACCCCTCTCGCCAACCTGTTGTTTTAATTAATAAGATTAAGCGAGGATCTGAAAGTATAAGCTGTATAGTAGTGAAAGTTTTTCAGCAAGTTTTCTCTTTTTGATAAAAAATGAGAATCAAATGATAATATTGTGTTTTAAAGTAAAGTTAATATTTTAATAGGATTACATATACATACTTGTGAATGCAGTTCGTTGTTGTTTCATGAATACAATTTGAAAGAAAAAATAAGTATAATGATTAATAAGTAAGTCTTATAAACTTGAAAGAAAACCGCACAAAAAATGCTTCTTTTCCAATTCGATGATATATACGCGATTTCCAAAAATTTGATTACAAATAAACAATCTGTGTAGGTATGTATATATGTATATATATGATATGTATGTGTATAAACATATTTATAAATCTCGTGATAAGTGATAGTCCACCAGTATAGTTCAAGAAGTCGACGAAAGCAGACGTTTATCATCAGTATTCTGCTCACAATTAGAGCGCTTATCGCAAGGCAAGCAAAATTCAGCTTATATTAATAAAAGTAAGCGTAGAGTGTCTATTTAAATTAAATATAGAATAAATTAATGTCTTTCTCAACTTAAACTATAAATGAGATTATTACTGAATATCAATTAATGGTTATAATTTTCAGAGGTTTGATGATAAAAGTAAAAAAATATTGTTATTTTGATAACGTTGTGAGAATTTTAATCTCTAGTACAGTAAAAAGATTTTTTTTTACTAGCTTAGTTATCGTCCAACTATTATTCATCAAATATTATCATAATAGATTAAAAACCTTTGATACACATATCGCCATTGACAGATAAAAATTATCACTATTTTCCGCGAATGCGCGATGTCTCAAAGCGTAATAGTTTGCTAGTCTTGCCACTTACGTATATAATTCTTTTACATACAATTGTTAACATTATTTTTCAGAGAGCGTCAAGCAACCGATAAACAATGTCAACGTTAAGAAAAACCTTAATCGCTTGCGGCTTATTATTTTGTCTGATCTTGGAAATTAATTGCTCTTCTGAACTCAAAACGTTCACCCTCACCAAACAATGGACAGCAAACTACACGTACTCACCTAACGTAGTCAGGATCAATGGAATTGATGATGATCTTTTAGTAGTTGGTTTGGAGAATAACACAATCATCGTAAACTCAACTTTCAATGGTAACCAATCCGACAGTTGCAAGCTTGATTTTTTGCAACCGGAGGAAATCGCCGGTGGTAAAATAAGAGTATATTCTCTTGGTAACGGAGAAATTATTATCAACACTGTGGTGATGCCGGAGAGCCATAAGGTGCGCGGTAAACTACCTAATCCTCCACTCTGGCGCCTGCTTCTTATCTTAAAACCATTCCAATGTTCTAGTCTCAAAAAAGTTGAGTTGCGCCGACATGGAAATGACGATTTTGAAGCTCTCGTACCCTATCACGACAGTTTTGACGTATTTTATCACAGCGAATCAAAAGATAATGATGAGGTCTTGAAGTCTCCTCAACGATACAATGACAAAGGTGAACAACTGAATCTGAACTACTCCATCGGTTTGGAAAACCAATTTCTCATTAGGAAAATCCAAACGTTGATACCAAACGATGCGTCTGAAGGATACATCAGTTACATCGACACAGGCAAAGAGAACGTACTGAGGCTTCTTAACTCTCATTTCGAAACACTTGCTGAAGTCACAGTCGATAACTTCATCAGCACCTTGTCAACGAAACCTAACGGAAAAATTAACTACTGCTATTCCACGACAAAGGCGTACAACAACAGTAAATACACGAAGGAAGAAGGAAGCGAACACGTGGTATGCAAGTTTCTAGCCAGTGGGCTAAAATACCAAGATACGCATGAATTACAGAAGCCTATTGAACCAAAACGTGTCTATAACACAATCCTGACTAACCTATTCCATGGCGGAGTTGTGGTTACGGTAGCTTACAGATACCCTCGTAAGACTGACGGTTTTCCGATGAAGATCTACGCACACTACACCGATCACCTGGGAGTGAAGCGGAAGCCTGCCGAGATCTTTTCAAGTTCGATTTTCTATCAAGACGTTGCGGAGACAATTTCATTGGATAATGGAGACGTTTGCTTCGTCAATGGTGGAGAAATGGAGCCTTACAAACCATTCCAGAGTGTGAGGAATAGCATTTGGATCGACTGCTATAAAATCTCGAATTAGTGAAAATAATTTAAATGTCGTGTAAAAGTCTAAATTATAAAACAATTTGTGTTAAAAGTGAGTTTATTAGAATAAAAAAAGTCAATATACATTCGGAAAAAGGTTTTTTCCTGATTATGAGTAATGAATCCCACTTTTTACTATAAATATAACAATTAAATTAAATGAATATAGTTCTAATTTTGCTGAGCAATTTCCCAGGAGAAAAATTAACAGATGCGTTATAGTTTTATAATTTTAGCTTATGTCTGAAGCTAAAAATGATGCTATAAATATAAACTAATATTTACTGAACGATATTCACAAGGTTCAAATGCAATGCCTTTTTGCTTTTATGCCGAAAACAATATTGACGAAGTCTGCTCCGCAGCTATTAATATTTGAGAACAAATATTGTAAACATCAGTAGGCGGTATCCGAGTGTCCAAAGTCGGCGATTACGGAATGTGAGTCATAATATAATAGATAAAATTACGTATAAATCAAAGATGTGCATATTGTCTTGACTTAAGTTGACTATTTGATCAGAAAGTATACCTGTGTTTATACCGCACACATGTGTTCATTATTGTACTTATGCAAGTGTTAAATTTTCCTTACAAATCTAATTTTTTGACAAATAATATTTTTGCATGAGATAAAAACTTCCATCAGAATTTTATGCAATACTCTTCGTTTTATTCGTTATAAATATTAATATTTAGTAAAAATGCCTACATTTAATTGACATGTTGACAAACAAAGTTGGTTTATTTTTTACCAGGAATTTCATCATATTAATTCGACGAAATATAATCATTTATATGAGATTGAGAGAAGTTACGTATCAGCATAAATATGTACATAATATACATAACAAGAGCGTCAATATAAATTAGTATGATTTAAGAAACTGTTGAATGCGGACGTGGAAGACTTTTTTCGTCCGTATGTATTCTACTTATTAATAAAAGCTAATTATTTTTATATCATTAATAAAATATACGATGTATATATAAGATATTTATATTTCGAAGCTTTTTGATAAAAGTTACGCAATGTGACACAAAATTAAAATTATCACACAATTTGGCACGAAGTTCGTTTAGTACGGTAGCTTCCAAGATTAGTTATATTGAATAAAAAAATCTTTCAAAATTTTTATAGAACAATTAAAAGTATAATACATAATAATAAACCAGAAACTTGATAGTTTAATATTAACACGCAATTATTTCTGTACTCATAATACTTAATTTTCCAGAGACCACCAAATAACCTATTCACGATGTCGATGTTGAAAACAACGTTGATCACTTGCGGCCTACTATTTTGCCTGATCCTAGAAATCCATGGCATAGCATTGAAAACGTTCACCAAACGATGGACGGCCAATTATACGTTCCCGCCCAACATAGTCAAGGTCAACGGTCATCTCTTAGTCGTTGGTATGCAAAATAACACGGTCATCATAAGCTCCACCTACGATGGTAACCAGTCCAACACTTGCAAGCACGACTTTTTCAAACCAGACGAATTTTTCATTGATCAAACCAAAGTCACTGCTCTTGGTAATGGTATGATCGTTATCCACACTGTGATATCGGAGAGTGACAAAGAGCGCAATGTACGAATACCCTGGCGTCTGCTTCTCATCTTAGACCCATTCGACTGTTCTACTCTCAGAAAAGTGGAGTTTCGCAGATATAGAGATTACACATTTGAAGCTCTTGTACCTTATCGGGACAGCTTTGACGTGTTTTTTCATAATTCGTCAAAGGATAATGGTAACGCGTTAAAAGTTCCTCACCGATACAACGACCAAGGTAAACCGGTCCAACTGGAAAACTTCAATGGTTTTGAAAATCAATATTTAATTGGAAAAACTGAAACAATCGAACCACATGACGCGTCCAAGGGATACGTCAGTTACATGTACTCAGGCAAAGGATACGTACTGAGGCTTCTTAACTCTCGCTTCGAAACATTAAAAGAAATCGTTGCTGAAAACTACATAGATAACTTCTCAGCAACATACGGTAAAGTCAACTACTGCTACTCAACGACCAAAGACTATCAAACTACAACACATAACGACAGCAAAACTATGAAGGAAACAGGAAGAGAACACGTAATCTGCGAGTTTCTAGACGCCAATCTCAAATCCAAGGCCACAGTGGAATTACAGAAACCTGTTGAAATGAAGCGTGTCTATGACAGCATCGTGACTAATCTACCCGATGGTGGAGTTTTGGTTACAGTAGCGTACAAAGACAGTCGCGAGACTAACAGCTATCCAATGAAGATCTACGTGCAACACATCAACGCAGATGGGAGTAGACGAGAAGCTGTAGAGATCTTCACGCGTTTGATTTACTATCAGCGCGTGATGGAAACAATTTTGTTGGATAATGAAGAAGTTTGCTTCGTCAATGGTGGACTGATGGAGCCTAGTTATAAAGAATTCGAAAGTAAAAAGTACGGTATTTGGATTGACTGCGCTCTAGTCTCAGAATTTTAAATAATGCAAATGTATAACGACATCACAAATAAATAAATTGATACTAAACAAAAATGTGTTACTTTGATTGCCATCGTTAGAGATTATTTATGGTATCTATGGGCGTTGCTACATATAAACGCTAAAAATTACAACACCTATAGTCGACGAATTTAGAGTACAAAATACAAAATAAAAGCATATACGTAATATCGACAGATTCTGAATGCCGATCAAATTCAAGGCTACGCCTAGTATACAGAAACCTTTATAGTGAATGTGCGTCTATTACAGCATTAGAGCATATCTGCTCGATGACGGAGCGTTGATTGCAGTCGCTGAGAGATAACGTCGGCAGAAAATAAACGAGACGTACATTAATATTTTAGATTTGATTCACTTACAAACAACATACTAATGAAAACGGTTTCTCTGGGCAATGAAAAACTTTGCTTGATAATCAGTGGGTTAGCGAAATTTTACGATCCATTTATTTAAATAGCATTAACTTAATCATACATGGAATTACCAGTTTTTCTTTTAAGATTTATCAATTTTCCGCATTAGTATCTAGCTAGTATTAGTATCTAGCTAAGATGTGTATAAATATAATCCTTATCGAATGTTAGTTCATTAGTACAATTTGAGAAATAGATGCATCAGCTTTTAGATACGTATAAATATAAGTACTCAAGTATTAGTTCATTAGTATGATTCAAGAAGTTGGTGCAAACGTTTAAGACATTTCTATCGTAAGTGTACATTCAACTAATACGTAGATAAATTTATCGTAGTCAGTAAATCAAAACGGTTGTTTACCATCAATAGTTCCAATAATAATATACTAATAATAAGTTACAAATTGTTTCATGCAAATTCTGCGTAATGAACTAAAAGTTTGAGTTTAAAATTCAACAAAATTATGTACTTAAACTTACAATTCTTCATTTTATTTTCTCAGAAAGAGTCAAGAAACTGATTAATGATGTTGAAAACGACCTTTATCGCTTTCGGCTTACTATTTTGCCTGATTCTGGAAACCTATGGCTCTGCACTGGTTACGTTCACCAAACAATGGAACGCCAACTATACGTTCTCACCAAACGTAGTCAAGGTCAACGATCATCTCTTAGTTGTTGGATTGCAAAATAACACGGTCGTCGTAAACTCAACTTTCGATGGTAACCAGTCCAACACTTGTAAGCACGACTTTTTCAATCCGGATGAATATACCTTCCATCAAACCGAAGTCACCGCTCTTGGTAACGGTAAGATCGTTATCAACACTGTGTTAACGTTGAATGAGAGTAGAGAGGTGCGCAACGGACTGCCTGCACGCTGGCGCCTACTCCTCATCCTAGACCCATTCGACTGTTCTACTCTCAGAAAAGTTGAGCTACGCAGGGATGTAGAATTCAGTTTTGAAGCTCTTGTACCCTATCAGGACAGCTTTGATGTGTTCCAGTACAACACATCAGAAGAAAATGTTGGTGGTTTGAAGAAACCTCAACGTTACAACGACCAAGGTGAACAATTGAAGCTGGATCACTCCATCGATTTGGAAAACGAATATTATATCATGAAAATCGAAACGATCGAACCCCTTGACACGTCTAAGGGATATATCTGTTCCATTCGCGCAGGTGATAATGAATATATATTGAGATTTCTAAACTCTCGCTTCGAAAAAGTAAAAGAAGTCGCTGCTGATGGACGTGTTCAAATCTACACCTGGTCAGCAACTAACGGTGCAGTTAACTACTGCTATACCGACTTTAAGAGAAACAAGGATGACGTACATAAAATAGAAAGCCAAAACGTATTCTGCCAGTTGCTGGACGCTGAGCTCAAATCCAAGGCCTTAGTTGAGTTACCAAATCCCGATAATGTGATCCGCATTTACGACGTCATCGTAACTAATCTACCGGACGGTGGAGCTTTAGTTATAGTAAATGAAGATGACATTCGTACGATGGACAGTGATCCAATGAAGATCCGCGTACACCACATCAATGCCGATGGAAGTGTGCATGAACCCGTTGATATCTTAGCACAAAAATCTCTTTTCTATCGTTTCTATGTAACGGACACAATTTTGTTAAATGGAGATCTTTGTTTTGTCAATGCCGGAGCGTTTGTCCCTCACGAAGAGTCTAATCCTGAAAAGAATCATATTTGGATCGATTGTGTCGAAGTCTCGAGTTTGTAAAAATAATTACTATAATTGTATGAAAATCTTTGTCTCTGTAATATTCAAAATTAACTAAATAAATAACACGAATACATTTGGGATTATCCATATTCTAATCACACTTCCTCTCACCACAACATAACTTTATCTTACTTCACTAGAATCAAATCGGCGCACATTTTTTTCTTCGTTTGTTATGGGTATAATTGTTCATAAAAATCTTAGATTTTAAATTAATAAATTATAGAGTTTGTCTTGTAGTTTAAAGTTTGACAGTATTTAAAAGATCAATGCCAGGTTCAACACAACTTTCTAGGCCCGGTGGGCTTCTTGAATCGACTGCCAAAGGGCCCATCCAGCCCGATTTCGAAAATCCGAAAAAATTATCATTTTCGGAATATCCTTTGCTGCGGCCGAACCGATAGCGCGAGCCAGTTCTAACCACCGGCATTCGATTCCTTGCGAAAAAACACAAATTTTTATAGGCCCTAGTTATAGTTACATCCGCACAGATAAAAAGGTTGTGATAAGACTTCTCAACTCTCGCTTCGAAACACTGAAGGTAAAATCAACTACTGCTATCCCGAAAGAAAGACGACAAAAACGAAAAACAAACACGTGTTTGACTGATGGCACACTGATGGCGGAGCTTTGGTTGTAGTACAGTATGAAGATGGTCTTAGCCATAAAGGTCTTAGCTTTTCTTCCGTCACAGTATTACAAACGCTATTCCATTGGATAACGGAGCGATTTGTTTCATCAACGGTGGAGAATTCGCTCCTTACGAAAATTCTAATGTTGATAAAAATCATATTTGGATCGACTGCTTCGACCCCCAACTTTCGAATTTCTAAAGATAATGACTATATTAATATATGATATTTTACATTGAAAACTTCTATGTATGCGTATATGAAAAGCAGTAATAATAGTTGAAATTTAATAAATTCAATATGTTAGACATGAATCTCAAAAATATATTTTCCTTTTATTTTGTAAATTCTTAAAATCCATCCGATGGTGAAGTTTTGGTCAAATTATAGCATACAAAGACAGTCGTGAAACTAACAGCCATTCGATGAAGACCTACGGGCAACACATAAAAATCATTGTCTCGAAAACATTTATAATTATGAATTCGGAAAATCGCAAATCCATTTTGTTAAGTATAAGCTACTAGATATCGTTTCACAGATAAAGCCATCATTTTTTTCTCATTTGATAAAGCATGGAATCGCCAGTTTTGTTTTTTCAAAGATTTTGCAATCGTACATATCAGCTTTTGGATATGTATAAGTACAGCCTTTAAATGCTAGTTCATTAGTATAATTCAAGAAATTGGTGCAGGCGTTTAGGAAATTGTTATCATGAGTATTCTGTTCATATATTATTCAGACTGGAAATACCCTCTAAACATTTACGTTCAACTAAACAAATTCGTACTTTTTCAGAGATTCAGCAAAAAGTAACAAATACACTTGTTGGCTTCTGGTTGCTGAGCTCAAGTCCAAAAGGTCTTGGTTGACTTAGTTCATCCCGTATGCAGTTCACTCATTAAAATCATCATATCCTAAATTTTACAATGAATTCGTTGAAAAATATGATATGAATTCTCAAAGTCACAATCATGTTTGCAAACCAATGGAAATCCATGATTTTAAATTTTCGCGGTTTTGCTGACGTGTTACTCGCTGCGGATACCTACAGTCGGTAACAGATCGCAAGCGCAAATTTTAAATTCAGTGATGTTATCATTGACTATATGAATTCTTCACAATTTTGGGAATAAAATAAGAAATAATATTGTTGTTTTATTATATCATATTCATAATCAACTTTCTAACTTCGGTTACTGATCAATAACAAATATTTGACCAATATCATTCACAAATCAATAAAGCAAACACTTGTAGCTAATATTAATGAATAATGAATTAAAAATCTACAGCTTTCACCTATATTCATATTATTTAACATACATATGTACATATATATACTACACACCCGCGAACCGGTGACTTCGATAAATAAAAAATCTGCGTCCGTGAGAGCTAGAGAACGAAAAGAAATATGGCGGGTTCAAAAGTTTATACCCACAACACCTAGAGTGTATAACACTTGCCGCATATGATAGGCCAGACGTCACTGTTTATTCGCTCACGATTGTTGCGGGTGGCACGTGCACTGCATGGATTGGCCGAAACTGATAACAGATAATTATTTATAATAGTGTTTGGAAGGGCACGAGCGTGCATCGGAAAATTCAAAGGTTTGTATACACTCCCCAGTCCTACAAAGGCGTCTTGGCGCCGAATGTGTTTTTAAGGTTATAAGAGAGCTGTGCTTATCGGTGTATTCTTTTGTGTTGCCGCGTCAATCTCCGTATATCCTAATCAGATTTCGATGAGGACATTTTGATGGAATTTCTTTTTATCAAGCTTCAAGGTTTTGTTCGTTCGATTGATCGTTGTTTTAATCATTCTGTATATTAATGTTTTGATGTCTTTCAGATGTGGATTTTCCTTTTACTGTGCCCTTTGCTCGTGAATGTTAACTCAGCTTATGCTGAGAAAAAGATTAACAAATATGTCACCACATTGATCGATGCTAAATGGAAGGATACACCTTTAGTTCTCGAAGTTGCTGAATATCTGAACGATGAGAATCCAAATCTTTTCTGGAGGTTTGTTGACGAGGTTTCCAGCAGGTCCTCTGACTTTGAGAAAAGTGGTATGTGCAATATTTTTTATGTGGAGCCATGTTTTGATTGTGTTTTACACTGAAATGTATTTTATTTTTGATTTATAGCTAAAGCCAAGGATCACTATGACTTAGTGATTTCCATAGCTGAGAAGTTTCTCAGCACAGCTGAAATTGCTGTCATGAAGCTGGGGCTTTCGTTGAGAATCTATTCGGCTAGAGTGGAGATGTTCTCCCAGATGGCAGAAAATAAAGAGATCTCAAACTTGGATTGCCATAACTTCATTGATGTCGGAGGCAAATTCACCTGTTCTGTTGATGAAATAGAGGAACTCATGAATCAAGTCAGTATCACTAAAAGCTGTCTATTTTTATACATCAAATAAAAATTATGTTAATTGATGTAAATTTTAATTTTCCAGGATGATCTAGTCCCAATAGATACTTACAGTGTGGATCATTTTTATCTGGGTAAACAGCATACGGATAATACTTTAGTGTTGTATGGTCAGATGGGAACGAATGGTTTTACTTCATTGCACAATAAATTAAAGTCACTGGCTGAAACCAACAAGTTGAACTACATTCTTAGACATTATGTCAAAGTAAGTTAATATTATACATAAAACGTCAAATAAGAACAGTCATATAAAATTTTTGTTGTACCTTAGGAAAGACCCGATAGAAGAATGAGACTGTCTGGCTATGGAGTAGAGTTGCAAATGAAGTCAACTGAATATAAGGCAACCGATGACTCTGATATTAAAGACAATGAAGAGAGAGAAGAAGATGATGCAGATGAGTCTGATGAAATCGATGGAATTAATTTTGCTACCCTAAAGTATATATTTTTTTCTTGCATACAGTATATATTTAAATACTGTTGTTAAAAATCATTAACTAAAATTGTTTTTTTAGAAAACTATATCCAGATGAGCACAAAAAGTTGAATGATCTCCAAACCTATCTTTTAGAAAATAGCCATGAAATCGGAGCTTTAAAAGTTTGGCAATTCCAAGAACTAAGTCATCAAGCAGCTGAAAGAATAATGAATTCCCCAGCTAGTGAAGCAATCAATGTCCTTACTGATATATCTCAAAACTTTCCAATGCAGGTAATGCATACTAGTTTTTTCGATAACCCAATACTATTTTGTACATTGAAAAATACAAATTATCTTGTTTTCAGGCTAAATCATTGATTAAAACAAAAGTGAGCAATGACATGAAGAAAGAAATGAAACTGAACCAAGAGATATTCTCAGGTAGTTTGAACATTCAACCTACAGAAACAGCTTTATTTATCAATGGACTCTTCTTTGATCTCGAAGCTATTGATGTGCTAACACTTTTGGAATCTCTGCGTACTGAATTACGTGTTATGGAATCCCTTCATAAAATCGGTAAGATTTAATTTCTTTAAATAAAATAATAAAAACAAATATTTGACTGAAGTAATTTTTATTTGTTGTACCAGGATTTGGTAGTAAAAAAATGGGCAAACTACTAGCTCTGGACTTATCCAACAGTGTAGATAGTCAAGATTTCGCTATTGACATTCGAGATTCCGCTGTAATTTGGGTAAATGATATTGAAAACGATTTCCGTTACAACCGTTGGTCGCCGTCTTTAACGGAGCTTTTGCGTCCAACTTTTCCGGGAATGCTTCGTAATGTTCGTCGAAATCTCTACAATCTTGTAAGTATTTTAATAGTTTACCATGTCAATAAAACTCGATTCTTCCTGTTCTAAATCAATAACAACTTAAATTCACTAAATTACAGGTCATAATCATCGATCCTTTGAGTGAAGAATCTGCACCTCTAGTAGCTTTAGCTGAATCTCTATATGCTCACTCTGCGCCACTGAGAATTGGTTTTGTATTCCTTACTAATTTCAATATGACTGAAACCGGAACTACAGATCCTAGTATTGCAATTAACAATGCCTATCACTATTTGACTGAAAGTAAGAGCTCAAAAGAAGCTATGCACTTCTTATCGAGTGTAAGTACATCGTTATCTAGTATGCAAATATTGAATTAGCGAATTATGAAATAAAATCTAATGATGAAAATATAAATTACAGTTGAGTAACTACATTGGTCCCGATGGATTGGAAGTGAATGATGTTAAAAAAGCATTGAAGGCTAAAGATCCAAAAGCCAACGTTAACTACATTCTCGGCGAAGAATCGGAATACGATGTTGGTCGTCACCTCGCGAGCGATTTTATCAAAAGAACTGGCTTTAAAAAGTTCCCTCAAGTGCTACTTAATGGAGTTCCACTGCCCTCGAATCAATTAAATGCTGACTCCTTCGAAGAAGCAGTTTTATCAACGATAATGTCTCAAACACCCATGATTCAAAAAGCCGTTTATCGTGGCGAAGTTACAGAAGGGGATGACGTTGTGGATTTCCTCATGAACCAACCAAATGTGATGCCACGGTAAAACTTTTTCTTTAATTTACAAGTTATTATTCATTTATACATTTTGTACATAATTTTCTTTATTTTGTAGACTAAATGAACGAGTACTTAAAGCTGAAAAAAATAATTGGCTGAATTTGATCGGTTCATTACCAGCTGATACAGACTACAAAAAGTGGAGTTCTCAAGATATCTCAACGTGGTTAATGGAAAATCTTAAATACCTTTATATCCCACGAAAAACGGTTACCAATCATCTTTATACATTATGGATTGCAGCTGACTTAGAATTGCCAGCAGGAAGAAAACTAATGAAAGAGGCGCTTGATTATTTGGTAATACAACATTTCTATAGAATTAATGAAAAATACTAAAAATTAAATAATTTTACTTAAACTCATGTAAATTGTTAACCCATAGGAATCAAATACTGATGCTAGAGGATCACTTATCATTAATAGTGAAAGTACTTCAGAACCTGAATCAAACATCAACAAAATAGCTCTTGCTGCTATAAACGCATTACCAGTAGAGCAATCCTTTGACTACGTCCGAAATTTGATTAAAGATGAGACTTTTGAATCAATACAGAATGGAGAATTCGTCATCGAGGTATGTATAAGTACAAACAGCTTTTTAGAACATGTTTTATTAATGACGTTTTTATACAAAAACAATTTTGTATTTAGGATGAGAAAGTTAAAGAACAATTGAGACAGCAAGAATTGTTAATAAGTGTACAACAACACTATGCTAAGCATGTTCTAAGTTTAAGCAGTAACGGAAGAGTTGTTGTATTCAATGGTCGTATACTTGGTCCCTTTGATGACGATGAAGAATTTACTAGTGAAGATTTCGCTCTTTTGGAAAGATTTAGTCAAAGCACTTATGGTGATAAGCTATTCAAATACTTGATGAAGAGTCAACTTTTTGACGATGATGAATACGGTAACGATCATTAAGTTTTTTTCTCATAAAAAAAAAGTATTTCAAAGAATGTTAAGACGTGTATTAATTTTTGCAACACTAGAAAAAAGTGATGTGACTGATGATATGATTATGAAAATCACATCGTTATTGGTACCAAGACCACAAACTAGAAGTCGGTTTGACGTTCCTTTCCATGGTGATGAACACAGTGCTATAAAGATTCCTGCCGCAAATCCAGATGATGTAGCATTCAGCCTGATTGCTGTAGTGGATCCTGTTTCTCGTGGTGCACAGAAGCTTGGACCGATCTTGAACGTTCTTCGTCAATCTTTAAATTGTGATATTAAAGTTTTCCTGAACTGTGTTGATAAAAATAGTGATATGCCACTTAAGAGGTAACAATAATTATTTTTATGCTGTGATGACATTTACGTTATATTCATATTTTACGTATTATGTATAAATAAATTCGATATTTTTTTAGCTTTTATCGGTTTGTTCTGGAGCCCGAACTACAGTTCACTAGCAATGGTGATATCGTCGGTGCTACTGCCAAGTTCACAAAATTACCAACTTCGTCCCTTTTGACACAGTACATTCATGCACCAGAAAATTGGTTAGTCGAGGTTGTTCGAAGCGTCTACGATTTAGACAATATTAAACTAGATAACGTCGCTATAGGAGTCCACAGGTATTTATCATATGTCCTACTTGAAGTTCGTTAATAAGATCAATTTTATATGAAAACCCTTATATTTTTCAGTGAATTCGAATTAGAATACCTACTACTAGAGGGCCACTGCTTCGAGGCTTTGATTGGTAATCCACCAAGAGGATTACAAATAACTCTAGGAACTGAAAAACAGCCTGTGATGGTTGATACAATTGTGATGGCTAACTTGGGGTACTTCCAGTTGAAAGCAAATCCAGGTGAATGGCTGCTAAAACTTCGTCAAGGAAGATCTGCTGAAATCTACGATATTACAAGCGTTGATGGGTTGGATGTTATTCACAAAGGAAACAATGTAAAAGTATTAATCAGCTCTTTGAGAAGCAACGTCCTCAAATTGAGAGTGACAAAGAAACCAGACAAAGCTGGTGTTGATTTACTTGCCGATGATGATAAGGGATCAGGAATATGGAATTCTATTTCAAGGTAATTTTATTTCAAACTTTTCCATAGAGCATGAACTCTCGATGTGCTTTCTAACTTTTCATAGAAACATAAAGAATAATTAACGTCCAATAATTCTATCTTTTTGTCTAGCTTTTCCCCATTTTGGTAAGATTCTTACTTCATTTTCATTGAAGTTTTTAGTCTACACCAATGTAGTTTTTATTTATTTTGATTTTGTTGTGCCCTGTGTGATTATTAGAGCACTTTATGTTTAAATATTTACTGTCATATTTCAAAAATTTCATTTCAATATTTATCTTAGGACTTTTACCAACACTGAAGAAGGAGATGAACAAGATGAAAAAATCAACATTTTTTCCTTAGCTTCTGGGCATTTGTACGAGCGATTCTTGAAAATAATGATGCTCAGCGTTATTAAGCATACAAAATCACCAGTGAAATTTTGGTTTTTGAAAAATTATTTATCGCCAACTCTCAAAGTAAGTTTCTTGATACTAGCACATTTTCATTGTCCAATAAAAACATCAATTTTAATGCATTGTATTTAACGTTTCAATTAGGACTTTTTACCACATATGGCCAAGGAATATGGTTTTGAATACGAACTTATTCAATATAAATGGCCACGATGGTTACACCAGCAAACAGAAAAACAAAGAACGATTTGGGGCTACAAAATATTATTCCTGGACGTACTTTTCCCACTCGATGTCAAGAAAATTATATTTGTAGATGCTGATCAGGTAATTACATTAGCTATTTGTATAATATTCTAGTATGACTACTGCATTGTTTGTATAAAATATCTGTTTGCTTACACAGGTTGTACGAGCTGACTTGAAAGAGTTAGCTACAATGGATCTTGGTGGTGCACCTTACGCATATACTCCATTCTGTGATAGTAGAAGAGAGATGGATGGCTTTAGGTTCTGGAAGCAAGGATACTGGAGGAATCATTTGCAGGGTCGATCTTATCATATTAGTGCTTTATACGTAGTTGATCTTAAGAGGTTCCGCCGAGTAGCAGCTGGAGACAGGTTAAGAGGTCAATATCAAGCTTTGAGTCAGGATCCAAATAGTTTATCCAATTTGGATCAGGTAATTTTTTTTACCTTCTATAATTTAAAAATATACAATTAAAACTGGCATGACCTTTTGTAATTTTAACACTGTACTGTATTAGGATCTGCCAAACAATATGATCCATCAAGTTGCCATTAAAACTTTACCACAAGAATGGCTTTGGTGTGAAACATGGTGTGATGACAAATCAAAGAACTATGCCAAAACTATTGATTTAGTAAGTTGCTGAAACTCATATGCTATTGTTATCGTGCAATATATCAAGGGGCGCGGTAGCGCCCCGATGGCAAGTATAAGTTTTATACACTGTGCCGTCGGGAGCACCGCGACCCTATTATACTTTGAATTTGCTAGATAATAATACTTACTAAAAAATATATATCCCCCCTAGTGCAACAATCCGATGACCAAGGAAGCAAAGCTGCAGGCGGCAATGCGTATTTTGCCAGAGTGGGTTGGCTATGATGAAGAAATCAAAGCCTTACAGCAGAAAATAGAAAATGAAAATAGGCAAGCAGAAAAAGAAGAAGGTAAGCCGCGGAAATTTTTGAATGTTTCACAACATTTACATTTATTAATGTATATTTCATTCTCTGTTTTTAGAACATAGTGGTCCAGACTCTGACAAACACGAAGAACTCTAAATATTGTGTTTAGTAAATGTGTTAAGCAATCGAAAAATGTGAAATTCTCAACGAAATTTTGTATAAAGATCGACTTTTATATAGTAAATGTAATTAATTTTACTTAACTTTTATAAAACCGTAAGTCTCGTAGCTCTAAAACTTAGTGATAAAGTATTTAGCGTTAATTAAGAACTGATTGATTTTATCAACAACAGAAGGCAACTTTAATATTATCGTTTTGTTAGCGAAAATCAAAATTTTCGTTGAAGTTGCAAAATACTCTTGTGATTTTCTATGGCCACGGATAATAAATACATTTCGAAAAATTTTGTACAGTAAAACTATCTTTTCTTTTCTTTACTAAACCATTATGATTATAACTGTTTTTTACGTTTAGAATATATTCAACAAATTAAAATAATATTTGCAAAATCATACGAAATTAAAAGTAAAACTAGTAAATAGCACTTATCAGTACGTAATTGTTTGCAAGGTATGTACAACACAAGTCAGGCTAATTAATATCGATAATCCCTGATTAGATATAAGTACTCACTAAAAAATAGAGCTATTTTGAACAGTCCACCGCGAATCAAGACATTTTAATTAGAAATTATGAATATTGTTACTGACCGAAAGTATAAAACTGTATAATTAATTTACACAGTAATGATTTGAAATAATACAAAAAATATAATCTTTGATAATGTCTGCTTTTTAATCAACTCGTCAAGTTTTCATGTGTCAGTTTATCCATGCATCGCTCATCACACGTATCTGTACGAAGACTCTAATTTTTTCAATATCGTTTTATCATCGAAATAACGTGCGTACATATGTGACTGCGTTATCGCTAGCTCTGTATGCGGACGACGACATCGGTAGACTGATTTTGCTCAGTTCGGCTGAGCATAAGACAATACAAGTAGAAACGGTGAGAGAAGACGGTGTGATTAAATTTATCATTTCTTCGCAAAACGTGCCTATCATGTCCGAAGACGAAATTGCGAACAACAATGATGTCACGTAAGTTTATTGTTATTAAAGGTATTATTACTTTTCTCAGAAGTAGCGCAGTGTGTCATTAAAGAAATGGGTCGTAAAATCTTTCAAACGTTTCATGGCATTGTTACATAAAGGTGTTAACTTTGTAAGGCAGTGCTGCTTTACTTGCGAATTTTTAAGTTAAGTAAACAATTATAGGTCTAAGAAAAATCAGTCGCGAGCATGACCTGTAGACATTTCTACAGACGACATATATTTTGTATCATTCGGACTGTAAAAAATGACGTTTTCATGCACCGTCGAATATATCTGGAGCAATAAAGTCCGCGCATGAAGGTCGAAGACCTCAGAATTGCTTCCGTAAAATTTTTTTTACGTTTGATAGCTTCTTTGGCCTTGCGACCGTTCCGTTGAGTGGGTATCATAGACCTAATTTAGCAGACACCAAAAAGACATTAAAATTAATAAATATAACATTTTTAACTAAATTCGAATGAGGTCAACATATGGATTATTTCGGAAATGTTTTTATTTACTAAAAAATAAAGTTATCAATTGTGGTACAAGTAATGTTCGTAACAAATACTTCATATACTTACATTTGTGGTAATGAAAAATTATATTTATGCATATAATCAAACATCCGTAGAAATTATTCACTAAAATGAATAATGCTATAATACAATAATTTGGATTATATTTTATAATATGATAATCCTGATATAAGGTTACGATTTGTATGTTTTTTACAATTATAAATTCGCTAATACGTTTTCCAGACGAATAAAATTGATTTATGATTTTGATTAGTTTTTTTTCGTATAATTTCGTTGCATATATAACGCTTATGCAAATATTAGAGCTTCGAGCTTTTGTATGTTCGAATGAAAAATAACCAAAAAAGATGTATTTAATGTACAACAATTCGGATCTCGAATTTCAAAATAAAGAAAATTCGCACAATTTTCGTACAGTTTCGTTGCATATAACGTTTATGCAAATATGAGTGTTACGAGCATCTTGTATGCAAACAATAAGTAACCAAAAAAGGTGTATTAATGTACAACAATTCGGATCACAAATCGATGATTTCGAATATCAAAATAAAGAAAATTCACACTTTGCTCGTACGATATACATTCATGATCTGTATATTAAATAATCCCTTCTACTTAGAAGTGAATATAGCTATACTTTAAGCAAAAAACACGCTATAGTCTCTTACTTTCTCGGAAAATAATACTATTCTGCAATTCTATATTATTATACACACAAAGTCTATTCAACAGCCTTTAAAAATAAAAAATAATCACTTATACGTAAACAATAGCTGAAGAACGGATCTTATGCGATTAATTTGAGTGAGGAACATTTTTTCCATTGAAATTGTTTGCATTGTTTTTAAAATCTAAAAATTTTCAATGAAACATTTGAGTAAAAGAGTTTTAAGGAAAAAAAACCAGTGATACACGAGTAAAGATTAAGATAAATACTTCTGATAGTACATAATCTTATACTATATGATAAGAATATCCTGGATAGAATTGACATAACGAATAAGAGAAGGCTACATATTTGATCGGTCATTGTTCTGTTAAATCACTAAAATAACGGTACTCTTCGTTTTACATTTTGGAGGTGTCCTTAACAGTCTTCTTCGAAGTCGAGAAATAGAAAAGGCTAGCATCATTTGTAACATCTGTAACATGAAAGAACGAATAATTATTAGCGTATCCTATGATTAATACATTTCTGAATTCGGTAAAAATATTCCACGAGAAAAACTATTCGACCTCACTTAATTGAACCAACTATAAAATCAACCGCTTTAAATGAAATGCAAACAATATTTGTTTACCAATCACAAAAGTGCATCTGTACTTATACAAAAAAAGCAAAAAAACATGAAGCAAGTTCGATATTGTTAGGTAAACACAAAAAGCATCGTAATCTCGGTAGCCTATCAAACTTCTGAAGAAGCTCGTAGTCAGTGAATCATAATTTCATTAAAGACATCACGTCGTATATCGCGTTATCGTTGCACGCGGCTCTTCCCTCTAAATGATCGCGCAAGGGCGACAATCGATGTTGCGCACGGACTCTCTTTTTCGTCCTCGTCGTGGCTGCACACGACACAATGACGATCTCGAGAATTTCCCGATCGCCTATCTATCGCGTCTGTTTTATATAGTATAGACACAAAGAGGCACGTATCACGCAATACTGACGTTTTTCTTTTAATTTTCGATTCGTTTTGGAACGACATCAACTTGTTGTTGTGCTGAGGCAGTATATTGCGATGTAGCTAAGAACTATATTACTGGGATCTATTGAGAATAGATTTTTTTTTAATTTTTTAATGCAGCATTTTTTTAAATCAAAAATTTCAAAAATTTATTTCGATTCCTACACTACTTACTGGGGGATTGAATTTGAAAGAAATTATTTGATGTCAAGTCATTCGCTATAACAAAAAACATGAATATTTGTGGAATTACCAGTCAAAGTTCATCAGTTAGCGAATCTATACTGAGAAACTTAAGACATCGACAATTATAGAACATTACGTTTATAATTAAAATATCAACAAACAAACCTTTAACCTACTTTTTAATAGGTTTATCATGATTGTAAATCAAACCTATATACGCTCGATATTGATGTGTCGATAAATCAATAAACATTCTGCTGAAGCAGACAGTTATTAGTGCTGATAAAATTTTATTGATTTGGAGTTAAGAATTTTCGAGAAATTTCAAAATTAATAACTAACAACTGTCCTTCAATCCGACTTATTGCATAAGAAGAAAAAGATATTAGTTTTAATCACATAACCGATAAGAACAATCGATATAGTGTTTCAATAGTTGCACAGGTTCGACCTCACAACACCTTTCAATAAATTAATTAGTCAAACTAAATATGAATTTTGCAATAATCCAAGAAGAGCTTGATAGGTATTGACCAATGCGTTTAAAAAAACAACAATAAACTAACACATACATCACGGTATAGAATACATATAAATAAACTTAAGCTCTTATCTGTATAAAAGTGTCCGATATTATATAATACGGGAGGGGAAAGAGATGACAAGAATATGAGAAGTCCGAAGGAGCCTCACTTACACCTCAGAATGTATCCAACGACATATCTGAACCCAAGACTCAAAGATCGGCTATAGCAGAGCTGACCAAGCTATAGCCAAGACGGGAAGTTTTGTTTATTTAACTATAGTGACGTGTGAAACGGCTCAACCCGCTTGTAATCTCTGTCTCTGTCCGTTTGTCTGTGTATATATATCTCTTTGGCGAGGAAAAGAGAAACAACGATATAGAACGAGAGAGAGAACGTTTCAGGCAGGGCTAAGAACTCGGGGGCACTGACAGCCAGTAGAGCACAAGACACGAGAGCGCGCTAATTAGCCTTATATGGCCAAAGCGCCTAACGCACATCACATTGTACTTATTCGACATGGACGGCGAAAAGATCAAACTGTGAGTGTGATTTTTCGTAATTTTATTTCCGTTTTGCTTGTTTCTAATATGCGAGAGTCGGTTTCGGTGTAATGATGCGTGCGCTAGAGTTTTTGCGATGATTTTACGGATGATTCAGAAAAGGATTGTGTGAGATTTTCTGAGAAGTTGTCAGTGGTTGCATTAACGTGTCGAAGTTTTTTTTCTATTGCATTATCGATTCTTGGGATTGTTGAATTCAGTGCGGGTGATTTTTAGTATAACTATACAGTAAAGTGTGGAACAGCGCATTTGGTACAATTAGTTATTTTTGTAAGATTTTTTTTATTGAAGTAATGCAAGATAACCATATAGAGACGATATCTTGTGTGTCTTTCAAGATTTCGTAAATTCCTCGACTTTTTAGAGATTTGTAACCGGTATCTTTGAATGTACAGTGATATTTGGAAATCAGAGTTATTATCTATTGAAAGCGAGTGTCTATTCTTATTCGGTCATTTTTATCATAAAACTATATTTCATAAGCTATAAAATATCTATCATATTTTTCTATTTAAAAAATGTACTTAAATTAGGATGAAAATTTGACGACAAGTATGACAGAGCTTACTCCTTTTCACTCATTATTCATCATTATGCCCATTACAGCGTTTACTCAGTTTACCAATTAACCTATTTTAAACTGTTTACAACAATGTTTTAATTCCAAATGACGAAATGTACGATAAATAATAACGTAACAAGAGAATGGTTAATGACACCAAATTCTTCGTCACTTTTATAAAACGTATACACATTGCAGAGAGAGAGACAGAGAGACAATAGTAAATTGCATAACAATTTCGCTAGTCGCAAGGTTTAAGCCGTCACGTTAGTGTTTAGCAATCTCGAGTGAAATAATTGAGGCTTGCTCGCATAACGATACAAAAATTGCGACCTTGGACCAGTTCACTGCATTGTATTCGTTACGCATTTCAAATAGAATATGTACATTCGTACAGTTTTTGCGATATATATATAAAAAAAACGTGAACTGCGTGTACAAGTGGATGATAAGAAAATCTGCTGTAAGCTCGTATT
This sequence comes from Pteromalus puparum, assembly GCA_012977825.3. Classification (NCBI taxonomy): domain Eukaryota; kingdom Metazoa; phylum Arthropoda; class Insecta; order Hymenoptera; family Pteromalidae; genus Pteromalus; species Pteromalus puparum. The sequence goes on along the minus strand of CM053169.1, from coordinate 41,891,508 downwards.
TCGCGACTAATTCGCTCGTACAGTGTCTCGTGAACAAATAGTGGTTATCATTGAAAAATAAGTTTTCAAGTAGGAGTACCATTTTAGTTATAACAATTATTAGCACCTTATGCTCTCTGAAACTACAAACTCGAACGTAATCCTGTATGTATACACGAATTTTTCATCCATCACAATACATATACACAAATACCCAACGTTCCAGCTAATTAGACCATCGATACAACAATGTAACATTCACCGTTGAATAACCCGCGTGTCTCATCACAAAGGCATTTAAAAAAGGTACTCTATACACCCACGCCAAAAATTCGCGAAAAAAAAAAGACTACTACAAAGGCCCAATGATAAAACTCGATACGCCGCGCGTATAACAACGACGATTCAAAGGACGCGTTTAGCATATCGACACATTCGAAGGCCCTCAGTATACCGTTGTTGGTCCGTCGCGAGGTTAATACCGCGAGTGTATATACACGTACATAATCCTCGTCGACACTTTCACGAAGCAGCAGCGGCGGCGGCTATACAGAGAGCACACAGCATCGAGGCGCATGAACTCGACGCGTTCTCCAGTCGCGCGAGATTCACCGACGTGGAGAACCTCGCGCTCCAGTCCTCTTCTTCTCCTTTTTTTTTTATTCTTTTTTTTTTCCTGCAACAGCGCGACTCCTTTCATTCGCTCGACGTACGTCGTGCTGTGCGACGTATCACGGTTTTCCAGCTGTGCGGTAGGATCGGATACATCAGTGATGTGTGCACCTGTTGTGTGATTATTTTGATAGAGAGGAATCGGATGTAAATATTTTGGACGAAGAGATTCGGGAGTTTTTTGTGGCTGTGCGGTTGGAGTGTTTAGTTTTGAGATTGCGGTCGCTCGAATGGTTTTCCCGTTTGTCTTAGGTGCCGGTGTCTCGTTGGGAATAGGCTTGTAATCACTTGTAATGACGTAGTGATGTGAAAGTATCGTGGAAAAATCAGAGTCGCAGCTATAGGTGGAATTTTGTAAATGCTTTTGTTTGTACACAAATCTCGTATTTTATGGTTTGAAAAAACATACGTGTTTAAACATTCACATTGGTTAAAAAAATAAAAATTTCAACAGCGTATTTTCATACGAACTAAAGCCCGACGAGAGAAGCTCTATCTCTGAGTAATAATTAGACGTGGCTCTGAACAGTGTATTTTTTTCTTGATTGGCAGGATGATGTTGTACACAACGTGTATTTTATAACCACGGATGAAAAAGTTACCTGTCATCAGCTATAAAAGAAAATACACACGAGATTCAAAACGTTTAAACAATCGCGTATTTTATCTCTTTAAATTTTGATATGAATATTGGCGTTGTAACAAAATTCAAATCTCTGCATCATTGTGCGATTCGTGTAAAAATTGATGCTTACAAATGCTAAAACTATTTTCGGTGAGTAACTATTTCAATTGAGAACAAAATTATGAAACCTGTTTGGTATTCAAAGAGATATTTTCTCATTTGTCCTTCGGCGCGTTTCTAATACAGCAAAAACTATATATGTTTAAAGGATTGTGAATTTTAAAATAGAGACAACTCGAGTTAATGAAGTTTTTAATGCATAAAATAAATTATTTGCAATCTATACTAACTACAGTATTAGTATAAGAATTATTACTTGTTTCTAAAAAATGTTTTTTTTTTAAATATCTTTAAAGAAAAAAATGGTGTTGCAAAATGTTAAAATGCTTTGCACTGACAGTCACTAAAACTAAAACGAATGAAAAAATGTATAAAGAGAAAAAAGCGACGGACACAGGAAAAAAGACAGGAAGGCTAGGCTGATAGTGTCATCCGTGCGTGTAACGGAAACCGCCTGTGAATACACGAGTAATTTATAAATCATCAAACAAACGAACGAAGTCTCGCTTTACGAAGGTTTTTACGTGTTGTTCTCATAAACAACGACGGGTTGGATTAATTTTTATCTCGGAGAAATTGCATTCTTTTCTCAAGATACAAATTTACGTAAAATTGCCGTACGTGAGAGTAAAACAAAATTTTGAGGAGACGAATTTTTGTATAGATTAACATTGTACGTCACTGATGACCATGCAATGCACGCCTTAGAGATTTGATGCCGTAATTCTTCTTTCCTTTAAAATGCAATACTTTAAACGCGCTTACTTCTTTGTATAAATATAGACGCGAAGCACGGATTAATGTTTTTATCCTGTATCTACGTAAGTGACTGTCGGTAAAGTGGAGGCCTTTGGTGCAACGTTAATTGTTGATAATAATCATTGCAATTAATTTTATAATTGGGTCGAGGAGAACAAGGGGGCCATTATACATATTTTTATAAATATCCGATATAGGATTATCTAATATCAATATAATTTAATTAAAATTTACATAATCCTTCTCGTAAAAGTTTTTAATTTGAACCTGCAGCGGTTGGCGAAAACCATTATGGAATGTCCATTGTAGTTGTTAACAAATAAATAATTCACTTTTGAATAACAAAGTGACGAATGTCTTTCGGTTGGGTCATTCAAAACACCAAATGCAATTATTTGTATAAAAAGATTGCAAAATAATCGTGAATCTCAACTACATTTCCTGCTCTTAAGTTCCTCAACGATTAAAAATATTTTAAATTTTGAAAAGATCAAAGTTTTTACTTCTCTTTTTATCGGTCCACTCCTAGTCCTTGTAACTATTGAAATTAAATCTTTCAAGTTATCTTGAACATAGTTTAGCCGTTCAATATTTGCAGTATAAATGAACTACTAAAGGTGCCAGTTTACTCAATAAACTATACTGCTGATAAATAAAAAATATTTAAACAATTGTACAAACAAATACTAAAAGAATAAAAATAATTGATCGAAAGTACAAATTACTTTCTACTTCCAACGATTATTTCCATCATTCACCACAATAGCTTGCAATCGCATACAGCACTTCCTGTCGAAATGTAAGAAAAAACCCCCTGATATCAGCGAGCCACGAGAGACCCACTCGAAAACTCTATGTATCCATATATCCGTCCTCGAGACACCGATACCCGATCGTTCAAGCGCACGCAAAACCAACCCGGCAGTCAGAGCCGCACTAAACTATTCACTCCGATCACGATACAGCCGTCGAAAAAGAAACCTTAAAAAAAAAAGACCATCAACAGCAGCACCAAGAGAGAAGCTACCGGCCGAAATAGAAGAAAAAATTTAAAAAAAAGGCTAGACTTTGTGGTATAGCACCAAAAGAAATCGTGCGTCGTCGCGTGTCAGCGTCGCGCGCTATTATGGCCTTACGTGCGCGTAGGAGCAGCAGCGAGTCCTCGGTAGTGGTGCTACCGAGGCATCGAGTCGGAGCAACTGGACGGAGTAGGTTCAGTCCTCGTGGACTTCTCGCCGCGCAGCAACGTCGACGAAGACACTACGAGCCACTCGACGATACTCATAGAGTTAATCGAGTCAGATCAGCGGTTAGCAGTAGTAGCAGCAGTAGTAGCAGTAGCAGCAGTATGGCCAGCACAGACGAGAACAAAATGCAACAGGAGATGATGAAGACGAGCAGTGATAAGGGAGAGAACGTGGAGAACAGGTCAGATGGTGTAACGGTTTAAAAAATTTATTCTCGATTAATTTTGCAATGATGGATTTGCTTTGCTCAACGGGATGTTGTGGGTAAACAATGGAATCAATTGCAATTCGTTGCATCATGCGATTGTTCTAACGATAGCTATCGCGTTTGTTGTTTTTTTTTTAATTTTTCATCGAATAGAAACATTAGATGATTCAATGTTTTGATCAATCTCTGCCATGTTGTGATAAATACGTATGAATGAAGTCCGCAAGAGTCATTAACCTATACTATTATAAATTTATGATTCGAGTGAGTGAGTAGTGAGTTTGAAGAGAGAGAGAGAGCACGCGATGTCTGAAAGTTACAAATCATCCTTATCAAGAATATATGCTTGTTTTTAGAATTGAAAATTTGTATTGAATCCGAGAATAGAACTTCAAAGAAATAGTACTCGGTGGATCACTATTTTTTAACTATCGTTGGGGTAAAGTGATGATTGGTGCGTTTGAACGTTAGATAATTGTTGATAACTCTCTCTATATAAGGAATTTTTTTAACGATATGCACTTCGTTTATGAGTTGACAGTTATTGACCGTTGAATATTTTGAAACGGTGTGAATATAACGACATAAAAAATGCACGTGCGTGCATTACCCTACCGATTTTCCAATTTAGTATGATTTATATATAATTTGCTAATACTAATTGCCATTACATATTTCGAAGCAATAGCCAATAATTAAATAAATTAAATCGTGGGAAAATCGACCAAATACGCCACCCAGGGGTAAATTAGCATATAACTCCAGTACGTCATTAGAATAGTAATCAAATCATTTAAAGCTTTTTGCGTAGGAGCATGTTCACCAATTACTTTATGTAAACATACTTAACGAGAGCATAGAACAATAGTTTAATAAAGCCGCTAATTGGTTCCGTGAAAAAGATCGTACTTCTTAACTCGAACATCATGATAGAATTACAGTCCTTAGGTTGATTAATTAGATTAGATAACGAAATAACCCATAATTGAAAGCAATTATTAAAAATAGATTCCTATTTATCTCGATACTCAACCAGATGAATAATTGCTTAAATTTGATATTCGCATACACTACCGCTGACGCGCCTGATGATAGTTATTTAAAAAAACAGCAATCAGTCCACGAAATCGATTAAACAAAAATCGACGTCTCTTGATTGATGAGCAGTGTAACAGAATTGCATTTCTTACGGCACATCGTGATAGATGAGTAGAGAAATAGAAATCCATTTCCTATGAGGCGTAAACGCGGAAAAAATGAAGCGCGTTACCATTAAAGTCTTACATAAAACCTCGAGCGATTATTTGTATTCTGCTTTGCGCATAGTTAATTTCCGAATGAAAATAGACGCTTCCAATATGCGCGCACGCGCAAGCACAAGAAAGAAGTGATTTTAAATGTCTCGCAAACAATAAGCAAAGATTAATGTAGCGTTAGCATTCTAATACCTATTCATCGATTCCATCCCGGCGTAGTTTACACCTTAACACTGCCTTCGAGGCACTTTTTGTATGATTCATTGTCAATTAAACATTTATGAGATGTTTTCTTCTTGTTTATACAAATGTCATCAAAAAATGCGCAGCATCTTGAGATGAAATTTTTAATGTTTGAATAAACCGGTAAAAATAAAAATTTAAGTTAGAACATTTGATAGAAATGTGTCATGGCATTGGGCTTCATGGAATGGAAAAAAAATGCAAAGACCTAATATATAAGTCTACTTTTGTATCTTTTGGAACCGGTTCTAAAATCCGCAGAAATTTAGTCATTGATATATGCGTTCTGAAATCTCGACCCCATACCCCTATAAAAATTATACAAGATCTGCTCGAACAAGATGCGAATTTTATGATATAGCTCGAGATCAAAAATATTGTTTCAAAATGTATAATTCTTATTTCCTCAGATAAACGTACCGAGAGTATATCATCATAAGTTTGCGACGTGACTAACACAAATCGCGTGAAATCAGATATTGACTTCGCGTCTTTGTTTGAAAATACAATAAATCACGGGAATCAATATTTTGATGTAAACACGATGACAAATATAATAATACAATATCAAAGTTAAAACGAGTTGGCCTTGCTCGATAAAGCAGCAAAGCACGAGCTCGATTATTGAATTTAATCCGCCATGACAATTAGGAAATATTTCAATAGATATATGTGCGAGCATCGGGAAGATTTATCAGGTTTTGCACACGACTTTGTTATTGACAAACGAAAGAGGCAAGTAAAAAGCCGTAGCAAAAAAACTCGATGCTTCGCTTTGCACACGGCATGATCGCCGACACCGCGGATGAAGGTGTTCACGGGTGTATTCCCGCGGTATGATAACGTTGTATACGCTGTCAATGCACGCAAAGCTTTATCGAAATCACGAGACAAGCTTTTCAGTAGGAACATGCACACGTGCCGAAAGACTATTTTTGTTAGGTGTAACCGTACTGATCAGTAAAGACTCACTGTTTCCTACAATTGATGACAATTTCCTTTGTATTTATCTGGAGCTTTTTCGCTAGATACGATTGCTTGATTTTCGATAAAATTCGTCAGCCTCTTTATTTAATAGTGGACTAAATGACAGTTACGTAAAACGTTAGTAAAACATAAGGAAAATCTTGATTTACTGGTATACACCTAACTATAATTTTTTAATACAAACCAGATTGTATAGAGGAGCGCTCGATTTCAAGTTTGCTATAAACAACAATTTTTTTTTAATACTGTAGCCGCTTCGTCGTCGATTAAACACTAGCGTCGAATCAAAGAATCTAAAACTAATTGAATGTATTCTTTCCAGTTGTACCGACAAGGCGGCATTTGGTTATGGGACCACCATCGCACCCAACAACAATGAAGCGAACGAAAAGGATTTCGCTTCGAAAAAAGTCATTTTCTGCGTGCACGGAAAACTTTCCGGTTGCTGCACGCTTGTCAAAGGAGGAAGTGGAGAAGACTGCGCACCCATTGATTTTCGGCAAAATCCCACGGCTCGTAAGTTTTTTGACGTTTTTAAGTTTTAATAGAAATATTGTGGCTGAATTTATAACTTAAAATCTTGGCTTATTTTAATGAAAAATGATCAGACTGTATAACCTGTGTGTATCTTACCTCTTGTTGCAAGGAGTTAAGTTGCTGACTTCTCAGCAGAATCCCCAAAGTGATGCGTAAAATAGAGATCTAAATCCACTGAGTCAGTTCTTCTAAAAGCGCCATTACACTTTTGAGAATCATTTTGGCAATATTTTTCCTAAAATTGAGTGAATAATTAATTTTTCGATCCAATGATTTAGAACTTTGATGCAGAGTCATTGTATTTACCTTTTTGTCGACTAGAACAATAAACTTCTTTCTGTGTGCACTTATGTAGTTATTCAGATCGCTTACGGATTTAAATCCTGTCTTCTGAGATATATTACGTCCAATTTCATAAGGGATCTTGCGTCCTTTCTTTATAAACTCAAGCAACCGCTCAGATCTTAACAGAGTGGCAATGTTCTGAAACACATTACCAAATTTATGAATATTTGGTTTAATATGCTCAAACCTGTAAGAATTTTCAAAGTTTCTATCATAAACTACAGCAAAGATTGCATCATTAAATTACGTTACAATAGTGTTACTCCAAAATAACTCAGAAATGCTCCAAAATACAAATTTCTATATTCTCCAATCATTCTAAGTTAAAATCTTTTTATATTAAATAAAAGAGTGTACCTTATCTGATGCAATTTCAACATCAGCTGATTTCTTTGTCCGTTTCTTCACCTTGCTGCGTTTGCGAGAGTCCTTTAGCAATAAAAACAGTTCGTTGAGTGCACAGGCAAACATTTGCAAAAAATTCATTTCAATGAAAGTATAGCAAACAAAAATCCTGAATAATCAGACATACCTCTGTGCACGGTTCAGGACACAGCAATTTGTTCTTCTTGTGCCTCTTTATCCTTCTCTGCATAAGCTGAAATCGCAGATAAACTTATCAGTGCTTCAAAGACAACAACCATCTCACTATCTCCCAAAACAAACTCTCCAAGAAAAAAGCATTTAATATAACCTTAAATTTTCGCGCACACTCCTCTCATCCTCGCGACATCACCAAAACCCAGAGCAAAATTAATCACAAAATACACTCACCTTATAAGTAGAGTTAATAATCGGCACACGGAAATTCTGATCCTTCTTTTCCGTCTCGTCGCTCACGGGTAGCAAGGGTTCCTTCAAATCGTTTGAATTCGATGCAAGTTCATCGTTTTCCGTCTCCTTTTTCGCCATCGTATCCACTTTTTTGTTTTTTTCGATTCGCTCAACGAATCGAGAGGATAGAGACTTTTAAATGGGCCGCACACAGGTGGCAAACAACAAATACGAATCGCTGATTTGTTTATCCTCTCGCGGATCTTTAACTCACGCGTTTCACGTCACGACGCATTATCCTATATACTGGCACATATACATACAACGTTCAACGGTCGAGGAGAGACCTATTGCAGAGGCCAGATGTGCAGCAGCGACGCTCTTGTAGGGCTACGCGCAGATACAGATTGAACAAGTCCAGACCTGCAACGCCGGATGATTGGGTTAGACTGTTTGGGTGGGAAATTCGAAACTTTCGCGTTGTTTTGACTGTCGACAGCTTGTTATAGCTTAGATATAGGAATAATTTTGTTGATATATGAATTAAATATTAACGTTTGAATTATCCTGTGTGTATAATTACTAAAAAAAAAAAAATCATTGCTTTTTTGATTGCAGTCGAGGATCACTGTCACAGAGAGAGGAACGAGGATATCGATAAAAAGGCCCGTAAAAAGCTGATAATCGCCAGCGTATTATGCGTTGTGTTTATGATAATGGAAATAGTCGGTAAGTGTGAATGAATTTAAATTGATCAATATATTTACGTCTCACTTTAGGACTCATTAAAAATAAAACACAATTAAAATTACAGGAGGAGTGATGTCGAACAGTTTGGCGATCGCCACGGATGCGGCTCACTTACTCACCGACTTTGCGTCGTTTATGATATCATTGTTTTCGATATGGGTCGCAAGTAGGCCGCCGACAAAGAAAATGCCCTTTGGATGGTACCGAGCTGAGGTAAACATATTTCTGTTCTTGTACGAAAATTTTTTTATATTTTTTTTTCGGATAATTTTTAATAATTGTTAATTTATGCAGGTCATCGGAGCTTTGACATCGGTTCTGTTGATTTGGGTAGTGACAGGAGTTTTGTTCTTCCTCGCGGTTGAGCGGATAATCAACAAGGACTTTGAGCTCGACGCTTCCGTGATGTTGATAACGTCCGCAGTGGGAGTCGCTGTTAATTTAGTGTAAGTTTTATAGAAACACGTAGAAGTAATCGTTAAAACTGAAATATCAAATTTGGATATTGTTTGATAAAACGCGTTTGAAATAGGTCATTTAAAATAACGGCTATACCATTAATTTATTTATCACCATCTAATAATTATTACAAAAATCGACATTTGAAACGACTAATTTCAAATAACGGCCACTTTTGTATTGCACAAAACTTTCATAAAAAATCTGAATTTAATAACGTTCTTAACGTCTATATTTAAAATAACGGCTCAATTATCGATCACCTTCGATCGCTCATAAAAAACTCACCAAACAAAAATTCGACTTCACTAACTTCCTATAAGTACACTGTACTTATCCCAATAATCGCACTTCCTACCAAACTCTACTTAAAAAAAAAAAAAAAAAAAACTTCCAGCATAACCGCAACTCGTTTTTCTCACCCAAACAAAAAAAAAAATTATTCAAACCCATACGTCCTCCACAGAATGGGCCTAACTCTGCATCAGCACGGTCACGGCCACGGCGGCCATAGCCACAGCCACGACCATGACCACGATCATAAGCAAGATTCCGTCAAAAGCGAAAAATCCGATCACGAAGGCAACGGCGAGTTGCAGACAAGCCACAAACATGGAGCTACCGACAAGAACATCAACGTCAGGGCTGCCTTCGTACACGTGCTTGGCGATTTCATTCAAAGCGCCGGTGTCTTCATTGCCGCGCTCGTTATCTACTTCAAGGTACTATATAACTACTGTGTATTCATATATTTTATCTGACGGCTTTAATTGAGCTATTGTTACGCTTATGCTTGCATCGATCGCTTTTACGTATGCGATTGTATTGAGAATAAGATGATATTGTACTTTTGAGTATACTTATGGATTATATATATACACATGCAGAGTTGTATTGAAGGATATTCCATTGAAAGTTTGAGTAACGATAAAAACGCACTTTGTGGGTTTTTTTTTTTCAACCGGAAATAGCAGTAGTACACCAGTACAATAAAACTCGATGACGACGGTTATCTTTTATTACTAGAAGCCCAATTAATATTTATAAATAGGCACTTCGGGGAAGGTTGACAGCGCTGTAAACGATTTCTTAATTTCATATGCGTATAGTTCATTAAGTGCGGTTCTAAAATTTTTAACGTCCCATTAAATTTACGCGCTTTTTTTTTAAAAGCGTACTTTGCTCAAATGCTCTGCTACTGTAAGAGAAGTAAAAATTTCTACGTTATACTTTACAGCCGGAATGGAGCATAGTAGACCCGATCTGTACATTCCTCTTCTCGATTCTGGTGGTACTGACAACAGTGGCTATCATCAAGGACGTCATCAACGTCCTTATGGAAGGCATTCCTAAAGGATTTGATTACTCGCAGGTCGAAAGTACGTTTATGCAGATCGACGGTGTGGTCAAGGTTCATAATTTGAGAATGTGGGCTCTTTCCCTGGACAAGACTGCCCTGTCGGCTCACCTCGCCATAAGTGAGTATAAATTCAAAATCATCCTTTCAAACTAAATAAGTTCAATTGAATTTAACTAAAATCAACGTAATTCGATTACAGGATCAGGAGTAAGTCCCCAGACGATATTACGAACAGCCACGAAGAACATCCATGAGAAGTACAGCTTCTTCGAGATGACACTTCAAATCGAGGAATTCGACGAGAAGATGGAAAACTGTAAGCAGTGCAAGCCACCAGTCCAGTAATTTCGAAGACAACACACAGTGTAAACGTGTATACACGCAGTGCAATATATTGAGACGTATAATAAGCCAATATGTGCCTAAATGGTGGTGAAAGTCCGAGAAATTTCACGAGTATAGCCGAAAGTGCTAGCTATAGGTAAATAGCAAAAAAAAAAAAAAAACAAGAAGAAGAAAGTGCGAGGAACTCTATTATGTGTATGCAGTATTGACGCATTTTAAAGACGGTGATTTAGCGTGTTCAACGAGTATTTTTAAAGTTTTCTGTTGTTTTTCTTTCTTTCAAAGTTGTTTTGTGCTGCGAGAAGAAGAAAGGTGAGAATGCGTATAATATACGAGATTAGGTGAGGTGAGAATGGTTTCTTTTTGTCGTTCGCGTGAAAGAGAGAAGCGTAAACAAATTATTGTAGATGGGAAGAGAAGAGTGTGAAGTTTTTAGAAAAGGAAACTTTTTTAACGCGACGATTTCCTGGCCTACTCTTTGTTGGATATCGTCGTGAGATCTTGATCGATTTACTCTCTATTATAAATATCACGAAACATATACTTAGTTTGAACAAATTATCAAGAGCAATTTTATATTCATATCATGTTCCTAAATTTATTGTCATTTTTCCCCTTTACATGTGATGTTTATGTAATATAAGATATTCCATCAGTGTACTTAAAGGAACGTTATATTATTATTAGTTATAAATATACTTTGTCCTAATGAGTATTTTAGGATGATTATTATGATTATTGTTAACTAATAAAATGTAAAAATTTAATGAAATTTTCACGCGTGCATTATTAAAACCTTTGAGCGAAAAATAATTTCAAAAGCAGATCCCTGCAATCGTCGGTAACCATCGTCTTGTATCTTAAGCACTTAATAATGATAGATAATACGCGTAAACGATGCGATAAAATATTTGGATTCTGATTCACATCACCGTTACAAAATCCATTTCATAATACAACGTGTATGAAATTTCATTTCCAAAACTAAAATCCAAACCCCAAATAAATTCAAACCCCATCAACGTATCTCAATAAGAAAAATCAATCCATAACACTCCCACATTACAGTTATCTCGTCCCTACACCCATAAAACCAGTGCGCAAACGAAAACAGCTATATAACCACATCCGTAGTGGAAGCCTAGATCACCTGCGGCTCTAAAGAAAACGTTTACTAAAGCCTATACCTCCGCATAAACATTATACACCTCCAGCCTTTACACGCGTACAGTCTCGCTATATGCGTTATCAAGAGGCTGGATCACAGAAAGATGGCGTGGTTCGCGTTCGTCCCTGAAATTTCATTGAGGAGAGGGGCACAGGTGTGTGTGTGTGTGTGTGTCTGTGATATATATAGGTATGTGTATTGCTTCGTGTCGTAATGATTTCAGCTCGCGCGGAAAATCTCTCTCTCTCTCTCTCCGTCACACTTTATATAGATATATAGGATGTATATAATATACGCGAGCGTGTTCCGGACTTAATTCATAACTATCGCCTATGTGTATACCTATATATATTTTAGAATCGAACACGCGGGCGCTATAACAGGTTCGGATTTCAAATCGAATTCCAATTTACGCGCTCGGATTTTCTATTCAGTGCACGAGCGCGCATGCATTATAATAATGTGTATCTATAATGGATATATGTATATATAGCGCGAGCAACAGGTTCTCCTGACGAGGAGACTCAAGGTGACTGTCCCAATTATTGACTGCGTATACGTTGAGATCGAAGCGCAGACAATGGATATTTTCGTTCGTTTTTTATTGTTTCAATAAAGTCTTCTCTTGTTCGATATTTTCATATTTGTATAAGTGGTGTGTTAACGATTTGTATTCTAGTTTGATAAATATACATGGATACGAGAGAGCCGTTTAGCTTTTTTATCTCGCGAATCGTAATAGCCGTTTCGTTACGTTAGCAGCTCTGATGCATTTTCATTCACTTTTTTTTTATTATTACATCGTCACGTTCGTTATTCAAAAAAGGCAATATCCTTATAACACGGCAGCCGACCAGTAGCTCGTATATTTAAAAAGACAGTTAATCGTAACGGCGCGATGTAATCGATTATTATTCAAAGGTAGCACGCGCGTGTAAAAATTGATAAGCAGCTGTGGAATCCGTTCGATAATCTTTTTAATCAAATAGCTATTCGATGTTTTGTACAATCGCTTATATAATTGATCGTTATTTTAAATTCGAGCAGTGATAAACAAAAAGTTCCAGAACGTTATGTTATAACGTCTTTTTTATTACTTTGAATCGCGCCGATTTGTACCGATCATAGAGCGCTACATTTCAAAAATTTCAAAAAGTACAAGTATAATGTAAGACGTTTCCTCAATCTTCAGCCTATTCAATTATTGACACTCGACCGCATTGGAATTTTAATGGAAAAAATCTCGCGCAAACAGAGAACACACACCGCCACACGCTAATCGGCTAATGGCTCATGACCGTTGCGACACTTGCAACATGGAACGCCGTGTTCGAGAATTTAACTCTCACCGAACCCATAACCTCTCGCACTACCGCGTCACCTTCGCTCCGAACAACTAAATTATAAATTCGCGATTCCCCAAAAAAAAAAACGCTTCCGCTACTCCTTATAAGAGTAGGCGTCTTGCGCTCCTTGAGTATTTATCATCAACAGGCACGTCCGAGGAATAAATAAACGGTACCCCTTCCTTCCGCGAAGAACGTCCGATTTTTTTCGTTCTCTTCTGCGCGCTGAGGTCCCCTCCTCTTTGCCTCAATACTCTCAAGACTCAACATCGGCTCTCGCGAACGACTATAACATCAGTAGTGCGTGTATAGTATAGGCGAGAGCGCGAACGTTTTTCGCGGCGGCTTTGCTCTGTTTTGCTGCTTTTCGTTGTTTACTCGCGTATACTTTTCGATTGTTGGTTATCTATACGTGTGTTTGGGTTATACACCCACCTGTTGTGTAACGATTTCTCACAGCTTCTATCATCCGTGTGTGCATATCCACGTTGGGCTCATTAAATATTCGCGACAGTTTTTTCGAAAGTGCGCCGCACCTCTGCGCGTTATTATAAGCTCGTAGGTGTGCGTATATATATATATAAGTTTCTCCGTCTACTTATCGGTGTGTGTATGTGTGTAAAAAAAAAATCGAGACGAGAAGACGGAAGGATCGGAAAAGAGGAGAGAAGAGAACATATTATAAGCGAGCAGGTTGGAAGAGGAGTATATATACGTCATATACAGCGCGAAGGTGGGGGAGAAAAAGGGAGAGAGAGAGAGGAAATATTTTCGTTATACACGATGAAAGGATGCTCGAGCACCACACGTCATTGACAAAGCTAAGGAATCCTCGTAAACATCGAGTCTTCAGCGGCGCCCATTCACGTGCCTGTGTATAGCGGCGGCAGCAGCGATTCGCGGATCTTGAGAGAAAACAACGCGTAGCAGCAGCAGCAGCAGTCACCTGTCAGCTTTGTATAGCCAGCAATTCTGATTAAAGGAGGTTATGTTTCGCAACTGGGAGCGAAATTGAAAAACACACGAGTCTCGCCGCATATATGCACAACTGCTGCTGTTTGTTGTTTCTTCGAAGAAATTGCAGGTAGGATACAAGTCGATGATTTTTTCGCGGACGTGAACTCTCTTGCTTATGAGATGATATTGCGCCAGTTGTGTTGGTCACATGCTTTTTTTCTTCTCTCTCTCTTTCGCTTATATCAAACTCAGTCTCAGCGTTCTGTCTCGGCGCGCTCGACTGATCCGTACGCTTTTTTCCTTCTGCTCTTTGACGTTTCTCTTTCTGGCTCTCCTCTCACTTTTGTTTTTTGCATTGTCAATCTGTCCACTTTTAGACGGAGAGAGAGAGAGAGAGAGACTGGGACGAGAGGTGCGCGCTGTTGCCCCCATCGAGACGAGCTTTCCTCGCTTCTGTGCTGAAATTTCACTGGAATTTTTCCTACTCTTTACGGATATTCCTCTGCAGACTCGCGAGAGAGTCGGGTTCAATTGCAAAACTGGCCAGTGTTAAGTAAGGGGAGCTGGATTCCTTTGGCTCTGCATAAATTTACTTTAGGATTCTTCTTACACTTGAGGTATCCCATTAGCTTGTTACGTAACTCAATTGTTTAACATCTCTTTCTCTCTCTCTTTCCATGAAGCAACTTACGCAAATCACTCTTTACTAACAATGCAATGTGCATAGCATTAACAGCTCTGTTTGATGGGTATGCGTACATACATTGGTTAATCATTTGCCATGTGTATAAACAAGTATTTTTTCAGTTGACATTGTCCTTGATGAAAAAGAGCACTGATAGCGCTGTTCACATCTCTTATGTACGCGTGTCATTTTTTTGGTGATAGCCATTCAGAGTTCTTTGAACTCCTTATCTTTGCCTTGATTACGCAAACAGATCTAATCGTCTACACTATAAATACCAAGAGTAGTCAGTATAATTGTTTCAATTTTTTTTAATTTAGGAATCCCGAATCCATGTTCAACATGTATTTAACAATCAACCTGCATGATGAGTGCTATTGAGTGAAGCTAGTTGGCTGAATTTTTACGCTACTCACAAAAGCCTAAATACAGTAACAAAATGGAAAGGAGTCATGCTTCCAATTTCAGTGGAGCTGGATCGAATCCACACGAATGTTGGGAAGTTTACCAAAAGGTCTTAGAAGAAACTAAAACTTTGGATGATTATCTTGATGAGGAATGCAGTCCAAGAAGTTTTGATGGTAAGTATTCCATGTGTTCAAATTTGTTAAAACAAATATTAATTTACTGATTGACTAATTAATTCTCCTATAGAAGGTGAAGAAGAAGCTGAGTGGTTGCGGGCAGCTGGCTTAGGGGAGCTCACCGAACCATGGAAAGAAGGCAGAGAAATTCAGCCAGAAGAATTAGGTGCAGCACTACGTCCATTATCGCGTGCACAAGCTGAGGCTGTTAAACGGCGCGTGCGCTCGCTCAATCATACAGTCAAGCAGCGTTATAATCAGCGGCAGAGAGTTCGCAAGCCAGACATCAGGGATGTTTTTAAAGATGCTGAGGTGCGCTCTTTTCCGCGATTACGATAGGATAATTTACTTATTTATCTTACGTTAATGAAAAATGTTGTACTAGGTATCAAGCACTGGAACGAGATCTAGGAGTGCAACACCGGACTCTCTTGATTCAGTTTCTGGTGAAACACCAGAAAGTGCGTCGCCTCCTTCACCTCCCACTGTTACTGTAATTACTCCTCATCATGGAAAGTAAGGATAAAAGCTGTACAATCATTTTTAATCGAGAAAATTGATGGTCTTTTTTTTAAATGACTATTTCGTAATTTCAGCTCGCATGTTCCAAGTTTTGTTTCAATGTTTCACCGAAATTCGCACGAAAACAAAGAAGGAATACGTAGGTTACCAAGCGCTCCTTCATCAGCTCATAATACCACTTTGAATTCAACTCCGACTTCATTGCCTGTTCAAGAAATTTTTCGACGTTCCGGTCATTGGTCTCATAGAGGCGATGTAGCTGGAGGAGATTCAGGTATAATTTATACAATAGTTTTGGTCCGACTACGAAGCAACTTTTTAGCAACGTGGAATCTAATGAAAGTTAATTTTCAGAAGGAATAAAATTGACGGCTTATCAAAGATTAGGAACAATACACTTATCCAGACCAACAATTCAAAGGCTTAGTGGTAGTGATCCTAGTGAAGTTGCCAGTGCAGATTCAGAGCCCACAGAGAAATTGGATTCTTCAAAAGACAACAGCTTAAGGTTTTTTATCGCTTTTTTGCCCAAAGAGTCATTTGTCAATCAGGCAATTGCGTAATGCCTAATAAATTGTACATTACAGACGAAGTTCTGGAAGTCATGCCACTGTCACTCGAAGTCACAGCAGTTTGTATGGTTCAAGAGCGAGAGAAGAAAATATAGTGACGCGTCCGTTAAATCGCACGTCATCTCACGGACATTTGAGTTTCGAAGAAATGTGCAGAGCTAATGAGACGAAAAATCAAGACTGGGACTCTAACGATCTTGCTTTGGACGACGGTTATACACAGCATGGAATAGAACTCTTATCTCAACGAGATCTCACTAGGCTTCAACCTTTGCTATGGCTCGAACTTACTGCCGTTTTTGATAAATATAATTTACCTCTTGTAAGGAGGAAACCCAATAAACGTAGGAGAAAATGTGAGTATAAGTAGATTGAAACACGTAGCTCAATTTCAAACAATATCGTTAATTAACAAGGTATTAAAATTATATTTGTAATTTTCCAGCTGGTAATTTATTCGGCGTGTCTTTATCTACGCTTCTCCTTAGAGACAATCAATTGACGAGTGAAGAAAGTAATACACCGTTAGTGTTCCAAAAAATTCTTCATGAATTAACAAATCGAGGTGTGAAAGAGGAAGGAATCTTACGCGTTGGAGGTCATAAACAAAAAGTTAGTCACATTTTTTTCTTTGCTGTTTTAATAAACCGTCATTCAGGAAAACTAATGTAATGATTCGTTTAACGTATAGGTTGAAATGCTATGCACAGAACTTGAAACTGACTTTTATAGTAAGCCAAAAGAGATGGATAAACTTTTCAAACGAATCCCGTGCCATGATCTATCAGTAGTTTTGAAAAAGTTACTTCGCGACTTACCACAACCGCTTCTTACTGTGGAACTGATAGATGCCTTTTATCAAACACATGGTATATTCATAGATTTCTTCTTAATTTATAACAATCAATGATATTGTATAGTACAATATAAACATTTTTGCTCTGTTATTAGGTGTCAAGAATCCTAATGATCTCGCCTACTCTTTGAATCTTTTGGTGCTGCTGCTTCCTGTCGAGCATCGTTGTACTTTGAAAACGTTGCTCAGCTTCCTCAAACTTGTTATAGAAAACCAGAGCTCAAACAAAATGTCAATTCACAATGTAGCTATGATAGTAGCGCCTTCGTTGTTCCCGCCTCGATACATTTATCCAAGGGATCGAACTGATTTAAGTGCTCAAGTAAATATGGCTGCTGTATGTTGTCAGGTGACTGAAGCTATAATTACAAACTTTGACAGACTATGGGATGTGCCAAGTGAGCTGATTAATCAGCTTAAAAGGCAAGCCAAAGAAGAACGATATAGAAAATTTAAGAAAAAGTATTGATAATTATACTTGTGTTGTTATCAAAGTCACTCAAAGTGATAGCAAGTGCTCTTAGATTTAATGTAAATCAGTGCCTTTTTCACTTTTACATGCTTACGTTTATACGAAAAGCCGTAGCATGAAAAACAACGTGTATCCCAACAGAACGTACAAATTGTACTCTACGTACTTTTTATTGATCTTTTGATCAATCATATGCTGATTAAATCAAGCCTTACTCATATATTATAGTTAACTTTGTATCCAATATTCTTCTATAGTATTTTGTAACTACTAGTGCAATAACTTTCTTTTTAAATAACACCATCCGTCTATTTATATCACATATATGTCAAAGCAAATTGACGGTAAAAAATATATTTTATTTATTAAACATCGAAAAAATAAGTGATTTTGAAGTTAAAAAGAATAATGTCCGTTACTTTTTAAGTTTCACGAGTGGATGGTCCATACATACATACATCGAATTGAAGCATATCTATTCAGATAATTAAGAAAGCTATTTGATTAGTATTGATAATATTTATTATTCATTTATTTTATGATATCAAGACTAATTTTTCCATCTACCTGAACTGCTCAATGGAGCAATAATCTCCTTACTCAATGGTGCATTATTTTGATTAACTAAATAGTCTATTCCTAACTTTTGTATTTTACAAAATATGTTATACGCGATTGTTTATATTATTTATTAGGTCTACTTGAAGCAAACTAGTGTTCAATTAAAAGTAAAGCTACTTTTTTTAATTTTACAGTAAAAATGTAAAAGTGTGCTTTGATTATTTATCAATAATCGTCTAAGTTATGTGTAATTACTGATAATTGTTTATTGTAAATTGAAATTTTTTTTCATATCATTTCCACTTAGGCATTGTAACAAGTAATGATGTAAAACTTCACGCCATATTAATTTAAGAATGTGTAAATATAATACTTCTTAATTTGTTACAAGTTAATAAAGTGCCAAAGAAAAATTTAAAGAACCTGTGGCTTTTTTCATTATTCTTTAAAAAGGTATGTTACAGTTAAAATATTACTTATTTATTCGCGTAAAAATGATGTATTTATCTTATATTTTAAAATTTTCGCGCGCTAATCTGTGACGACGTTCGATTCGATATATGTCATGTCTACGCACCTAACTTCACACAACTCAAAGCCGGACCTTCCATACCCCTTCTCCTGTTGATTTTTAGCGAAAAAAATAGTCGCATCCCTTGAGTTGCCCGGTTTTGACGCTGTGCAGTTGTGTCGCGTTATTGAGAAAAAACTCGTAGAATTGTTTAACAAACATACAGAAAATGGAAGGAAAAGACGTAACCAGTATAGAAGCAAAATGGGAAAAAGACTTGGAGAAAGAAACTAATCTATCGGAAATGTTTGACCATGGTTTTGACATGTACAATCATCTTAACAAATTAGATGAACCAACAAACAGCTCAAAAGTTCAGGTAAGGTATATGCAGTTTTAAAAATTGCAACGTTCGTTTACGTATTTTAGGAGTTATAAAGCTTATCTACATGAGTACCTTGTTCAAGTAAAGCATAGCATTGTAAACAGCGTACTTCCTATGTATAAATGAGATAATATTATTTACATATTTAAACAAATAATTGAACTTCCAAATGTAAATAACCTTAATTTACAATTAAGTACTTCTTGTAATGAATGATTCATTATTTTTTTGCAGTCCACAATCAGGCGTACAATGAATATTTTTGAAAATTGTACCAGACTCGTATCTTTGGTAGATATCTTCAGTGGCAATGAAGGCTTTGAAGAAATACCAACTGAAAATATAAAATACTTTTTACTACCTGCATTACTTGGAACCCTTACAACAAAAATATGTGGTGCAGAGAATCGCATGCATCTGGTAGATGTTGCAGAAGTGTATTTTGTAGATTTTTTAAAAAGGCTGAAGTCATATGGATTAATTGATATGGAAATACCTGACATAAACCATGAGAAAGAAGAAAATTCTATTGTTCCCAAGAAATCAAATGCTGAAATGATTACTGAAATGGTATGTACATATAAAAAAATTCAGACACATTATTTTCATGCCGCTACATTTGCAGTTTTAACATTATTTCATTCTGCTCTTTAGGTGAATGCCAGAAATACAAAAATACAAAGATATCAGGAGCAAAAAGAATTAGAAAAGAAACTTGATATATTGAGGAAGAATTTAGATAATCCCAATATTGATGAAGAAGATAAGAGAGAATATTTTGTTACACTTGTCAAAATGTTTGCTAGCCAAGCTATTGATGAATTGAGTTCACTAGCTGCAGAAAGACCTATATTGGAGCACATGAAAAAAATTGCTCAAGATCCAGAAGCCAGACAGAAGGAATCTCAGAAACGCAAAGTGCCTTCAGCCAAACTCAAACCAATAATTATTACTCGAGATGCTATGCAGAAAAAAGTTTATGGCGCTGGCTATCCAAGTCTTCCAGTATTAACGGTACAAGAATTTTATGATCAGAAAGTGAGAGATGGAGAGTAAGTATTCAGAAAAAAGATAACTAAAAAGTAAAATTGCTTCTATACAAAAACCTTGATAAATTTATCTATTCTTTCTTAGGTGGCCTGAGCAGAGAAATCAAATTGGATCGAAAAGCTTGATGGATGTTGCTAGTGGTAAAGTTGATCAACAAGCAGAACAAGATAGAGAAGATGAAGAAAAGGAAACTAAAATTGAAAATGATGATGAGGAAACTTTGGCTAGAGCAAGAGCAATGGATGAATACAAAGATGATCACCGTCGTGGTTGGGGAAATCGTGCAAATAGGAGTTAAACGAATAAGATTTTAATACCTATCAACATTTTAAAATTACATATTCTGTAATGAATGTCAATTTGATTGTAAGCAAATGTTTGTATAGTATTCTACTAAGGATAAGCTTTAATTAACATTAGCGATTTATATTAAGAATGTGTAACATAAAATTGATATGACATCACTAAGCATTTTTATACATTTTCATATTTATTTATCGCGCTGTAAAAAATTCAATAAATCAAAGTATAGAATATATTTAAGCAAAACAATGTAGTGTTGTATGTATGTACAATCAAATGTACAAATTTCGAAATTCGTCGAACCTTGAAAGATGTTGGTATTCTATAGTTATTCTTTAAGATCTCCAGGAGATGTATTTTCTTCAACGTTATCGAGAGATTCTTGGGGTTTGCTTGCAGCGTTTCTATTTTTCGATCGATCCATGTATACTCGTCTATAAAAGTCATCATTTGCAGGCGGTTTCTTTTCGCTTTCTGTGCTTGCTTCTGGATTGTTCTCTTTTTCATCGACAGTCTCGGTCATCGTCGATTCAAAGTTATTATTTAAATCAGTTGTATTGAAATTCGCTAATGTTTCTGATGTACTTATTTCTTCTTGGGGTTTAATATTATGATTAGTAAATAGAAAATTATCGCAAAAATTAATTTGTTTGAATACTCACCTGTTGTACTAGTCGCTATTGCTTCAGTTTCTGTAGATATCAATCCTATAAACAATTTGTTAGCGTAAAATAAGTAATTAAATTTATTAATTAAAATTATCTATCAACCTTTTTCTGTGATTGGTTTTGATGTTATCATTTCCGTAGAATTATGTAACTTGTTTTCAGCTTGTGGGCCTACAAAAAAGAAATTACGTCGTTATATCGTTTTTAAATCTTTTTTTTTTTTTTTAATCATAATCATACATACAATTAGTAGACCTGTTGTAAATATCTGCAAAAAGATTATATAATGCATTATAACGAAACTTGGGTATAATTTAATAACTATATTGAGAGGATAAAAAATGAAATACTTTTGAGTCCAGTGATGATCGTTTCTAATTCTTCTTCGTTAAATAAATAAAGGTTTCGTCGTTGATCAAATCCAATAGTCGTAGTAGGTAATAAAGCATGCCAATCATTTTTCAAACCTATTGTGATGACATAATGACCTTTTGATCTTACCAGATCAAAAAATTTTTGGCTATACAGGCTAGCAACATAATCAATAATGGCGACTAAAAGCACATGATGACAAATTTTTTTTTTAATTTTGACATACTTAAATAGATGCTGATCATGTATCTGAATGATAAACTTACTTATAACAATTCTGTCTCTACTATTTTTTGAAATACTGCGAGACAAATTGCTAAATCTTTCTGCTATGTTACTCTCTTCTCTTGGATCCGCTTCAACAATGGTATCCAAAAATTGCCAAACCTCGCACGAATCGTTTTGATTTTTTAAATTACTGTATTTTGAATGGACGTTCAAGTTAGTCATTCCCATTTTCAAATGGTTGCTGAGTCTAAATATCGAGACATATAATGTTAATTTTTGAAAATCGAGTTAAAGTATCGAAATGGCATTAACTTACGGAAAAATATTCAACATTCTCTTTGCAAATTCTAAAGAGAAGTGCTGTACTTTCTTATTTCTGTGTGATAAGAGTAAATAATACCCTGAACTCTTTTGCAAATCTTGGCTCAGTGACCTTATCATTCTTTCCAAATAGCTATGGGTATCTGATGCAATTGGATTAAATTTTATTGTAATAACAACAATGCGATAATTTTGCAAAAGCGATTCAATTACCTAGACACAGTGGGAATTCCAGGTAATTCGGTTTGTTGTACCATCCAGAATGAATTCCGCAGTAAACCTTTTCGTAGCCCATTGTTAAAAATCCTGGCTTGCATTCAAGGGAGCAAGCTTTTACGTCATTTTGATCGATGCAAGTCCAGCTACCATTTCTTACTGCAGGTGGTTCTTCACAATCTACAAGTTTCAATATTTTTACCATAACTTGCTTACGTTCTTGTATCAAAATTTAATTACGATTGATGGCCGTGCAAAAAAAAAAACTTACTTATAATACAGGCAAAAGGTTGTTTGCTTTCGCATTCCAAGCCGTAAAAATGTGGCTTAGTGTGATCGCTTCTATCTAAATTTAAACACAACGATTCTTCGGAATAATAATCTTCCTCGACGATACTATGAGCCCAAGAAGGAAAATCGATTTCCGCGTTCAGGGGAATGATTTCATTGTTGTGAATCCATTTCCATTCACTTCTATTCGAATGGTACAGTCCACCAAGCCATATGTGCGATATTGCTTGAAGAAAGATATTTTTTTCATTAAAAAAAAAATATATATATATAATTCTATACTTGATGACAATTGTATGCACCTTTTGGATGATCGCCCATAGCTGCTACCATCAGATTTGCTAACTGCATGTCATGAATATGTGCCAAAATACTTCCCTTATCATAACAATATTGCCGACTTTCGTCCCACGTTTTGTCAAAGGGATAAATAATGAAGGTTGAGTTTTTGTAGGAAAACTGTGTGGGCTCGTTCATCCATTCTTCCAACTCCTCAGGTGGATCTTTGCATTTTAGGATGAAAACAGATTACTTCTGATTTGTTATCGTAACCTATGCTTATAATTGAAAATACTCACACTCCTCGCACACGAAATCTCTTTTTCGGTCACACGCTAACTCTATAAAATTCGTTCTGTTGTCCAAATGCCTGTCGAGTAATAGACATCCATAATTTTTCTCAGATTTCCCAAAACGCCAGGGTGGATATCCAGAGGCGTCGCTTAATAGATTCAAAGTCGATCCTGTTGATAGCCATGTCCATTGTCCGTAGGAAAATCGTGCGCCGATCCATACACTTTCGAAATCTGTGATTGGAAAAGTTGTCTTCTCTGTTATACCTTCATGAATTTTTATGAATTAGCTCATTATACCTGGTCGAGATTTCGTCATGCTGTTCGTTAGGACATTTACGACGTTTTTATCTTTTATCACTGCCAGTCTTGTACCTATAGAACGACAAAAGGTAACGGCTTCCGTCCAAGTTACCCTCCCATGATAAAGCGTGTACGTATTTTTTTGCACTTGGACCCACTTAGATGGTACGGGAGTATTCAGCGCATCGTCCGATTCTAAAAATGTTAAAATTTAACTCTATAATACTCCTGATGCTCAAAGATAAATACGATTTGTGAAAAAATCTTACTTTTTTCACATATATAGGGTCTGAACAATCTGCAATCCAAGTCAATAAAATTTGGACGTGAGTGCAATCTCCTATCGATAGCTAGACATTCTTTTGACGGTCTTGTAGGCTCTTGTGACCAGGGTGGGAAATCGTCTACGCTTGATTTTGAGGGAATGCTGTGTTTATTAGATGTGATGTTATTATTTTCTATCCAAACCCAGCCAGAACTTGATCTTCGTCCACCCAACCAAGCATCTTCCATAACTGCATTGAATAAGTTAAATATAAAGTATTATAGTGAATGCTAAAATAATTTTGTTAATTCTAAATTCTAATGGTTGAACCACCTATATTTGATTCAGACATTGCCTTAGCAACAGCAACTGCTTTTTCAAGATTGTCCAATACAGCAAGCCTCGCATTAGAAGTTGTGCACAGCATGTTAGCTTCATCCCAAGTGACCCGTTGCGAAAAAAATACATATTGTATGTCGTCGACGACATAGAATTCGACTATCGGTTGATTGTAACTGGCATGTCCTTCGAAATTTAATCGAAATTAATGCGTGCCTTTACGAGTAATGAAACCAATATTTTGATAATTACTTACCGTATACAGATGCTAAGAAAATACAAAAAAGCAATTTAAAAGCAGGTGGCTTCATAGTTTTTGTAAATGTTTAGAAAATCAAGGATACGTTGTTTTGTACTTTAATATTAAAATGCAATTTTAACATGTCTAATTAACAGTACGTCCTATATGTTCACTAGCCACAGGTAGAAAGGAAGTTTAATATCGCGAAATAGCCAATATCGCTTTCATGACTCAGTCGTCTAGTGCAAGCGAGTTTACAAAATATGCAGCGTTTTATGAGTAAAACGCTTAGCCTGTTGTTCGATTTCGAATCACACAATCGAATGAAAACTTTAATCTCTGTAAAAAAATTTTAAAAAAGGATTCAACATAACAATAGTTATAGATAGGTGAATTGGTAAACCAATTTTTATTCTTATGTACAAAATTTTAGAGTTGTATAACTTAAAATACGATCACTATATGAGCTGACTAGAATAATGCCTTACAGATTTTAATTAATTCTATTGGATCGAAGCAATAACCTTTTCAAGTGCTGCGTTACCAATGATAGGTGCAAAAAGGTAATTTGCAAGTTCTCTTGGGCAACAAGAAGTCAACAAAGGCAACAGCAGAAGCAATTCAATCAATCTTCGTTCTCGATCTTCACGTCCTTGGAGATGGTGAACGAGAGTTTGTATGGCTATTTCTTGACCTTTCGAAAGTGTCTGTGCTGTAATGCTCGACTCGGCTAGCTCTATTTAAAAAAAATTAATTTAACTTTTATATACGAGCTTATGATATAATACATAGTTTTTTTTTACTTTTCATACCTTTTCGACAGAGTAAAACCGTTTCTAAGGCTAGAAATTCAATGTCGTCCAGATTTAATGCCACGATAGCCTCTCGCGATGTTTTCAAATGAAATAATCCACTTTTTTCTGCGATTGAATTGCTTTGAAAGTTGTCAAAGACGTAGGGCCACGTCGTAGAGCGAAGAAGAAACAAAGCTGCCCAATTTTTGTGCAAAATCGTATTCTGTTCTTCGAATGATATCGAGGAGAACTCTTGATGTCGACGAGCTCCACGAATGATTGCCAAAAAAATTTGGGCAGCAACTTCGTATTGAATCGCCTCACCTGAATTAGTAATTCGTCATAAATTGATTTATCCTGATAGTAAAATATAAAAAAATTATGAAATTCCTACCATTTGTAACTATACTTGGAAAAATTGAGGAACCCAGAATAGGAAGTGACGACAGTTCCGGATTTGCGTACAATTTATTCAGATTTCTCGTAGTGAATATTGATTCTCTGATCTGAGAGCTGATTATATTAGTAGTCGTATTAATGTTGTCTGGGCTCTTGTTGTTAACATTTGCCGAAATTTTCCACGTATAATTCGACTCAATCGAATATGCTTTGCTTCTGGATCGTGGGCCTCTTTCTTCTTGAACAGCTGTAAATTCAACAAATATGAGTAAAAACACTCAGACTTGAAAAAATTATGATTTATATGGTGAATTGTCATTACCTGCCGTATTCATGCTAACAGCAAAGCACTTTTTCAATCGGCAGTGTGGACACCAGTTCCTTCGAGCCTTATCAATTACGCAACTTCCATTCCCAGCTTTAAAATTTATCGAGTCAACGATAAGATTCACAAATTAAAATCACACCAACGTAAAATAATATTTTCCAAACCTATACAAGTGTAGAGAACACCTCGACGAATAGACCTCTTAAAGAAGCAGGAGCATCCGTCACAACAATACACCCCGTAATGCTTCCCATACGATCGGTCTCCACATACCTTACAAGGCACTGGTATAGGAAGTGTTCTTCCTAATTATAAAACAAGAAAATATAAATAATCCCTAATAAATCTAAAAAATTGCATAAAATCGCACGTACCCATTTTCAAAACACACTCCAACAATTATTTAAAAATTAAAAAATACACCAAGAAGTCTAACAAATTCACTTCGTCAAAAAAAGAGCCTCGTCCGCGATATCGAACCAACTAGTCGACCTCGCGACAATACCAGGATGACCGTTGATCGGCGTGGGATCGTGTCAGTATTAGAATGTAAGCACGTCCGTAGAAGCGGGAGACTCGAGGGTGTCACGATGACGGAAACGCCGAGGGATAATATTTGTTCGACACCCTTTCGCCATGACGAGGTACGAGCAAACGTTATGAAGCTCAAGGGGGTCTGTCCAGTCAGTCATCGCGAGGTCTATTTACATTCACAGTAGAAATGTGTGATTTCGTTGACCAGAGCAAACAGAGCTTGTCGTATGCGTCAAACGATTGTAATCTCGGACTTGGACTCTATCAATGACGAATTATTAATGTATTTGCCAAGTTCTCTGATTTAAGGAAAAGAGACGCTCTTGTGTTGGTTTGCCTTATTTTTTTTTTCTGTGGACGCGCACGTGTCGTGTTATTTTTGACGTGCGATGATTGGTTACTTATTATTATAGTATGAGTTGTTGAGGGAAATAGAAAGTTATGACTTTTGTTAAAATCGTATTATCAATTATTCGCTATCGAGTCATCGACTTCATAAAAGAGTTAGATCTTTCGAATTATTTTGAGGTAAATAGTAACGTAGTGAAGACAATACAAGGATTCGATGGTCATCAATTTTACTAACAATTATAAAAAATTGTACAATTTACTAAATTAAAAAACTTCTTATGACTAGTTATCCGTTGATAAATGTATTGACGGCCGGTAACATCAAGTTCGTAATACATATCAGTATTGTCATTGATAACGTAGAAAACTGCATCGCTGAATACTCCTTAGTTTGAGAAGCGAACGCTAGAGGTCACGATGGGTCTCGCTATCTGTATCCCGGCTACCTCGTCGGTTCATTCGATTCTTTTTATAAGATCATCATAAAATACACACCTATGTATATTTAAAAAAATGCCTTAATATCCACACCTGTATCACATAATAATAAATTTTAGTCACACACTGCACCTCGAGTTACATCAGAAAATACACCACTGCATTCGTATTCCAAATGAAATTTCAATGTTACTCACAATTTTATAATCAGATGCTATGCATCACTCCGACCCGACTACACCTTAACGTTTCAAAACACAATATAATATTTCAACCCAAAAACTAAAATGCATAATTTATTATCGAATACAAAAGCAAGAGCATTGAAAACATTCCAAAAAAAGTCATGTACACACACCGATATAGATTCGCCATGCCCAAAGCTCAAAACTCGACTAACTCACGTCAAATTCTTATATATGTATGTGCAGGCTTGTTGACAGCTGGCATTGTTTGCCGGCGGGAGTTACAGAGTGAAAAATGACTCTCTACCTGTTGGAAACCTCGTAAAGCTTCTACTGTTGGCCTTGGTCCTACGGGTCCGCTTTTATACCTGGAAATGGAACGAATCGTGGTTTTGAAAACAGTGCATTAGTCACGGAAATGTGAAAAGGAAGCTATACTGTACGAGAGACATCTGTTAAGAAAAAAATGCGCAACGATCTTCTCTCTGCTCTAGCCAGGTATTATAATTTATAATTTTTTACAAGCCTATACGCTGCATATACACATAAACGATGATTGTTAAACCGCGCGTGTATAACCATCAGTATCAATTCTGCACATCAAGCTCTCTTCAAACGCTCGAAGCTATAGCGATGATATGCACTCGGGTAGAGAGACGTGCAATTAAGCAATTATGCGCTAGAAAAGAAGAAGAGAAAGTGCTATACGAGCTCTCGTATATAGTTTGTCCACTCGAAATAGGCATATACGTGCTCGCGAATACGAAGCTCTCGTGTTATATATATATATCCTCACTACAGCAGCCGTTCACTCGCGCAACGACAACAACAACACTCTCGCGCTCGCGTCTATCTGCATTCTCGTCTCTCTCTCTCTCTCCCTCTCGCGATTCGCTTGGCGGCATTATTATGCGCGCTTGCACCGGCGAACAAATTGCATTCACGACGACGAGGGCTCTCGTTTGTAGTTTTTACGAGGTCGCCCGTATGCAGGCACAGGTCTATACCTCTATGTAAATGCGCTAATGTCAAAAGTCCTCCGAGTCCTTTTTAAGGAGAACGAAATTCTCTCTGTGTATATATATGTGTGTTCACTTCTTTTTCACCTGTTATATATACACTCTTCCTCTGCTTCTGCTGTTGCTTCTTCTTCTTCTTCTTCTTCTTCTTGGCGTATTATAATCGCGCGTGTAACTGTTCGTATTAGTAATTCTCATGCAAATTTCTCAGTAGCGGTTAATCATCGCTGGGCATGTTGCAGCGAATTTTTTTTTTCTCTTCGCTCTTTATATACCGATGTGTATATATGCAGAGCGACCGCCACCGCCGCCGAGCAATGATATCTGATTTCGCGTCGGGCTTTTTACGATTTTTGCGCTGAGGATTGCGATGATAGATATGCGACGTGGTTTGCGCGAGAAGATGTTTACTCTCGGAAACGTAGATGAAAAAAAACGTTTGTATAATTCTGCTGTGTATACCTATGCCTATGAATTTTAAAAATAAAGTTTATTGTTGTGAGAGTAAACAACGAGATCTCGAACGATCGTTAATTAAAAAAAGGTTATAAAGCAAATCGTCTATACAGTATATACACACACATACAGTCGTCCTCGTTGCCGATTCCTAACGCGTGCCGCGAGAGAGTAGAAATAACAAGGCCCATAAATCAATACGTATATAGCGTATACGTTATACAGGTGTGCGTATATATAGGAAAATCCTGTTTTCCCAATTGAAAGGCTCTCCTCGTGCGGTAATTGCGCTACTGTAAACGGAATATCGAGTGCCAGAGTATATATACCTATACCCACATAAGATTCGGATAATCATTCGGGTTCATTATACATTACACATATCCGCATTCTCGACATCAGCAATAACAAGTCGCGAATTCTTCAGCGCACAATTAAATGGGAATCCCCGGTTTATAGTATGCACTCGCGCGCTCTTTCAAAATTGGCGCCTTCTTTGCCATGCTAATTCGGTGGGGAGAAAAGGCATGTTCTGCGAGTCCCTCTTTTCTCGCGCATCGATCGTACTGTTCTCTTTTAGTGGAGAACACCAGGCTTTGGGAGATTCTGAGTGCCAGAGTGTGAGGTTGGGTTATAGTGCAGCGCTTTCAAATTAGCCGTGTGCTGCAGCAGCTTCGAGCGGAGTTTGGTTTTACCTTTGAGATGTGTGTGTGTGTGTCTGTGTTGTTCCTTTAGGGGATATATAAAGAGCGTAATGACGAGGTTAGGTGTATATGTATATGGAGGGAGGAATGCACAGGGCTGATGAAAATTGGGTGTTGCGGCGGTTGCGCGGGGATGTATTAGCTGTTGTTCAAAGTGCTTTTTAATCGTTGCTCGATGCGCAGGTAATAGTTGAAGTAAGTGTACGGTGTACGGTGTGTTATGTGCTGTAGGTTTATATATAGAATGTCTTTGAAGATTAATGCGTAGGCATAAGTACGTGAAGTATACTGTGTACACGCGCACACACACACACACACACACACGCACTTAAAATAAGGAAAATTTATTATTAGAATTTAAATGAAAGATATTTTTATATAAAAAAAGAACGCTATAGAGCAGTTTCACGGTACAAGGTATAACTATACATATAGAGAATACCTAACACAGCTGCAGAGTAAAAGAGAGTACTAACTTTATGGTATCGCCATAGTTGCCGCAGTGTGTGTTGCATACAGAGAACGCGCTATGGGGACAGAGATCGGGTATACACATACTAACGAGCGTTGTTCGTCCGATCGCTCGTTAAGCGCGCGTGTATACCCCAAATAAACCCTCCTCTCACCGATCCCGTTTACAGCTCCAAAAGCATCGCCAGCAAAATTTACTCAACCGACCCGTGTAACGAGCTCCACTACACTGTAGAGAGAGAGAGAGAGAGAGAGAGAGAGAGAGAGAGAGAGAGAGAGAGAGAGAGAGAGAGAGAACCGCGTCAACTTGCAGAAAGTGCGCTAGATATATAGCAAAACCAAACGAAACACGTATACACACATATACATATACATCAAGTCCTCGTATTTCACACACACACGTTCATAAAATAATCAAGAGACAGGATGTTGTTTGCGCTTAATTATACAGAGGCTCATCGCACGAATCATTTTCCCCGACGCTGCAGCAGCAGCAGCTGTCGAAAATTGATATGCTTCGCGTTGAAGATGGGCGGAATGCAATGGCTGCTATATACCACGGAATAACTTGATCAAACGGACGTGAACCATGTGTGTGTGTGTGTGTGTGTGTGTGGATATAGCCGCGAGGATGATGGCGTCGCGATTAGTCGTTTTACACTGACTGCTTTACGAGGAATTAAGGCTTTCATTGCACACCGAAGGTAATCGACGGGAGAGTACTGGAATTCGAGAGTAATGATGATTTATCGGAAGGAGATACCGATCTTTGCGAGATTTTTCGAAAATAAAGGAATTTATACTTACACTTTTTGCTCTACTCTCTCTGATGTCGGGATCGTGTGTGTGTGTGTGTATCTTATCATTTTTCAGACGACGCGTTGCTGCTGCAGTGCTGGTGGGTTAATTTAATTACACAGTCGTTAAGCTTCTTTCACCGATAAAAGTGCGTTGCGTTGCACGCGCGGACTTCCTTTCGAATGTTAACTACACCGACGATCGTTACACTTATACTGTAAGGAGAAGAAAAAAAAATCCGGCAGTTCCTCTCGAAAGAGGCCCAGTTTTTTCTCTGCTATAAAATTCTATCAGTATACGTCGTATAAAGCAGAGCGCGTAATAGTCCTTAATTCGGATAATTGTTATTTCGTCGGAGCTGGAATTTGACGACGAACAATATCTCGCGAGACGCCATAAAAACTCTTCTCTCTCTTCTGCGTTTACGTCTTGGAAATTCTCTCGTTTTTATCCTCGTTAAAGCGTGTTTGTGTGTGTGTGTGTGTGTACACCTCATGGGAATATTCGAACTGTCTCTCTCGCGAAACCGCAGTGTGTAAAGTTTAACAATGATCAGCGATATACGAATGCACATCAGTATGGGTATATAATAACGAAGAAAGAGAAAGCCGTCGGAATAGACGAAACTGCTGAATCTTGCATGTGTGCATATACGTGTAGAGAGAGAGAGAGCACACGCGTAGAGGCTAACCGATACTTGTCAGCGGCGCACAAAAGCCAGCCTCGTTATTTTGGCGCAGATGTGGGCCTGTGTATGCAGTACGCTGCATATATTTACAAAAGAGAGAGAAAACCACGTCGGAAAAGGAAGCGCTCGCGGTCTGGCCGAGAGATGATGCTTCTCTCTCTCTCTCTCTTTCTGCTCTCTGTGCTGAAACCAGGATGCGCCTGGTTTATAAGGCGCTGACAGAACACTGACACGGCTCTTATTATGAGATACTTCATTCACGCTTGTTAGCGCATTGTGTCTTCGATAAAAGACGTTTCCGTTCTCCACTCGTGCTTGTATATGTATATACCGCGTGCATATACATATACAGGAAGAGAGTTGCGGTAAGCATACGCATCAGCTCGCGGCGCGTATTGTGCGAATATGTATACCAAAGGCGTGAACTGTATGTGCCAATTTTGTTTTTTTATATGGTGTGTAGTAATTTTTGAAATGGAGATTGCGTAATCCGAGCTAATATACTGTATATAGCTTTGTTTTAACATAATCGGAGCCATGACGAGGCGAAATACATTTCGAAGTGAGATGCCATTATACACAGCTGATTAATTGAAAATATCATTCTCTTGTCGTGCCAATCAATTTCAAGAAGCCCATCAAGCTGTGCAAACACACTATCAGCTCATCTCTATTTTTGGCTGTACAAAAACCTTTGTTCAAATCGTCTCGTATACGCATTATTTCTTTCAACAACAGCTATACAGAAAAAAAAAGAAGAATTTTTCTCGCAGCCTAGCGTGATTAACACGCCGTGCAAGTGCCATTGCGATCCTCCGATAAATCTCAATAGATCTCACGAGCGGACAAAAGGTAGTTGGCGAGAGAAAAAGGAAGCTGCGCTTGACTGCTGCTGCACAAAAAGAAGAAGAAGCCAAGAGGGAGAGAGAGAGAAAAGGGCTGTGCAAAATTAAGAAAAAGAGAGCGCTGAGATGAAAAGCTGGTGGGAGCAGTTGGCCACACGCGAAGTTGCAAAACATATAATTCCTACTTAAGCGCGCGCGCGCGGCGTGTAACTGAATGCGCTCGCGCGCGCGGTTTCAAACGAGAAAAAGGACGACGAGATAGCAAAAGGGACTATACATATACTACGCGCTCACGGCTGCAGGACGAGCGAGCGATAAAGAAGAGGGATTCCCCCCGTCACGCGGAGCTATAGCTAGTTGCTAGAGTGGGAAGAAACCTCGGCAGCACAGCAGACGACGAGGACAGCCAGCGCCACTCACCTCCCGGCTCGAGTGAGACACAGCCAGTGGTGGGGGTAGCTACCGGCTCTATATCTTGGAGTGGGGATGACCGCGCAACGCTGTCAACCAATCAAAGTGTCCCGAAGGCGGAGCTAAGCCAGATGTCGAGACAGCTACGAGTTTCTATTGGTTGGTGAGGCTGGTAGGGGGTTGAGACGATTAGTGAGACGCCTCCGCACCGCCCACTCGCCTGCCCTCCGAGCCGGCAGAGCCGCAGACGCGCCGCGGCAAGCAACTGGACAGGCAGCCGGTCCACGAGGAACACACACCGCCGCTGTCGACACAGCCACGTACACCGCGCCCGGCTCGCGATTTTCGCGCGCCGCCGGCTGCAGCTGGCTTCGCAGTTTTGTGACAAAGCAGTGTGTTTTTTTTTTGCTCGTTCTTCTACTTCTTCGCCGTTGCTGTATTATACACGATACGCGAGTGTGTCAGACTATAAAAGGTACTTTGTTTACCCTCGTCGTCAAGTGCACCGAGTGAATATATCATGGCCGACGCTGGCGTGCATCAGCCGAGGTTTTGTTGCTTCACGTCGACGTAGCAACGAGAGAGTGAATTTTGGGACACGCTGGACTGCCAGATTGATATAGTTTCTTGTGTGCGCGAGAGTCAGTAGCGTTGTTTATCGCACTCGAGACGAAGAGATAAAGAGTGAAATGGAAGCGGAGCCAGTGCGTCGACGCGGGACTTGTTTAGAGTAAGTTTATCGACTGCAACACACTATCACTAGCCTACGCGACGAGCATCACAAAAACACAAACACAGGTCGGTGAGAAAAGCCATGAAAACGCGGTTGCAGTGAGTCGCACACGTCGTCCGCCGAAAATGTCAGTCAGCCCGTGGATATCGAGCTC
Source organism: Pteromalus puparum (assembly GCA_012977825.3). Lineage (NCBI taxonomy): Eukaryota > Metazoa > Arthropoda > Insecta > Hymenoptera > Pteromalidae > Pteromalus > Pteromalus puparum. Next base: position 41,857,746 of record CM053169.1, on the reverse strand, counting down.
ACCGGAGTCGCGTCTACCGCGACTCAAGCGTCGGCACGAGGATCACCCGGACGACGAGAAGTGTAGCCGCGATGAGAAACGCAGCCGAGACAGCGACTGCGAGAGCGATACCAGTGAGGTTCTGAGTGTAGGAAACGAGCCTCCACCGACGCTCGCTGATCTCGAGCCGACGAACGACAAGGATTCGGCGTCTGTCAGGGTCGTCGTCTCGCGGACGCCGTCACCCGCGAGTTCGACCGAATCGTCTTACAACCAACCGGGATACAGTCAGAGGGCGTCGTCGCCTAGTGCCTCGTCGGTGAGGTCACCGGCGTCCTCGAGCATGACGGCGTCCTCACCAGGACGGCCGGAATTCGCTCCGGACGCCAGGTATCCTCTGGACTATCCTACGAGACTACAGAGTCACAGTCTGGGCCACAGCGAGCTCTACCCTCACAGGACACCCATCAGTGTACCGGTGGTCACGAGGCTCTCGCTCTCGCCTCCCTCGGCCATGACCGTCTCGGGCTTGCAGCAGCAGCCACTTCTGCATCCGACGGGTCTGCATCCGCTGTCTCACTTGGCCCATCAGCAATTACCCGCGACTATGGTCCATCAGCATAGGCTCTCGGTCAACAAGATTCTCCAGCGTGAGGATCACGACTCATCGCCGTTACAACAGCAGCAGCAGCAGAACAACCACCTGCACCAACAGCAGCTACTCCTTAACGGCAGAGGTGCCTGTTCCAACGGTTCCGGTAGCACAGCCAACAACAACAACAGCAACAACAACAATAATAACAACAATAGCCAGCTCCAGGCGAGTCTAAAATTTAGCATAGACAACATCCTGAAGGCGGACTTCGGCAGGCGGATAACGGATCCGATCTCGCTGAAGAAATCCCGACCGAAGAACAAGCTCAGCGCGGCGTCGCACCGGCCAATTGATCTGAGCAAAGCCGACTTTGCCGAAAGCTCGTCCGAAGGCTCAGAACGAGGCGGTTCTGAGAGCTCGACGAGGAACGTGTCGCCTAGTCTACCGGCCAGTAGTCCTGCGCCTAATTCCACCAGCTCGACCAGCGGAGGCGAGACCGGGAAGATGATGCAGTGGCCGGCTTGGGTCTACTGCACCAGGTACTCCGACAGACCCTCTTCTGGTGAGTCTTGATTTTTTTTTTAAATTTTTTATATATGGAGAAATTTTTGACGAGAGGAAACACGTTGGGTAATTAAGACACTTCCACCCGGTGCGAAATAGCTGGCATTTGCGCGTCACGCAAGACTCCAGCGTGTATTCTAATTTCCCGATGATAGAAAGTGCGAGATAAAGCCGTCAGGCTAATCGTCAGGGTATATATTCCGCATTGCGCGTTTAATGCTGCACGTATATATATATATATATATATATAAGTATTGAAATCTATTGCAGGTTTCACCTGTGTTTTGGGATAATAATAGCTCGTAAAAGTACTAAGCCGAATAAGAAAAAGGAAGCTTTATTTTTATGGAGCACGTATAGCCTATCTCTTCCTTTCCGCGTTTTACTGTTATGATTTCCTTTTGGCTTTACGGCAGTGTATAGTCGAGGGTATATATTATACAGGAACAGGGTTAATGGGTTGGTTGCTGTTGGTCTCTCGATTTTATTGTTATGGAGCCAGGGGGGACGTTTGAGATTTTTTTCTATATTTGATTCGATATTATCGGCATAACTGATGACTATTAAAATTCTTATCGATTCTTTATTATAAGCAATTATAGTCTATATAGGAATTAACGCTCTCACGCGCAGCTTGTAATGTCATTGTGAGACTATCGGACCCACGAGAGCAAAGTGTTATTATGGGACCCACATGTGCGTATAACATAGATCGTCGCAGCGATTATTATACTAGTATATGTATAGCTATATGATACTATGTATATATATATATACTCGTGACTCGCGGCAGTATTTACATCGGTATTAACATGACGAGAGAAAGAGAGAGAGAGAAAGGAAGATGGAGTCGCTCGATTATATTCGCGTATAATTGGTATACGTGCAACAATCTGGGCTCCTAATCTTGTCTTTGGACACGAATCGGCGCGAGAGACTGTATACTGTATCGCAGCGATTCCCGAGGTCGCTTTACACGCGTTCACTGTCTCTCAGAAAAATGCCTTTATTAGAGTCTTAATTAGGATACCGTAGACTATCGTGAAATAATATCGCTGATATAGTATACACGTCCGATTGATACAGAGCAAACAAAGCATTATATGTATATAGAGCCCTATTCGCAATTATTTTTTTTTCCACAATGCAACAAACAGTCTCTATACCACTATACTGTCCATCAATCGGTCATCAAATATTTATCTGTAAAAACCAATCGCGTGCTGTATATACGCATATAATATCGAAACTGCAATAATGAAGAAATCGCCCCATACATATGTATATACTCGTGCAGGAAACAATAGAGTCACACAGAGAACAGAGTGTCGATGTCACCCTAAGCAAGCCAGTATATAATGCGTTGCATAATTACACTCAGAAAAGCGAGGCGAACGAACCCGACAGAGGGAGAGAAACACATATACATATAAGAACGAAAGAGAGAGAGAGAGAGAGAGAGAGAGAGAGAGGGAGAGAATAAGTAAAAGAAAAAAGAGAGAGACTCTCCCGCCGCAGATAAATCAAGCCTAACGAAATGCTCGCGCGCAAGCGGCGAAATAAAGAGACATTAATTTGCGAATCGAGCCTCTCTGTTTTCAGCTATCTCAGTCGAGCTGCTCCATATCGGGTGGTCTCGCGGGATCCATCGATCTTATTAAGGCTAAATCGAAGGTGCTCGTTCCCCGCGGTTAAACACGATAACAAACCCAGCGTCGCGCAAGACTCTCGACGTTGTATCCCTATATGTGTTCTTATGCATGTATATACTGTATATATAAGTTATCCGTATAAGTACGTCAGTGTGTGTATGAATATTCATGAAATATATTTCGGCGAATCGTTTTTCTGATGCTTATATACAACAATGTTATGTATAGCTACAGCATGACTCGCAATTAGTTCTTAATTGCGAGTAGTCTGCTCTCGAGCTAGTATGCACACACATAGTGAATCAAATTAACGATCAAACGCGAGAATATAGCTTGAATGAAAAAAGGTGATATTAGATAGTATATATACGTATATATATTATACGTGTTGAGGCAGCCGTGCGAACGGCATCTCTCTTTTTTTGTCTTCGATTTCATTGTTCCACGAAATTCAGGCATCTAACAAGCCAATTGTTCTCTTTCACACGAGAGCCTGTATATATATATATATATGTTGAATCGGTGGTCAGAGCGAGCTATGCTGCAGCAGTTCGTGCGCCGAGTCTACACATAATGAAATTTCTTTTCCGAAGAAATGGATAATTAATGCGAAGATTCCCGCAACACACTGTATATATATGCATACTGATCTCTTCGTTATTAGTATAATCATATGAGGACAAAAAAATATTGTCGCAGCAGCGATTACTAACGTCGCGATATAATCTTTTTGTTCGCGCGCTTTTTATAATCAATTATCGCGCTCACGAGTCAGTGCGAAAACAGACGACGCAAGCATGAGGAAAAAAAAACACGATATTGAAATGAAAAATAAAAATAAAAATCGTCGTCTTCGTCGCTATAAACGGACGACCATCAGGGGACAATTAATTCACGCTCGAGTTGACTTACGACTAGGATAATGTCGGAAATACGATTGACGTTAATTGCTCCCGAAATTCCACGTATCATCACCTCTGACTCTGTCTTCACACAAGACGTGCTTGAAACGCGTTATACGCAGCTATCGATAAAGCCAGAGTATATCTAAAATTAGTCCGCGACGGCAAACAAGAGAAAACAAAAGTGTTGAAACTTATCCACACAAGTGTTCCGAAAACGATCTACCTCACGAAATTTCATAAGGAGGAGCAATGTACAATTTACGCTATACCAAAAAACAATGGGACACAGTGTATATGCACCGAAGGAGACGAAGAAGAGAGTCGAGAGGAATTCGTCGTTTATATATATATAAGCGGAGAGACAATGATATTTGAATGGGAGCGAGAATCGTGTGTCTTGCGGGGAACCGCGAGAGAGAGAGAGAGAGAGAGAGAGAAAGACGGCTTTTATTGTTCACGAGCGAGCGGAGGTGTGGCGCGTGAAATACGGTGCGAAACGACACTTGTCCGCGCGCTCGCTCGGCTGTGAATGCGCAATGACTGATAATCGTGAATTGCGGCTAGGCGTGAAAAATTTTGTCGGCTCGCGCGAGCTTTTTCTTTTATTTTTTCTTGTATTATTGTTAGAGAGAGAGATCGAACAATGGATTGTGTGCTTTGAATTTTATTATTGATTTATCGGTATATAGAGTTTTCTATTTTTAAGAGAGCCGAAAAACGAGCGTCGACATTTCGATAAGTACATATACGCAATATAACGCAAGAGAGAAAGCCAGCTTCCCTTCTTTTTTCGCGCTCGTAATACTTATACATATACGTGTCGCTGTAATTTACGTGGAACGACACACAGTGCCAGATCGAAAAATCGAAGGTTTATACTCACGATTGTACAGTAGCCATTTGCATACACACACGCGCGTCGATTATTAAATACGCGGATTGCTTATTTTCAACTACATACAGATACATATACATACATATAGCGCCTCGAGAGAGAGAGAGAGAGAGAGTCAATTACGAAGTCGACTCACGTCGGGGAGGCTGCGCTCAATAAACGCGCAAAGTAACAGAGCGGTACAAATACCGATTTCAAAGGGTTCATTATGTCGGAAATGACCCCCTACTTATATAGCACACCGGTACTTACCGATCTCACGGAGAGAAATCCATGCAGTCGCGAAGAAATTTTTGAATACGAGCTCCTGCTTATTGCGCGCGATTGATATTAATGGACATACACACTGCACACGCGCTGGTGTATCGTTGTATTATATTCCTTTCTCGTGATGTGTGTTACGAGCTGCGAGGTAATTTCGCTAATTTTTTCCCGAAAAAAAAAAATCCACGTTTCTCTCCGACACCCTGTAATACACGTTTGTATATACACGTTGCGTAAATTGGGGAAAATTAAAAAGAATATACATATCGGTCACACAATTATCATATGTTGTATAAGAAAGAAATAAATAATCACGCATCCATCATTCTGGCTGTCGACAGCTCTTACCACCAAAAAAGAAAGCTCCGATTAGAAGCAATTGTCGCGTGTATAACAGGATGCGATTTCCTACGGGCTTATACATTACAATTGCTGTCGAGAAAGCACACACTTACTCAGATTATTTGTCCCAATGAGAGGGACATCACACATTTCAGCTACTATATAACCGAGGAATCCGCTCGTTCATCATCATGAGCTTTTATTATACGATAAAAGCTTCGTTTACATGCCATCTCGAAGACAAAAGAAAGGTACCAATATATAAGTAATCCGTAGAAAATTTTTCAAATCCGAAAATAGACCTGTCATCGTGTGTCCATTGAAACGCGAGCGTAATATATACAACACAGAGGGGGGGGGGAGGAGGGGATGAGATGAGCGACGAGTGCGTGGGTGTATTATGATCCCTGAGTATATAGCGGAAGAAGAAAAGGACGTGGGCCGACTCGCGCGCCGATCCAAGCGTAAACGTTCCCCTATACACACATATATATGTATATACATAATACACACGAGGACAAATGGACAGAGTAAGAGAGAGAAGGGAATGTGTCGCGTGTGCGGAGAGACGCACAGCACGCGCGCGACACTATACGCTGCTTTATTGCAATCATCTCAAGTGTGCACCTACTCTGATTTAAGCGTCCTGTGTGTTACGTCCGTCGTCGGAGACGAGATGTTATATGCTCTGTGTGTGTGTGTGTGTGTGTGTGTGTGTGTGTGTGTGTGTGTGTGTGTGTGTGTGTGTGTGTGTGTGTGTGTGCCGCGATAAAACTTGTGCTCTGTATTATTATGGCGTGTAATAAGATTGATGCGACGATTGTTTATTAATAGCTTAATAAGACACAATTCGCTTCGATCCGTCTCAATTTTCGTTTATATGCGCGTAAGTATAAAATTCTTTATTTTTCTCGGTATTACTTATACACGTTATATATACCGGAGGCAGTTGAGCGTGTAATAAGGAAGCGAATGAAATCATGATTCCACATACGCATTATATTGTGTGCATTTAAAGAAACAGTTTAACTACTTATACACACACACCGGTAGCAGAAGAAAGTCTGCGTATAGCATTCTTTATGTTTTCCTGCAGCCGAATAAAAATCTACTTAGCCACGATTACAATTGCAGATGCTTAACGTGCCTCTGCAGGAGTTAGAGACAATGCGTTGTGTAGTGGCAAAAAGTCGCCGAGATTTTTCTAACGGTCGTGTCTAAAGTGCTATTCGCGAAAGCGCGGCTTTTACGGGAGACAGCCACTTAGCCGGCAAAAAAGGAGTATTTCGAGAGGAGAAGCCGGTATACATATAGGAGAGAGAGAGAGAGAGGGAGAGAGAGAGAGAGAGAGAGACGCGACGGGCCACCCACGCCCGAAATAACGATCTTTCAGCGCAACTATAAATTAGCCTGAAGATGACTGACTGATGCGGTCATCAGGAGCAAGTGCGTATGGATATGCTCGCGATGTGGAGCAGGAGACGTTATGATGCTTTTTTTTAGGAGGGAAGCTTATAACTTATGACTGCGGGAAAACGACGGTGTTTACGCGCGAATTTACATACGAGAGGAGAGCGAACAATGAGCGCCGTTTACGCGCCGACGCTTAATGGGGTTTTAAGGCTGAGATGCTCGATGAAAAGTGGCTCTGTTCGGGGACGTTGTAACGGGGTTTTTTTTTTAACGGTGGGATGGTGAGGTGAGATTTTTAATTTTTGAAAAATTCTGTCGTTACACAGAGAGATTCGGGATGTTTTCGATTAATTCAAACGAGTTTACGCAATTAACAGCATCCGTGCACCAAACATCTTTATTTTTAAAAACGCCGTTGCGATGTTCAATTTAAAATTTATAATTTTAATGTATTATGTACGTATGAACCGCTAAAGCAATTTCATTTACGAAAACAAAGTAGTTTTGCACTGGCTCTTTCTTCACTGCTTAAACTCTCCGTGTTTCTGACCGACGCCGATAGGTGGCGCATAGGCACTTTTCTATTTCTCTCATAACAATATGCGCGCCGAGTTCACATATAATAGTAATGTACCACCAGTACTGAAACTGCTTTGTTTGGCCTGCTGCTTTGGCCGCTCATGCTAGAAAAAACTAGAACTATTGGGAAAATGTTGCCAACACTGCGACAAAAGGTATGGGTAAAATATTGGCAACATGTTGGAAAAAGGTTTGCTGCAACTTTGCCAAAACTTTGCTAGAGGGCCATTTGTAAAATTGCGCCAATACCTCGGTGAAAATTTTGAAATTTTCGTATTTGCGTTTAAGCGAGCATTTTTAAACATGCATTTAACACAATACAACTCATTTTTTATATACAAAATTTATGATGATATTTTATTTTTTACACATTAAAGAACACTAAAGAATCTTAATAGATATTAAGATTCTTTAATAAAGATTCTTTAATAAATACACAATACCATTCAGCTGACAGATGAATGGTATTGTATATTTTGGCCGCTACTGTACTATACCTATAACTGCTTGAGACTCTTGAGACAATACATTTAATATCGAATGAAAATCTGATCATTTTAAACTTTAAAGTCTCCAGTATAGTATATTTTCCAATCGAAAGTGTACTAACTCGATATAGACGAAACAAGTTTTTCCGCACACTGTCGATAATTAAAACGCGTCTGTATCGTACGCTATTTGAATAATTCAAATAACACCAGTCATTAGCTCGAAATTTATGTAATTTCATTCATAAACTCACCATTACCGCGTATAGTTGAAAAAAAAATCGATCTCGCAAACGATACGATCGAAGCGGAGCAAAAAAGAAAGAAAGAAAGAAACGAGAGGAAAACTTTCTCGCTCATGCAACACACGGCTGATATAATACTCATAGATATGCAATACGACAACCTGCGAACTTGGCGCAAACGTCCGCGAGCACGAGAGAACGTTTAACGGAAATCTGACGAGTTCATTAATAAGCCGATGTGTGTGTATAAAGGTTCACTTATAACTCTGCAGTGTACGCGTATAATTGATTTTCTTGTATTGTATATATAATAACTCTTTCGTTAATTTTTGGACGACACTCGAAAAAAAAAGTGGACACCCTTTGATCTCGAGTCGACGTTTGGAATTCAATAGCCAACGCCATGGTGGCACGCGGGGGTTGATTTAACGAAGGGTTGCTCCTCTAATGAATTTATTCTAGGGGCTTTTCTCGAACCGAATCTAACACTAGCGTCGTGATACACAGAGCGAATAAACGATTCGATACGCCGAGGGGTCATTCCCGTATATTTTCCCTTCACTTAATTTTATCGATGAAATATCTCGTGTCGCTCGCCGGCTTGACATTCGTCGTCGTTGTCGTTGTGAAACATTAGTTCGACCTGTCGGTAACAAGTGCTGGTTGCTTATTTTTAATTTTCGTTATAAATAATAACGATTATATACACACAAACCTACAGAATGTTATCCGATCAACACTTTCAAAATTTCTTTTTCACTTTCCGCTAATACGATCGCGAGCATCGCTCGTAAAGCCAATAAAATGTAATCTCTAACCATCATCATCATCATCATCAAGCTCGAAGCTCCATTAAAAAAAGAAAAAAACAAGGCATTAGGAGAGAACTACATATCCATCGACTGCGAATACCACAGCAGAATGGTATGGAGCCGCAGCTCGGAACTTCATTAATTCAAGCGACGCTTTGCTTTGATCGAGCCGATTTTTATATAACGGCGTGTATATATATACACACGCGCACACAGGCATATACTGCACTATAAAACGTTCCACGTGAGTCATCGCGCCCACCGACGTTTGACAGCCCTCGAGACGTGCGCGGCGCTAAGCGAAAAGAAGAAGAAGAAGAAGAAGAAGACGGAAGAATTCCGGCTGTGCTGAGAGAGAAAGAGAGAAGAGTGAGATTAGTAAATCCACATTATTAGCTTTAATGAGCCCGGGGCAGCAGCCGCGACCACCGCCAATGTTGCCCGAGGGTCGCGAGCGCCGGGTTCCCAAATGCTCTGTGTGTCTATATAGGTCGCTTTCTGTGTGTCGAACTGGACCAAGCGGTCGTTCAAGTTTTCGAAGGTGTGGGAGTTGTTGCGAGTGTGAATTTTCGGGAGTTATAGTGAGGAGAAGCTTTCGATCGATGAATCCTAAAGAGTATCAGGAGAAAAGCCAAGTTCAGCTGTACAGACTTAACTCAATGATCGACGGAAAGCCCCAAGTATACACACACGCGGAAGACACAATGTGCAGAGGCGGCGGTCCGATAGCCGCTCTCTCTCTCTCTCTCTCTCTCTCTCAGGGTGGCCCGGAATATACTATTACTATTAGCCGATCGTCGACCCGTGTGCTCTCCGAATTCCCTTATATATAACCCTTCGCACACGAGAGACCTCACCGCTATTCTATATACAGTATATTAGTAGAGCAGAGTGAGTGAGAGAGAGAGAGAGAGAGAGAGAGAGAGAGACTGACCGACGGGTTTCACTCTCGACGCGAAGGACACACATCGAGCTCTCTCGCAAGCTCATTTGCATATTATATTCTCCGCGGCGGGGCAACATGTGTTCTGCGCGCGACATTTTTTCTCGAATAATTAAAATGTGCGAGCGAGTTGAGCGCTGGGATTGAGACGTTAGTCGATCGACTGGACGAGATTAGAGAATACGCTATATGCTTGTATTGCTTCATTAGTGTATTAAAGCTACGGTGGGAAATTGGAAGGTTGTTAGTTTTATATTTTTTATATAAAAGGTAAAATTCGTGCAATGGCGATTTGTAATATTTTATAAACATACGTCAGTTTTCGATTTGTAATCGCACCTCTCGAGGGTATATACTGGAGATAAGCATCGGCCGGAAAATTTATCGCCTAAAGTGTGCGCACATTTATATTCAAAGAGAAAAGCCGTAGATTGCGTTATACAACAATAATTGACAGGAATAACTCTTGTCGTTTGTCACGGCAAGCTAACGAGAAAGTACAAGTCCGTAGCATCATCTAACTCTGTGATTAGTTATCCCTTCATTACACTATCACGATTCCGCACTATGATAACAAATTATTCATCGAAACTACACTAACTTACAACGTTTCAATTTCCAAACAGCCAAAGTAACGTCCTCGAATTACATCACACAATTCTGCGGTGCCCACAAGAGGCGTCTCTTTCTCTTCACCATCGCACGAAGTAGCCCGCAATGCAGGTGCTCGCGTGCGCAAGAAAACACTCGCGGCGTATATATCCGGTCGTTAACGCTTTTGATACACAGCGTAATGTATCGAGACGGTAGCGGCTTAAGAAATAACTTTTACTCTGTATTATACGTGTGTAACAATAAACGACAATAATACCAAGTAAGATTCGACATAACTTTGATAAATATCCTCCAAGCTGTCAATTACGGCGCGATATCCGCCTGAGATAAAAGTGTCCGAAGAGATCAGTTGTCAGCGTGTATGTGTGTATATATAACTCTCTTCTGGAGAAAAAAAAAATTTCGCAACATTACCACCATCTTGTTACCGCTGCATCGTCATCGGCATCGGACAATTAGTACCGGACAGGTGAGCCATGTATGTGTATAACAGCCGCCCCCTTGCGTGCTGAATTTCACCCCCACTTCCTTTCTTATCGGGTCCTGATCATCTCTTTCAAGCTTCGAGAGAGAGAGAGAGAGAGTCGCTCTCTGAGCTGCTGCGATAAATAACGAGCTGTCCGTCGGGATCTGCTCGAGCGCGAGTAACCCGACTAGAGTTTCTCGCCTGTCGAGCATGAAAACATCCCACGTGGAATATTATGTGCGAGAGCGCGATCGGTCCCAGTCTCAAATATTACTCTCCAATCGAATTCGATCTATTAATTAAGCTGTCCCGCATACGCTATAGCTATATGCTCTTTTTTCTTAATGGACACTCTCAAGAGCTAAGAAGTATTAAAATAAATCACGCATCCATACAGATTTTGAAATCCAATTGTGGGTTAAGGCAAGCCATTATCCAAGTAGGATTCAATACTATACTCTCGTTTCTTTTTTTTTTTACGGCTGACTTGGCTCGCACGGGAATTTTTACGACTCCATCAAGTCTGTCCTTATCAGTGTTAATTGCAACGTCTCTTTGGCCTTATTCTCCGTTTGGGATCGAACGACTCGTCAAATCGGGGAAAATGACTAAACGCGATCTATCCGATTTACAACCACTTTTTGTCGTCTTCTCAGCTTTCTCTCCGCAGAAGCTGTGTATATATATATACACGACATAATCATCTCGTTCCCTATTACTCTGAAGCTATATAGATAAGATCGATGCAAATAATCCGCGCAAGAAATCAAGACACACACATTCCCACGATTATAATATCAACAGCACAGAACAGAAGCTATCCGGAAGCCTATCGGCGATCTATCCAAATCGACGAAAAACGAAGAAACCGATATGTATATATATATAGACGAAGCGATCGATCTTACACACATTCGGACAGCAGCAGCAGCAGCAGGTAACGCACTATATATACTCTTTCCCTTCTTGATAGAGCGATTTCGCATCAGCAGCAGCCAGCAACGCATCACCAAGTATAGGCTGTCTTGGCGCAAAGAAGAAACCAGTCTGCGCGTAGTTGAGCCTGACAGTGCAAACAGACCCACAATTTTCTCGATACACCCCGGTACTTAAGCAAAGTAACCGTTGGCGGCGGTAACGGCGATTAGCGAGCAGAGAGAGAGAGAGAGAGAGAGAGAGAAGCTATAAGGATCGCCCTGAAGGCGCATCGGTTTTCCAGTAAACCGTTGAAAAAACTTCAGCTAAGAGAGTAAAGAGTAAAGGCTGGTGATGCAGCTCTCGTCGGTGTGGTGTAGGTAAAAAGTGTATACAGCATCGCGTGCGATGACACGGAGAAGTCTATTGTCTGCGATTTAAATTTTCTCGATGATCGATGCTAAATGAATTTTTTTTTTCAATAATTTCGAGGATGAAGTACACGGCAGTGAGATTATTCCAAGGACGCAAAGCACAACGTATAATTACACGCACAGCCTCCTTCTTTTCCTCCGAAGATCAATAAAACCTTCTCTCCTATATAACGAAGCTTCGTCACGCTATTTTCCTAATTGCGTTTACAGGCGCTATGCCACCCACGAGAGACACATCAGAAGTCAAGTTCGACGTTATGGAGCCTATTTTAACTGCCCTCTCTCTCTCTCTCTCACACAGTATAATACCGCGAAACGATCTCTTTCTCATATTTCGAATTTTACGACTTCGGAGTATACGCGCGCGCAGCTCAATTAGCGCATATTCGCGAGGCTATAGCGCACACGTATAGGCACTATTATCCAGGAATCGTCACGAGACCGGGTGGTCGATCGAGCTTTCTCTTAAAAGAGTAGTAGTTGCAATTCTCTGCAGTATAGTATGTTTTGTCATCGGCACTTTCTCGCGACGGGTTTTCCTTCTCGCAGATAGTTCGATTGAAACGTTTTACGCGCGAGAGCTCGTTAGACAAATTTCTCGCTGCTAATGAGAGAGGCCTCGATCGAGATTTTTCAAGTTATTTCTTCCCTTTACGGTGTGTGTAAGCGAGTAATGATAGGCATTAAAAGCTTCGTTCTATATTAAAAATCGCATTAAAAGAGAAGCCGTGTAATGACGACGCTGTGTGTTGGATTATGAAAAAAAAGGAAGAAAATGATGAAAATGAGTCGTAAAGCTCCGAAGCATCTCCTGTAATAATAAAATTCAATTTCTAATTGTTGTGAATTAAATTAAGCGGCGGGCTGCAATTAAGCCGCGTTTTTTGTCAACGGCAGCGCATTAGAGATGTGTAATTGACTCTACGGGAACTTTATATATATAGAGAGATACGGAAGGAACGGCTATAAACTTCTAATTGCTGGGTCAAGCTATTCTACTCCAGTTCGATAAACGGGTTCCCGCGTCGCCGTGTGCTATTTATAAGAATAGCCTCAAGCTTCGCGGGTATAAGAAAGAAACGCTGAGAACTTGGTATACAAGCAAGAGATGGAAAAATTGGACTGGGAAACGGAAAAGTATAAAGTATAAAGTGGGTGTTGGGCCGATGGTTTTGTTATTTCGGTAGTTAATCTTTATAATCGAATATTTAATAAATTATCAATGCATTGTTTAAAACTCTACGTAAATAGGCTGCTATATAAAGCATGAGCGGCCCAAAAATCAAGGTCCAATGAAAGACAGTTTTGTCATAGGTGACGTACCTCTATATGTACACTAGGCGCACTGATTTTAAATGCGGGAAATAGCACGCTACCTATCTTCGCCGACCAGAAATTTGGAAAGTTCAAGCGGTGGGATAAGGGCTAGCCCAAAACTGCTTTGTTTTACTTGAGAATCGAAACTGAGTTTAGACTAGAATCGCAACAATCGTCTTTTTCACGAAAATTTTTTCATTTCACACTCCACCTCGATTAAGCGATAAATCGCCCCTAGAAAAATCTTATTGTACTCCCCCTCCATTTCTCACACGCAAAACGATAGAAATCACGCGCTATCTCTCTCGCTGAATCAGATTTATTATCCCTTGATTTCTCGCGCCTCTAGAGTAGGTGTTTTCCACTAACACTATACCTATATATACCCATACACACAAGCGCATAAGTTACACGCGTTACTCTACTCGCTGCAGCGGGTAAAAAAATGCCATGCGCTGCGGTAAAGAGAAGCGTTTAATCAGCGGCTCTCTTTGACCCATCGCCGCTGTTGCTGCTGCTGCCGACCGCAAGATCATCCACGTATATGCGAGAAAAAGCTATTCCCTCCTTTTCATGACGATTTAGGCCTTGACTCGAGAAAGATACGCGTTGCTGCTGCTGCTGCTGCTGCTGCTGCTGCTAGAGTAAGAGAGAGCAATCTACCGACGTCTTTTCACGTTCGTTTTGTGGTTTGCTTTTATTTATATGATTTATCTTAATGAATCATGCGAGATCGCTGCTGTTGCGCGAGAGTAAAGTCACGCGCGAGAGCTCTGCTGTAAAAGGAGATGATGCCTATACTCGCGTGCGTGTGTCTCGTGATAGATGCGCATGGCAGGTTTGAAAAATCAGCGTAGTTTTTCGATGGGAATATAATCGACGACACTATACACGTCACAATAATATATTTAGGAATATGTCTCTGTAGTAATAATTAAAAAAAATAAATAAATAAATAAAAATAATATCCAGTGTAACAATATAACTCGAAGCAGGAGAAAGAGCGGTTATATGCGCGACAAAGCTCGCTCGATCATTAACGTCTGAAAATGAGTGAAGGGTTCGCTTCTGCTCTGCGCACACATACACACACACACACACACACACACACTTATATATACGCGCGCAACTGCAGCGGAATTCGCCCGCCTAGATTGAGAGATATTCCATATACCGCCACGCTAAAGCGAATATATATATATATATATACACACACACATAGCTATACAAGCTATATAGCTATATATATATGCGTGTGCGTCGAGGGCGCGTGTGCTGCTGCAGGACGTAGTGTGCTGTTGCCGGTCGGTCTGCTACTCCGCGAATATATAGTATACACGTTGGGCGCTTGCTTACTCGCTACTCCGCGCGCGCGATGGGAGAGGCGAAGTTGTAGCGTTTTTCTGGTGGGGGCAGGCCGCTGCGTGCGGTCCCTTCCACGACGGACCACCCAAGTCGACACGGCAGCAGTCGCTATATGTATACCCCTTGCCTCTGTGTATATGTGTGTATATGTGTGATGCGAAAGCCCCGAAGTGCGCGAGTGTGTACTGTGTATAGCATATATATATAAGAGGACCGCCGATTATGCTATTGAGATGCGCGACCGCGAGAGTTGTATCGATCACTTTATTAGAGCCTATAGCTGATGATGCTTCCTTGGAGCGTTTGACCTCGTTTTTTTTTTTAGAAGCTGTAAAGTGTCGTCGCAAGAAATTCCCTGTAACAGTAAAGTTCGAAGCACAAAGCTGCCGCCAAATTGAGTTTCTTCCCGAGAGAGAGAGGGAGAGAGAAAGAGCGACGAAGTGTGTAGGTATGTATCGCGTGCGTGGACTCGCGGGTTCAGAGGGTCGACGCTGTAAAGTCCACGTCTTACTACCGGAGAGAGAGAGAGAGAGAGCTGCGCGCAACACCTGCAGTGTAATACCTATGGCATAATTCAATTTCGTTGCTGAGAGCGCGCTGGATTGATTTATTGTACGAGTGCGGAATTTTGCTTTATCCTAAGCGCGGGATTTTTGAATTTCAAAATTAATCGTATGATACAATCGAACTGTGATAAAGAAATAAACTCGTCCGTGTGTGAGGTTCAAATAACTCGTTCACCAACGTCTCGTTCAAGGCAGCGCTTGCGAGAAAGTATAGGTATATCGTGTTCGGTAATGATTTTAAACGAGAAGAAAACACCTTCATTAACTCGCTGAGCTATGCAAAAAGATGAGGGACAACGGAAAAATGCTAATTATACGACAGCAAGACACGGGGCCTTGAAAAATCTTGATGCGTGTCTGTGTGTGTGGTGCAGCTTGACGTATAAGAAAGTCACGTGTATAAATATCCAATGTTTAAGGAGACAGTGAAATTAACGGTGAATATATTTATCTATAGCAATGACTAGAATTACACTAAGTACCCACCCACTAGACTCAAAGACACCAAAATAAATATAAGAAGACGCGTCAAAGATCCAAACCCACACCGCGACCGGAAGACTCGACGTCGATGATGTATCACCGCGGCAAAGTAGAGTCTCGTTATTGCAATTAGCATGCAAATCTCTAAAGGCCTAATTACTCGCGGAAAATCTTCCCCATAAACCCGATACCACGAATTATTCATCGGACGAGATAATGACACACATATAACGTAATTTAAAAAATACTCGACGTCTTTAATTTCGGAGAATTTTTTCGTCCCGCTTCTCTAATTAAAATTCGTCTCGCGAGCTCGTCCGCACCCAGTTCCATACGTAATTACCACGAAAACGAACAAATTTGACTCGCTAAAGAAGCGGATGAAGAAGCGGCAAGGAAGCCTTCTTCTTCTTGCATACACACACACACCTTTTCGTTTCTTTTCATACTCCAGGCTTTTTACTCTCTACTGCTATACGAGCTCACGTATACGGCGAGCTTCGCTCTTTCTCCCGATTTCGCGCTCGTAAACATAACTACCAGTTCTTATGAGGCCAGGTGTGAACATGACGAAAATATCGACGGCCGATTTTCGACGTAGTATACTCTCTCTCTCTCTCTCTCTCTTGAGTAAATCATTTTCTTTTTTCTTATAACACTCAACTACGTTCCCGGAATGTTGATCGTTGTAATTCGCGGATTATAATTTTTCATTAATCGCAAGCGACACGTATCTCAATCAGGGGAAAATTATATACGCTGTGTTTAATTGTCTCTCTCTCTCTCTCTTGATATTCGTATGCATTAATGCACATGGGATAATCAATTTCCCAACGACGACGACGACGACGACGACGTTTCGCTCAGGCTATTAACATTGTGTAATTAAGCGATATTCATCAAGCTTGGAAATTACAGTAGTCGACGGCGTATAGTCGACCATCCTTCTCTAACCGGATGCGACAAAGTTCGCAAGAGCGATGAATAATACGCCGTACAAGCGTTCGATTTTTAATCGGCAAAAAGAGTATATTATATACGTATAGTCTCTCAGCGTCGTATACGGAAGAGAAAAAGTAGACTCGTATAGTTAATATCGCGAAATTAAAACGTCGTAATTTATGGGCTGTTTGAAGTAAACGACGAGTCGGTGCCTGCTATCCCCTGAATTATGGCTCCCTTAACTAGACTTGAGTTACGACGAAACACAGAGCGCTCGCGCGCGTTTTGCTCTCGTCCTTCTCTCTCTCTCTCTCTTTCCCGCGAACTCTTTGAACCTCGTCTTCTCCTCCTCCTTCATCTTTCCTTCCTTCTTCGATCGATGCTCGCGCGACACTTGCACCATCTCTCCGGTAGCAAACACGTCGTAAAAAAAAAAAAAAAAAAAAAAATAAAAATAAAAGAAAGAAAGAGGAAGAAGGTAGAATATATAGTATACCGTCCCAGCATGGGACATCTCTTCCGATAAGCCTCTCTTTTCGTCGCGCTTGTTTTCCGAAAATACAGGTATACAAAGTTCGAGCGTCTTTGGACCAGCCATAAATTCAAGAGCCGACACATGCGCCACCTGTTTCGTTCTTCTAGGGGGTATATATACACACTAGCTCAAGCATATACACGTATATATCGGGTAATAATAGTCCCTTGCTACTATACTCGACGGCTAAGCGGACCGTTCGATATTTTCCCCGCTGCGCGTTGCGGCCACTCTGGCTGCATGTGGCTGGACGTTGAACCGTTGTGTATATGAGAGAGACTACTGCTATTCCCTAACGGCTAGAGGGAGCTATAGAGCGGCGACGACAAAAAAATGAAGCTTATGCATTATTGATCCGGGAAATTTTATTGTGTGTGGAAGTACTGGAGGAAAATTTTTGATTTGTTAGGGATTTTTTATATGATCACCGATATAAAATTAGGTCAGCGATCGTTTAGTCAAATAGATTTTTATGAAAGCTACTTATATTGTCAACTAAATTTAAAAAATCTCTCACTAAAGAATTCCTAGCAATATAACTAACCATATACAACATTCACCGGACGACAGTAGTACGTAAATTCCATTCAAAAATTACTCCACGTCTCAGACACGACTTAACTACATGCATTTTTCAGTTCTCAGATGACGATTTTACCTACAGACTCTGTGATTTACGATATACGAAGCATTAGAAAGCTACTCGAAAAAAAAAAAAAAAAACTAGCATTACGTGTACACATCACATACATTGTATATCTCTCGCATACAATACACTGCACATTATATAGCAGCGAATATGTCTGGTCGCGAATATATTCGAAAATTACAGCCATAACATCGGTGTAATAAAACTCGCGCCATTTTCCCTCTCTCTCTCTCTCTCTCTCTCTCTCATACACACGAGTCTCAGACAGAAGAAGCAATAAGATACAGTCCATATGTCATCACCTGCGCGACTCCACCCACTTCCTGACCGGAAACAATGAGCCCACACGTCTGTGAAATTCCTGTCATCTGCTTGGGCAGCTCTTTATATACCTTGTATATTATACCCATATAATGCGTATACAGAGAGCCATACACACTGTAACATATAATACGTGAAACACCAGAATACAGTATTAGTAGCTTGAAAAGAAGCCGTATACAGCCGTAGCGAGACTCTCTTAACCGCAGCTATTTCATTCACTTAACTCCTGACCTCGTTTTCTTTTCGACTCTGGCTCGAGGTGTGGCGAGGAGACTTAGTCGCAGCGCATATAGATTAAGATTTTACTAGCTTCTTATCTCGAATGAAACTTCGATAACGCGTATATATATACTGAAAGCAATTTCCCTTTGTATAATAATATAACAAATTATTTTAATTGCTTCTATAATAATCGTTACAATAATAACACACCGCAAAATACACACAATGGCTCCTTGGAGATATCTTCAAAGCAAACATACTCGTTCCCTCTTCTATATACATTATAGACACCGTGAAACTAGTAATTTAACAAAGCGAAATGATCATCGATCCTCTAGGTAACCAAGTAACCGTCGATCATTATAAAACGCGTATAGTCGTTTTCACCAGAGCTATTACACACATAATACGTATACACAATATAAAATTTTTCACTAGAAATCATTGTCGTTCGCTGTCTGTTCGCAAAGCTCGAGTCGAGGAAAATGAAGACGCGAGTGTGTATACGTATACGCGAAAGGGCCTTTACGTTCTAATTGCGCGTTTCCTTCTCTCTCTTTCGCTTGCGCGCGTTAAAACAGGAAGAGCGTAATTAAACTTTTTCTCGAAGAGCCTTTGACGACTTCTCTCCGTTGATGCTCTTCGATAAAATCGTCGTTCCGGCTTGATTAATGCATTCCTTACGCGGCGCGAGACGTCGGAAACTTTTTCGCGTTTGTGTATACTATATAACACACGTGTGCGTATATGCTATTTCGATCGAGTTGGTGTACTTGCAAATTGTGCAGGTTCGTATAGGAGAAATTTGACGCGTATCTCCTGTTTACTACTGCTCTTTTGTTTCTACTTTTTTAAAAATCAGACTTGCAAAACTGCAATTAAAACAGCTCACTGAAAACTACAGGCCTCAGCATTGACCAAACTCGGGATGACCGTATATATAAAACGTGAGCATGAGCGCACGTGAGCGATATTATTATTATGCGTCTCTCTCTCTTGCAGCTCTTTTGGACAGCGTTTTATGGACCGTGAAACGCTAATTATTTCGCGTAATTCAGTCTCTCTCGTGCATCTCATCTCCCCCGCGCGATCTCTCACTCCCTTTTCTTTAGCCTCGTATGGCGTATTAGGCTTTTAATAGCGGCTAATTAAAGTGTTAATGAAATGACGTGTTCATTGTCGAAAAAAAAAAAAACACACACACAACAGCGACGTTGTACAGACACACTGTATAAGGCGAAACTCAGAGGGGTTAACGGAGCTTTACTTTTTTACTTTCGCATGAATAAATAATTTCTCGTATTATGTGCTCTCCTCGACGTGTTTCTAATGATTTATTTGCTCTTTTTGTTTCAGGTGAGTACCACACAGAAAACACTACTGGATCTGTATGTTATACTGGAGATGGGGTATGGGTGAGTTTGGAGTGTATACCGAGAACGATTTCGCAAAATCGCGGAATCTCAAACTGCGCCTTTACGGCGGACATCGAAATTATTCGACTTCTCTCTCTCTCTCTCTCTCTTCGTGTATATATTGTATATACCTGGAATCGGAGTAGCTCTCGAGCCATAATTAGCGTTGCGCTCTCCGGCGGTGTAAATGAACGGCGTTTATAATACCGTAGAGGAGAAAAAAAGAGGAGCGACGAATCTGGTGTAATAGACTCGACAGAGAGAGTAAGGTATACTGCGTAAGTATACAGGAAGAAAAGGTAAGGATTTTCTGGAATGTTGTAGCGCATAACAGAGAAACCACTTTTGAAAAATAGCTTTTATCGTATAGCGAATTCCCTTGCACGTAACGAATGCGTCCATTCAGTATCGATAAGCCTTATCCTAATGGACCACCGAAGATCTCGTGTGAGAGAGAGAGAGAGAGAGAGAGCAAGCTGACCTTGCCGAAAGGCACAGGTCAATCATCATTAGTACTATGTATAGGGTATATCTACCGTGTACACGCGATTATAGTATAAAAGTGGAGAGACCCATCGCTTTTGATCGACAGGCTTTATTCATAATGAACCGCATATAATAGCCACAGGCGTTTTTCGCCTTAATTGACACACAGGATTATTATTTTGTTCTTTTTTCCTATGTATAAGCAAATTTCAAAATAAAATGTATTTCGTGCGTCTTTCTCTCTCGAGACATCGCGTGATGGATCGTCGGCGTCCCAGGACAATGTGACACACACACACACACACACACACACATATATCAGACACTATATTTCGAAAGAGAAAGCCACAGACCGCAGTATGATATTCAAAGTGTCATGCGATACCTTCTCGGTTCGAGATATATAATATACAAATGCGAGGATCAGCGAATAATTTGTAATCAATTCACCTTCTCATGCGCGCTTATATGCATAATAACTACACGGCATGAAAATAAAGTTGTCTATCCATTTTTCAGAGTAACGACTCGCCATCGATCTCATCTCTCTCGTTCTTGATTGATACTCCGTAATTCGAAAAAATAACCCACCGCGACTGTATCACGTTTATTATACATTCCGATACTTTTCGCTCAGTCCGAACTGAGAGAGAGATGGGTTTTGATCGACGCGTTCACTCAGCCAGAAAGTTACACGCGCTCGTTATATATGATTCACGCGAGTCTACTCCGCGCTGACAAGTCAATCTCTCTCTCTCTCGCTCGCTCTGTTCCCCCGAAAATAGCCGTGACGTCATGGTTCTTCGCTGTTTTTTGCGTTCGTTTTCTGTCTTGCATCGATCTAACGGCGGATTAATCGACGGGACACTGATGTGTTATATGGATGATTGTACAAAAAAGGGGGATAGCTGATCAGCATGAACGACCGATAAATATTTATACGAGTGTATGATCTTCCTTTTTTTTTGCTCGAAAGCAAGCTCTCTCATTCCTTTCGTCGGCTCGTCACACACAGCTGCGACCGATTGTCCGCCCGCTATATCAAATGCTAATTAAACGGGTGTCTAATGGCGATCGAGAAAAAGAGAGAGAGAGAGAGAGGATGAAAGAGCTGGTGTGTGTATGTATGTGTGTGTGTGTGTGTGTATGGCAGTTTTCGGCAAAGAGAGAGAGAGAGAGAGAGAGAGAGAGAGTCGAGAGCAGCTAATGTATGCCAGGGGGCTAGCACGGTGGTCCCGTGTGGGTGGTCCGCGTCCTGCGCCAAGGCACTCCCCGGTCTCTCCTTCTCTCTCTTTTGCTTCGCGACTCGCGCACACCGACACACACACACACACACACACACACACACACACACACATGTGTCTATAGTATATATACATATACTGCACTTGCTCTATACGCAAAGCTCCATAAGCTCTGTGGTACGTGCTTCACGCTACTTACGACAGTAGTTCTCGTCATCGAGTCGCGTCCCATATACCAGTGCTTGGATCTCTCCCTTCGCGCGCTTTTTGCTCCCGAGAGCTCGCGAGTCGAGCTTTATTCTTCTACCTCTTCTTATTTTGATTTTACGACTCGATTCGAAGCTTTCCATGTGCTTGTGTGTGTGTGTGTAAGTGTGTGTGTAAGTGTGTGGGATAAGAAAAATCGTGTCACGTGCAAATTGATGGATTAAAAAGAAGGCTACCGCTGCAGCAGCAGCAGCATGTGTACACACTTGGTGGCGCCGTTGAGACAACAGTGTCGAGGTGCTTTTGTCACATTGTCGCCGACTGGCGCCATAAGATGATGCTCTTGTAGATCGAGTGTTTGGTTTTCCCTCGTTTTTCATTAGATGCATACAAAGCCGACGTCAATTTCGCGACGACATTAATACATGACAAAGAGGACGTCTATTAAGCTCTCGACGAGAGACAAAGGAAATTATGCGACGCTGTTTTTACAATATAATACGGGCGACAAAAAGCAATTTGGGCAGAGTGCATATAGCGTTGCAAAAATAATAATAATAATAACGCCGAGTGAGAGAGACGGGGGACAATAGGTCGGAGGTTTCGCGTGCGGAGAGAGAGAGGAGCACATCAGCTCGTGTGTGGCCGATCGCGTATCGCTCAATTGAGTGAGCGAACGCGTCCTAAAAGGCCGAGAGAGAGAGAACCGGTCGCTGCCTCCGGTTACAGTTTTGACGATTCAATACGTCTCAGCTGTGTGTTCCTCTCTCTCTCTCTCTCTCGCTTTTCGACGCTAAACGGACCCGCGCGCACGCTTGTATTTGATTTGGCTTCAAGAGGAGGACGATTTTTACGCGAACGAAATTATCATTGAACGATTAAGCTCTCTTTTTAATAATGAATCAGTCAAAACACTAAAAGCTCTTATTCTCACGTACACATACACACACACACACACATGCGCACGCGAAAGAAGGAACGAGCGCGCAAGCGAGCGCACACTAAAAATAGTTTTATTAATGCGCTGGAGGACAAATTAGCCGGCTGATTGTACGTTTTAATTACGGCCGCCTTTCGCTTTCTCTCTCTCTCTCTCTCTCTCCCTTCTTCTTCATATCCCTTGCGCAGTCGTTCGTATCAAGTAGTCATAAGTGGCCGCCTCGTAAAGACAGGATAAAAAACGCGCATTGCTTTCTCGAGACCCAACAGCAGCAGCCGCTTGAGAGAAGAAAAAGACAATTACATAAATTGCGTACTTGTGTTCGCACAGTGAGCGAACGTTGTGCGTTAAAACGTTGACTTCTTTATTAACCGCGAGAGCGTACGAGTTACCCGCTCGTCTTTCATTTTTCGTATCTAACTAACAGCTTTTGCGGAATCCGTATATGCGATTGCACAGAAATATATAAATGAAATCGGTAAAAAGCACGAGCATTGTATACCTCTTTGCTTTATTCTCGCTCTTCTTTTTCTGCAACCGGGTGGCAGCAATTTACGTGCCTGCGGATCATTTCTCGCGAGTAGAAGCCAGCTAATGGGCCCTGACAATTAAATTCTATGCTCTCTCTCTCTCTCTCTCTCTCTCTTTCTTTCAGTTCGAATGATTTCCCCGTGTGCGCACAGCTCTACCAGCTCGATCTCTGCTATTAACGCAGAAAATGACTACCTTTGCGCCCCGGCCACACGCGGATGCGCGCGTCCAATATTTTTTCGGTGACGAGGCACATAAGTCCAGAGAGAAAGAGAGATATGGCTCATCTCTGTGTGTGAGTGTGTGTAAGAGAGCAGAGAGAGAGAGAGAGAGAGAAGAAGAAGAAAGAATATGAGAGGCGCGATATAAGAGGCTCTTGGGTAATGAAGACGTTTCTCTAGGTTAGGGGAACTTTGACGTTTTTATGGCTCCTCTCTGACTCCTTTTTTTTCTGTCTCCCTCTTCTGCTTCTTTCTTTCTCGAGAAGAGATACTGCTATACTGCTCGAGAGTCTGTCTCGCTCTTTCATGATGAGTTTATCATCGTGGCTCTAATTTTTTAATAGAGGACACTCGACCCTTTTACTGCCGGAAAATAATAACCTTTGAGATAGCTAAGATCGAAAAAAAAAACGCGAGAAAATGCGGTAGCTTCGTTGCTGGTGGTCCACCGGGTGCACAAAGGGCCCGTTGTTGACATCTCGAGGCAATTTTATTGGCTTCGCGAGGGACCGCGCGCTTCTTTTTTGCCCAGCGAGCGAAGGGAGCGAGAATCTCGTAAAGTCAGCTAGAAGAACGCCTGCGGGCCCTAACTCAAATTTCGCCGAGACGCTTATCACCACCGACGTAGATTGCATTCCCACATTTTCTCAAAAGTATTGTATTGTATATACCTATATACCGATATATTCGGCGCTGGTTTAACGCTTATTGGAAATAGCCTCGAGCGATTGATAGCGATTAATCAGCCGTACACACGATTTTTTAATAAATCGTACTGGTATATCCTTCGTCGTGTTTAGTATATTTTATAAGCAGAGGAGAGTAGACGGACGTTACTATAAGGATTCAATAAAACGAGTTTATTTTCGGCGCGACACACTACACTCGCTTTGTCCGCAGCAGCAACAGCTTGAGAGAGAGAGATATATATCCTGAAAAATCACGGCGGGTTTTCGATGACGCTCACTTTGTATATCTCAATTAAATTTGATGGCCGCAGTTAAATTTCGCGGATTCACGACGATACTATGCCTCTTTCTCTCTCTCTCTCTCTCTCTCTCTCTCTCTCTCTCTCTTTCTAGTGATTTAGAGACGAAAAACCAGTTTCTTCGTATTGTGCCTGATGCAGCCGGACACTTTTACACAGCCCGGGCGAGATGTTTATAGCCCTTCCCGTCGTTGTAAAAAAGTTCTTCAGCTCTCGCGATAATAATTGAAAAAGTTCATTTTTATACATATCGTTATAAAATGGTCGGTAGAGTCGAACGTGTTAAATTTACAAGCGCGTCTCGTCCATCAGTAAAAGAGAGAGAGAGAGAAAGACACGAGCAAATTCCTTGGCTTGTGTGTAGAAAGAGAGAAGGATACTCGAGATGCCGAATTCCTCTTGCGGCTAATCCGCAGAGGCCGTGTCATCGTCGAAAGAAGCTTACGCGGGAGAGGTTTGATTCGAGAGCTAGAACCTTATACTCGAGTTTATCCTAGATTATACTCGCTCTTTGGTGTACAATTACTCGATTTTTTCTTAAAATTTAATATAGGTATTTTTATTTTTGCGAATATCGTGTAGGTATATAGCCTACAGATAAGAGAAATACCGGTAGCTTAAATAAGGGCCGAGAAATTTACAACGAAAAGGTCAAGCCATGTATAAGCTAGACGGTAATCAGCGTAAGTCACACAAAGGACTGTGGTTATACACACGGGCGTGTGAGCCCACGCTTACACCTATATAATATCGGCGCTATTATTCACGATTATTGGTGCCGGAGCTAAATTACAGGCGTCCTTTCTCTCGCTTCTCGCGATAATTTTGTGGATTTTTCGATCGCTTCGCACATATATACACAGAGACTTGGATTTTTCGACTATTTTTCAAAGTAATATGCGAAATTATTTACACTTTACAGCCTCGAAGAGATCAAGGATAATAATTTGGTGTATAGCCGCAGAAACGACTGGCTATTTTCTTTTACGATTATATTTCGAGAATATACAAGGAGAGAGTTGATGGGCTTGTTTTCGGCGCTATTATCCGAATTTTTATCATCCTTCGCTATAGAATTAATCGTCGATCGATTAACGAGACAATTTCTTTCTTCGAATCTTTACACACAGAGTATATACATACAAGTGAACTGCGAGCGACGATCAAATATTCAAACGACGCGACTCGAGCATGTATGTTATATAGCTTAATCTCCAGGGGCTTTCAGCTTGGTGCTTAACTATAATTACGCGAGGCTCTGACGAAAGACTACTACTACTCGACTCCTCCGAATGCGAGAGCAAAAAGTGCGCTCAAGAGTCTCGAGTTGTTGGCACCTCCGAGCGATATCTCTCGCTGCGATTTTCACGACGCGGTAGGTAAAGACTACTACTACTACTAGCGGCGACTAATTCGAGAGCTTGCGACGGATATAAATCTACGTTACTCTCGTGTATGTTCTCAACGCTCTGTATATATACATATATGCGTAGAGTTTAATCGATAATAATTTTTCTATTTTTGAGTGGTGTAATAATTGAGATTGCATCTGTCGCGCGTACGTTATATATACGAATGTGTGTCATATTCACTATAGCTCGGTCGATGAGCCAAGAAATTAAGCCGTGCAGGGGGAGAGTAAATTCTCATCAAAGATGCGCCTTCGTTAATAAAACGAAGCCGCAATCGCCGCCAGTATATCGTATTATGAATTTGTGGATGTGTTTTCGTATATCCGTTAAATATTCCGAGCCTCTATATACACTTGTGTATATATTATACTTTCTACAAATATTATGTTTTCCGCGTTCTAAGCGTTGAAAAATTGCTCGCTAATACACATGCGTGCGTGTATATATACGAATTTTATTTTTGTTTACAACCTCTGCGCTTTTGGCGAAATTTACGGCGATTTCCAATTTTAAACTTTCCCGCCGCTCGCGCAATAAAAATAATTCGCCGACGAGAGCTATAGCTATACACACATATAACGTTATGCGCATATACTATAAATAAGACGAGAAACAGTATGTATATACCAACGCATACGAGAGCATAGAAGTCGATCTCTAAAAGCGTCCGAGCGTAGGAAAAAAAAAGTTGTCACCAGTCCGTCTGGCTCTCTCTCTCTCTCTCTCTCTCTACGCTATGTCGGAAAATACTTGAATAAACTCCAAAATCAATAGCAGACCTGCACTTGACGTGTAGCACGAAAATAACCCGAGACAATCGTTGTCGGAATACCACGACACTTTGTGCTTTTTGTTCGTTTGATTTTTTAACAGAAATTCACAACGTCTCACGTATTATAGAGGATACAGTATATATAGCGCTGGTGGTGGTCCGCGTCGAAACAATGAATTTACTTCATAAATCTCAATTGCAGCCGAGCACGGCTTCAATTAAACTTAATCGACGACGACCGCACAGAGATGACTACTGTGTTATATGCGTGTGTGTGTGTGTGTGTGAGTATGTGAAGCTGTATCGACGATTATGACGGGACGAGTGAGTCGTATAATCGAGTTTCTCGCTGTCTTGTGTGGACGACGATGCTGATTGTTTGCCAAAGGAGTGTACGTTATGCATACGCGAGAATTTATTCCAATTGGCCCGGTTATTGAGTGTTTGTATATAAGGCGTTTTAGAAATGTAAAAATATAAACCACGACTTTAGCACACAAGGATGTAATTAAGCTTAGAAAACAGCTAGTGATTAGTTTATATAAATCGCAATTTTCCGACAGTATATAACCAACCGAGTCAAGAGTATACAACCAACCGATCGATCCCACAAAAAGCACCTCTTGGATCGTGTGTCCCAACGGAGCAACACAGCTTTCGAGGAAGTCGCTTTCTCAGAGGTATCCTCTCGAGAATCCAGGGTCTCTCTGGGTATCCTACATACGCGACAAATTGCAGCAGTTTGCGATCTCTCCGTCATATCCTTGGAAAATTACTATAGCGGTGGTAGCCGAAAAAGTGCACATAGCCGAATTAAAGCATTCCAGCAACGGCTATCGGCGAAATTAACGACGTGACGCGGTTTGTTTTCAAAGTTAAACTCGTTATATACTCGTATATATACTTAGAAACGAAAGTCGTTCTTTTAAAAAAAATCAAGCGTAAAAGAGCTCGAGGCATAGTGTCGGATTATAATTAATAGCTTAATTTCCACCTTTCAGGAAGTGTATAGTCGTGTTCTTATATATGAGAGAGTTTGTGTCTGGTTTAGGCCGCCAACGGCGAATGGGATGACGAAGGAGTTCTCTCCTCACGCGTGCACCCACATAAGAGACGTGATTCTCGCAGAGAAGAGAGAGAGACAGAGAGGACGGATCGAATATCGCCGCGTGAAATATGCCTGGACTACGTCGAGCAATAAAAACTTTAATGTCAACGATACGGCGCTCTTTCTCTCACTCTGTGAGCGGCTCTAGACTCGACTCGTCGATTTACGATCCAATTGCGAATATTCCCTCGATAAACGTCTATTATGTACACACACACATATATATAAGAGTAAGAGCTTTTTTTCTAGGCTTTTTCTGCATATGTGTGCGTCGAGTCATTAAGGCCTCCCTTACGCTGATTGCGACATGATTTTCTTGGCTGGTAATTCCGATGATATACGCCTGGTGCTTATTAGCCAAGAGAGAGAGAGAGAGAGAGAGAGAGAGAGAGAGAGAGAGAGAGAGAGAGAGAGAGAGAGAGAGAGAGAGAGAGAGCCTAGGCTGTGTAATTTATTTGCAGAGATAAAGCTTTTGAATAACAGCCCATAGAGATTCCGAAATTGTGGCTTCATTGTGTCCGTCACAATGTGTCTCCTGGTTGATATCGGATAGCCCCTGAGCCGACGTCTCGTATTACAGATTAATTCGGGGATCTTTTTTTCGCTCTTGGTCTCGAGGAATGTTGAAAAAAAGTTATGGTAATGGCGTTATAATAAGAGAAAATTAGCAAACTCTCGCACGAACGAGTGTGTTGGGATCAACTTGATGTATACCGGCTGAAATCAACACCTCTGATATGTTGATCGCGTCGCAGATAAGCTCGTTAATCGGCATCTCATTATAGAATGGTATAACAGACTCTTCAAAATTTTTTCGGCTTATTATCTAACGCGAGCTTTGGATTTATACTATAGCTGACTTTAAGAAAAAAGCGTTTTAAAATAAAAAAAAAAAACTCGCAAATTTGTCCTTATCGCAATATAACGCTCAAGCTGCCGCTGCGGTAGACACTCCCTGATAATCAAAGTCACGTGAGAGAACAGCCGGCCGTACGCGGTATTATCGTTCTCTCTCTCTTTCTCTGTGCAGCGCCTGCACCGGCAGGAAATTAAGATGTATCGCCGAATCTGGTGCGGGTAATTTGCATGTCCCGCGACGCCTACGCAAGAGCCCACCCGCGCGCGCAAAAATTTACTCTCTTTTATCCTCACACATACACACACTGGTTCTTTGACGCGGGAAAATCGGAGAGTTTAATCGCGCGACGCGTCTGCTCATTGTGTATTTTATTCCATCCGGATTTTAGTACGGTATAGAGCACAATAACACTCGCAAAACGCGCTGTTTGTATGATAATTCGAGAGACTTGAGTGAGACGTTGGCTGCTTTACGCTCGCGACTCTTACGATTAAATCTACATGGGAATCGCTCTTTTATTGTACACACACGGAGTAAGCTTTGCGAAGCTCTTTGATTTTTACAAAAATTTAGCGCTATATTTACAACGTAATCCTTACAGTGTAACTCTCGGTATATCAGACGGTATTATAGTAGGGAGAGACGCGCGATGAGACGAAGAAAAGAATCGAGATATTTTTACATTTGCATACAATTTGCTGTAGTATATAGTAGCAAGAACGGAGCCAACTGGACATGTTAATACTCACCGCGAACGGAAGCCGTGGCGGCAGCAAATGAGCTCGTTCTTTTTGCCAAGCCGACAAGTCATCAAAATATTTCCATAAGCGTGAAAGCACATGCGGGAACGAGTCGGCTACTGAAATTAGCCCACAAGCGAGTGTGTAGGAACTGAAATTAGCGACGCGACACAATTTCAGTAATTTCCCTTTTTGCTCTTCTTATAACTACAACTGTATATTATACGAATGTGACTATTATGTATTATTCATAGCGGGTATAGTCTCTTTTCACATATAGCTCAAAAACATAACAGTACACATACAACACACATACAACGGAATAAATCAGAGACTCGAAACGTTTGTCGGTCGATGCGGCGGTCGGCGCGTGCCGCAGCATAAATATGCGCGAAATACAGAGTCCGCAGCCTCAAGGCAGTTCGGCCCATACGTTATATTAACACATTTAGACTGTGCTTGCTTGCTTGCGTGTCGAAAAGCAGTGAGCCGAAGAAAAAGTAAGATTTGTATACTCTCGGCGTGAGAAGCACAGCTTTTTGTATGAGTGAGTGTACTCGAAATAAAGGATCGTTAAACTATAGTGCCATGTGTTTAGGAAAGCATCGATCACCGAAAGACAAGCAGCAATCAAAAACGATCTTCCCCCGCATCACACACACACATACACGCTTATACGTGTATAATTGAACGCGATGTATGATCGATCGGGTCTAGGCTATTTATATAGGAAGGAAGTCGATAATCGCGAGAGTAGACCCTTATAGTTTCTTCTTCCTTTTGTTTATTACGCTCGTTAAGCTACGATTACCCCGATAAATTGATTCCCGACGCGCGAAATAATTCACTGTGTATATTCCGCCATCGATTTTTATAATATAATTAAAATTTTTAAAACACTTAAATATCGATGTAAGCGAGCGATAAGAAAGTCAATTTGGAGAAAAAAAAAATCGCACAAGCCGCAAATTGAAAAATTACCAACCAAAGGAATGTCCGATGATTCATTAGAGCCGTCGGTTCAACCGGCCATCAGCGTGAAATTTGAAGGAAGAGTGTATAACGCGTGTACAGAGTATAATGTAATACCACTCGAGAGAGAACTGAACCGAAGTATATATATATAAAGGGATCCACCGGTTGAGCGTCGCTTTGGCCACACACACTCTCCTCGGTGGCTCCAATTAAGCGGGCAACATTAATTTCAACCACCCGGCGGTTATCTCCTTCTCTCTCTCTCTCTCTTTCCCTCTCTCTTTCTCCTTTCGTTCTGCACTTCCTACCCTGTCTGCGCTTGTCGCTCGCACGTGGCTTTCGTCGCGCGCTCTCTCTCTCTCTCTCTTCTTGCTCTACTTTTTCTCCTCCTCTCGTTCGCCGTACACCCCGTCGTTCTTTTATTCGATAATCGCGGTACTTAGTGGGTCTTCTTCCTTTTTCACGCAGAACTTGTGTAACCGCCGATTTTTCATTGTTTAATCAAGCCGAGCGTTGATTTGCAAGAGAGTGAGAGGAAGGCGTGAGTGAGTATAATATAATGAATTTTCGAGTGTCGCTCTATTTGTCAGGACTTATTTTCGAGAGTATATTGTACGTTTCCGAACTTTGGGCTGATGCTGTACACTTGTCTCGTCTCTCGTCACTCGTTGACGCGCTAACATAAACTCTCAAGAGCTGTACAGCACTTCGAGTAGTCTTTCCGAGCTGCTACTGGAATATATGTATGTATATGAGGAGAGAGAGAGGAAAAACACGTGAGAGATGGAGACGCGACAAGCGTTAACTGAATAGATTGTCACTTGGAAAATGTTAATTGAAATAAAGGAGGAGAGTTATGTGGGACTTGCGTAAGAGAGGGGAAAAAATATAGTAATCTCTTGTTTTAAAAAGTTATGTGGGAGTTGAGAGGCTTTTTTTAAAAATTTCGAATACGTTTCAATTAATGGAGCAAACATGGACTCGTACCCTAATTTTTTAAATTGATCGTTACGCACATGGGTATATGAAGAAACTAGTCGCAAGATTAGTCGAAATTGTACACCTTCCATACAATTACATTTTCCTATAACATAATACACACGAGTTAATTTATCAAAGTCTCACCTCGCGGATCGTATCAGCTTGAGCTTATCGGAACCACGCCTTTGGGACCAGTTCTTGATTGATCGATGAACTGGGAATTATTAGAGGCTAATCGCTTTTGATAACGACGAGGCGCTGGATTAATCGCGATTTTCACGAGTTTCTTACAAAAACTGCTGTTATAGGTTTTGATGATCATCCAATAATACCCGATAATTATCTGTAGTTTATAGCATGAGTAGCCAAAAGCAGCAGGCCAAACAAGGCAGTTTTAGCATCGGTGACACACCGCTATATCTAGATTCGGCCACGCGCATATTGTTACAAGAGAAATGGAAAAGTATCGATGCGCCATCTACTTTCATCTGCCTCAGACACGGAGAGTTCAAGCTGTGATTGATGATTGATATAGCTCTAACGGTCTTGCACACGCACTTTTTACGTTAAGATTCAGTTCAAGTTGGCCTCGCGATAGCTATAGTGGAGTTTTTAAAATAAAAATGTTTAGTGCATAAGTAAACTACGAATTGTTGATTTTCACTTTTTTTGAGGTTAGGAATTCAAACATATGCAGAAGTATTGCCACATCTTTTTTAGAATAGAAGCCTATATACATATAAGCTAGTACGTCATATCAGATATTCGAGCAAACGCATAACGCAAAGACATTAGAGAGCTCGAGGCGGTCGTTAAATCGGCACACGATCGTTAGAAACAACGCTTATATATATACACATGCTCTATATCGTGGGAACGAGTGTTCTATATATCCACGTATATATACATACATATATACGGGTCAGTTCTGTCGGTCGCCTCGCGCACCGATTTATGGGACCGCAGTCTCTCTCTCTCTCTCTCTCTCTCTCTCTCTCTCTCTCTCGCGGGCTGTAATTAATATCAATGTAACGAGATATAGCTTTCCTACCGCCGACAAATAATCCGCTCTGCTCCGTTGACAAAATTTCTCGGGGCGCGCTCGTGAGGAATTAAAAGTAATTGGCCATGATTGCCGCTGGAACGACTCTTTTATTTTAGGAATCCACGTCGCGGCCAGCTACTGTGCGGGTATATTTATAACTCGGAGCTTTTTGCGATATATAGCGTATACAAACAACGAGTTAATCTTGAAGATTCAAAATTACACGTATATTTGAGAGGAGGTATATGGGTTTTTAATGAAAAAGTATTGACACTTTTTAAAATATACATACGCGGCAGATTGGAGATAAGGTTAATTCGTTTAAGGCTATATTCGTATACGAAAAGTCGCGGTGAACAAGGTTTAATTACCGAAAACTGTACGTCGAGAGCAAAAACAAACAAAAAAAAGATCGCGCCTTCGCACCGGAATTTCAGGTCAGCGGATTGAAATCGTCCGAAGTGGTCGTTCAAGTTGCCGTGAATGGAAGTGTCGATGGCTTGCCGATCGCGAAATTGCCAATCGCAGCTGGCCGTAATTAACGAGAAAGCTTGTTGCGAGCTCTGTATCGGCTCTCGATATGCATTTTGCTCTAGCGCTAGAAACTCGATTCGAAAGAACCAGAGAACGAGAGAGACAAAAGAGATTCGAGCTTTTATGTGTTATACAAACAGAGAAGCGAGTGGATTGTTTCGTAATCGAATATAGGAAAGCTTGTTCTGTATAAATGAAAATTTTTCGACTATCACATTTCAGTCGAGACCTCGAAGCTCAACCCAATTATCGCTCGAAAAGCTATAGGCGGAGCAACAGAGAAGTAGCGTAGCGATCGATTAGAGCTCGAGGTTGTATCGCTTTCGTATAAAATATTAAGTAAGTTGTCAGTATTGCGGACTATCCATATATACGCGAACTCGACGAATATGAGGTATACATGCGATGATATATGGAGGTACATAAAGAGAGAGAAAGAAAAACAACGAATATAAACGCGTTTGTTTACGACTCATGATATGTGTACATATAACTTTTTTGATTATAATTTAATTTTCGTTTGAAAATCTGTAAGCATTTTTTAATTTGTGTCTTTTCTTTTTTTGTTCTCAGGACGAAGTAAGTAACGCCGCAATGACGTAAGGATTGACTATACTCGTCCGAGTATTATCTGACGAAATATGCCGTTTGGAGAACGTGAGCTTTTTCGATCCACCAATAATAATCATTCTTTTTTTAATAACGTACTATAACTAACGTTTTGCACCTGTTGATACCGATGATTTCAATTAGTTTTGTTTGATATTCTCGAAAACGCGAGAGTCGGGCTACCCGATCAAAACTGAATAAATCAATATAAAATCATTACCAATAATTTGAATATCAAATTGACAGGTGACGAAAGGAATTTTCTTATCGAGAAACAGCACGATTGTTCAGTCGAAGCAAAGAATTCCTCAAGCTTTAACGAAAAATATTCTCTAAAATTCAAACTTTCCTGCTAATAATGATGTCGAAATTCACGTAATCAGCCAACCGAATAATCGCCAGTTTACACGTAATCTCGTTTTACGTCATTTCAACTTTTTAACTCAATTCACTTCAACTTTTCTTAAAAAATATTTCGGATACACTAAGCACAACATAGCTTCTGCCCGAGAATCCCGACCTATCGATTCTCCGCCGCGACACACACAGTAGCGCAACCATCGCCCGGAGGCTGTATATATACGCGGCGGCACTTCGTGGAAGCCGCGTCCGTGTTTTCCTTCGCGCAAAAAACGACGGAGGCGCTTTTTGTCGCCGACTCGAACGCTGAAAAAATTGCTAATTACAGTCGGCTGGCTCTCTCTCTCTCTCTCTCTCTCTCTCTCCCTTGTGGAAAATGAATTAATTACGTCCCGCGGATGGATTAGATGTGTGTGTATATAATAGGACCTCGCCTTTTTCGTTCGGAGAAGTAGGATCTTGAAAATTTTGTGATTGCGATGAGGTCATTTTTTTTCCAGTGAACATATAAAAGTATGTTGCGTGACTGTAGTACTTTATATTTCAAGCGTTTATTTGCCTACTACGTGCAATTAAAATGTTAACATCTTGACGGATATAAAGCTCGCGTTTTGCTTTTTTTTTTTTTGCCGATGGAATGCGCTTATTTATAGCGTTGCAGTAGAAGAGCGAGCTTGAAAAAACGAATTAACGTCAGGTGTAATTATTTTAAATACACGTTGTCACACACTGCGCTCAAGTGTAGCCAGTGTTAAATTGAATTAAAATCCATTGTCATGATTAGCGCGGGAAATTCAAATTTTTGACGTTGTGCTGTCGGGACAAAAATAAACTGATACGAGTAGGTGCGATGATTCCGTGCCCAACGAATGTCGTCCAGAAGGTCACTTACGTCTCGCGTAGATGCCGACACGCTTAGCCTCGTTTGTCTAAGTAATGGTCACAGTCATAATTCAACTGCTTCAACGCGAGCTCGTTACGTATTATATCGACGCACATACACACATGCATTGATTCGAGATTTCTCAGCTATATACACCAAGTCTCTCCTCGTAGATTATGTTTCTTAACTTATCGCTGGATTTATCACCCAACTCACGTTTCAAAACTGCCGACCATATAAATAAATTTATAATAAATATACTCGCTCGCAAAAAAAAAACTCCGCTTGGAATTTCGCCGAGACCTTTCGCAAATTGTAAAATCGGAATTAATTCGCCGAC
This sequence comes from Pteromalus puparum, assembly GCA_012977825.3. Lineage (NCBI taxonomy): Eukaryota > Metazoa > Arthropoda > Insecta > Hymenoptera > Pteromalidae > Pteromalus > Pteromalus puparum. Next base: position 41,822,587 of record CM053169.1, on the reverse strand, counting down.
GAGAGAGTCTCTCCCCGTTCGCAGCAGTATGTATATAAAGCCATATCTCGGATTAACTCTCCCAATAAAAAGCGGTGTTCACTGCAAATGACGAAAGCGGCAGCAGATTTTTCCCGTATACGTAAATACTAAGTTGCAAGTACAGCATAATTACGAGAAGTGCGCAAAAGAGAAGCAGTAAAAAGAAGAGAGAAGATGCTACAGCCACGTATATATGCTCGTCTCGGCGAGCGTTTAATTACGCGAAACGATAACCGCTTGCGCGCGCGGAGAATATTATCAATTGCGCCGCGAGAGAGCGCGCAAACGAGCCGCGTAAACGCACAAGCGGACGATTATCTTTTACCGCGAGAGCACGCGCCGTTGTATGGTAATTTTACGTATAGTGCGGTATATAGAGAGAAAAGAACGTCGATATGCGATGGTTTTGAAAACAAAGTGATCTGCGCTAAAAATAATTTTTATTATAGTATAGGCGCGTAATTAAGCACACACCGCGCATCTAGTTCGAGATATATATTATCGAGAGGGAAAACGCGTCGAGTTGAGCTATTTCAATACCCCCTTCTAACGTCTAACTCAAAGGGTGAGAGGGAGAGAGAGAGAGAGAGAAGCTGGGAATTAGTGGTTCAGCCTCTGGCAGACGTCTCCAAGACGTGGAGCGTCTCTCGACGCGTTATTGGTTTCTCGAAGAGCCTCACTCACTCTCGTCGTGCGGGATATGGCGAAGTTCGTTCTCGTGGTGTAATTAGACTGCTGTTCGTTACTGAAAGACGTGAGAGAGACTCTCTACGCGACGGTAGAGTTGAAAGTTTCAAGCCGAGTATTGATCTCGTGTCTTCCTGATGCTTCTTGCTAGATGTTGTTTACAGCTTTTTGTTGTGTTATTAATTCTATTGTTTTGGGAAAAATAGCGAAACTTTCTCATGACTCGTTGAACAAAAGACTTTGCCGCGATTTTTGACGGGCTTTTATCTAGAACGTCAAAATTACTTGTCAATGCAACTCTCGCGTATAGCCGAGCGATAAATAACACGCGGGAGAATTTGCTGCGAAATAGCTGGGACTGTCTATACGTCGGGTGAGTCTAACTTATTAAAGCGATGGTAATAAAATTGTTCCTACTTTACGCGCTGCTATCTCGTAAGTAATAACGGAATGACAAGCGACTCGTCTCTTAGAAAGTTGTAAATAACAATCACCCACTGCGACACTCGTGAGACTGAAATATAACTTTAACTGCTGTGCTGTATATGTGTGCTGTGATACTGGCTGTGTGTGTGTTATTGGTGTTATTGGATAAAGGACGTTTTATTGCTTTGGAATCGAGTTTTTGTTGTTGTAAGAGATGAATCGCTCTATATTTCGAAAGCTTTCGTGGAAGCTTGCTTGTGCTTTTTTACGAATTTCTCAAAGGCTACATCAAGAATATAGTTACCAGAATCATCAAACAGAAAATTCATCGAAGAATCAAACGCTTCGCATAAAGAAATCGCGATAAATTAACAAATTCTGAATTTACCGCTCATCCGTATAGAAAACCAACCAACAAGCTATTATATACTTTCAATAATTCTCCATAAATTTCAAAACTCACGGAATTCTTAATTTTCTCCAACCTCACCCAAGAAATCGCACACTACTTCTCTCGAAAATTCAATACACACACACATATAGACTCTCCCGATACATTCCAGGATAAGAAGTCAATTTCTCCAGTCTCGCCATAAATCTGCGGTCTCTCCCGTTTTTCTACGATCCCGCTCACGCACGCGCGTGATTTCAAAGAACGCTTACACACACACTTTGGAAAATAAAAGGGGAAGCTCTCCGAACACACACACATACCTATATAATATAATAGGGGAGAAGCTCACGCTTTCGCTTGTCGAACGGTCCGACAATAAATCACTCGAGCTGATAATAATTCAGTGAGCACATCCGCAGCCATTTGTTTCTCGACGCGAAATGCGGGGGTGACTGTTTCGCCCCTGATAAGGGCCTTTTTTAAAATCATTACATCACGCGGTCGATTAATTTCGGGAAAGGCTGTGTACAATACATATAAGCGGGATGATTTATTCCGATACGCGTCTTTTGTGTCTGCGTACGCGATGTATCGAAAATAATGGCGAATAAAATCAACAGCGATTTTCGAATAATACCACACACACACACGCACGTATACACAAGAATCAATGCTGTATAGTACGATGGAAGCGAGTGATAAGACGGGATCGTTATACGATTTGATTTATTCGCAATTATATTCCGCGAGCGGAGGAGCCCAGTGAATTACTGCGCGGCATTGGCAAAGTCAAAAGTCTCGACTCCGCGAGTTTTCAACTAGAGGAACAGAAAGACGAGCCGCGTTGCCGCGAGACAGACCGATGATAATAATATGCCTGATTTACAGCGCAGATGGACCGACGTGTTAAGTCTGAGAAATAGGCCAATAAAGTAGGAGTGTATGCGTTGAGATTTACTCGATGCGCTGCAAGCTAAGAACGCAGTTGAAATCCACTGTAATTTTCTGACCAGTTCTCTTGTGCTGTATATATATATATATATATATATGATTCGCTCATAAACGTTAATGTTTCTTGCGGATAAGTCATTGTTCAAAGTTTGGCACTAGCGCGAAAAGGTATATAGTATATAGATTGACGATACCAGTTTGATGATACGTTCGAAGTTTGATATACGAGTGTAGGATGCTTTACGGCGTTGCGCTTTGTAAAGCGTTATATTGACTGCCGAGGATATGCGATAAGATTTGTTTCGACCGTAAATTTTTATGGGATTGGCAGTCTTACGGCGATTTCGCACTCTTGTTTTATAACCGTTCGAAATTCAAACCTTGAGCAATCCTGCTGTTTCTTAAAAAAAAAAAAAGCTCACACCCCCTTATCAATCTCAACAAACAAATGCTTTACTCCAACCGCAGGGACTCTAAAAGTCCGAAACTCTGTTACAGGTCCACGAACGCGACGACCAAAGCGCCCGGCGGATCGACCACCAGCGGCGACCCCTGAAGAGAAGCGACCACGTACAGCTTTCAGCGCGGAACAGTTAGCAAGGCTTAGGGATGAGTTTACGGAGAACAAGTACCTCACGGAACAACGTCGTCAAACCCTATCGAAAGAGCTTGGACTGAATGAAGCTCAGATCAAGATTTGGTTCCAGAACAAACGAGCCAAAATCAAAAAAGCTAGTGGACAAAAGAATCCATTGGCTCTTCAGCTCATGGCACAGGGTCTATACAATCACTCGACGGTTCCACTGTCTAAAGAGGAAATGGAACAGGCCGCTGAATTACAGGCCAAGTGAACGGCTAAACCAAAAAAGAAAAGAAAAGAAAAGAAACGTATGTGCGCGTCAATTTTCTCAGAGAGAGAGAGAGACTCGTGTGTGCGTATGTTGAAGAATTTTAAAATTGCGCGAGAGAGTTCCTGATGTATACTTTATACACTATAATATATATATATATATATATGTACGCTCGAAATTGCATTTCACGATCGCGCGGACGTTTTAGAATTCGTTTTTAGTCTGATGCGCGCGGGAGGATGAATGTATGTGTGTGAATATATACGAGTCAGTCGTTGTAAAGGTGTTTTTAGGTATGTTATATTATTTAAATTTTGAACGACGACGCGAGAAACGAGTGATATATATATACGAGGAAAAAATAGTCGCATATCGATTCGGAAAAATTATGTACACTATTAGGCTTACGATTCCTTCGTTCGAGATGTTACCTCAGACTTCAAAAGTTGTGTAAAAAAATTTCACGTTATCGTATAAACATATAATTATATTGTATTGTATACCAGTGCCATTTTTCATTATCTTGCTGTATAAAAAAAACACACATCACAATTATTAAGGATATACTTTACATTGCTTGTGAGTATGGAGGAAGGTTTCGTAATCTCTCGTTAGTAGAAATCTGTTCTCTTTTTCGTTCCGTACACAATATGGATGTATGGGATGCATAATCTATTGTACAAAATTTGTTTTTAATCGCGTCTACGCGAGAGTTGTATAAGTGTATAATGGTATAATAATTTGGTGATGTCAGAAAATAATTCCTCCTGTAATCTCTTGGTGACTGTTTTTTTTTTTTTTAGAAAATTTTCAAAGTTTTATCGATGAGAGTGTGCTTAAATTTGATATTTAATGTATAAAAGCTACAAAAAACAGTCACATTTCAACGATGAATGTTAAAACCTGCAATAATAATGTAACACCACTTTGTACTACTCTTTTTCAAACGCCGATTCAAGTTTTTCGTTTTCGTGATAAATATCAGCATAATATTAGAAAATACAATAATTGCGTCTACGAGATAAACGGGAATGTTTTCGTGACAGAACTGAATTGTTTTTCGCATAATAATAACAAAAAGTGCGAGAAGCGCGATTTTGTTTCGCGCGCGACGTGTGTAGATTCCGTTATATCGTAATTTATTGTAAAATAATGTAAAATAAAAGAATGAGAAGCAAACTCCGAGAGCGACGATGTATAATTGCGATGTGCAATAGAAACCTTATAAATATAATTATAGCAAAGTACCTAAATGGAGGCCGGTCCATAAAGCCGACTTAAAATACGAGGTGACGACGATGACGAATCGACGATTCTTACATTATAAGATTATCGAAAAAAAAATACCTGTACATAAAATACACGCCGATTTTGCGCGCGGTGTCATTGCTTATAGACTGTTCGAAATAATTTAGTTATTTATTTACCGAATATACATAAAATAAACAAGAGAGACAGAGAGATGAAGGGAGACACGTACTCGCGTATAAAAAAAATTACACGTTCGCTCGGAAACTCGTACGTGTAAAAGTAAGATTATTTAAAAAGTGATTAAATATTCCCAATATGAAACTGAAACTCGCTATTTTTATTTATACTCACACCTCCTTCCTAAATTTCCTTCAATCACGAGAGAATCTTCCAAGAAAATTCCAAATTACAACTTTGCATTAGCTTTCTCGATAAAGCAATTTCCACAAGAAACTATCACGTACGCCGATCGTTAGTTTAAATATTTAGTTTATCCAACCACATTCACGTCGAGCCCAGGATTCTCCTCTATAATACTACCCACGTTTAAACGCATCGTGTGTCGAGGTAAGTGAATTACTTTCCACCCCAGCGTCGAGGGGAGTTTATATAGAGTCTCTACACATACAGCAAATCTAGCGCTAATAATTCTTTCCTCGAAGAAAGAAAGAGAGAGAGAGAGAGAGAGAGAGAGAGAAAATCGCAGTGTGTTTGTGTCGAGGGGGAGTCAGTAGTAGTAGCAAGCAGCAGCTGTATAGGAAAAGTCTAAGAGAGTGTGTATAGGGCGGGTCGATTTGCCGCGCGTGCGCATACCGGCTGTACGCGATATCAATTGATTTACAGTCGAAAGGTGGCCATCGCTGATATCAAGCTTCCAACCACGCCCACGTCTACCTACGCCGATAGGATCGCTCTTTCTTTCTTTCTCTCTTTTCTCTCTTGGATATACCTCACACCTCATTTAACCCATAAGCGCGCGACCGGCAGCGGAACTTTAATCTCCGGCTGAGCCTATGGACTTGTATTATATGGTATAGGTATATAGGTGGATATATCCTTCGGACTATTTTCTGCGTGAATTGGAAAAAGAGGGCATTCGAGCGATGGAATTACGTCTGATGGCCTTGTGAGTGTGTGTATGTATAGAAGCGTAAATTGACCGCGTGTAGAAGTTGTCGCTGCTGAAATAGTCGGATAAAATACTTATCGGCGAGGATGTATTGCTTAATGGTATACATCGACTCTTGTCGTGATTAATGGTGTTGTGATATAGGAGCGAAGCCTTGATTCGTCAATTTGATGCAGATAGTGTGTGGTCAAATTGTATTTTTTTTAAATGCATTATTGTATGAATTTATAGAAGAAACTGGTTACAGGGTTGCAAATTTGTGATGTATGATAATGTCCGCTTCCTTCTTTTCTTTTTTAATTTACTCAAAGCAGTTAAAGTGACAAATGATTATCGATATTTCGTAATTATCCGACTCTGACAAATCGTTTGGGTATTTGCATATTAGATTCGCATCGAGTATACTATAAGAGATGAATAGCTGTGTTATAACTAAGACAAATAATCCAATAACTGTCCGAATATTCTACTGCGTTTGAATTTTACGGAGAAGAAAGTTGAATCTAACTATACTTTTCAAGCGATTGCGGCTTGAAACAGTTTATGAAGTTTAAATATTAGTATACGTAAGTTGTTCGTATATAACTATAATGAAAGCAAATTATGAAGCAATTTGATCTAAATCTCAATCATAACTTTTATTCGCTTATTTACATTACGAGTTTTTCAATTTTATAGAACAGCTTAACTGCTATCGAATACTCGTATGTCTGTATTTTCAATATAAATTATTTTTGAATCAATATTCCAGATAAAGTCATCATGATTAAATCACAAAATTATTCTTTAAAATAAAATGCTGAGATAATGTTTGATTGTCCACTTTTTTCCCAAAAACTTTCAATCAAGGCAAACACGCATGATTTATAGACTATCTAGTTTCAAGGAATGTGCAGACACACTAGCCACTCATAACATAACAGAGTCCTTTTCTACGATCAAAATGCAGAAAAACGAAGCCAGCAAACAATCGCTAAAACCAAACCGACTTGATAAATGGCAGCCGTGTATCAAGAAGGCGCTATAACAAGACTTTCGCACAGTCGTCAAGAATTTCAAAAAGAAGCTTCTCAACGAAAAAAAAGACAATCGTCTCGAAATATATTGCGCACAAGGGAAAAGCATCTTGTAGGAATATTTCGTCCACCTACGAGCCTTCCACAAGACTGATACTTTGTTACCAAAAAGTGCATAATTAATAGCAGGTATTAAATTACGAGATAATCGACGTACAGCAGTATAGACGGACTCTCCAGACTGTGTAAGCAGCGTCAGTGTCTAACTTCCGGTTGTTGCTTTCGAAAAAGGATGGCTCCTCGTCAGCGAGGAGATATCAGGTATCGAGACCCGAAGAAGACACCGATATTTCCAACTGTCAAGGCTTACAGGCTCCTCTCGAAAATGGAGATAATCGTGAGGATATGCAGTGAAGAGAAAGAGAGAGAGAGAGAGAGAGAGAGAGAGAGAGAGAGAGAGAGAGAGAGAGAGAGAGAGAGAGAGACGAGTCGAATACTGATGACAGTAGCAGAATTTTAGTTTCCTCTTTTATAGATGTCCTCCTATCGCTCACCCTCTACTGGACCTACGAGAGATGGACATTCTATTTTCGGTAGGAGAGACAAAGTACTTTATCTTGTCCTACAGTATCGTCTCTCAATCTTTCGTTTACTTTTTTTTTTAAACCTACAACGAAGAATATATTTTCCAGCTTCTGACCGTAGAGAAACCCTCTTCGTTTGTTTCTTATTTTATACAAGGATTTTTAATGGCGCACTTATTTATTTAAGCAATATGACTAATCGATCGAATATGATAATTGATATGTTTGAAGGAGAATTTTGATGAGCAACTTATTAACATCGCGAGATGAAAAGATTCGCATTAATTCAGGCGCGAGAGAGCAAATTGATAGCCGAGCATTAAAATAACAAATGCAATTTTTCTAATCTGAAGCCGCGGAATACTAAGAGGCCGGAAGATAAATCGATGGACACTTCGGGATTCAAATCGCTGGCGATAAAGCAAAAATTCTAGAGAGAGAATACGATACGTATAGAAGAGTTGAATCTAGTTTTGATGCTGAAAAATAGGAATGCGTCACTCGCGCGCTCGGAAACGGAGAGAATAATTAAAATGATGAATACGTATAGGTAGAAAAAGAAAGAGAGTCACTATAGAAGGTATACGGTGTAAAGCTATATCTGTATGGCATTCCACTCATTCCTTGAGGTTGACGCCTCGTGTGTCCGAAACTGTATAATATCTCTCTTTCAAACAGGAGCCTCTCGATGAATTAGGGTCTCCTCGTCTCGCCGTCAAAGCTCGGACCTAACTCATTTCTCAAGAGACAATCGTCACTACTTCGCTCTTCAGTCTCTCTCTCAAGGCTTGACTTGCTTCTATCGACTCGAATCTCTCATTCTTCCTCTCTCTATGTATATATACGTCTCGCTCGGACAATATACACGAGAACACGCTCTGGACTCGAAACTAAATACTCGAAAGATCATCTCAAGGGCTTTCTCACGCAATGATTCAACAGACTTGCCTGTCAAAACATCAAATTTACATCTCTATCCCGCACACGGTTTGCAAATAACGCTTTTTTTCTTGATCGTCTGTGTGCTATTGTCTGGCCCTTTGTTCAGTGTAGTGGGCAAAAACTTATGAATAAACATGATTTTGTGATTTAATTTGTTTGCTTTGGACAGTTGATTTTATGCAAATGAAAATTATTAAACTTGAGTGTCTCGAGTAACGTGTCTATTGCTTTCGATGTACATTTTTAAATCAGCAATTATTAGCTGACGCCTTTTTAAAATATCGTGCATAAATATTCAAATATGAAATTGTATTATAATTGATAATATCGAAAATAAATTTCACTTACCTTTTCCCATCCGTTTTCCAAGGGGGTATTCTGTAAACAAAGAAAAAATATAATTCAATTTATTGAAATGAAAATACAAGAATCAAGATACATATAAAACATAGAAATAATTAACAGACGTATCATCTCACTCAACCAAGAACAAACTCGAATCCCAATGATCCAACGACAAATGTTTCAACAAAATCATCTCACTAAATCTCCACATATACACACAACCGCAAGGCAAATCGGCTGACCCCATCCCCATACCGCAAGCGATCCGTAACAACAGTATATATAGAAATGGGCATTTGTAAGTAAAATAAGTCAAAAGTAAGATCCATCAGTCTCCCCGTATACAACAGCATAGCATAGCATAGCACAGCATCTCCCGATAATACCACAGCTCGCCCATAGGTCCCAGCATACTCGTGGTCGTCGTCGTCGTCGTCGTCGTTCGCACGAAAATGTATGGAAACGAGCATTGGTCAGTGACTAATAATCGCGCTTGCCAAGCAACGTCCGATTAGCCAAGCCATTGCAGAAGCAAACCCTACATCCAATACGTCGCTGTCAGATTAGGATCGCGGACTTGACAGACTCGCGCTTCTGTCTGTCAGGAAGCCTCTCGCGGGGTCAAAACTACACTCGCTCGCGCTACCAAGAGAGAGAGATCCATAGCGGTGATTGTTGTACGCTCTTTGTCCTGGAATCCTTACAAATGATCCCGAGAGAGAGAGAAAACATTCCTTGCAAGGGTCAAGGCTCACGATCGTTCGTATACGTATAAACATTTTTCTTCAGTGTAGAGTTCATTCCCTTCGAGGAAAACAACACTCTGATGTATCCTGCATTGAAAAGTCAATCCTATAAAAGTGTGGAGGAGGAGGAGGAGGAGAAAAGTAGACCGGCGCCGATTACGAAAGTGATCCCGAAAATTCCTGACCGATCGACGCCAGGATTAAAGCCTCTCGGGATAATAACTCGCCCGTAAGAGAAACTGTAGATCTCCAAGGATGATCGTAGAGCTGCATTAGTCGAAGCTGTGCTGGGATATACGGTAGCCGATGTCGATGAATGTGCGGCCGTCACATCACACGAACACACAAGACACGAAGAGAGAGAGAGGAGAGACTCTTGAGAGAAAGAAGGGAAGATCTGATGCTGACGGGTATTAAAATTAATGGTCAGCTTCGTACGCTGACGTGTCACCTTATACCTCCATGCGTCATTTTGATTGACCAATAAATTATCTCGAGAGGAAGGCTACATCAGTATGTTTGTACGTATGCGCTCACAATTCGTTAGCCGAGATTTCAATGTGAAATTCTTCGCGAGCCAGAGTGTGCAAGCTCTTCTTGTTCAATAGCACGATCGCTGACTTGCCTCGCTGATGTATGTGCTTTTATAACAGCGATGATAACGAGATGAGAAACGTGGGACTGATTTCATTGATTCGTCTATTCAAGCATCAAATTTGAGTATATCCGCACTCATCCTATATCATCTCAATTCTTAAAGCCTTGGACTGTATCCTCCGAAATATTAATGAACTTTTTAATACCTTAAGAGGGATAAAACCTCCTTTTTCTCTCTCAGCTCACAGGGATAGAGCTATGAGGTAGAGGTAGAGAACCTTACTTAGAGTCGAGAGCGAGCCATATGTGTTTGGAGTCGTAACTTGTCCAAAGGCGCGGATGCGTAAAAATTAACATGACACTGCGAAACTAAATACCCGTATAGCTTGACTGCGTTGCTCGCGATGATAAGCCATATAATATACACTCGGGCAACTCGAAATCTGTCACAAATGCTGAATCCCGAGGCTCTTCTCCTATCTCACTTAATTCCCCGGTGCTGTGGAGATGGTTTAAGGGATCGTCTTACCTGTAAAGTGGTTCTGGAATATTTTGAGGCGAGAGTCGATGGTGATTTTTTTTTCGTTAAAGTTTGTGATGATGATTTAATTTGTTGTAGAATTTTAGAGATTGTTTAAGAGTGATTACTCGACAATCATTTAATTTCTGACTTAATTTGGCGGTAATAATGTAAACAAAAAGTACATAATACTGTACCAAAAATACAAACTACATCAAGATAAAACTTTAGACCCGCTCCAGTTATATAGCAAGAGTGGTCGAAGCAGCAAACCAAAGAAGGCAGTTTTAGCATCGGTGACACACCGGTATATCTAGACTCGGTGCGCATATTGTTATGAAGGAAATGAAAAAGTGCCTATGCGCCATCTATACTCACCTGCCACAGACACGAAGAGTTTAGGCGGTGACGAAAGAGTCAGTCTAAAACTGTTTTGTTTTGATAGTTGATGTCACACATACGAATTTACATTAAAATTAAGATTTAAAAATGTTTGGTGTATAAATAAGCCTCAAGTCGAGATTCTTGTCTTGAGAATGATTATCATGTCTTTTTTAGAGTAGCGTAAAGAAAATTAACACTATATAAAGCCAAAATAATAAACTCAATACAGATCTAACTCATGACAAACGTATCCAAAACAAAGCTACTTAAAATCTGTGTATAGTACAATCCTTAAATCTCCAACCCAACACTCCTACCAATTCTTCTAACAACCTTCCACACTCTTAAAACACCCAAATTTCGAAAAAAAAGTCCCCTATTAATCCCCCAAGAATTGATTTAAAACACAGCCTACATCCCGAAAATTAGAGGAAGTCCACTTTCTCTCACCCAAAGAATCCGAAAAAGAGAGGTGGCGCAGTTACAAGCTACCGAAAAGCTGCCGCTGGAAGCGCCAAAGCGCCGAAGACACTTAACAACTCGGCAGATAACGACCATAATTTTCCAATCTCTCTCTCTCTCTCCTTTCGTTCGCCGGCAGCATCAGCAGCACGAAGGAAATCGCGAGGAGTCGCGCTTGCGCGCAACCGCGAATTACTTTAACGACCGCATCCCACCGCAACTCGCGCGCGTATATATACAACGCTATTCACTAATGGAAATAGAATGATCGGTATACTACGAGTATGAGTCAGAGTAAGAGAGAGTTTCTCTCTCGGAGGATAAAAGAGAGCATCGATGACGAGGAAGAAAAGACTATATATATAAAGCCTCTCGGCGCAAATCGCGAAGAGGACAGTATAAGAGAGGAGAGAAGGGCGAATATAAGGTAGTGGGGGTAAAAGTTGCAGTAGTAGAGTGGGACAGATCATCGTCGTCGTCGTCGTCGTCGTCGTCCGAGTGTGTATAGGGAGGGAGGTGCTGGGGATATCCGAACACCAGGGACCACACACGATGCTCCACGCGTCTGCGACTCTCGGTTACATTGCTTAATTGTAAATGGCACAGGGGCTCTCAGATCGCGGATCCGTGCTCGCAATCCCTTTTATATATTCCGATGCATCGAGACCTCGCGGGGTTTTTTCTCTCTCTGAATCCTTTCTAAGAGATGCACCGAATTCATCGACACAAACATACATACAGAGAGAGAGAGAGAGAGAGAGAGAAACGACTGACACGAGAGACCGCCCGGAGTATATAGCACAGCTCTTTGATCAACGGCTTTAAAGCATATTTCCGCCGGCTGCTGTCTCTTCGCGCGTATATACATACGCACGCACATGTGCGTGCAATTTTTCGACATCGCCCGCGTGAACGAATCCGACTCGTGAAATTGTCTTTCCTCGTATACGTTATAATATACGCGATGCGCCAGGCATATACACTTGAAGAAGAAGAAGAGAGTCGAGTATATATAACACAAGCGTGTATGTGTGTGTGTCTTATCTTGAAGGTAATTAATTCCATCGATCTTTATCGCTCTCAGTGCAGGCGGTTTCGACTAATTAAAGCCCGACGCCGCGCCTTTTCACATTTATGAGGGTTTGTCCTTGCCGCTCTCTGTTCTTCTTCTTCTTCTTCTCTTCTTTTCTGCTCCCTTTCGTTCTCCGTTATTTTTTTTTCTTCTCCTCCTTTTTTTTTGTGTTGTCTCGCTCTCGTTATGGAATAAAAAATATCATTTCTAGCGTAACGCGTGTCCTTTATTTTCTCCGGTGTCACGACTGCATTCTTCGAATTTCAACGGCGCCTCTTAGCATGATAATAGGCTTACATAAGAGAGCAAGCTTTAGAAAATGCCTTTATAAACACCTTGCGCTCGAGTCTGTGAGTGAGAGAATATAGGCCTATATGTGTATATATAGCTTCGGGCGGCTAATGAACCGCGAAATCGGATTTACACCTTGGCTTCTCGGACGAACTTAGAGGCTTGAGAGCTTCGATTTCTTATATGGAGTTGGATATCGATTGACGAGCTCAGGAATTTCCGATACGCTTGGATTTTTTGAGTCTGGTTTTGCGTAATAATGCGATTTTGGAGTGATCGGAGAAAAAAGCTCGTCGTCCCCGAGAGCATTGCAAATGCGATAAAAGCGCGACCTGATCTCCGTGCAGATCAGGTTTTTCGCGCTTGCGCTTCCGGGAATCGATATATTCCGATGTTTATGGCGAAGAAGACCAGACCATTCGACGCCGGATCTAGAGAACTCGTTTCTTGCGTTGTATATACTTTCGACGTGCAGATAGTCTACTCGAGCTTCCGCTACTTTTCTTATATACACTTTTTTATAACATTTTACAACTCGAAAAAAAAAATTTCGTCCTTACCCTCAGGACCACACATATTAGAGTCGATGAAGCGTGAGTTATTGTCTACGGGCCAGAGAGAACCAAGTGATCTATCGTCACGCTTGCCGGAGCGCGATGGCCACATATATATATAACATGCGCGCGCGCGCGCACGCATCGCTTAACCCCATTACCAAGTTCCCGATGCCAGCACACGATCTCAAATACTAAAGCTCCTGCCTTATCGCGAGAGAAACAGTCGCTCCTAATATCCCCACTTTCGCTTATACTCTCTATTATACAGCACAACTCTTTCGATCGTTAATCAAGCTTTCGTGTGTGTGTGTGTATATATATATATATATATATATATATGTATTATACGTATGAATAATTTCGACATCTCGAATCGGACGACATGACGCTGCTAAATACGGGGACTTGGGTAATGGGCGATTTTTTGCTCTCGTGCGAGAGCAGAGACACACGAGTGAGAGTGAGAGGCTATATAACCCTTTGGGCTTTCATTGGAAGCTTAACCAGAGGAAAGGTGGCTCTGTGATAGATGCAAACGGGCCATGCCAACATGGGTGGGCCTGCCCTGTCACGTGAGCTATACTAGCCACCCCGAAGACATTGGCTGACTACAAAGGAGCGATATTAATCCCCGCGGATTCCTATCTGGAAAAGGGCGCAGATTCTTCTTTCGGTTATATACTCGCAAGCACGCGGCTTATCGGATTTTCATTTTCAACGGATAATTGCGCGTGGTGATGTACGTGAGAGGTTTTTATCGTTTTGGTAATGTGATTAATTTAGTTTGATTTATGCGGGCTTTGAATTGTTCTTTAATGTAGGAATTTTTTTAACTTGAAAGTGTCGATTGTGTTAAGATTTTTGAAGTTGAAAAACATAAGAACAAAACGTACGATAAACTTATTTCGTTGATATCTTGAGATTATGGATCTTTTATAATAATATAATAAAAATAAGCGTCATGTATCAGAACAAAGAAGTTTTAGACTGGACTCTCACCCACCGGTCAAACTCTCTGGTTATCTCTGGACAGCAAAGATAGGTGGCGCATAGGCGCTTTCCTATTTCCCTTAGCGCTATCAGCGAGCCGAGTGCATTATGATGAGCTTTATGATGCCGGTGTCAAAACTGCCTTTTGTTCGGCTTGCTTGGGCCGCTCAAGCTCACGTATATGTATACTCTCCACTTCAAGATTTCTAATTTGTGGGTTCATGCTCATCCTTTGATCGCCAGTAACATTAAAGAAATATGTTTTCATATCAATCATCAAAGATATAATGCATTAAACTCACTCGACAACTTAAAATTAAACAAAATTAATAACCTTCCTATGCTATAATACAATCATTACTCCACGTAAAAGTTAGGCAGCAAATTGGCAAGCTCGAGTCTGAAGTTAAAACGGCAGCCAGCCCTTGCGCTTCAAAGGTACCCATCATCGTGCCTTCGCATTCGTACGTGCCGACGGGTGGCTGTGCACAGGCGCCAGAGTCAACTCCTCCATCCCTACGTCTCCGGCTACTTATTTTTCTACAGCGTCTAAGATTCCTTCTCGTGTACAAACAATAATTATTTTACGAGATTTACAATAACAAAGTGACTAAAAAACAACTCACATTTACCACGTCTTTGTTTTTAATAAATCGATCTCCGTAACGAGAAACGAGTCCATTTTATTGCTTTCTTCAGCTCGAGTCTCTCTCTCTCTCACTATTTCTCTTTCAACTTCAGCTTCAAGGTGGTCCCGTTAAAAGCTGCCAACGTCTTCAAAGTGGTATACACCGCTGACAGCCAGTACGAAACTATCACCTTGACCAAATACATTGGCAGGAACCTTTCAGTTCCCACATTACGCATTTGTCAGCGAGACGTCTCATCATTATGCATCCACTTCGTCGTGTGTCACATACATCCGTCGACAGATCGTAAATATTAATACATTTATCGCTTGACTGACTTATAATCAAGAGTTAACGAAGGAATGTAACACCAGCGAAAAGATTTCTGGCTCTTGCAAGATCGTAAAAGAATGCGAATAATAGCCAAACTCGACGTAATTGAAAAACACGGTCTTTTAAACACACAGCGAGGAAGAACTCTCTCCCCTTCGGTGTTTATGCAGTCTAATGATACCCTCGAGTCGATCCATAAAGGCTGGCAAGTGGCATATTGTTTCAGAGCCATGCCATCATCCTCCTCTCTCTCTCTCTTTCTACCCCCTGAAGCGTCGCTTCTTCTCTCCCCACCCATATAGGCGTAGGTGACAAATAGCCGGAAAAGTGAGTGTCGTAAGTGGTGCGATATCAGTGGATTGGCCCCTGCGGGGGAAGAGCGAGTCGAGTGTCGAGAGTCGTAGTAGTAGTCGTCGGCGTGTGAATAGGATGGGAGGGATTCTGCGGCTCTCTATGTATATACATGTCTATAAGGGTCGCACCCTCTCTCTGATGTAGGGTGTGTATAATGTTGGCAGCTGTGTGCGCGTGTTGAGCGTTTGGGAGATGTTTGATTAAATAACCGCACAGATGAATTGAATCGAGGCAGATAAAGCTCGCGTGACTCGTGTTTTTGGGACGACTGAGTGCTTGCGAGCTGATGCTATAGGGGTGCATTTGAATGAGAGGGAGGAGAGAGAAGTGGATGATAGGAAGAGAGAGAGAGAGAGAGAGAGAGAGAGAGAGAGAGAGAGACTGCGTTTGGTGAGATCGTGATGCTGGAAGAGAGAGGAATGCTGGATTTGGAAGCTTTTTGCTTAATATTTTTGGGAGGTGGATACATTTGTTTCATAATTGTGTAATTCTAATCATTTCAAATCAGCCACATAGTCAGCTATGCGTGAAACAAAACAGTTTTGGACTGGCTTTTCTTCCATCTCGAGTTTCGGGCTAGAGAATACAGGTGGCGTTTAGGCACTTTTCTGTTTTTCTCATCTATATCTGTGAGCCTATGTGTAGATATAGGGGTGTAGCACCTCGACAAAGTAAGGATTACTATACACCATAGTAATTTTAAAATTGTTAGTGATTACAAAATTTATAGTAAATGTAACAATATTCTTGTAATTCTTACTATACTTTTTTAGTAAAATTTTTCGGCCCTTTTCGTTAGGTTGCATAGAACAATTTTTCATAGTTTACTATTCGGATATAGTAATGTTTACTATAAATTTATCAGTAATAATTACTATAAAATATTGTCGTGTCCCTATGCTACTCATATTTATAGTGAAATTCTGGTAATTGTTACTATATATATTTGTAACAATGTTGGTCATGCCGGTAGACAAAGTGATATTTTAACTTTATTTGAAATCAGCACCATTTTTGTATAAATTGGAAAGTGGATCAGTCAAGCGTTTACTTCGAGTACAACACTATACTTGAATTTTCAAAAAAACCCATGAAATTTTAACTCACCCGTTAAAAACAATCACCCAACAAATTTTCGCCGGTGTAATCCCATCGATCGCAACGATATCTCCCGACAAAAGGGCTTACAGACAACGGCAAAAAAAAAACGAAGAAAAGGCAAAGAGGAATCTCCTAGCTACAGATATAGCAGTAAGCGAGTTTATCCTCTCGCACTTTGCAGTAGCAAAGTAGCGCTCTTAACTTTAGGAACTCGAGGAGAGCAGTTTTTACGAGCTCTACGTGTCTATTAGCCTCATTACCTCTCCCCCCCCCCTCCCCTTTTACATCGTTGGTGGGGGTAAACGACGCCACCCGTTATATTGCCAGACACGTCTCTCGCACCCTCTTTACGCAGCGGTAGCTATACTAGCTCCCTATCTTTCGCTAATCGTGGCAAAAATGCGTAGACTCTGGAATTATATTCTTTCTGTTCCTATACTCGGGAGAGCGTAAGAAAAATTTAAATAATTCACTCGTGCGCGAACAACAATCTCGTTAACCGCGTGTTTCCGGTCGAGTCACGCAAGTGTGAAGATTGTTCAGTTAAGGGACACGTGGCTGAGCTTATAAAGTGTATAATAGATTCGGAAAGTTTTTAAACTTCGAAGGGCTGAGAAATCAGAAACGATATAGGCAAAAAGCTTCTCGTCGTTCTAAACTATTCCAGACGCGGGCAGAGATAGAGAGAGACAGAGGCGAAAACGAATTCTAGCACGTCTCATTCGTCCGCCTTGCATATCGATGATGTCTTTGAGATTGGATACGCGAGAGGGTGCGAGAATTCTCTTTTTTTTTTCGTTTCGTTTTATTGTCTCGGATGAAGATTCGCTACGCTTGGGCATAGCTCAAAAATCCGACTTGATTAAATTTTTGATCAAATTACTTCGAGCTAAATAAACATGACGACGGTGTGGCGCGTAGTTCTGTGATCGAGGGGTGAGAGAGAGAGAGAGAGAGTACGTGCGTGCACTTTTCAACCCTCGACTAAGAGACGCGTGAAATTCCTGCGCGAGCTGACACGCGCCACTGGCGCGATTTAAAAGCGAGACGGGAAAAAGAATCTAAACTTTCGGTCCATTTGTAGCCAAGTGTTATTGCTTTATGTCGACGAGTGGTGAGCTGCTGATACGGGGCTTTGGCTATACTGTGTGTATGTGCTTCGATTTGATGTTGCTCGGTTGACTTTTTCTGTGTTCTGATATGGGTTATGGTTTTTGGAAGAGATAAGGGTGTGCTTTTTTATTGAATATTATAGTGTTCTTCTAAATAATTGCATCTTAATACACAAGATATACGTGTTTACAATGTTAATATAATCAGATTGATTAGTATATCCTATCGTTTAACTGATGTCTCGCTCTTTCCGAAGAATCGCCAAAAATTCTCTATCCCAACAAAACCGAACACGAAAGAAATCCAAAGTCAAAACTTTGCAGATCCGCAAAATCCAGCTCCTCCACCTTCCCGCCCCATCGACTCGGATGACACGGCAGTAAAAGCACAGCGTTAAAACAAAAAAAAAGGCCGTGACTACGCTCCAAAGGGGGATGAAAGCATTCAGCTTCCAGTGTACTACACAGGGGCTACAGTGAGCGAACTCAACTCTCATCGCCTATTCCAGTGACGCTCTTCCAAACGATAATTGTTCGGAACTATTTCAATCGAGCCTAATCTACCGCGTCTCTCACTCTCTCTCTCTCTCTCTTTTCATTCAAAGGAAAAAAATTAGCATGCGGCTCCCGTCAGATATACATACGTACACAGAGAGCAGAGAGAGAGAGAGAGAGAGAGAGAATGAGCCTATCTGTCTTCGAAGTCCGCGCATAATAAGAAAAAAGGAGAAAGGCGCGGCGGCAAAAAGAGGCCCCCCCCGATTACGGGGCTCGTATTCTTTTAATTACCAAAGTCCTCTCTCTCTCTCTCTCTCGCTCTTCGAAACGAAACGTTTCCCTTTTAATTGCGTGCTCTCCAGCCTGACATTCCGGAATCGTTCTCTCAAAGAATTTAATTACTGCACACGCCAGCGGCAGCAGCAGCGATGGTACCTGCATTACCAACAGTTTTGTAACGCGTCCTCGCGAACGGACACGACGTTAACGTTTTATCGCGCGACAATAAGCTTTCGAAAATATATACGTCGCTTCATCCTTTTTTTTTTATTTTTATCCTGCTATCGTTTGCTTTTATTTCTCGACGCGTCAGCGCTATATATATGCTGTGTGATTAACGCGATTACGATGTACCGGAATTTATGTAATGCGTGTGTATAATTTTTTAACGATACTATAAGTAATATAAGCGCAGCATTGTCATTTCTCGAAGGCACTTCCTCAAATCGTCAGTCGACGAGAAATTATAGACAGCATCAAAGTTTTTTATTACATAAGTTCGTTTTTACATGTAGGGATTTTAGGATCGCGAGAGCTTGCGTTGGATAATCCTCTCGTCAAAGGACTACTTACGTCGTAATAAGGAAAATTTTTAATTACGTCTATACACGTGTATAAAGTTTAACGATCGAGTCGCGCATCTTCTTATTTCGCGTAATTGCTGTGATATAAGTGAACTATTCGCGTATGTAACGCGAAATTTCAGCTATACTCTCTTTTTTCCTTTCTCTCTCGAGCTTGAATTATATACGCGGAGGAGCCGCACACCGGCCGTATAATACAATTTGGAATAATATTCCGGAGTCGTAATTTCTCGAATAAAAGCGGAATTGCAGTTTGCGGTACGTCCTTATCTCTCCTCCCTGTGTATACTTCTGGGCGAAACCGCAGAGCCATTATTATTCCTGATACCTTATAGCGTCGCGCGACTGTATAGCTACTATACATGTTTCTTTGTGTCACTTTTAATTAAAAAAAGAAAAAAAAACATCTATATACTATGATACGTCCATCCATATCCATCTCGTACTACTGACCAAAAACAGAAAAAAAAGAGAAAAGAGCTGCACACTCCGAGGGATGAGGGAAGAAAAAGAGGGTAGCTTCAAAAGAAAAAAGGAAAAAAATTGCAATCGGTCGAATCCATAAGGAGCTCGCAAAGCAAGCGCGCACGCGCACAGGGCATTAATGACCGCGCGCTTGCATTCCACGACGATCACTTTCTCTCCTCCCTTAAGGAATCCCTCTCGCGCTCTCCTTTCATCCTTCTCTCTCGTAGCTTCTTTTTCTCTCGCAGTATTCCCGCGCGCGCGATCGCGTTGGGTGGTCTCTCGCGCGAGCTGTACAGTCGTCCCCCCCCCCCCTCCTTCTCCCTCTTGTACGAGCTGCACAGCTCCTTCTTTCTCTCTCCCATACGTGTGTATAGGTATATACTTTATACATGATCCTTTCTCCCTCTCTGTGTATATGCAGCAGAGGAGAGCTTTCGCTCGTCTTTTGCTTCTCTTTCGGGGACCGACACACAACCTTTATGCCCTTTATGTCCTGCGCGCGTTACGCACGGCTGAGATATGTGGAAGGAGGTAAGGATTGCTGCTGCTGCTGCTGCTTTTCGTCACCGAAGCCGCGAGCGAGTATCGGGTTGCCGATTTCTTCGAGGAGGAGAAGTTATATGGGAGAAGACCGATAAAAAATTATTGCTTGTTTAAGCTTCTTCTTTTAGAAGGAAGAGCTTTGTAGGATTGGGAGTTTTTTTAAGGAGGTTTTGCGAGGGAGAGTGTTATGGTGATTTGAATTTCCCGCCGAGAATTTTGATCGATCGAGATTCAGGAGGCGAATAATTATTTGAATTTTTTGTATAACGTGTAAGAGTTTGTCGAGCATTATCATTAAATCGGTTATTTAGAGTTCAACTGATCAAGCAGTTTCGTTGTGTGGGACCCCTTAAAAATTGTTGAGAGCAACTGCACATAGCAATTCGCCGCTCGAACTTTCCGTCTCTCTACCCCAGTGACTATTAGGTGGCGCATAGGATACTTTCCTATTCCCATCATCAAAATTATTGCACCCAGTGCCTATATAGAGGTGTGTCACCCATACCAAATCTGCGTGTCTGCTGCTTGGGCCGTTCATACTATAACTGCTCAAAATTGTATGTGTAATTCCGTTGCGTTTTGAGGTTCGGTTTGGTTCATATTAATTTCTATGTAATACAAGCGTCAAACGTGCCTAGTCCCAATTATTATTATTTATAACTATTAATTTTACTGCATTTGTTTATAGTTTCATTCTCTGTGTCATATAATTACGCAACGCCACGTCGTTTTTTTCTAAAAATAAAAACAACATTTATTACCACACGCTTATAAACCAACTTTCCAAAGAAACGCAATTATCAACCGGAAATGGAAGGTATCAGCAATAACACAAGCGAGCCTTTCGAAATAAGGCTAGACCGCGGCATTAGAACGCGCAGCACGTGTGTGTCATCCACGTTCGTGCGAATATCTGTTCTCTCTCTCTCTCTCTCTCTCTCTCTCTCTCTCTCTCTCTCTCTCTCTCTCTCGCTAAAGCGAAGCCAATCGTTTCATTAAGACGAGCGAATGCGTATGTATATATACATATATGGAAGCCAAGCTGCCGGCTTTCTTGTATATCGATGCATGTCCAATCGTCGCATCCGCGGCACTACTACAAGGGTATATGTAGAGTGTATATATATATGTGTGCAACGTGTGGAACGATCGTTTTTCGACGTGCGCGAGCACAAGAGGACGAGGAAAAAATTAGCAAACAATGGCGCTTCGCGCGCGCGCACGCGGGATGTGCAATTAACCACTTTTGCTTATATTTTCTTTTTCTTGTACGGCGTCTTTCTTTTCTTTTCTTTTATCGCTCGTTTACGGTTTTTGTATTATTTAACGTTTACTGTATTTATATTCATTATCAGATTCTTGCTTAGTTTCTTTCAATCTATCAAATTTCAAAATCCCATTTTCATAAAGCTTCACTTCATCCTAAACCAAACTAACCACCCCTCCCATAAACCATAATCGAATAACAAAGCAAAAGCTCAAATTTTCATCATCCCATCCCCGGACAGTAGCCGCCACACAGTCTACTATATATATACACCAAAACAGCTCCCGTCGCGGCTCGATTCACGTCGCTCGCGGTGTGTGTACCGCTTTTAACCCGAGTATTTCAGCTCGTTAGGATAACGAGGATCTAATATCGCGTTCACAGCCCGGCCAATTACGCTTTCGGCAAGCCTCTCTGACTTTCGGCGGATCCAACGAGCCGCATCTTCCTCTCTCTCTCTCTCTCTCTCTCTCTGTACAGAAGACACATCGCTACGCGTGATCTATGGCCGCATCTGCCGCAGATCATAAGCGACACATTTATGGGCAGCTAATTGCGGGAGGAGTCGCACGCGCAAGACTTTTCTGTATGGACTTATTTTTTTTTTTCCTTTTGATTTTGTTCTTTCACTTCCGAAAACCACGGCGATAAATTTCTACTCGCGCACTTTGTCAGGCTGAAAAGCAAAAGCTCGTCTCGTTACACTTTCGAGTGGTGAGTGTGTATAATACTTGGCTGATTATGATTAAAGCCGATTTTTTTATTTAATTTTAAACTATAAAATAAACTTACATTATACTTCAGTCGAAACAATCCCCCAAATTCACGCACCGTCGAGATAATCACTTAAGTTTACTTCCCAAAGTCGTTGCGTAAAGCCCTCTTCCCCTTATTTCTCTCTAGTCACACAGAAGCTTCGCTGTGTGCTTGCAAACGTATATAAAATTATATTTAGCACTCGCGTCCACAACTTTCCGGAAAGCGCTCGCGCACACACTTACTCGATGACACACAAAAGACGCTTAGTCTACTAGAACGAAGCTAAGCTTATATACTCTCAAAGATTTTTACTATACAAAACGTGGTCTCCGGTAGGTGCGCCAGAGTTGTAAACTTCAAAGCTTCTCATCATTCGCTCTTCGGATCGTTTAGCGCGCCGCGCGCGCGTTTTTCAAACGACGGCAAATTATTGCTGAGATATTTATTGCACCGTGGTGAGAATATGCCGGAAACGAGCAGCGGATCGATGAAAGAATGGCGTGTATTGCGAAACGCGTAGTAAATTTAGAGAAATTCGCTTAGAGATGTATATATAACGTAGACATATGTGAGAGAGATTTGAGACGGACGAGTGACTGTGCTTATTGGCGCGGATTTTAGTTTTAATGAACACATGTTATACGAGCGTGTTTACTGCTGAGTCTGTGGAATTTTCTGCTTTGATCATGCACGAATAACGAAGTATATATGCGCTGTTTGTTGCGGTGTATGAATTGACAGAAGTATCTATAGGATACAGCGTAAAGTTTAACGATCGTTTAATCCATTGTTGTGTACGTGATATTGCGCAAAGCCAGGAAATGAAAAAAAGAAGGCTTTGAGTATAAAGAAATTCTAGAGCAAGCCATACATAATTCACGGTCTACCCTCTAGATTAAAGTTTTAATTAAATGCCGTAAATCCGTCCGAAAATTCTCCAGGAATCAAAAAAGGGGTCCACTTCGCACCCCCTTACATCAATTCTACTCCCAACTGTAAAACACACTATATACACCGAAATATAAAGAGAGTAGAATAAAAAAAAAAAATACACTCTGGGCAAGAGAATGCGTCGGTCGGGTAAAAAAAGGGGTCCACGATCCTAGTGCATAAAAATTTCTATCGTGACGAATGGCCCTGTGCACACGCTCGAATGCTGCACCTGGAATTGCAATATAAGCTTTCTCTCTACTGGCCATTAATTTGCACAAGGAGTAGTGCGCAGGTGGGCATATACACACAGCAAAGCAAGAAGCGGGAAATTTAGTGAGCCACTGGCGGACCCCTAATGGCCGCTGCTCTCGACCACAGGGCAACCCCCTATTTCTCATTCTCCCTCGTTATCTCTCTCACACCACGAGAGAGCGAAAGAGAGAGAGAGAGAGAGAGAGACAGAGAGAGTTTCACCCCCACGAGAAAGCTAGTTGCAATTACGCATCGCGCCGCAGTTAAATACAACGCAGGACACAACGACTCTGTAATTTATCCCCGTTTGGCTACTACTACTATACTGCGCTAGGTCCGCCCTGGGTACAGTGTATATATATATATATATATATATGTGTGTGTGTATGTATATACATACAGAAACCAGGCGGTGTGTATGCTGGTGACCTTAAATCACTATGAATTTATTCTCTTCCGAGAATTTTATGAGCAAAAGAGGATGACGACGCGAGCTCACGCAGTCCACACTGCTGTGCTGCACCGACCAAATTGTTTTCTCGAGTTATATTCCTCGCGAGTGAGAGAGAGAGAGAGAGTGAGAGAGAGCAAGAGCGGTTCTCTGATGGCCCGGCGAGATGAAATATCTTGGGCTTTTCGGCCGCCGCGAGAGAGAGAGAGAGAGAGAGAGAGAGAGAGTGAGCGCAACTCGCCGCGGAAAAAAGCAGCTTATTTATGGGCCAAGCTGCTGCTCTCACGCGCGGTAAATGAAGAGTTTTTTTAGCCGACGGACAAAATGCCAAGAGCGAGTGCGCTGTAGCTTGGTGCGCTTGTAAATTCAGCTTTATTGCGAGCGAGAGGTTGCGATTTTGAGGGGTATTGTTGTATAGTGTGTCGTGGATTTGGGAGTTTCGGGGTTATCGTATTCGAGATCGAGAGAGTTTTGGTGTGGAATAAGTCTGAATATACCCTGGCCTGATCTACTTGTTATTTATAAATTAATACTGTGTGTTATTGGTAAATCAGCTAACATTAGGGTTTGAGTTAACTATATCCCTTTTTTTGATTTTGAATATGAAAAAAATTGGTTTAGTCCTAGGAGATACCAATAGGGGGCGCCACTAGTGAGATTTTTACGGAGCATCTACGATTCCGACCTTCTATTTTTCTACTTATCGCAAACAGTGGGCTGTACTGTTTTATAGTGACAACAGCAGGTCGGTTGTGACAGGTGTCGTGTGTAAACAAATTTATTTAATCAGAATGATAAGTTGCAATTGTGAAAAGTTACGTACATTTTATAACGTTATGTCTCGCGGAATCGACGATAAATTTATGTATAAGAATAACAAAACTAGATTTAAAAAAAATATCTATTATCATCTGGTTTACGTAATATTATAGCTCACTTCTCGATTCCATTATACTAATATAAATGATAATACCGATACGAAGACACTAAAAACTAGTTCATAAAACAATTCAAGTTTTATACTAAACTCGTATCTATATTGCTGGGAAGTCAGGGGGTAAATAAAAGTATAACGAGAGGAATTTCGGTAGAATTTACGATATTTTAATCGTCACTAATAAACAGGCGTGTATAATGATTACACAGACGTATAGGCGTACGCACTACGATAATCACCACTACGAGACACTCGTACAAGTTCGCGATAAATTTTATGCTCGTGTATCGTATACGTTATATATATTATATATATATACATATTTAATGAGATCGTTTTATACATATAAATATAAAACATAATGGCTTGATAATGATATAATATCAATTTCCGATGTATCTACTATATAACAAATATAGCGCATCGGAAATACTCTGTCTTACGTACCTACTACGATATAATATATTCGTTTTTTTTCTGTACACTATACGCGATTCGCTACACTATATAACTGGGACAGTTTCAGTACTACACGACAATTCGAATTTCGACTGGATCGATAATACAATAAAAATACTCATGCTACGCAACTACATATCTTTCGCACACGTGGTGTACAACTGGCAGCATCATCATAATGACATATATATATATATCTTACATATCCACAGTACGATTCTCTTTTCAGCATATATATACAACTATGTACATCGAAATAAATAAGAAAAAAATCATAATTCTCTCTCTTTCTACAAACTAGTCAATACAGTCTATCGCAGTCTATAACTCCAAAATGAAAAAAAAGTCTTCGATAATCCATTTATTCCTGAATCTCCTCTCCATCCTCGTCGACGGGTACAGTCGAGTGATTGTAGAGTCCCTGTGCCATCAGCTGTAACGCTAGAGGATTCTTCTGTCCACTAGCTTTCTTAATCTTGGCGCGTTTGTTCTGGAACCAGATCTTGATCTGCTGCTCGTTCAACCCAAGCTCTTTGCTAAGCTTCTGACGGCGTTGCTCGTTGAGGTATCGGTTCTCCGTGAACTCGAGCTGCAACTTAGCCAGCTGCTCGGCGCTGAAAGCAGTACGCGGTCTCTTCTCCTCCGGCGTCGAGGCAGGCTGTGATTTCTGCAGGCTGTTCGTGCGCTTGACTCGTCTCGTTCTTGGTCCTGGAAAAAAATCAAGGAAACAAACTCGTTTTAGTCTTGATGCTCACATCGTCTTGATCGAGTATATTGAGACGTATATATAACAGCGCGTTATCTCTCGACTTTAATTCAATTACCGGCTGTTGGGAGTCCGATCTAATTTTCGTTAGGAAAATTCTCACGAATTAATATTTAGCGAAGAGGAATCACGAGCAAGAGTCGTGTGCGGCGTAAACGCGGTAGTACGTGTGATGTATATATATTAGTCGAAGTATATTAGGCTCGCGCGCGCTATATACGTAGCCGATTTCGCCAGCTGAGCATACACGCCGATGATGATTCTATAAAGTTGCCATATCGATATATATATATACCGTGTGTACATCGATGATTTAGCGCTTTATTTGGCGAGCTCATTAGAATACGCGGGTGTTGAAAAATTGGAACGACTTTATTTGCGCGCGTGTGTGTGTACGTGACAGGATTAAAAAAATATCTTTATCGTTAAGTCGGATAATTAAGGTTTTTTCCGAAGCTACAACGTATATAGACACAAGAGAAAAACCGCGTGTGAGTTCGCGAAGAAGCGGATGCAACGGCGACGTCGAGAATAAACAATCGCGAGAGAGCAGATGTCGCGTCGGTGGTTAAACAAACTCGGCTCTTACGTTTTTCCGTTTGTAAGATAAATACACGATTGCAATCGAGAGAGCAAGTATAAATTTCCTCCTCAGACTCGCGGTTTATTATGCCTGTCCGTCGCAAAACAGAAAATATTTACACGTCGGTAAAGTCAACTCACCGGAAGAGGGTCTGTCGGAGTATCTGGTGCAGTAGATCCAAGCAGGCCAGAGACTCTGTCCGTTGCCACTGCTTCCAGAGCTATTGCTCTCCCCGCTGACGGATTCGCCTCCGGCTGTGGAAGCAGCCGAGGATATGGAGGCCGAGTTGCCGGTCACGGAGCTTCTGTTGCTGGCGAGACTCTCGAGGCTCCCACTTCTGCTGAGATTCGACGAGGAGAAGCCAAGTTGCGGTGATAGCCTCTGGTTGCTGTTGTTGGAGGAGAGGCTGAGGTCGCGAGGTAGACTCAGCGGACTGTGGACCGGAAGAGGTGTCACCTTGATGGGAGTCGTCTTCGCCGGAGACCGACTGAGGATGGCATCGCGACCAAAGTCCGGCCGAAGGATGTTCACTACGCTGAAGCGCAAGGGGGAGACCTGCTCCGATGGCTCCTGATGTGGCTGCACGTGGCTGTCGGGCGAACGAGCCCGCCGGTGGTGGTGGTGGTAATGCTGGATCGTCATTCCCAGCCGGCTCAGTCCGTAAGCTGACTCCATGGTTGCCAGAGCTACACTCATGATTGTCTCTTCGTTATACTTTTCTTAAAAAACTGTGTGTGTGTCGAGGACAGCGTTAGCGCGAGCACTGTCAAGCACTTGACATAGCACGCCTGCAAGATTCACTGGTCTGCAGCACTGAGTGTCATTCGAGAACGACTGTGTCTGAATTCGGCAAGTTCGGAGTTTTTCCCGAGATTTCCGAGTAGTTGAGCGAGTGCCGTGACGGGTCTGACTGGCTGTCCATCCGTCGTTCGGTGATGTCTAAACTAGGCAGCCAGTCCGTCGGTCCCTACTTACCCGTGACCGATCCCCCCCCCTTCCCCCTCTTTCTTACTCTCTCTCGCTCTCCTCCTACGCCAGGCACTGCACTAGACGCTCGCTCGATTGTATCTCTATTAACTCGGCTGCTCCTCGACTCCGCCCAAGGAACTCCCTTCGAACACGTCTTGTCTCGCTCGCACTAACGCGAGAGCTACCCCCCACTACTGGTAGTCACTGGAGGGGACTGGAGGATCGCGGTCCCCCACCACTACCGCGTGACCTGCCCCCACCGCTCGGCCGGAGATCGACGCTCGGCCACCTAATGGTCGGAAGGGAAAACGCATCGTTCGTTGCACTCTGCAGCCGAGTAGCCTGAGGCCTGCCGCCGATGCTCTGCGCTCGCGCGCGCGACCGACTTTTTCAGGTGAGTTTTCCTTCTTCTTCTTCTCCGGAGCTCCGAAGCAACTCTGCATCTCGTAAGCCGGCTTCGATATTCGTTCGAAACTCAGCCAAGCTCAAAACTCAAAAGAGTTAAACATTACGTAACTCAGGCGTGGGAGTACAACAAAAAAGTCGACGCCGTGTAGACGCAGCGACGGCAGCACTGCAGACCTCGCGCGGCGTCGCGAGTAACAGCTGCGCCGAGGTCCATAGGTGCTGGCTCTCTCCCCACTCATCTTCCCCCACCAAAAAATCGATCCACCCACTTACAGCGCTCCGCCTCCCCTACCATCACGCCCCTCTCTGGGCGTTACCCCCACTTCAAGCTCGCTTCTCTCCCCCCTCCACAGCACAGTACCTCGGACAGCTCGAGCTAATTCCTTTCGTCTTCTCTGTCACTCTCTCGTCTTCGTCGTGTTTTCTCTCGTCCGTGGACTTTATCGCCGAGCGTACGAAATCGCTTCATACAAAAATTTACACGAGCTGTTCCTCTCTCTCTCTCTCTTTTATTTTTTGCCGACTTTTACGACTCACGAACGGACGAATGTATTATCTACCCCGTCACACACAGGGCAGATGCAGCGGCGAAGCCCCCTGTTCTCTCTTTCGCTCTACGGATGTAATAACGTAATTTATTCTCGGGCTGTTCTCGCTGCGCGCATAGCAGCCCATGGTCGTTTCGGCCTGCCCCCGAGCGTGTGTATAGTCATTGACTAGGCCCCGATTTTTCAGAATATATAGCATCTGCCTGAGAGACTTAACTGCTGGCGTGTTGCTCTTTTGCTCGCGTTTTCTCTTTCGCTTCTCTCTCCCATAGAGCGGAGAGTATATTATAACCATACACACGTCGCGCAGCTCTCCCTTCTTTCCACCCGAGAGATAATAAATCCTTTCTATTGCTAAATCACGAGCCTCCACTTCGGAGACTGAGATATCTCAAAAGTCTCTTCACGCGATGATTCTTTCGATGAAGAAATAAACGCTTCTCTCTCGGCTCCAACTGGATTATGTTTTTACGAAGCCCATAGCCTTATGGAAATGTTACCACAGACTATATATTTTTCTTCCAAGAATTTCACTCTCCATCGTGCTGACTTCAGAAGCGATCACACCATCGTCGTGTGAGATTTTAATTACAACCCCATAGGCGAGGAAAAAAATCAGCGGAGCGAAAACTTCGCAGCTGATCCCTGTCCGTCGTCTTGCACACCTCGAAGAAAAATCGTGCATGCAGCACGAACACTTAAGCACACGCGATATCTGCGCGAAATAAAAAAAAAAGAGAACCGTATTATATATACCCCTCGCTCTCGCAACGTCATATACTAATTAAAACCTATGTATAGGCTCGCGCAAGCACACGAGGTGTCGTGAGCGCTTTGTCACGAGAGAGAAAGAGACGCACAACACGTCGTCGACTCCTCGATTGTTCCTGTCACGCTATACAATTCGGAGTCACGCGCGCGAGTAAGCTTGTGTATATACTTCCTGTTTTACAATTAAATTATTTAGCCGCAAATCGTCACGGGGTTGCAACTTTGTTTTGTTTTTATGATATACACTCGCTTGCAGCTTGAGGTTTGAGAAAACGACTTTGAAACGAGTCTTTAAACGTCTGCGGTTGAGCTTCGTATGTTAGTTTCTTTTTTTTTCGCCTCGATTTTTCTCTTTGTTTGTAAAATTAAATTTGTTGATATACTTGCAGTACACACGAAGGGACTCATCTTCTACAACCAAAGGAGGGACGTGTCTCTCGCAAAAAAAAAAAAAAAAATAACAGGATCGCGGGGAGGCGGGATCGAAGCCAAGGTTATCCGTCGGACACAAAGAGCCCGCGGGATTGGTTGGGCCCTAGATCCTCGCGAGGTGATATATTACGTCAAACGTATGTATAAGCCCCCGAAATATCGATGCATTATGCATAGGAGCCGAAACACGTTTTTCGCTGGTGTGCTTATTATACGACGATAAATAAAAACAAAAATCGCAAATTTATGGAACGATCGGACACACGTCCTCTCGATAAATACGTCCGCTTGTAACGAGCTCTTCATCATCGGTGGACCTAATTTCACTGGATTCTTCGAGATTCTCGATGTAAACTACTATGAAAAGATTTATGTTGAATATAATATTGCAGTTATTGTTGAGGAACTATCGATTCGGTTCTATTCTTTCTTGTACAAACAGGCAAACTCCAACATATAAGACGTATATAATACATATCACGGGACAATCAAGCCGGAAAAGTTATGCATCACACGCGACGAATTCGCTTACAAGCGATTTATGCGCTGGTCCCGTGAATTATCGCACATACACACGGCCAAGAAAACTCTCGGAACAATAATAGAGATCGCGGCCGTAAATTAACGTCAAGAACACACTGTGCGCGTCTCTCTATATATACCTATATATACACGTGCATCGATATAATACACACGGCGGGAAACGCCTTTGGTTCAAAACGTTCCAACTCAATACGAGACTGATCGGTTCGATTTTATCGTTGTCACGCCGACGTCGTAAATAATAATTTCCAGCGACTCTTTTTTCTCACGACGTCGACTTCACACACATATACACATACACTTAGAGCCACGCTGCAGAAACGATAAGCAAATATAATAGGTTAAGCGGTCGGTTATAAAGTACCTCATCTTGTTATTATTTTCTAAAACCATAATACGCGCAAGCGGCGCACACACACATAACATCCGATAATTTTCTCGCGGCGCAGTTTCTCGTAATAAAGTCACGTCTAAGGATAACAACAACCTGGTGTACCTTATTTTCTCTTCCCGGGAACACATCATTGCCCGATCGTTAAGCGCCGCTGCGTGCAGTCTTTATGTATGTATATACGTATACACTCGCTTGCTCTCTCTCTCTCTCTGGTCGGCGTCGGCCGTTAATGCCGGAATGCGCGAGTATTTCGGTGCGCTGACAGGCCGTATAGTCGTAAACGGGGGTAAAATTATTATGCGCCGGAATTCGAGACTCACGCGCGCGATTTCACCGTAATTAGCTGTGCGCGAAGCGCTTTTGTATGTGTGTCTCGCGCTTTTATTGTTGTTATTAGTATTCCATTAGCCGGTGTGTGATAAATATAAGCTGAAATGAAAAAATAATCATCGCATCGATTTTTCCATATATACACAATATAATGATTCTCGTATCTATAATACACGAGTCCACGAGAGTAAGATAAAAAGAGCGTGTAGCAATCGAGGTTCTCTCTTGCGATTTGTAAACTGGTTCTATTTACGGCCAGTGCAAACTCTATAATGATCGGAAAGCAGCAGCAGCACGACGACTTATTTAGAATAATTAATGCGGCGAGTATAGCTCGACCAATCGGCCAAGCGGTATCCCCTCCGCGTATGTCGCGGAGGGGAACTAGGGGCGTTGCCCGCGTCGATTCAAAAACGCCCACCAACCCCCTCTGTCTTCTTATACTCTTCTTCTTCTTTTTTTTTTTTATCATTGTATCGTATCGTCGTTATATTGTTATTGTTCGAGATCGACGGGGCTTGTTGGTTTTTACAATTTTATTAATGCAATGGTTTCATTACGGATATTTTTTTTTTCTTTCGTTATCATATGGGCGAGAAATAGAGGCCACCCTCGCATGCGCGGGTGTATACACGTACTTATCGGTCTACCGCGCGGGGCGCGAAGATAACCGCGCCCCGGGGAATCTCGAGAGCATTCCTTGCGCCCCTGATTTATCGAGCGGATGGAAGACCTGATCAACGAGGCGAGTTCATTGAGCTGATTTTCTCTATACGCGTGTACTGTATACTCTTTTCTTTGGTTAATATAATGAATAAAAATGGTATATAATATTTGTTGGACGAAGACTTTGGAAGTTGAGGATTCGGAAACGTTCACGGCAAAAATAATAACACTCCTTTGTGATTTACACTGTGCACTCTGCTTTATTTAATCTAACATCTGAACAATACAATAGGTCTCTGAATTATGTATGAATGATTTTAAGTTTAATTAAACTGAAACAAGATATAAATCTATGAAACTTCTGATAAGAAGTTCTCTCTCTCGAAGTGCTCGGCACAAAGGACGAGTGAGAAGTGAAGTAGCAACGGCGCGAAGCCTTGACGTTGAGATCACAGGTGGGGCTTAGACTATCCGCCTCGAGATGGCGCCTTCAGTGCTTTGAGGCACGAAGCTTGCTGTGGTTACAGCCGACACTCCCTCCCTTCGTGGCTCTTTTAAGATTCATCAAGGGATTCTGTAACAAACAAACATAAGTGCATAGCTACTTTAATTTATATTCGTCTCTGAATTATTTATTTTATCTCTGAGGTAGTTGTGTGTTTGTGTTGGAAGAGGTTTAGTCATAATATCCGCTATATTCTCCTTAGTTTCTATCCATTTTACTATAACTTTACTCTCTAACACACATCTCTTGATGTAGTCTCCATGGGTTTCTGCTATGTGTTCTTTGCTCCCAGTTTTCTCCCTTTCTCTTAGTTTTCTCTGAATTTCGGCTTGATCATCATCAAAGTTTTTCAACTTGTGTGATCCGTCCATCTGAGTACAATCTCCGGCTGACTTATTGTCACACCAAATAGTAACAGGATAGTAGGTGTTTCCTGTCATATCTCTGATCGCTTTGTCTAAGGATATTATCTCTTGACAGGCTTCGCTCATAGCCAAATATTCAGCTTGACAAGTAGATAGGGATACATAGTTCTGTTTATAGCTTTTCCAAGCAATCACATCTCCATATAACTTTACTATGTATCCTCCCGTTGAGGTGGAGCCTTCTCTATCTCTGAAACTTGAATCTGTAAAAGTTTCCAGTTCATTTCCTTGTCCTCTGAATATTATGCCAGTCTCTGTAGTTTTTCTCAGATACCTGAATAGTCTTTTTACTTCAGTCCAATCGTTTTCTGTAGGTGAGATTTGTTTTCTAGACAAGTAATTTACTGCATAAGCTATGTCAGGTCTTGTGACTGCTGACAAATACAGTAAGCTTCCTATAGCTTCTCTATAAGGGGCTCTGCATTGGGTTTCTTTCTCTTCGATTTTCTCTGGATTAAATTTTATTTCTCTGTTTTTCACTTGTCTTGTTATCATCGGTGTACTCTGCGGTTTACTCTCACTCATGTTGAATCTATGTAGTATTTTCTCTGTATACTCTGTTTGACTAAGGGTCATTATTCTATTTTTTCGATCTCGTTGTATCTTCATACCTAAATATACATTGGGCTCTCCCAGGTCTTTCATTTGAAATGCTATACTTAGATTTGACTTTATTTCTTGTAGTTTCTCTGAATCATTTCCTGCTAAGATGATATCGTCCACATATAATACCATCATCACCATTCTACTTTCTTTCCTCCATGTGAACAAACATGGTTCATTGATGTCTCTCTCAAGTCCGAGTTTTCTTACTTCATTTGCAAATTTTAGGTTCCATTTCTTTGGACTAATTTTCAGTCCATATAGTGTTTTCTTTAATCTACAAACTTTCTTCCCTTTCATGTTCTCTGAATTTTCTATTCCCTCTGGTATCTCCATGTATATAGTCTCTTCCAGGTCACTGTTTAAGAACGCCGTCTTTACGTCCAATTGACTTGCGTCTAAGTCATATTTATTTATTACTGCCAAAGCTGCTCGAATGACTGGAAGGCGAGATACTGGAGCATAAGTTTCTCTGAGTTCATATTTGTTTTTGTCTTTGAACCCCCTAATGACTAATCTGGCTTTAAAAGTTTCTTGACCATTTTTGTCTAGTTTTCTCTTAAATACCCATTTAGAATCTATCACATTGGGCCTCTTGTTCTCTGAAGTTTTACTTGGGTAATTTACAATTTCCCATACATCATTTTCTTCCATTGATTTTAATTCTTCTCTTATTGCGTCTTTCCATTTTTCTCCTTCAAACGAGTTTACAGCTTCCTTGAAGGTTATAGGATCTTTGTTTACTTGAGCTAGTTGCACATAGATTTGTTCATCAGCATCTTGATCACATTTTTTCTCTGAATTGTTGATTTGTGTCATATATATAAAATTTGGGTCTCTTATCGGATTCTCTTTAGCTTGTCTCCTTGGAATTTTTCTTGTTACTACCTCTGTTGTTTCTTTCGGAGTCATTTTTCGCTTTCCTGGTTCATCGACCTCCATCTTGGTGTCTAACTTCTTTTCTTTCTGTATCAACTCTGTATTGTTGGGATCTTCAGTTTTTGTCTGGTCTGTATTTTCCTCTGTATTGTGATTCTTTCTTATATCGCTGAACTCTAATTCAATATTCTCTGTTCGGTCTACGATATCTTTGTATACCAATTTTTCGTTACACTTTACGTGTCTTGAATTTAAGAATCTTAGTGTTTCCGAGTGCCATAATAGATAGCCAGTAGGGGTGTAACCTACAAGTATGGCTTTTATTGCTCTCTCTGAAAATTTGTTCTCTGGAATCGGAATTTTTGCGTATGCCACACATCCGAATCTTCTTAGTTCTTTCACATGACTTTCTTTGTTCGGATTTAACATGAACAACGGTGTTTTATACTCATTCCCTTTATGGGGGGTTCTGTTGTATGTGTGTATTGCTGCTTCAGTAGCTAATACCCACATAGTAGCTGGTAAACCTGAGTCTATCATTATTGCTCTGATTCTCTTCTGTATAGTTTTATTAAATCTCTCTGAAGTTCCGTTTAACTCTGGAGTGTGTGGAGGTGCAAAATCACTTGTAATGCCCTCTCTTTTCATTATCTTTGAGAATTCCCCGCCTGTGAATTCTGTTCCATTGTCTGCTCTTATATAGCATACCTTTTCGTGTTTTCCTAAAATATTTCTGGTATGTGTCAGATAGTTATCCAAACATTTACCCGATTCACTCTTTTGTTTTACGCAATATGCTCTTGCATATTTAGTATAATCATCTATAAACACTATGATAAATCGGTTCTCCCCTGGATATGAAGCCGGAGATATTTTACCCATTGTATCAGTGTGAATAGTATGTAAAGGTCTGTCTGATCTAGTTCTATTATTTTTAAAAGGTTGATTTTCCATCTTGGCTAAGATACACGACTCGCAATCCATGATTTCTTTGTTTAGTTTTACATCTTTTAATTCGCTTTCAAATTTTTGCATTTGTTTCATGTATTCGAGTGACGTGTGCCCCAGCCTCCTATGCCATATCATTCCTAGACTAGGTTTTTGTATTAATTTCTCTGAATTATTTTTCTGATAATTTTTACTTAGTTTATTTATGTCTGACTCTGATATTACGTTATTTAAATCAAGTATTTTCCTTTTTATCTCTTCTTTACCTATTCCTAGTGCTAAATTTTCATTTATTTGGGGATTTTCCTTTTCAGACTCCCTCCCAATCTCAGACAATCTCTGAATTTCATTATCGTCTTTTGTTAATGGAGTCTGAGATTGCGACAGGAAATCCTCCAAGGTCACTAAACTTGCTTTGACAATATACTTGTCACATGTATCTTCTGAAGTCTCTGAATTTTTAACATTAAATTTTACTATCCAATTAGGTGATTCATAGTCTCCCGATAAATACTCCTCCTTCGTGTCTTTATCAAAAACTTTTAGTTTAACGTCATCTAGGTAAATGCCATACCCGGCCTCTGCAAATTTTCGAAGGGAAAGGAGATTATCCGAGACATCTGAAGCTAATATAACATTCGATAAGAAAATATTTTCACCCTCTGGAATAGATTCTAAGTACAAGTTTCCTTTACCGTCAATTTTGATGTTAGCTTTTTTATGTTTATTTGCGCTCTTTATTTCTCCAATATTACTTTTCTCGTAATCTCGTAATATAAACCCTTTATTAATAATGTGGTGGGAAGCACCTGAATCTGCTATAAACGTGACTTTATTCTCTATTGTCTCATGCAAGTGTTTCTTACCTGCAAACTTGGCGTTTACGGTTTTGTTATTTTCTTGTTTTGGCCTATCATAGGGTTTTCCTCTTTTCTGATAATAGTTTCCTCTGCCTCTTCTCCACCCTCCACTACCTCTACCACGAGTGTGTGTGTTGTGATTGTTTTGTGTAGAATTATTATCATTGTTCTCATACCTTTGTACTTTATTGGGGCATTCGTCTCCCTTGTGTTCTCTGACCTTGTTGCATTTGTAGCAGAACCAGAGATCATCTCGTGCTAGACGGCATGATGACTGATAGTGACCTTTCTCGTTGCATCGGTAGCATTTTACGTCCTTGTAAACTGTTTTCTCTGAATTACTTTGGTCTTTGACCTCAGTCCTCTGTGCTACGCTTGCTTTGGGTTTCTCTGTATTGGTGGTGCTCTGTGCTTCTATCTGTAACATGCATTTTTTCATATCATCCAATGTCATTATTGTACCTGTTTGACTTCTCACTAGGTGTGTTGATACCAGTTCTTTACTGGTATCACGCACTGCCTGATAGAATGTTGCTCTCTTTTCTTCCTCTGATAATGGTGATTCGGGATTACAAGTTTCATGCTCTCTCACTATGCTATCAAATCTATCACAAAAATCCCCTACTCTTTCTTTATGCCCTTTTCTTATTGCATAAAGTTTTTGTCTGATGTTTATCTCTGAAAGATTCGCTTCAATTTTTCTTATCTCTTTAATTTTCTCTATTATCTTATGTGGCTCTGTGATTTGCAATATTTTTTTGTGATAGTTTGCATCTAAATGACTTATTATAATAGTCCTTACCGATCTTTTCTTTTTCAATGTGTTCTCTGTTTGATCGTTTTCAAATTTCTGTGGATCTTTTAGTATAGCTAATAAGTCATTTTCTGCTAGTTCTGAGTCTAAAAGATCTAACCATAAGTCTATGTTCCCTTTAGCATTTAACTTGTAATCTCTATTCACATGTACTTTAGTGGACGTTATTTTGTTTTGTAATTTTGAGGTTATTTCATTCTGGAGTGTTAATTGTTTATTTATATTTTCAAAGGTTGCATTTATTAGAGATAATGGCTCTGACTCTGAATTTTGTGTATCGTATAGAGTTTGTGTATTAGTATTTTGACTCTGACCGGGTGTTGTGGTAGAATTTGATAGTGGAGAGGGTACCTCTTGTTTTTCTAGTCCTAGGGTTCGTACTTCTGCCAGGCACGTTTTTAGTTCTGTGCTCATGTTCTTCATACTCTCGGACATGGCTTTGTAGGATGTTGCCATATCTTCCATTCCCTTAGCCATTCTATCGAATGCCACTTGTTGGTCCTGTAGCACTGATACTAAAGCATCTCTGAACTCTTTGGTCTCTGAAATATGTTTTGATAAATTAATGTTCGGTTATTTT
This sequence comes from Pteromalus puparum, assembly GCA_012977825.3. Classification (NCBI taxonomy): domain Eukaryota; kingdom Metazoa; phylum Arthropoda; class Insecta; order Hymenoptera; family Pteromalidae; genus Pteromalus; species Pteromalus puparum. The sequence goes on along the minus strand of CM053169.1, from coordinate 41,785,388 downwards.
TAATTTTCGTACATGTTAGCCCTACGTATAGGGTATAAGCATATACTCATTCTCTGTTAGTACAAATTATTCCTGCGTACAGAACATAAATATATACTATGGATCCACTCTTTACTTAATTTAGAGTTGTAAGCTCTATGTGTGTGTGTTATTACCTTTTCTATCCTGGATTTGTTGTTTCTCATTTTCGCTCATCTCGCTGTCGCTCGAACTTTCTCTGGAGCGGCGTTCATCGGTTTTCTCTGGACTGTCTGCCATTTCTCTGTATTCACCTACCGAACATACTTTTCTCAGTCTATTGTCACACACGTGAATACAATTTGTACGACAAATTGGTATTCAAGATCATTGTACTTAGGCCTACATTCATGTACTCCCTCCCAAACCGACTATCCATACGATGGTTTCGCCGTTACTATAGGGATGAGGCGATCGCATACATGAAATCTAGTCCGTGTGTACCGATCTCACATTTTATTAAATTCGATATTAAAATTCTCTTTGATTTGAATTTTTCGCTTGAACGATGGCGACTGGTGCGTACGACTCTAGCATGTTTTCATAGCCCGTTCCATGTACGACATATCCCGGCTCTCGGACGAAAAAAAACGGCGTCCCGTAAGTCGAGAGAGAATCACATGTATTTTTGAGTGCAACAGCATATCACCATACGTTCGCGCACGAAAGAAAATCACCAATATTGCATTTCTCTTTCCTCCTCCTCTGTGTATACCATTTCTGAATCTCTGAACCCTCTATTCAACAACAACAAAAAAATATGGCTTTCGTCGACTCGAATTTGTGCATGGTATCGAAGAAAGAGAAAGAAAGGAAAAAAAACGTCGCATCCACACAACCGTCTGTTGTTCCGCGAATCAGTGTAAACACGCGCCGTCTCGCCGCACTCCGCGACGCGGCTCGCTTTGATTTCCGAGAATCGGCTCTTGTCTCGACTCGTTGACTCGTTCGGAACTTTTGCACTTTTTTTTTTTTCTTTTAAATTTACTCACTTTTTTTGTGTGATTACTTCTGAAAACCGGAACTGGATCTGACCTCCTCGTGCAGGTGCCCGTAACCTGTTGGACGAAGACTTTGGAAGTTGAGGATTCGGAAACGTTCACGGCAAAAATAATAACACTCCTTTGTGATTTACACTGTGCACTCTGCTTTATTTAATCTAACATCTGAACAATACAATAGGTCTCTGAATTATGTATGAATGATTTTAAGTTTAATTAAACTGAAACAAGATATAAATCTATGAAACTTCTGATAAGAAGTTCTCTCTCTCGAAGTGCTCGGCACAAAGGACGAGTGAGAAGTGAAGTAGCAACGGCGCGAAGCCTTGACGTTGAGATCACAGGTGGGGCTTAGACTATCCGCCTCGAGATGGCGCCTTCAGTGCTTTGAGGCACGAAGCTTGCTGTGGTTACAGCCGACAATATTTTTCGAAATATTAATACAATATTCACGTAGTCGAAATCGAGAGCTTTTATTTATAGGGAGAAGCTCGAACGACGAGAGATTAACGACGCTTCGATGCTGTGATCGAGTGTGTATGTGCCAGTTGAAATTAATGAAAACCCGCTTCTACTGCAGAGGGATATCGCGTGATATACTTTAATTATTCTTCCAGCCTGTGCAGTGTATTCACGGCGTTAATTAATGAGAGTATATTATACAAGCGGTGTTGCAGTGTGTACTCGCCATTTGAATGTATAGGTACTGTATATACAACGTAATTTTTGTTGATTCTATACGCATAACGATGAGAGAAGCCGTTATTTACAGCGTGTCACTCGACGCCAAGACTTCTCCTTTTTTTCAGGGATATCCCTCGACTTTCACTAATCCGAGAACACGCGGTCGAAATTTACGACGAGACAGAGTTTTTGCTGCTGAAAATTCGACGCCTTCGCAGCTGTGCGGGTATACGCGTAAAGACAATAAAAGCGTTTGTTTCCCAGGAAGCGAAAAAAAAGACGGACAACTCAACGGACTCGACTTCTGCTGCTTCTGCGGAGGTACCTTACCAAATTTTGATTTACGACTTTCGAACCTTCTTTTTTCTCTCCGTCTCCGAGCGATCATTGCGGCTGTAATTCAATTTAGCCGAAAACACAGTTATAAGACGTACCGTCTCGAAAGAAAAATACAAGGCATTGCGTAATTGCGTTATAAACAGCGCATAAAGAGATTACGATCGAAACTCGCGCGTAAGCTCGATCGCTGATAGCTAATTGAAAATACAAGCCACTAATGAACACATTAATTCCTTACGAATAATTAGATTCCCAATACACGTCTATTATAGTCGAGGATCGAAAAAAATACGGTCTCGACTTTAATTAAAATTAATAAAAAGAATAATAAAACCAGAAAGAGGATAGATCAGAGTTATTTACACGCAGAGACGTACAATGGGCGTCTCTCGGTGTAAAATACTGTCCGAGCTATGAGAGAGGCAACAACGCCGCGTTGGAACGTAAAAGCCATAGGAACGGAAAAAAAAAGAGCCGCATAGCGCGCGAGCGCAACTCGTGCGCTCGTTAAAAGCGAACATATCGTTTCCGCGTTCATTAGAATAGGAAAACGCGCGCGCGTATCCCATATTCGGCCTCGCGGTATACGCTGCCTTCGAAATGCAGAGTTAACCCTTTGGCCTGTGTGTCTGTGTGTGTGTATAGGTATATATACGGCCATTTGCGGGCCGCTTATTCCATGGAACTTTAATGCCTCGCTCGTTATCTACTTATACATGTATATATGTATAATACGTGTACCTGTATATACCAGATGGACGAACGGACGCGTAAAAGAAAATATCGCGTAAATATATTTCTAAAAGTGAAAGAGCCGCGCCTTAACGCGCGGCTATAATAAAAATGTCGTGATATTTACAAATTAATTAGGGACGCGCAAGTATGAGCTCGAGCTCGAGGTTGTATATTTGAGCTTTTTACACGCGTCCGTGTGCGTAATTGCGCGAGCCTTCGCCGTTTAATTGAAGGTAAATTTATATATTATATGGAGGATTATTCATGCTATGAATATTCATAAGGAAAATTCGCGTATAAGCGCACGTACGTGAGACACAAAAGAAAACATCGCCGTGAACATAGTCGCGAAGGCGTGTCGGTTCTTTTCGTTGAACACAAGGTGTAAAGGAGTGAAAAATGATGGAAAGTCCAGAAAGATGCGAGTTTAGCCTTCACCCAAATACAGCCCAGCGGTGTGTCCCTATCCCTTGAGAGGAGCGAGTGAGGAATAGAGAAAAAGCTACTATTGGCAGCCGCCGCTGCCGAGGTCGTCGCTGCGCAGGTGTCGTGAGCCCCCAAAAGGAATACACTTCCGTCGGTTTCTGTCTGTGTAGAGAGAGAGAGAGAGAGCGCATAGCCCAATGTTTCGAAAACAACGATTCGTTCCGTCCGGATTGCTATCAGGCTTTTGGTCATGGTTTTCTTGGAGCTTTGTCGGCTCTTTATGTGGAGGGATCCCTTGCGAGGAAAGTCAAAATATTTCGACTCCCGAGGTGAGGGCGCAAGTTACGTCGCCGGCTGTGGAGTCATGCTTTCTTGCTGTGTGTTTATATTACTAGAGTGCGATATGCTTCTTTTTGGACCGGAAATAAAAGGGATTCTTGCTATCGTTATTTATTTACCAAAATATTTTTATCTTAAAAACACTGTTGCGCGAGTCTCAATTAAACTTAATTTTAATGCATATAACGTAGAACCGTTAGAGCGATATCAATTACCAAAACAGAGCAGTTTTGGACTGGCTCTATTATAAGGCTGGTGACGATACGTGGCGCATAGGCACTTTTCCATTTTTCTCATAACAATATGCGCGCCGAGTCTAGATATAGCTGTGTGCCATCAATGATAAAACTGTCATTAGAGTTCTTGTATATATCATGGTGGTATGAAAAGTATTTATACAGAACCATGTGCATTGTTTGATAAAAAGTAACATTTAATTTGATCGAACTCTGATAAATGCAAACGTCACACGGTAACATTCAATTTTTAATAAATATACAAAGAACCAACTCTAACACAAGCCAACCAGAATCCTTAAATTGACTCGCTCGTTTTATCCAGAACGAAAGAAGAGTGAAGATCTCGCTCTCGGCGTATCACATTGTTCGATGTATCGCGCACCGCAAGCAGACAGTACACAGGGACTCTACAGGTCTCTCTCTCTCTCTCTCTTTCCTTCGCTATACAGACTCTCTTCGATGCTGGAAAGCAAGCGAGAGAGAGAGAGAGAGAGAGAGAGAGAGAGAGAGAGAGAGAGAGAGAGAGAGAGAGAGAGAGAGAGAGAGAGAGAGAGAAGGGTTTGTTTATACTGAAACTGGACAGGGGGCCACATTGTTCTCCGCAGCCAATTGCGCGCCAGGGGTCCCCGAGGCGTCATGGTGCTCTTTCTTTTATATATATATACCTATACACCTTTACCCAGTCTCTCTCCCTCTCTTTCTCTTTTTTCCGACTTCCTCTCTTTCTCTCTGCCTCGACCATTTTTTTTTCGCCATCGGGTACTCGATACTTCGCTCTTGTTTCTCTCCGATGTTTTCACAAAATAAGACGGTCGTGCGCTGCAAAGAGAGACGAGAAAATAACGAGGTGAGAATTTTCGGAAATCTTGACTGAGAGAGAGAGAGAGAGTGCGGAGAGATGTTTATATCGATGCACAAAAATTTACAATAATTTACGTTGAAGTTTGCACGCGATGGATATATAGTATTATATTGACGGCAGAGACGTTCGTGCGATCCCTCTGAAGTGAAGCTCTAAATTGGTCTGTTAACGTTCTCTCGAGGCTCTATACTATAGCATCGTGGGCTAATCCCAAAGTTTTCGACTCTATAATTACACACGCCGAAAACAATTTGAAGTATGCATAATAATGCCTCGAAATGAGAGAAAAAACAAACTCACCGTCATTTTCTCGAAACACCTGTTCCTGTATTCGAAATTGAATATAACTGTTCCCAACTTATATCTTCTGTTTGTATTATACTATCACAAAGTGATATTGGCATAAGCTCATATACAGAGCCCATGTGTCAACGGAGCATAAATAATGCAAAAAGAGACACTACGTCGATCGATGCTACGTCAGGCTTTGCTCAGTGACATAGCAGAAAGCATTGAGGCCGTCGCCTCTTCTTTCTACACACTTTGACGACGAAAAACATTCGGTACTGAACAGGTATAGACACGTGCGGACGTCGCCAAAAGTATCTTTCTTTTGCCGACGACAAGAGATAAAAAGAAAGTTCGTTATCCCAACAACGAACGAGATGTAATCTGATTTCCCGTGACCGAGTTGAGACGTCAAAAGTTGGCTGCTGCTTTCTGGCCTTGACGAGTCTCTCGGTTTCGCGTAAAAAGTCCGCTGAAATTTCGATACCTTCTACGGACTCTCGTCAGCCTACCTGCGTTGGAAGGAATGAAGTCCGAGAGTTTTTCTTCATTTTTATGCAATCGAGTGGCTGATTAAGTGCAGTTTTTTTTTTCAATGATGATTGGCTCAGGGAAATTGCAACGACGAATACTTGAATCGTTAATATTTATAATAACTTATTCTACATTACAAACATTCTCAAACTACCCTCCCCCCCCCCCCCCCAAAAAATGCCACCATCAGCTCTGTTTATCTATTTTGGTACTATTTCCCTCTAGTCCCGCTGCGCTGAAACAGCGAGCGGTGTACCTCCCTAACTGGATTAAAAGCGTCGAAAAAAAAGATTAGGGAGTCAAACCCCATGACGAAAGTGTGCAGTTTTGACAAGCGTCAACAAACTCTCGTCCAAGTTTTTAATCCTCTAGTCTAATCTCCAGCTGAAACCGTTGACTTCGACGGATATTTATTTTTCAATGGATTATCCCGCTGAAAAAGTCAGGAACTAGGCGAGACTCTGATGCGGCTTTAGCCAACGAACGATGAACTTGACTCTCGTGATGCAGCTGCTGCAAATCCGCAAAACCGCGTGTTATATACTTGGAAAAGCAAATGTTTTCCTTCCAATAAATGTACCCGCTACTGGTTCTTATAATCTTCTCTTGTGTATACTATATTTAGAAAAAAAAAAAATAGAGAAACGCTATATATGAATAACAAATTAACGAGCGTCGTTCAAGTACACTTTCAATTACTCGTGCAAACTCAAGGTGAAAAAAAAAAACTCGTCGCTTGATTTATCTACTCATTTTTACGTGTTCATTATGCATACACACATCCCAGAACTTCATTTGGATACACTCGCTGCAATAATTCACCTTCGAAGGGTTTTCTATTTTAAACACTCTGCATGCGTACGACCGGCGCAAAAAAGCGCGCGCAGTGAATTTCCCATTAAAGCTTTGAAAAAAATTCAACGTCAACGCATACGCACAAGATTTACGGCGTCTGGCTCCTTTCTTCTGCACGAGCGGTAATGACAGTAATTGACAGTTTATCAAAGCTCTTGTGAAAATTTTAATATCCTATACAACGGCGTGCGCGTTGACGTAATTATACAGAAAAGCTTAAAACGTTAAATTGTTATTCGAGATCGTTTTACATACACGCAAAAACTCTATAGATCTATTTTGACACGGCATATCAGCAGAGCGTTGAGGCGTGAGCGAAGAAATGCAAACAAACCCCCCGGGAGAGAGAGAGAGAGAGAGAGACAGAGTAAAGACCTTGTTCTCCTGAAGCGTGTCCAAAGTCAGCGAGTCGTTGATCCTCTGCTGTGCAGTAGCTATAGCGCGCGGGTGGAGTGTATAGAGAGGATTTGGCGATTAAGGCTCAGCTGCATAGCCGCTCTGGGTCAGGGTCGACTTTTCATCTATACTCTCCGCCTATAATATAAACGCTTATCCTTGACTGACTGACCGAGAGGCTAATGTTTATTTTTTTTTTTTTTTTTAAAGGACGAGCACAGCACGCCAGGGAGTAGAGCACTAGGCCAAATATTTTCCGTCGTCGCGCGCCTCTCTCACCTTGAAAGCGATCTCGGAAGCTTCTTCAAACATATACATTGTGAAACGGAGCTTTTGTTTTCGGGATGAGCAAACAGCTGTCTGTATACATACACACACACACACAAGGTGTATATTCTAACTTACGGTTATTGGACGCGCGTAAGCTTACGGTTTTATCGCGTCGGTATAAAGTTTGAGTACAGCGAAACACTTTACAGCCTTCCGTATATTGAAACATCCATTACGCGCGTAAGATTCGCTAATTTTACGAGCGAGTTTGTAATAGCGAAATTCCTCGCTATAGAAAAAAAAACTCATATTATAATATACAGATATAAGCTCAATGATTCAATATACAGTCTACTCTACGCGGCAAAATCTCTCTCTAAAAGAGAGGACCGAGAAAAGAGGCTTGTATCTCGAGGCAATTAATCTCGAGCGAAGAGCAACACACATGCGGTGCGGCGATCCGCGGATTGAGAACCCCTAGGACGACGTGTGTGGTCCGGTCTGCGAGGTGCCGACACTCGAGGCTTCCCCCACCTCCCCATTTTTCTCTCTCTCCAGCCTCCTCCTCCTCCTCCTTCTTGTCCTTTTGCTCTTCTTCTTCTCTTACTCCTTCTTCGGGCCCTCGCACGTCATTATGCACCGGCTCGGCACGAATCTACTTTAGGAGCTTCTCTCTCTCTCTCTCTCTCTCTTGCGCTCCGGCTTATTACCAGGAGAGGCCTAATCCTATCCTTCTTTCGCTCGTTAGCCTCGCTTCGTTTATACGCTCAGGTGCTTACTTACAACTGCTGCTGCCTCACGAAGAGACGCTGCTGCTGCTGCTGCTGCTGCTCTTGCTCCCCCCTTGGTGTGTGTACGAGATTCGCGATCGTGCGCTGCATCGAAGGGAAAAAACGATAAGGCGCGCGTTATAAAAGAGCCGAAATTAAGGAGAGAGAGAGAGAGAGAGAAGCCGGGAGGGACAAGAAATACACTCGAGAAGCTTGGAGATATGAGACCGCGTCAATTTCTTTTCTTTCCAAGAAGCTCCTGCTGCCACTGCCTTCATTTTTCACTGCGCTATACTCGTTTGATTGCCAAGAAGATTAAATTCGCGACAGAGAGAGAGAAGCTTTTGAAAAACTTTTGCGACGACGACGAGATCTAAATTGGACGCTGGATTTTCTTATCTCGCGAGTACAATAGGTCAAATCTATAGTATAACACACTGCTATTGCATTCGAGAGAGATGACCATAAGCTCATGTGGTGGTTGAAGTTTCGCCTGTCGTGGGAAAGCTATTCGCGAAAGAGAGAACGGCGCCTGTATTATCGCACTTATATAGTATACGCGTATTTAAATTCCGCGCCATTATTCGGCGCTAAACTCATATTAGACGCAAGCGTTAGAGAGCAGCCGTAAAACCGAAGAAACGTTTCGCAAGCTCTCTACGTGAGTATAGTCTGTGCGATATAGGAAGCAATAAAAATCGAGGCGCGCGCGCGCTCGAGAGAGGTAAAAATCGGCAAAAACCGGCAGAGGGAGAGAGAGAGCAACTCATTAGCATTCCGTAGAAAGAGAGAGCGACGGAGGGCGAATTTCAGACAGTAGCCAAAGCGCTCGAGATCGTCATCTAATCACATGCGTCATCGCGCTCTCTTTGCCTTTGTCGCGCGTTCGCGCTTGGCATTCCTTCGGAAGACTAGTATATATAGGAGAGAGAGAAAAGAATCGGGGAGGATGAAAGGCTGACGTAACGCCGGTAGCCGTGTATTATCGCTCGGCTCTCTAACGAGGTGCAGTTTTTACGGGCGAGCTACATAATTGGCTGTTCATTTGCATAGACTCGCTCTGTGTTATAGATATATACGGAGCTCGTCCCTTTCTTTCTCTCTCTCTCTCTCTCTTATATGCTCGCAAAATCCGGACTACGGAAATCGAGGCGCATGCGCTTACGGCTGCTAGAAATGGCCTCGTTATAATATATGCGTGAGTGTGTATGTGTTGGCTATAGCTATTGTTCCCGTAGACGTTTAATGCTTGGCCGACCAATGCTGGCTGTTATAAGCCGCGTTAACATTCAGCAACACGATCGTGTAACGATTCTTATATTGCGTGCGCGCGCGTAAGGCAAATTTGCGCGAGTGCGCGTATATGTATATAGTCCGGTGATGATATGGTTCGTGAATCGCCATTTCTCGGGCTGCTGGATTTTCACGCCTTATATGTATAGGGAGTGAAAATCCAGTGAATTCCTGTGCTCGCATTTTATAAGGATGTGGGATGAATTAATATCGTTATGAGGAAAATGAAAAAGTGTCCATGCGCCACCTATTGTCACCTGTCAGAGACACGAAGAATTTAGGTGGTGACGCCGGTGACAAAAGAACTGGCTAAACGGCCAGTCCAAAACTGCTTTATTTCATATTTTTTCAATTTTAACTTTTTGAGGTTAGACATTCAAACATAAAAGTTTTATAGGTTATTATATGTCGTGCACTACCCAAAGTCGTAAAATTCTATATATCACAACCATGTTTGAATATAATAAGAAACCACCCTAATATATATCTAATTTTATTACAATATTGCTTTACGTATCATTCTTATAGAATTTAAAATACAACTTCGAATTTAAAATCAAACAGCAAACGCGCCCTTTTTTAACTGGCTAATCAGATGAACAATAGAACTTCTTCAAGATGGAGCGATCGAAACTTTTATAGGATTTATCGAACTTGGATGAATACAGTTCAGCCTGCATTACACCGTTTTATTCAGTTTGTCAAACTTTGATAAATACAGACGTTACCTTGTTTTATTAACTTTTGCCAAGTTTTAATAAAACGCGTATACACTTAATTTCGACAAATACAGCCGTTTCACGCTGCTTTAATTATTTTCCGTCAAATTTCGGACAAAAAGCAGTGGGCCGTCCGCACACTTTTATAGCAGGAAAAAGTAAGTTTCAGTTCATTAAACGACGGGCTCACTTTAATAATTATGCATAATCAGTCGACTGTATAGATGTCAGCGCGTCTTGTTTGAAGTGCAGGAACACGGCGCGATAATTGCTCGCAGCTCGTCGTCGTCGTCGTCGTGGCTGATCATTAAACAGTACCGTAAAATTGTTCGGCCTTGGCGCAATGCTTGATTGGAGATTTTTATATCACAAGTATAGAGCCACGCATAACTAATTCGCGCTTTATTGCCGCTAATCTGTCGTCATTAGGACGGATAATGAGCCGCGAGAGTTTATTCCTTTTATCCGTATATACAAACACATCTCGCGGGTAAATAAAGTTGTTACGGATATACGTATAACAATCCTCGATGTTTATTCACGTCGTTATTTTTTAAATAATTTTGTCGTATACTATACGGTTGCGCAATTCACTACGATGCACAAATAGACATTATATTATAGAACCGTAGGCAGTATCGTTAAGCATCGGCTGCAGATAGAGAACACACATAGGATGGCGAAATGGATTTATGATGAAATTTGTATTGAAAGGAAACTGCGGTACTGGTGTGACCAGCTAAACAAATATTTAAGCCGCATCGACTCAAATGCTTAGGGGAAGTAAAACGAATTGTGTCGTAATAGCTTCGTAATGAATGATCTCTCGTCGGTAAACATTGAAACGGTTGGTCGATACCGTTCAATGCTCGGCTTCTATATAACCAGACAAATAAAATTACTCAATTCAATGCAGCCGCTTATAATATACTGAATCGAATGCATATCGATTTAAGAAGGAAAAAATCCATGTGAAAGCTACTCACGATAATTAATTATGAATTACATGCCAAACGTTATAATATCTTTCCTCGAAAAATTATCCGATAACATATTTTTCAAAGATTTAAACCGCTGTGAAAAAGCACACTCTTCGAATGTTTTATTAATGCGCGCGATCGAAGCTCACAAGTATCTTCTCTCTGACTCATTGCGCAAGAACGAAGCGTGTACGCGCGCGTCGGTCGAATGATAAGCGATCGTCGAAAGGTTGCTTCGTATAAGCTATAATTAAGCCGTTCATACGCGTTTCGGCCCTTTCGCGACTTTCCTCTCCGAAGTCGCCGCTGCTTCAGGGCTCCGTTCATGCATCATGCATCGCGAGAGATCCTTCGCTTCGTTTCACTGTATATATGTATATACACATATATATACGTTATACACAGCGAAGGATGAAAAGGAGGCAGTTCAAGGGTCCAGGAGGAGAGATAAGTTAAACTGGAAACCGGTCGCGGTTTCTCTCTTGGAAGTAGCTGCTGCTGCTGCTGCTGCTACGGCCAACGTCTTGATATGGAAGTTACGTCGTCGTAACGAAGCGCGTATACGCACATCACCGCGTGCAGATCCTCATCTCTGTTCTGTTGCAGCTGCTTTGACTTTGATATTTTTCGAAGGAGAGAGAGAGAGAGAGAGGCGACCGTTGCACACACGAGCAAATTACCGAGTGTGTGCCGGGAAATTCTCGAGGGAATACAAATATGAGGTTCTATATAGTGTATGTATGTATACGCATAGTTGTTACAATTTTCCGCGACGAGAATACTGATATAGCTCGAAGGTTTTGAAATATACGACTGGATTTTACAGACGTTGCGATATATATCGCGTTTTAATTGCTTTTTCGTGCGCTTGCACAATTCTTAAGCTGTACACACAGCTTTAGGTTAATCAGAATAGAGATATAACGAATATTCGTTTATGGAAACTAGCTCCGAGTAAATAGAGTCATGTCGAAACTCCATCAGCGATCGATATATATGATCCATCGAAACTTCTCGGAAATCATCAAGATTTACTTCTCTCGATGACAAACGGTGCCAAGATCGAATCAAGCTTGAGCTACGTATATATACTCAGCTCATTATTCCCCACTATATATATCTATCCGCGCACGAATACCGTCTGAAAATAGCAAGAAGCCACGTTTCGCGCAATTATCCGGTTTGCCGTAATGTCGGTGATTAAGGGAATCTAATGAGTGAGCATTAGATCGCGGCCGGTTTTTATACCGCGCACGGGTATATAGCTTTGATGAAACGGCCTTTTATAACGCACTGCACACAGTTCTGCGTCCCGAGGGAGAAACAATTGTGTGTGTGTGTTTATTCCAACCAGAGAAATTGCGCTCTGTACTTTTGAGGAGATTGGGTTGCGTGTATGCGTTTGTGTATATAAGGCCTCGTGTGTGTGAAATTGAGAAATTATTATCGAACCAAAATAGAGTCATTAGAAAAAGAGTCTCGTTACACACGCGCTGAGAGAGTTAACGAGGCATCTGTATATATATATATATACGCGAATGTATATAAAGATGAGCAATCGCTTTTTTGATCGATCATATCGTGGATATGATTGCTCTACGGGAAATCAAAAGATCGTATAGAATCATTAGTCGATCAGCGTGTAATTCCATTGAGGCCCCTCTATATGCTTATATATATACAGAAAAAGAGTCAAATCGTCTCTCGACCTCGTCTCTACAAATCAAGCCTGATCCAACCGCATATCTTAATCCGAAATCAGCGCACAGTCGATATTTGTGTGTATAACACGCAGCTGCTTGGATATAGCCTATACTACGTTATATTACATAGTATAAGGGGGAAGAGCCACATATTTATATATACGAAAGCGACGAAGCGAAATTCGTTCGCGTGTATGCATCAGCGCGACATCGTCGGGAGCTTATAGGAGAGATAAGCCATGTCGTCGGCACGATTATGCTTTTCGTCGCGCCGTAGAGCGCCTTCAAATCCTCTTTGTACGAGTTCGTCGAAACGTGTGCATGTGTATTATGTATTATATACAAGGGACTACTTCGTGAATAATATAACTTTCGGATATTTATACAGAATCTCCGATTTAAACAAGCGCGCGGTGCGCTTTCGTCGATGTTGAAAAAAAAGCCAAGAGGCTCTGCAGCGTTCCTTTGTAAAAATCGCCGAGTTTTTTCTCTCTCTCTCTCTCTCCCATGGCAGAGAGCAGCCCCTGGAGCGAGTCATAAAAAGCCGGAATGAAAGAATCTGTTTGCCGAGGCCAAAGAGCGCGAAATGGGATCCCTTGACGGCCTGACAAATCAAGCTGAAAATTGAATTCTGGGGTGTTGAGACTCTCTCCCAAATCTCCCCCCTCTCTACAGCCCAGTCTTTCGCGATTGTTTCTCACCACAGCAACATTCCAAGGCTCCGATGTGTCTTTGCTTCACGCCGCCAAAGGGGGGACACTATACTTCGATGAAATCACTCAGGATTTTCTTCTTCTTCTTCTACTCCAACTATAGTATATATTTCTCTATTTTCTTTTCTCTTTGTAAAATTCGAAGATACAGCTGCGGAAAAATTCAATTTCCGGCGCGAGATATTCGGCTTCTATATACATGTGTGCGTGCGTAGCGAACGTTTTCTATCCGGCGGCAGTAGGTAATGAATTCCGCGAGCGGTCTCTTGCGAAAGGAATCGTAAAGTGCGTTGGAGAGTGTAGTATTCTCTCTCTCTCTCTTGCTCCTTTAATGAAGAGGGCACGAAACGATTCGTTTTCACGACGGGAAGCGGCTTGCAAACCTCCTACCGGAATTACCTCTATACGAGAGTTCGCTTATCTCTTGCGTTACTCGGATAGGCCGTACAGTGTTATATGATTCTGCGGATAGCCGACGCGTCTCTTAAATAAGCCTGTATCTACACGCTTGTATTGATAAGCTTCCCTATATTATGTGAAGCTAGAGAAGAAGGGTTAGATATCTTCTAATGGGCTTCTTATCGCGGTTTGTGATAGCAAAAGAAACGATTGTTCGGACTAATTAGACTAGTGTGCGCGATATTAAAACGAAATCACGAAATGAATTTCATTATAACGAGGATATCGATCATCAGGAGGAACTATCCTCTTTAATTAACTTATTCATTGGCGCTCGCGCTAATTAAACGCGATTCCCGCAACACCTTTTACATCCGATAAGCAAAAAGCAAAAGTGCAGCAGCTCACTATACTTGCTTTACTCGTATATGATATTATTATAACGAATGGCTATATGCGGTCAGAAAAGTTGGTATACGAAGCGAAAAACAGAACTCGATCGGACGCCGATGATAAATGCTCGCTATATAATTGCGCGTATCTCCGCGAGCGAATTTCCTCCGATTCGCGCTGTGCGCTACGTAATTTTTTAGCGTCGATCTTGTACCTTATATATATATATACCTCTGCAGAGCGTCTTGATTAATGGCTTCGAGTGCCTGCCCTTTTCCGTGTATCTCTCCTTTATGTATATTCTTGTTTGCCCAACTGTGTATGCTAAGAAACTCGTATATACACTGAAAATTCAACTCGATGGTACCTATATCGCGTTTTACAATCGATGCAAAATTGCAGCTCCTGATAAGCCGAGCTGGACGTTGACAAAATATAGACATTTACGAAAAAAAATCTAGCTTCTCGCTAAAAATAAACGAGCAAGCTTATATGCACGTATTAGAGCGCGTGTCGGATCTATCAAGAACGTCGAGTTCATCGGCACGCTATCAGCCTATACCCATACATATACATATGTATACACGAAGACTATTAGTCTCGCGTGCTCGCACGAGCTTCAACCCTTCGACGAAAAAATCAATCGGAGCGCGAGCGAAACGAATAAAAGATAAGCGAGAGAGAGAATCAGGACTAATGTATCAATCATTCTGTTTACGTAACCTCTGACGCGTCTCTCTTCTTTCCATCGCTCTATGTATATATATATATATATATGCGTGTATATAGTAGTGGTAGTAGACGACGCAGACAAAGCGCTCGAATAAATGGATTCACGCGCGCGTTGCCCCTTCCCTACGAAATCAATAAACTCACCTCTCTCTCTCTCTCTCTCTCTCTCTCTCTCTCCCAAGCGCGAGCTGTACCTATAACCCTCGCGCTCGATCGCTGTGTTATACTGTATATCTATACACTTCACTCCCTCCCTTTACTCTTCATCCTTCAACCCCTCTTTCGTCGACGCGAGTCTTTTTCTACTTCCGCCCTCTTTGGCGCAATTTCTCGCATGGCCGACGCCCGTGAGTATTAGCTCCTTCTCCGCGCGGAGAGGCTTTGACGCCTATACTTGCGGCTGTAATTAAGAATTTTTATGGCTTGTACCCTCCCTTTGGAATTTGAGAAATTTTTTTTTTTTCTTTGATGTTTCTTCTCTATGATTTGTTTTAAAGTATTCGAGAGTATACTTTAACGCAGGGCAATCCGATAGTACAACACAGAGGTATAGTAAAAACGAAGCATCACCCAAGAGCTTTTCTAAACTTTTTTCGCTGTATACAGGGAGTATACTAGGTGTGTACAGTCGGGCGAGAGTAAAAGAGAGAACAGAGGCGAGAAAAAGCATTTGGTAACATCAACGCGGCTGGCTACCGACGACTCTGCCTACCTACGCCACCCCCCAATCGATATCGCGTTCCCATGGAGATGCCCCCGCACGCTCCTGAGCTTGTTACCCACATCCATTTGAAAATTGCGCTGTTTCTCGATTTTATCGTCTGTTTTTCTTTCGACATGTTCATTTTTTTTACATATGTACTGAGTAAGAAGATTTTTTGTCTGGGGGGGTGTGTAGTGAACTTTGATTTCAAGTGGAATACAATTTTCAAGTCTCAGTCGCAGTTATAGCATGAGCATATATACACAATATATACACTGAGTTCGTACATAGCTTTACGGGAAATGAGAAAACGCCTAGGCGCCACCTATGTCTAAAACTACTTCGTTCTAAAATATAGCAATAATTTTGATTTTAAAAAGGCAAATAACGAATTACACCTTTTGTTATCATATTTTTTCATTTTTAGGTATTGATATACAAACAGCCAATCAGATCATGAAGAAAAGATTGATTACTATGTTTTTTTTAGAGCAGGATAAGTCCTACCAGTTGTTTTTGAATTTGCAAAGCATGTACTAAATGAATGCAAATCTCACACATAATTTGGAATGTAAATTTCGAGCTATATATTTACATCGACAGCAATTTATCTATCCAGGACACAAAGCTTCGTATAAATCCATTCCAATGAGAAATTCAGAAAAGAAGCGAGCAATAGAAGACACACTGACATTTCGCAATCATCATAATAAACTATCAGTCGAATTTTATCAACGTCTTTCTAAATTTCTAAACACCACTTATTCCATAATCCCAATCTGATTCGATAACTCAACAACAAATATAATATAATCTCAGTAAAATTACACGAAAATAGAAAAGAAGACAATTTTAGCACTAAAATCTCGTTCGACTCGCGCCAAGATCGTGACAAATCAACAGGAAAAGAAAGAGAGAGAGAGCGACTCATAGGTACGTATACACCCCACTTTGTTATTTAAATTCTGTAGAGTCGATATCGGCGCTCTTTTCAATATCAACCTATCCAATCTTGCTCGACCGATTTTCGCTATTCCAGTTTGGATCCATTCGTGTTATACACTTCAAACCAGCCACAAGTATACCTGCGCGAGCGCTCCCTTTGAATCTACGCGAGAGAGCGATATTATCACGCGCCGCCGCGAAAGAAAATAAATAGGCGCTAGATGGAAAAGTTAGGCCGCGATATTTCGAAAGCGAACATGTATATATATATATATATATATACACGTGAATCATGCGTGTATAACGTTGGAGCTTTGTTCGAGCGGAAAACAATAGAGGTTTTACGCCAAGAGGAAAATACACGAAACTCTTGCGGTTTATTTGCCAATATAAGCCCCGGAGACTTGGCTGTTTGGATTTAATTTGCCTGATGTATAAGCCTATGATGCTATCTAGGTTATTTACTTTTATACGATACAATTAAGCGATTGCTTGGGAAATAATTGTGGCTTTTGTAGAAAAATTGCTGCCTAGATTTATAATTTACAGATTATGAAAGGGTGTAACGTATGGTAAGAGCGATTTTAGCGTGTACTTTATCCTCCCATCGATTTCTACGACTGGAATAATTGATTCATAAAATTGTTGAAAACGTCAGTGTATAAGGATCGTTCGCTCGAAAGAGTTAAAATCTTATCGAAAGATTGAATCTCTTACCTCGGCTCTATCATGGGAAACCGATCGTATATATCGCTACACTTTTATAGCAAAATAGAGATAACGTACGGTAGGCAGCTCAAAACAATGAAGTTTAATAGATATTTACGATTATGATTTTATTACAGCCTTATACTCGTTTTCAAGAATACGGCCACCACCACAATAACACTGTTATAAAACCGCAGCATAAATAGCGGCTGAATTTTCACATATCGCGATAACGACTTCACCAAATTAATAATCATTAAACGATCGCGTTATACCCGCATGATTTTTCGTTCACACCTTTCTGAATCAGTTAAAACCGCATATACAGGTTATACATAAAAACTTGCCGACTATATAATTTCCATCGAGTTTACGGTACTTTTTCATAACTGTCCTCTCCTCTCGCTCCCGTCATCGGGGAATTTTTCTCAATATTAAAAGCACATTTTTCGAAACGACGGTATGAAAAAAAGAACGTCTCGATCATGCCCGCGGCCAAGTATTACATTATCACGCGCAGTGTGCGTATAAACGATCGTTTTTTCTGATGTGGGTCAGATTACGCTGGGAATATCGTCGCGACACTTTTTCTTCTAGAAAAGTTCTTACTAGTCCCTCAGCAGTGCGTCTATAATAAGTGGCAGTCTACACCTCGTTATTCTATGTGTATACATATAACATCCAATTATTCGATCTATATATCCAAAAGAGGCCTTTACAATTATTGCAACGAACGCGACATATCTCGTACAATAAATAAGACGTCGTTAAAAGCCATCAGCTGCTTTCGCAACCTTATTACAGGTTACGACTCGAGAACCGACTATAATAAACATTATCCTTTAAACGACGCAACTCTTCGAAAAAAGCGCAAAGACACATCAGTCTCGGATAGCTGGCAGCTTGCATTAATTGCCAGAAAAAAGCTACTCTCCTTTTAATGCCTGCTGCACAGTATATATAGAGAGTATAGCACTGCACACACAGACACACAAACGCTGCAGAAAAGTCAGCAAGTTTTTGCACACAGTGAGGAGAGAGATCCGTACGGGCCAAAACAAGCGATTGGAATCCGCACGCTGCATCGGCTTCTCGGAGAAATTTTTCCCGTCCAAAGATCTGTGTGCAGGTATGCGAGAGATCAGGTCTGCGGCCGCAGCGCAGCACCACGACAGTGATGGACGTCCCCGAGCTTTGCTTCTCTATCACCGCGAACGCGCGGCGATGGCGGCGGCGGCGAGGAGGTAGGCTCTCTTTGAGAGAAAAGCAAAGTAAAGGAAGAGAGAGAGAGAGAGAGAGAGAGGAAAGGACGAACCAGATTGTGTGCACGAGGTACATGTCAGACGTACTAACGACTCGCCGACGCGCGCACCGAGTGATGTTTTATTTAGTACTCGATTCTGCTTCTGCTTCTTCTTTCTCGTTATATTCGCGGATATATTCGTTTTTTTTTATTTGAGGTCGCTTGCCTTTTTGTAAAAAATAAAATTAAATAAATCTGTGCAAGCGCATAATGAGCGAGAGGAAAGATTATGGTAAGAAAAATGGGAGGAGCTCACCACGCGCTTATACATTGGCAACTCGAGACCTATAACACTGAGAGAGAGAGAGAGAAGCCCCGACGACGACGACGGCGACGACGACGACGTGATGCCAGCTGGAAATGCAAATCCCCTTGGAGAGATATCCGCTGCAGCGGTAACTTACACCCCGTGAGAGACTCTCCTGGCGTATAGTTGGCCGAACGTGATGAGGCATTCGCGCTCCTTCGTTTCGGCTTGCGGTATATATATATGGATAAAATCTTATTGCCCAACGCGCTGAGACCTTAAATCAGCTGAGAAAGCGTCAACCGACGACCGGGAGGAGCAACACCATTGTTAACGGCGATAAATTGCTCGAGTTTAAGGGAGAGACTTGAGATTAAGTGTTTTTAGAATGCATAAATCTAAGGGTATAGGGATTATAAACGGAAGCTTATTTCGAGAAAATTTATTTCCTTGGATTATGTAAAACACGCGCCTTGGGTGTGCGTAAATATAATGCGGTCAGTTTTTTTTTCTTTTCGTTTGTGGTATAATACTGGTTTACGCTGATTATACCGCGTGTTTTCCAAACACATTTCGCTCCAATTATTTCGGAATACATTACACAGCTAATCAAGCACGCGCTACACTTTTTCCAACGTCAATTAAGCGGTAAGTGCAAATTATACAATACATCGTCTACTGTCCATATTACCCCGGATTAGGGAACACTCTTTCAAAAGTATACACCCGTGTATCAAAGAGCCGATCCTATGTGTTGTTATACATCTCAACAAGGAGCGCATTCCATCGGTTGCTCGAATTTCCCGTCGTCACGTCGGGAAAAGATCAGGTTTTTTGCTAAGTTCCCGGTAATTAAATTACCGCAGCCAAGCTCTATAGGAGGGAGAATATTGCTACGGTGCCAGGTAATTAGGTACCGCGAACGAGCTGCTCGTTCCTCGTATAAGTGTGTGCCATTACTTGACTCGCCGCTGCTGTTGCTGTTGCTTCCGTATACGCGAGAATAGGCTGTATACATCCGCAGCAAGAGACGCGACGTGATTGTGATGTGACCACTTGAGTCTCTAGCCGCTATGCTGCAGTGCGAAAGAGCTACTTGTAAGCATCGAAAACGATCCTCAACGTGAGCGAACGATGTACTTCATACTGCGTAACTAGGATTTCAAGACGAGTGATAAAATGAGAAAATTGCGCTTACGAGAGAGAGAGAGAGAGAGAGAACTGCTGCTTGGTTAAATTACTTGAGAGTCAATGCTGCGTGTTTAACTTCCTTTTTTTAAGTGCGTCTTTTGTGGTTGTGAGGAGAGAGAGAGAGAGAGAGAGAGAGAGAAGCTATTTTTAGAGGTGTAGTTCTAGAAATTTCTAAAAATACTATATTCTCTTTTATTCTATTCTATAAAAAGGATTTCGATTCTTCTTTGCTATTCCTAAGCATATAAACACTGCAAATTGGATAAGAGCATCAATATCAAGAAACGAGTCTCATCATCAGCTTAGATTGATCAGAAGCAGCCACAATTATACGAAATCTCTTAATCTATGCTGCAACGCGAATGTAATCGTGGATTCAGTTGGTTGTTGCGTTTAATTATAGCTATGCCAATGTATTAACGTCTAAATGAGTAATTATCCTGTTCGCGTGCGTTGCAGCTCGGAGAAAGAGAGGCTCTGGCTCTGCACATCCGCGCGTATATGATGCTGTCGTAGATTAGACGAATGCATATATAGGTATATATATAGCGAGAGGCTTTTGCGTCTTTATTAATAACGTCCGATGACATTGACCGATTCGAAAGCAGCCGGTAATTACCATTCGGAGGATCATTCCAACGGTATATAATACCGATGATGAATCTCCGAGCTCGTGCTCTGGCAATTTTCTTCCGTCTTATGCAGGACGCAGCTGATTACGAGTGTGCAGGTGCGCAGTGGATTCGGAGATTTGCCGGTGAGATATATAATTGATTTTTTTAATGACTCCATCAATTCCAAAGTCCAGGTATATATACCTACTCTTAGGTACATATAAAGCGAGTTGAAATTTTGCAAAGGCCTCGAGCCGAAAATTTACATACCCACACACCCCGCGAAGAAAACGATCCTCGCGTACACACGGTAGCAGTATACACGCCAGAGGAGTTATTTAATGCGACGGCAAATCCGGCCGTATCGCTCGGCGCAAGTAGCAGCAGCAGCAGCAGCGACAATTAAGTTTATAGTGCGTGCTAAGTGAAAAGCGTCGGCCGTATTTCTCAGCAGCGCACGCGAGAATCCCCGTGGCGATCAGCACAGTAGCCGCTAATCATCGATTAGCTGAGGCTCGTTGCGTTAGCCGATCGTAAATCGTTATGTGTGCGTCTTTTGAGAGTGTGTGTGTATGTGTGAGTACGTGTACTTGCAGGAAAAATAGCCTTCCTTTCATTTATTATTCTTCATATAATGTTGTGATGGACGCGCTAGGCTGACGCTTGGAATAGCCGAGTAATTACACTGACGTCGAGGGAAGGTACTCTGCTTTAGAAAAACAAAGACTTGTCACGATCGTTAATTTTCAGAGGATGTGTATAATTGCTGATTAAAGCCGAGCAATTTTGTGCGAGTTTGCAACGAATCGTTCTAAAATATTTTTATTTAATGTACAATGTTTACAAGTTTGTTGTACATAGTAAATCAAGATTGACTATAGTAATTATAAAGTGACTCCTCTCAGGCAGTTTTAGCATGAGCAGCCCAAGTAGAACCAATAAAAGGAATAGTTCTGGCATTGGTGACATACCGCTATTTATATGCACTATAGGCTTGCAGATCACGATGAAGAAAATCACAAGGCGCCTATGCGCCACCTATCGTCGCTATAGCCAGAAACTCGGAAAGTTTGAGTAGTGGGCAAGAGTAACACGGAATACCTTCAATTTTGACTTTCTTAGAGTATAGAATACTCATTGTATAATTAACTAAAAGCTGTATGTCCAGTCTCCAGAAAGAGCGCGATAACCTCACTTAAAAAACTATATCAAAACACATTCATCAGTGCAAAAATTTCGTCAAATAATCACAAAAGCATCTCGTAATATACTCAACCACGCACGAGAGAATCGCGATTGTTGACGATTGCTATTTTTGTAATCGCATCGAGTCACGCCTGACGGAATACACACAACGATATAATCGCATCACTTTACGGAACAAAAGTTTCCACAGAGCGATTATCGAACGCGCCGTTCTGTATTATTGCGTGGGGGGATGCTCGAGCTTGACTCTCGCTTCATATACACGATAAGCGCGACGAGGGGATTCAAAATTCACAGCAGCAACAGCAGCAGCAGCGATCGTTGAGGCAATAATTGTTTTGCTCGATGACGAGGGGGGGAGACTACGCGATACAAGCCAGGGATGAGCTGAACAAATACCGCGTGGGAGATAACGGCCGAAAGCCCCAAATTAACCCTCTATTAATCCGACAAGGGTAACCAGGAACACACTGGGCTCATGAATTATTATGGACTACTCGCCAGCCACTTTCGCAGGCCCTTTATATACTATCCTATATTTACTTCCATTAAACGCCTACTGCGTGTCGTTTATCAACCTATCGATCTATACGAGCTTATATACGCGGATTTCAACGTTGGGAATTGAATTAGCTTGGATTTCTTCTTTTTTTTTTGTCATACGAGGAAACAACTGTAAGCGAGGGATTACACACGCTTGCGTCAATACTCCCGATAAATCAGTAGCTAATCGATGAAATATTCACGATAATAAACATAACTCTTTCATCTGTCGAATTACAAGCGGTTTCTCAATGTTAGAAAATATCGACGGCTATTATTCCTTATTATTCAAAAAACCGCTGCCAATTCATTGGCACGTATAGCTTCCTCCAACGAAATTTATTGTTCCAATAAATAAAACCGCTCCCAATTCATTGGCACGTAGCTTCCTCCAATGAAATTTATTGTTCCAATAAATAAAATATTGTTTTAAAATACAGTATAATGTGAATGGTATTTTAATATTATCAGTATGACATAAATTCGTAGGGAGGGACTTTACGACGTGCAACGACAACCCTATAAGAGGAAGCCAAATTTTTTAGAAAAATCGGTTTTTACATTTCAACTCTTTACTTAAGAACCGTTCAACGAAATCGTTTGAAATTTTAACAGCAGATATCTTCGTTTATGGCGAATCACCAAATAAAATTTTGAAGCATTTGACTACATTGTTTTAGAGATATAAGGAATCAAAAAATTTTCAAAAAAAATTCAAACCTTGATCTTAAGAACCATAGGAGTTTTAAAGCTGCACAATGAACTTAGCCAAAACATATAAAATATCTACCTTTTCCCAAAATCTCAAGTGCAATAAGCCCTTTTTACGCCCGTAATAGAGACTCAAAAAAAAACTCATTTTTTTCAGTTTTTGATTTATTACTAAAAAATAAGTAGTCAAATCACTTGAAATTTTAATGGAATATAGTTTGACACGTAACCCATCAACATATTTTTTTTGTGAGGTTATGATGTTTAGTTTCAGAGACATGAATTTAAAAAAAAAATCACCTTTTTCATTTTATCTGCCGAACGGAGCGGTCAATACCGAGGACCAAACAGGGAAAAGTAGGTAATTTTATTATCTTTCAAATGCATTTTAGCTGAATCGCTTGTAACAATGAAATGATTGAAAAAAACAAAAATAATGTTTTTCGAAAATCAAAAAATGGCTATAAAAAAAGTAATTGAAAAAATTAAAAAATAAATGTTTTTCCCGAATTCAGAATCCAAAAATAGATATATGCCTGTTAAATTTGATTGATATTGATGGAGTAGTTTCAGAAATATCACGGTATACACACACACATCCATATGGACATTTCCTAAAAACACGTAATTCGAACTTCTAACATCTAAAAACATGTTTCTATGAAGTTTTAGCGAAACTGAAAATTTTACTATTACAAAGCTTCCTCTAGGAGGAAGCAAAATCTCCCATAATCCCCTTATAAATCGCAGAGCGAGAGAGAGACAATAGCGTCGAGGAAAAAACAATTTCACTCGGCAATTCGGCATCTTTTTTACGGTCACGCCACACAGCGGAAAGTCCGCGAAGAGGTAAGGTAATGACGGACGTGTGGCCATCTCGCGCTTGGAGAATGCTCACAATATAAACACGCGGCAAAAGGGAGATCAGGGAGCTATCTAATTACCGGGAATATAAATGAGCCGGCGAGAAAGCCTCAAAGATGTGGAGACGGCTATAATTTAAGCGGGCCCGCAAGAGACGCTAAAAACACACGACTGCTCGCGCGCGCGGCATTTTCTCACGTTTCCTGATCAGCCGCTGTATTATAATATGCGGAATACTTTAACCTCGTGCTGTTTCGTGATATTTCGGTATATAATTGAATGATTCGCTAAAGCAAACGTTATATTCTCAATTAAGCTATTTTTCCTCGAGATAACACGATGATTTTCCAGTTTTCCATCGACGAGCCATGCGAAAAGTAATGGCTACCAGCGTGGTTTGTACAAACATCGTGATTACAGCCATCAGTCATGTCATTACTCACATCCAACGGCGACTAGCAATTAACTCTCTCAGCTATAGACGTTTTTCCTCGCCGCTCATGTATAGACTCGTGCGCGAAAAAGGGGTCTAAATCAACACACTCGAATTTCCGTATAATTGCACCTGCATATATATACCATATACACGTATATACCCTTGAGAGAAGACTCAGAATCGCGTGTACTTATAAGCAACGTCGGCGGCGCTCACCAAAAGAGGGAGAGAGAAGAACACGCGCACAGGAGAGCGCGCCGCGGTCGTATAAGAGATGAACAAAAGAAGTAGTGGGCCTGAAAGGGTGGGGGGCGTTGGGCCCGGTCTCGCGAGGTGGCGCGCGCGGCGCCGACACACTCGCACACGGACACAGAGGGCCCTGATGCCGCGCGAGCGCGGACCACCCAAGTCGAAAAAGTGCTATAGTCGAGAAGAGCCGCAGCAGCAGCAGCTATCAGCTGCGGGATAAATGAGTCTTGCGGAGAGAGAGACAGAGAAAGAGAGAGAGAGAGAGAGAGAGAAAACTGTTGCAGAGACTGTAGAGAGCCGCGAAGCTGCACAGCATCGATTTATCGATGCCACTGGATGCGGCAGTCACGTTTCAAAGTAAGATGATCTGCGACGATGGTTTTTCTTCTTCTTCTTTTTTTCAAGAGAAGGAGAGAGAGCGATTCCTTGAAAATTGAGCGATTTTTATTGAGTGCAATTTCATGGATCTCGAGAGAGGATCGATGATTTATTTGAGCGCGGAGTATACCGGGAATGAGATTGCGTGAGAGAGTAAATCGCTCGCTTGTGGTTTTCTTGTATAGTTAGCGCCGGGCTTTTTTCGGCTTTGGGCTTTGTTTGTTGTAAGGTAAGAGCTTTTTTTTTCTTAATTTATTGAGAGAGTGAGAGAGAGAAGGAGAGGTGGAGATCTGTCCGTCGGAAGGATTTCGGGACGCTGCAGCTTTGTCTTATATCGTTGGAAAAATAGCTTTAATGTGTTTATAATGTTAATTTTCTGAAGGTAAACGTAATAATTTTGAATTAGAAATATATTTTGAAGTTGTTTGTAGTGAGTTATTGGAAGAATTTTCGTGAATCTATCGTCGGATGGTGTCCGACGGCCGAGCGCATGGGATGAATTTCAGACATTGCCGATTCGGAACAGCAATACAAATTTTAAACTGTTAATTTAGATTGAAAATATGGCACGCCACGCTAATTGTTATTGTTATTTTTAAACTTTATCTTGAAAACTGCGATTACAAGCAGTAACTTTCAAAACCGTTCTACCCATCCTAAACTTGCGCTGAATACTTCTCAACGTGTATACCAGCAGCAATATCCGTAAGAATCTCCGTTAAATAGCATACCAGCCAATTACGAAAACGTAAATCAGTTTATTTAACCATAAACAATCATCTCCGAAAGAATTTCCGCATACTCCACACACTCCACATACAATAAAGTACATATCCTTATAAATCCGCGCCTGTGCCTCTCAACTATATACATGCAAGCGTGTGATTTATATAACATTTGTTCAACCCGATCAAGCTTCCATTTTAGAAAGTCGATTTTAATCCTGTGGCCGCGAAGAAAAAGAAGAAGAAGAAATCTGTATACGTGTGCCCCCCGGATGAGGTCAAGTGGTTCATGTTCTTGGCACGGCGGAGACTAATTAATGCTGGAACGCGATATTCTCCTCGCGGCAGCGGTAAGAGAGGTAGCCGCCGGGTAACAAAATCAGGGACTCTCGGATGACCCTTTACTTTATATATACTTTCTTTCCTCTTCTGCTAACACAGCCCCGACGACGACGTGTACATGCGGTTTCGCGAGAATGGTTGTACGTGCGCAAGCTTGTATGTGTATACCCACTTTACTCCCGCGAAGATTACGCTGATGTTGCAGCAGCAGCGTTGATCCTTACAGATAATCGTAAAGTTTTATTTTGCTTGCACGATACTTCATTATACCAGCTTTTTTTTCGCTTTTCCATCTAACAAGTCGCAATCAAATTTAATGTGTATATATACGCGAATAAGAATTTACCGAAATCTTTATTATATTTTAGTCGGTTATGTTAGAATCATTTCCTTCTTCGCTGCAGTGTGTTGTATAGAAAGCGTATACAAGTCATTAAAAATAAATCACTGAATTTTTTCCAATAATACCATCATCTCGCAGAAATCAAAGCTTACGAAATAACGTATATAATAGACTAGTTAGCTACAGCAGCACGCACGAGACTCTTTCCACGAATGCGAGAAGACTAATCGATATTGAAAGTCGATAAAATCAGTAATAAATTCGTTTATCACAAGCCAACGGCCCCCGCGGCTATCTCACTCTTCTAATATTAAATCGCGCGTACGGTGTATATCCACGCCGGGAAAATAAGTTTAAAAAAAGAAAAGAAAAAATTAAGCTCGCGCCGCGCGTCGGATGAAATTCCCAAGCGCTCCCGTGGCTACCGCTGCGCTGAAATACGATTATGGTGGAATCGCGTGATTAATACATGTGAGCAGCCGCCGTCTGGCTTCTCCTCCCTTTAAAGAGAAAACGCGAAAGACATCGAGATATGCCGTAGATGCATATCCTCGTGGTGATACGTTATAGTACGGTGGCGAGAGGTGCGGTTTTGTGATTTTTTCGAGTGAAGTATATATTGTATAATTTGAAAAATCACAAATGCAAAATTGAGTCATTCCAGAGAAATTCGAGTATATCCATACAATAGCCATGCACTGCAAAGGAGCAAAAGATAGACTGCATCAGAGAGTCGACACAGAAGAGAGATATTTCATTTGGTGTCTCGTCCAGCTCTACCCTACGGAGAGAAAGAGACGAGAGCGGCAGATTCGGTTATCTCTGCTCCTGCAACGCTGCGAGGCTTGTCAGCCTTGAAAAGCTCGGGAGAGAGAGCTCGAATTCCTTGTATCCAGAAGGCGATTAGCAATACGTTTTAGCAGGTAGATCCTCACCCCAGCGCGCAGTAGGCTATCTCCTTGTTCGCTCCAATATACGCGGATAACAACTGTCATTATTTATTCGCACGATTTTATATACTATTATTTTTTATACGCACAAGCGCATATCTTTTTCTCACGAGTAGGCGCTCTTGGGGTGTTATGTATTATACAACCAGCTGCGCACATATTTCAATTCTATTTTGGAATATTATTTTCTACGCTGATAAAATTATTCATAGTTTCTTTTTATTTCAACGCTATATTTATGTAGTGTCATGGAATCCGTATATGGAGAACGGCAAAATCGTCGACTCTTATAATCCACCCACGAATACCATCTTGGCTGATCGCAAATCAGGAGTACATCGAGTCTGAGCTCATTAAGTCGTTAAAATGCTAAATCGCTCGTAAATTCATCATCTGTCATCAATCATACGCCATCGCGTCCAAGACCCCCACTTTCTTACAACCCTCTCTCTCTCTCTTCAATGCGCCGAGAGCAACACAACGCGATGCGCGTCCAGTTATGCGAATTAATGAGATCGCGCTTCGCAATTTCTTTTTTCTTATCCCTCCTCCATCTCTCTCTCTCTCTCTCTCTCTCTCTCTCTCTCTCTCTCTCTCTCTCTCTCTCCCTTACTAAATAAAAATGTCGTGGGAATTTCACTTCTCGCAATATACAACCGAACAACGCACATACCCAACACAGCCACGGCCAGCGAGGCCCATTGTTCCCCAAAGCAGCGTCGTCAAACTTTACCTGCGCCCGAGACGATAACAAGGCCCAGTATATACAGCACCGAAGAGAAAAAGAAGTTCGACGCGACAGCATCAGCAGCGCTCTGATATCCCATCGAGTCGGCCGTGGGCAGGCTGAATGGTTTTCTCCTTTCTCTGCCTCGATCCTTTCCCACCTACGTAACCTATAACCGGCGCATTTCGAAGGGCTGTGCACCGAAGTGAGAGAGAGAGAGAAGAGGTATACAGCGTCCTCGCGCGCGCGGTACAGCTTTCCAACCGCGCCCATGTTTTTACTCGGACCGTGCGCGCCGTGGTTTTCTGGATCCGGCCGCTTCGGCACTAATTAAGACGCCGGTCGCGTGGCAAAATGAGCAGACGCTCCGGCTCGAAGGAGAGAGAGAGAAAGAAAAGGAACACCCGTTGTGCTCCTGCTTGCGCTCTGGGTCGCGGAATTTCGGAGAGAAGGAGGAGAGAGCTGACGTGATATAGACATAAGTACTCCATCCTAATATTTAAAACGGTATCTCTTATTCGTTCGTTAGTGTGGTGTGGCGAGGAAGAATGCCGCCGAAGAAACTCGTCCAGAGAACAAGATTCATTTGTTGGTAATTCGTGACGAAAATAGCGTTGGATCATATACAACATACACACGTGTTGTGGTATGTTTGGATCAATAGTAATCCGGCCTATCACGAGTATATCCTTGTGGGATACGATAATAAGAACACCATGAGAGGCTGTGCGCTACTTTGATCCCGCTCATCCGGGCAGCGGTGGTGGTATATCCACATATACTCAACATAGAGGGCAAAATGAGCCCATGCAGAGAGAGGTCGCTCACAATCGATCTGGTAAGGCAAGAGCCGTAGGACGCCCCTCTAAGTATACCTCTCGAGAAACCGACTAAGGTGTCGCATGCTCCACTCTCCATTCCGGACCGCGGGCAGGGAGCTGCAGAAAAGGCTAGATGAATATTTTTCCGCACGCTCCATATTACCACTACGCGGGGCCTCAGCTCCCCACTATACTTGGATGCCCTTTACATGGAGCTTCGACACCCCGGACACGACATCGTTGTAACGATTATTCCATGGTAACTAACCGAGCGGCCAAAAATATACCTAACAAGGTACGCCATAAGCCAAATCCTTCACGGAACCGCGCTATCATTCCTACAATATAATTAAATCGTTTCCCTAGCTGCCCAAGAAGGCATAAATTCAATACTCAATCACAGCGGGAGGCCCGCGTCTCGTACGTATATGAAATTCAACTCGCGTACAAACTTACCCACTACACATACATAAACGTATACAGCTTTTCGCTTTGAATAATTCAAAGAAGAAATTCTCGTCTCCCCACCGCGGCGGTTGACGATTGTGCTTTTAATGATGACTCTTTTCCTGGCGCCGCGTCGAGCAATCAGCCCCGAGACTCTCGACGACTTCCTCTCGTCTCTTCTCTCCGTCTTGCAATATAAGAACGCGCGTCGAGCGGCCAAGCAAATAAATTACCTGCAAAACCGGCACCGGGTCATTACGCGCATTCGCCCACGTGGATGTATATATATAACACGGTACAAGCCACGCACATATAGGCCTTGCTGTGTGTTCTTATTTGTTTCTTTTTTTATTTTGTCGTCTTTCTGTATACTTTTTTTTTTGTTTTTCTGCTAATGTCCGACGGGAAATCGAGGACGAGAGTACACTAGCGTGTGATTTTTCGTTCGTAGACTGATGGTCGAGCTTTTCTTTTTTTTTCAACACATTCTAGATTGCAAACAAATGGGTTTGTTTTGTGTTGTTTTGTCGTGTGCGGTTTGAATCTGACTCGTCGCGAGAGGGAGTTCCGGAGTAGGTCGTCTCCTGAGGTGGGTGCTTTTCTTTGGTTTGTTCTTTTTCGCGGTGCTGTATAATTAAGTTCTTTTTGTTTTTTTTTCTTTTTTATATCTGTATATTCTTATATATTGAGTTTTTATGTGATTATTCGTTCTTGTATTTTGTTCGTGTATGTAAATTAATGATGTGTGGTGGTAGTGTTGTGTATGGTGCAGTTGCTCTCTTGTTTTTTGTGTATCATTATGCGTTCTTCTCAGTGGTTAGATGACATGTATGATTTTAATATATTTTCGTCGGTTTATTATAGGGTTGATTTGGAGTATTCTTTCTGTGGGTACAATTAATTGAGTATTTTTTCGTTATCTTTTCTTTTTTGTTTTCTTTGTTTTTTTTTTCATGTCTCATGTCCCGTTTCTAATAATTATTGAGTGAGGTTGGACTCTTCTTCGCGTAGGTTTTCTTGTATTTTGTCTGTTTTCTTGTCTTTGCTGTATGATATCTATATATATCGCGTCTATGTGATATATACATCGAGGCGATATGTGTATAAACAAGCTTCAGCTTCTTTTTTTCTCTTTTGTGTTTATATATATATTGATAATAGGTTGTTCGTCGTGAGTATGATAAGTAATCACTTTTTTTGTAGTCTGGAAAAAGATGGAGGGTTTTCTATTTTTGAGTTTAATTACGACGTATTTCAGAAGGGTTAAAAGTTTTGGTGTCTGGGCGTTCAGCTTGTAAAATCATAATTAATATAGCGATCTGTTTTTTATATATTATAGAACAAGCACACCAGCCGTCCAAGAAATCCAAACATTCATACAGCGAGAACCAGCGAAGCTCGTAGAATATCCGAAAGCCGCCGACAGACACAAACAGCTCCACAGGCAAATAAGTACGGTTTTAACGACGTGACGTTAAATGGCATTCTTAATTACAGCACATCGTTTTCGCTTCCGTCATACACACACACACACCCACAGCGGTATATGTTTATACAGACGAATTTTAAACGGTATCCGGATTCTCGGCCGTGCGCAATTCGACGCGATTGGAATGTAGAGAGGTGTAGTATAGATATGCGTGCTGGTGTATTGGAAAAAGGATGAGCCCGCCAAATACTCGTCGCATAGCGCAGACGCGCGTGTTTCTTCGCTATTGGCGCGGGCTCTTCGCTCTCTCTCGATGAATTACCATCTGGGTCACAGAACGACAGTAAGAAGAATGGCTTTCACCTGTAAGCTTCCTGGAAGGGTATATCCTGCCCCCCCCCCTCGTAGCCAAAAGCTGAGAATTAATGATCTGGCGCAAAAACGGCAAAATGGCGCTCGGCTGTGTAATCGAAGAGAGAAGCGCGAAGAAAACACAGCGTGGAAGTATAAGTGCTGTGTTTGCTATACAGATCGAAATCAAATAACAGGTAAGGACCCAGCTGTGTGTGTTACTCGTAGCTGAATTGCCGCTTCTAAATCACAAGTGTAGTGCCCTCGCCCCACGGAACAACTCGGTAACAATCCATCTACCTGCGCTCCCCTCCTCAATCACACTTGACAGCTATTGCGTTAAAAGCAGATCAAAATAATGAATGAAAAAACACACACACACTCCCACGGATCACATTTCTACCACAACGAGCGTGCGGGTATACAACAGCCGATAGAAAACATGACACGTCGACGTCCATTTAGCACAAAGCAAGAGGACAAGACGGCAATACGACCCGCAAAAGAATCGTACATAAGCAATCGCTGCTACGCTGGTGGCGAAGCAACATGATCGGAGAGAAAGAGAGACTGTCATCCCTAGCCACTGATATCCTGCGAAGGGCGTAGATAATAGAAGTGGAAAATCCGCCCCGCACGTGGCCGCAGTCAGACTGGTCAGGCTGTAACGATACCCGGCCTACGTCGCTCTAAAGAGCGCCTCGTGCCGGAGGCCTCGAAGGGAGTGCGAATTGAGAAATGAAGAACCAGCAGAGTATGGTACCCTGAGAGATACCACTTCAAGACTCTTATGATAAACCGGCGTATATGTATACGACGAAGCGGATTTAAATTCGATGGTCGATTTTGTTGCGAAAGGGTGTTAAACGTTTCCTAGTGTTAGCTCGTCAGGAGCGAGGACTGTCGGAACGGGTCAAGTATTAAATTTAGAAAGGAAAACATATATTACTATAGAATACAAAAAAAGACCGTAGTAGAAATCGGAGGACAATCCGTCGTTTCGCCACGCGCGAGAGAAACTGAGTCGAGTTAAGATAATACCGTATCCAAATGAACGCCACAGAGCCCGAGAATTCGCTCTCACCATTTGTCTATAATTACACTCGCGATTGTCAAGTGTATAGTATACACAATACCGTGCCCCACACACATTTTTCGTCATCCCGTCGCGTAGAGCGGATAACACCGCAACGTGTTTGAAAAGCCCGCGCGTGGGGATACCGAGCTATAGCCGGGACGAGACCAGGCGATTACGGCAAGGGAACGTCGTAAAGATTCGTCCGAGATATGTGTTTAATTTTTCTTTCTTTAGTACGCTCGTCGTAAAAGACAATCGACGCGCGGAGAAACAACTCCGCGCGAAATCTAAAACGGCGAACGTGCGCGGGAATAACTAATGTTATGATGGCGCGCAGACCCTACAACGCGGTAAGTCCTACTGAACACCTAGAAGCTGTAAAGGCGCAGAACCAGAGACTGCGCGCCGTCGGCGAAAACCGTATTATCTGTATCCGGTCAACGGTGATGTCTGAAATCATTATAAGGGGCACTTTCAATTGTTACTCACTTTTTATTAATGCTCGCTGTGAAAAAATACCCTGTACCTCAGAAGCTCTGTAAAATATTGCCCAGAGCTTTCGAGACATTCTCTCGCATATCTCCGCCAACCGAGAACACATAACCCGTTTTTAAGCAAGTCCGTTATGTTAAAACGGGTTTGGATTTTTTTTCTATGTCGTTTTTTTTTTTCCTCTCTAATCGAACAACAAGTATACGTTGAATTCCAATGCACGCTCGCTAAAGACAGTATACACAGCCACGGCCCGTAGAAAAAAATCCACCAATATATGTCAGTTGAAACCCGTAATACAGCCTCAAAATGAAGCCATCTAAAAAGGGCACAGTCGGCGAACGCGGCGTCCCGCCAAAGTGTTCAGTTTCACGCTTTCCGGACTCGCCGCGACCGGATCCCTTTTTGGCAGAAAAGAACAAACACTAAGTCGTCGTGGTCCGCGCGTGGGCTACAAGCCGCCTAGTGTATATACAATGCTGCTGTTGCTGCGTGCCATCTGATATCGGTCATGGATCGTACACCGCGACGACTAACCGACAGGCCAACAACTATTAAAGCCACACTCCATTCACGTGTTATCATACGAACTGCGCTCGCGGACGCGGCCTGTACTTGATACCCAGCGTGGGCCAATTTATGAGGAATTTCATGCAATATAATATCACGGACGCTAGACTGCGTTGCCGTACTTGGCTTGAACCGTCACGCCCATTAACACCTGTAGGTTGTGAATCGTAAAACCTTTGATTCCGCTCGAGTTGTTCATGAGCCGACACTTTGCTGATTGTTGCATTGAATATAGCGGCGTTCTCAGTTGCTTTTCGAAGGCCGCGTTTTCAGAAACTCGCATCTCTTTTTCGTTGACGCTTGGATATGTTGCTGCACGGGCTTTGATGTTAATATAATGGTGATATTCTGCGATTTGATGGATCTCGCAGCACGCGCGGAGATAAAGTGTTGTGGTGAAGAGGTCAATCGAGTGGCGGATTGATGTAATCTCCTTACTCAATACGTGTTTGGTTTTAGAAATTTTTTAAAAAGTCGAATTAGTTATAAATACGGAAGAAGCACATCTCAGCAGGATTTGCAAATAGATCTAACAACACTACAGCTCCCTCTGTAGAAGAAGAAAGCTAGAGCAACGCCCTGATATAGTTCAAAGTTCGAAATCTCAAAGAAAAACCAAATATTGATGAAACACAAAAATCCACCGTCGTGCGCATTTCTCACTCCTCCGCGTGGTCCTCGTTCATATAACAAAAAAACGAGTGTCTCCATATACAACACTTG
>CM053169.1:41722098-41751579 GCA_012977825.3 Pteromalus puparum | reverse complement strand
CCGCGTGTAGCAGTATACACGGCCAGGATGAGTTATAATTGCGACGGCAAATCCGCCGTGATTCGCTCGGCGAACAGTAGCGCAGCAGCCAGCAGCGACATTAAGTTTTAGTGGCGTGTAACGTGAAAAGCGTCGGCCGTATTCTCAGCAGCGCACGCCGGGAATCCCCGTGGCGGATCAGCACAGTAGCCGCTAATCATCGATCTTAGCTGGGCTCGGTGCGTTAGGCGACGTAAGCCGTTAGTGGTTGCGTCTTTTGAGAGTCTGTGTGTGGTATGTGGAGTACTGACTGCAGAAATTAGCCTTTCCTTCATTTATTATTCTTCATTAATGTTGTGGATGGCGCGTTAGCTGACGCTTGAATAGCCGGAGTAAGTACGCTGAGTCATCGCGGCGACGGAAGGTACTTCTGCTGTTAGAAAACAAAGAGCTTGTCACCGATCGTTAATTTTCACGAGGATGGGGGCCCGGGTGTATCTAATTGCTGCGATTAAGCCGAGCAATTGTTGTGCGAGGTGCACGAGAGCGTGCGTGAATATTTTTAGGGTGTTTGGTAGTGGGATACGAGACCGAGTTGTTGCTACATTGTAAATCAGATGACTACTTAGTAATTATAACAAGGTACTCCTCTGCAGGCAGTTTTAGCATGAGCAGCCCAAGTAGAACAATAAAAGGAATAGTCTGCGATCTGTGACATACGCGCTTATTTTAGTGATGCCACTATAGGCTTGCAGATCCGAGTTGGAACAGGGGGAAATCACAAGGCGCATATGCCGCACCTATCGTCGCTATAGCCAGAAACTGCGCGAAAGTGTTGGATCGTGGGCTAAGAGAGTAACACGGAATACTTCCAAGTTTTGACTTCTTTAGAGTATAGAATACCCTCATTGCTATAATTAACTAACAAGCTGATGTCCGAGTCTCCAGAAAGAGCGCGATAACCTCTACTTAAAAAACTACTATCAAAACCACATTCAGTCAGTGCAAAATTTTCGTCAAATAATCACAAAAGATTTCTCTACGTATACTCAACACGCCCACGAGAGAAACGGCGATTGTTGACGTATTGCCTTTTTTGTAATCGCATTCGAGTCACGCCTGACGAATACACAACACAACGATATAATCGCCATCACTTTACCGGACAAAAGTTTCCAGCCAGAGGCGCATTATCGAACGCGCCGTTCTGATTATTGCGTGGGGATTGCTCAGCTTGACTCTTCGTTCATTATACACGATAAGCCGCGCCGAGGGCGATTCAAAATTCACAGAGCGAACAGCGAGCAGCAGCGATCGTGTTGAGGCAATAATGTTTTGCTCATGACGAAGGGGCGGGAGAGCTACGCCGATACAAGCCGAGGCATGAGGCTGAACAAATACCGCGTGGGACGATAACGGCCGAAGCCCCAAATTAACCCTCTATTAATCCGACAAGGGGGTAACAGGCAACACACTGGGCTCATGATTTATTATGCCGATACCTCGGCCAGCCACTTTCGCAGCCCTTTATTATACTACCTTATATTTACTTCATTAAACCGCCTACGGCGTGTTCGCTTTAGCAACCTATGCGATCGTATACGAAGCTCTATATTTTACGCGGATTTCAACGTTGCCGGCAATTGATTTAGCCTTGCATGTTCTTCTATTTTTTTTTGTCAGACGATGGGAAACAACTGGTTAAGCGAGGGGATTACACACGCTTGCGTCAATACTCCGATAAATCAAGCTAGCCTATCGATGAAATATTCACTCGATTAATAAACATAACTCTTTCAATCTTGGTCGAATTACAAGCGTTTCTCAATGTCGTAGAAAATATCGACGGCTATTATTCCTTATTATGTCAAAAAAACCGCTCCAATTTCATTGGCCACGTATAGCTTCCTCCAACGAAATTATTGTGCTGCCAATAATAAACCGTCCCAATTCATTTGGGCAGTTAGCTTCCGGCCAATGGAAAGTTCATTGTTTCCAATAAATAAAATATTGTTTTAAAATAGCAGTTAATGCTAAAATGGTATTTTAATACATTATCAGTATCGACATAAATTCGTCGGGAGGCGACTTTACGAGTTGCAACGACAACCCTATAACGAGGAAGCCAATTTTTTAGAAAATTCGGGTGTTTTACATTCCAACTCTGTTACTTAAGAACCGTTCAACGAAATCGGTTTTTGAAAATTGTAACAGCAGCATATCTTGTTATGGCGAAATCACCAAATAAGAATTTTGAGCATTTGCACTCATTGTTTTAGAGATATAAGGAATATCAAAATTTTCAAAAAAATTCAAACCTTGATCTTTAAAGAACCATTAGAGTTTTAAGGCCCTTGCACAATGAACTTAGCCAAAACATATAAAATATCTACCTTTCCCAAATCTCAGTGCCAATAAGCCTTTTTACGCCCGTAATAGGAGACTCAAAAAAAACTCATTTTTTTCAGTTTTTGATTTCATTACTAAAAAATAAGTAGTCAATCACTTTGAAATTGTTAATGGGAATATAGTTTGACACGTAACCATCAACAGTTATTTTTTGGTGAGTGATGTTAGTTTCAGCGAGACATGAATTTAAAAAAAAATCACCTTTTCATTTTATCTGCCGACCGGAGAGCGTCAATACCGAGGAACAAACAGGCGGAAATGTACTAATTTTTTATCTCAATGCATGTTTAGCCCTAATCGCTGTGTAACAATGAAATGATTGAAAAAAACAAAAATAAGTGTTTTTCCGAAAATCAAACAAATGGCTATTAAAAAAGTATTGAAAAAATTAAGCAAAATAAATGTTTTTCCGAACTTCAGAATCCAAAATAGATTATGCCTGCTTAAATTTGATGATTGAATTGATGGCAGTATCACGTTGGGTGGTGTTTCAGAAATATCCGCGTAAACACACACGACATCCTATGGACATTTCCTAAAAAACACGTAATTCGAGACTGGTTTCGAAGATATGACAAACATGGTCTCATGAAGTTTAGTGGTGCAAAACTGAAATATTACTATTACAATAGCTCCTCTAGAGGTAAGCAACGTCGTTCCCATAAAGCCCCTTATAAATCGCCAGAGGCGAGGAGAAGACAATAGCGTCACATACTGTACGTCGAGGAAAACAACAGATTTGCACTCCGGCAATTCGGCATTCTTTTTATAACGGTCTCATGGTGTCGCCACACAGCGAAAGTCCGCCCGAAGCAGGAGTAATGACGGACCGTGTGGCCATCTTCGCGCTGTGAGAATGCTCACAATATCAACACGCCGGCAAAAGGGGAGATCAATGGCGAGCTATCTAATTACCGGGAATATAAATCGAGCCGGCGAGAAACGCTCAAAGATGTGGAGACGGCTATAATTTAGCGGCCGCAAGAGACGCTTAAAACACACGAGCCTGCTCGCGCCGTGCCGCGGCTTTTCTCACGTTCTTGATCAGCCGCTGTATTATAATGCAAGTAGCTTAACCGTGTTCGTGCTGTTTCGTGATATTTCGCGAGATAATGAATGAATGATTTCGCCTTAAAGCAAACGTTTCCATTCTCAATTAAGCTCCCATTTTTTCTTCGAGATAAACGGATGATGTTCAGTTTTCCATCGACGAGCCATCGAAAAGTTAATGGCTACCAGCTGGTTGTACAAACTCTGATTAACAGTCCGATCAATCATGGTCATGAGATTCACTCACATCCAACGGCGACTAGCATTAACTCCTCTCAGCTTAGACGTTTTCCTCGCCGCTCATGTTAGACTGGTGCCGCGAAAAAGGGGTCTAAATCAACACACTCGAACTCGTCGGCGTTAATGAGTATATAACCATATACACGTATTATCCTTAGAAGAAGAACTCAGAAGCGCTGTGGGTGTGGTGCGTGTACCTTATAAGCAAGCCGTCGCGGCGCTCACCAAAAGACGGAGAGAGTAGAACACCGCACAGGAGCCCGAGGCGCCGCGGTTCGTATTAAGAGATGAACAAAGAAGTACGTGCGGGCCTAAAGGGGGCGGCGGGGCGTTGGCCCGGTCTCGGCGAGTGGCGCGCGCGGCGCCGACCACACTCGCACACGGACACAGAGGCCCTGATGCCGCGCGGAGCCGCCAGACCAACCCAAGTCGCAAAAAGTGCTATGTTCCGAGGAGAGAACAACCGCCAGCCCAGCAGCAGCTATCAGCTGGCCGCCGATAATGACGTCTTGCGGAATGAGAGACAGAGAAAGCAGAGAGAGAGAGGAGAGAGAAAACTGTGCAGAGACTGGTAGGAGAGCCGCCGCAATGCTGCCACAGCATTCGATTTATCGATGCCACTGGATGCTCGGCAGTCACTGTGGTCAAGTAAGATGCATCTGCGGACGCATGGTTTTTCTGTCTTTCTTCTGTTTTTTCAAGAGAGGAGACGAGAGCGAATTCCTTGAAAATTGAGCGATTTTATGAGTGCAATCATGGATCTCGTGGAGGAGAGATCGATGATATATTTCTGGGAGCGCGGCAGATACGGGAATGAGAGTGGCGGCCCGTGATGAGAGTAAATGCGCTCCGGTTGCTGGTTTTCTGTATAGTTAGCGCCGGGCTTTTTTCGGCTTTGGGCTTTGTTTGTTGTAGGTAAGTACGCTTTTTTTTCTTAATTTATTTGAAGAGTCGACAGGAGTGAGAAGAGAGGGGGCTGGAATCTGTCACGTCGCAGGATAGGATTCGGGACGCTGTCAGCTTTGTCTTATGATCGTTGGAAAAATAGCTTAATGTGTTCTTAATGTTAATTTTCTGAAGCGCCTAAACGTATAATTGTGACATTAGAAATATATTTTGAAGTATGGATTTGTAGCTGAAGTGTATTTGGAAGAATTTTCGTGAATCATCTCGGATGTTCCGACGCGACGCGCATGGGATGGGATTGACCAGAGCCGATTCGAACACTACAGAGAATTGTTAACTGTGAGATTTGAGTAAGAAGGAGTGCACGCCACGCGTTTGTATTTATTTTTAAGACATCTTGAAAACTGCCGAGTTCAGAGCGGCTTAACTTTCAAAAGTTCTGAGCCCATCCTAAACTGCGCGGAATGTACTTCTCACGTGTATAGCCGACGGAGCAATCCAGAGAATCTTCGGTAATAGAAAGCAGAGCGATGCGCATTACGAAACGTATTAAATCCAGACTTTATTTAACGCATAAACAATCAGCTCCGATAAGAAGCTTCCGCTATACTCCCACACCCTCCACATACAATAAAGTACTGATCCTTTATAACTCCCGCGCCGGTGCCTCTCAACTATACATGCAAGCGGTGATTTATATAACATTGTTTAACCCGATCAAGCCTTCCATTTTAGAAAGTCGATTTTAAGTCCTGTGGCCGCGAAGAAAAGCAAGAAGAAGAATCTGTATACGTGTGCCGCACCCGGATGAGGCTCAAGTGTTCAGTGTTCTTGGCACGGCGTAGACTCATTAATGCTGGAACGCGCATATTCTCGGCTCGCGCGCAGCGGTTAAGAGAGGTAACCGGCCTGTAACAAAATCAGCGACTCTCGAATGACTTTACTTATATATATCCGTTTTGACTTCCTCTTCTGCTAACACAGCCCCGACCGAACGACGTGGTACATTGCGGTTTCGCCGTGAAATGGTGTGTGGCGCAACGCTTGCCATTGTGTATACCACATTTACTCCTGCGAAAGATTACGCTGATGTCTGCGCAGCAGCGTGATGACTTACAGAATAACGTAAAGTTTTATTTTGCTTGCACGCATACTTGATTTATACAGCTTTTTCGCTTTTCGCTTTAACAAGTCGCAATTGCAAATTTAATGGATATATTACGCGAATAAGAATTGTTACCGAAATCTTATTATATTTTTAGGCGGTTATGTGTTAGAATCATTTCCTTCTTCGCTGCAGTTGTGTTGTAGTAGAAAGCGTATACAAAGTCATTAACAAATAATCACTGTAATTTTTTCCAAATAAGTACCATCAGCGTCGCAGAAATCAAAGCTTACGAAATAAGACGTATATAATAGACTAGTTAGGTCTACGAGCACACGCACGAGACTCTTTTCCACGAAATGCGAGAAGACTATCGATATTGAAAGTCGATAAAATTCATAATAAATCTCGTTATATCACAAGCCAAGGCCCCCGCGGCTATCTCACTCTTCTAATATTAAATCGGCGCGTTAGGTTGTATATCCACGCCGGGAAGAAAGTTTAAAATAAGAAAAAGAAAAAATTAAGGCTCTGCGCGCGCGTCGGATAACTTTCCCTAACGCTCCCGTCGCTCCGCTGCGCTGGAATACGATTTAGGTGGAAGAGAGTACGGCTGATTAAACATGGGTGTGAGCGAGCGCGGTCTGGTCTTTCTGCTCGCAGTTAAGAGGAAAAACGCGAAAGACATCGGAATATCCTCGTAGATGCATATCCTGCGTGGTGATCGTTAAGTAACGGTGGTCGAGAGCTGCTGTCGCGGTGTTTTGTGGATTGCGAGTGAAGTATATGAGTGTAGTAATTTGAAAAATCACAAATGCAAAAATGAGTCATTCCAGAGAAATTCGAGGGTATGACATACTAATAGCCATGCCTGCAAGGAGCAAAAGATAGACTGGCATCAGAGAGTACGACAACAGAAGAGAGATATGGTCATTTGGTGTCCTCCAGGTCTACCCTACGGAGAGAAAGCAGACAGAAGCGGCAGATTCGGTTATCTCTGCTCTGCAACGCTCGCGAGCTTGTCAGCGCTGTGAAAAGCTGGGAGAGAGAGCTCGATTCCTTGTATCCAGAAGGCGATTAGCAATACGTTTTAGCAGGTAGATCCTCACCGCAGGCGCGCAGCTAGTGTCTCCTTGTTCGCTCTCAATATAACGCGATAACACTGTCATTATTTATTCGCACGATTTTATATACTATTATTTTTTTATACGTCACAAGCGCATATCTTTTGTCTCACGAGTAGGCGCTCGTTGGTGTTAGTATTATACAACCAGCTGCCTACATTTTCAATGTCTATTTTTGGAATATTATTTTCTAGCGCTGATAAAATTATTCAATAGTAATTCTTTTCTATTCATACGCTTATATTTATGTAGTGTCATGGAATCCGTATATGGAGAACGGCAAAATCGCGACTCTTATAATCCACCCACGAATACCATCTTGGCTGATCGCAAATCAGGAGTACATTCGGAGTCTGGAGCTCATTAATGTCGTTAAATGCTAAATCGCTCGTCAAATTCAGCATCTGGCTCAGGCAATCATACGCCATCAGCGTCCAAGACCCCACTTTCTTACAAATGCCGGGCTCTGGCGCCGGTGCTCTCTTCAAGCGCCGGAGGAGGTACCAAGCAGACAACGCGATGCGCGTCCAGTTATCGCGACATTAATGACGATCGCGGCTTCGCAATTTCTTTTTTCTCTATCCCTCGTCCATCTCTGCTCTCTCTCTCATCCTCTCTCTCTCTTCCATCCTCTCTCTCTCTCTCTCCTGCTCTCTCTCTCTCTTCTCTCCCTCTCTCTCTCTCTCTCTCTCTCTCTCTCTCTCTCTCTCTCCCAAAAGAATATAATAAATCGTTGGAATTTTTCACTCTCGCAATAATACAACCCGAAAAACGCACATACACACACACACACAGCGAGGCTCCATTGTTCTCCAAAAGCAGCGTCGTCATAACTTTATCCACTGCGCCGACGACGATAACAAGGCCCAGTATATACAGCACACGAAGAGAAAAAGAAGTCGACGCTGACAGCATCAGCAGCGGCTCTTGATATTCCCATCGAGTCGCCGTGCAGGCTGATGTTTTCTCTTTCTCCTCTCCTTTCCCCCCTACTACTACCTATACTCTGCGCTTCGAAGGGCTGTGCACGAGTTGAGAGAAAGAAAGAGAGATACACGTCCTCGCGCGCGCGGTACAGCTTCCAACGCGCCGCCCATTTTTTTACTCGGACCGGTGCGCGCCGTGGTTTTCTGGATCGGCCGCTTCGGGCACTATTATTAGACGGTCTGGCGAATGAGCAGACGCTCGGCTTTCTGAAGGAGAGAGAGAGAGAAAAAGGAACACGCCTTTGCTCTCGCTTGCGCTCTGTCGCGAATTTCGGAGAAAGAGAGGAGAAAGAGCTAGCGGTGATATAAACATATACTTCTACATCCTAATTTAAAACGTATCTCTTATTCGTTCGTTTATGTGTGTGTGTGGAGAGGATATTCAAATTTCCCGCCGAAATTTTCGTCCAGAGAAAAAGAGTCATTTGTTGTAATTACGTGACGGAAATAGCGTTGGATCTATTATACACATACACACGTGTGTGTGTGTATGTGTGTGTGAGAGTCTATAAGTATCGGGCTCTACACGAGTAATTATTTTCCTTTGTGGGATACGTATAATATAGAGAGACACCATGTGGAGAGGGCTGGGCTACTTTGATCCCGCTCATCGTGCAGCGGTGTGTATATCCACATATACTAAATTAGGAGGGGCAAAATGGAGCCCATGCAGAGAGAGGTCTCTCACATATCGATTCTGTATATAGTGTAGACCTAAGTATATCCTCGAGAAAGAACTAAGGTGTCGATTCCATAGTCCGAGGCTGCAGAAAAAGTAATTTATATATTTTTTTTCTCCCTTATTCTATCCTCTATACTTGGATCTCCTTCTTCATGGGAAGCTTCGACAGACACGAGCATCTGTTGTAACGTTATATTCTATGGTATATACGCCAAAAATATATCTAAAGGTACTCATAATTGCCAATTTCACGGAAGCCGCGCTATCTATTCCTACAATAATAATTAAATCGTTTTTCCTACTGCCAAGAGGCATAAATTTCAATACTAATCAGCGGAAGTCTCGCGTCTCTACGTATATGAAATTCAACTCGACGTTATCTAAACTTACTCCACATACACAAGCATAAAATTAACGTATACGCTTTTCGCTTTGAAAATTCAAAGAAGAAATTTCTCTCTCCCGCGTTGACGTTGTGCTTTTAATGACTTTTTCTCCGCGTCGAGCAATCAGCCCTCGAGACTCTCGACGACTTCTCTCTCTCTCTCTCCTCTTGCAATATAAGAACGCGCTCGAGGCGTGCAAGCAAATAAATTACCTGTCAACCGGCACCGGGTCATTACGCTCTTCGCCCACGTGTATGTATATATATACACGTACACTCACGCACTATAGTCTTGCGCAAGTGTCGCTTCGTTAACTCTCAATTTCGACGGAAAGCGAACGAGATACAAGCGTTCGATCGTCGAGAGTCGAGCTCCAAGCACACACTTTGCAAACAATCGGCTGTCGGGACGACTCTCTCGAGATTGATCTCTTGAGATTTCGCCGATGTTGCTCGTCGCGTCGAGAAATAATAACGTAATCTGAATGAGTTATTGTATACGTTGTATGCGTGTGTATGAAAAATTTTGAGTTATTTCATTGTCTCTTTTTTTTTACAATCTGCCAGGGAGATACAGTTATAAAAGATGTGCTCGTATTATAATGAGACTGTGTATAATATAATACACAATCTCGTCGCTAAATGATGTATGTGTACCCGCATGTCGATGCGTCCGCGCGATAAATTAAAACGCGCTGGTATATACACGAGCGATTATTGTATAAACAAGCCATCTCCTCGCTGTATATATATAATATTGTTTCTCGGTATAATATAAAACAAGCGAAAAAGATGAGCTATGTGGAGTATACACGTATTTTACGAGGAATTTTTGGCGGGCTTATTCTGAAAATCCATAAAATATATCGACGTTATATATTATAACGACAAGCACACAGCCGTCCAATAAAAATCCAAACATTCATATCAGCGAGAACTCATCGAAGCTCGTAAATATCGAAAGCGGCGACAGGACACAAAGCTCCACATGCAAATAAGTACGTTTTTACACGTGACGTTTAAATCGGCATTCTTAATTACACACATCTTTTCGCTTCGTCATACACACACACACACACACGTATATGTTTATACAGACGAATTTTTAACGGTCGGATTCCGGCCGTCGGCTATTCCGATCGCGATTGGAATGTAGAGAGTTGTATATATATATATGCGTGTGTGTGTATTGGAAAAAAGGATGAGCCGCCATACTTCGTCGCATAGCGCAGACGTCGTCGTGTTTCTCGCTTTGCGCGGCTCTTCTCTCTCTCTCGATGAAATTACCTCTGGGTCAAGAACGACAGTAAGAAATAATGGCTTTCACGCTGTAGCTTCTCTGGAGGGTATATCCCTCCCCCCCCCCTCTCGTAGCCAACGGCTGAGATTAATTGAGCTGGCAACCAAAAATGGCGCCTCGGCTGTGTATATCGAGAGAGAAGCGCAAGAAACAACGCGTGGATGTATAGTGTCTGTTGGTTTGTATATATCGAATGCACTACAGTAGAGGAGAGCTGTGTGTGTTACTTAGCTGATTGCCGCTTCTATCACAAGGATTAGTTTCCAGGAAAATCGTAAATCCATCTATCTGTCCTCTATAACTTCAGCTATTTTCGTTAAAAGCAATCAAAATAATAATGAAAAAAAAAACACACACACACACATTTCTCACACACGAGCGTGTATAACACACGATAAAAACATACACTCGACGTCCATTTAG
Source organism: Pteromalus puparum (assembly GCA_012977825.3). Lineage (NCBI taxonomy): Eukaryota > Metazoa > Arthropoda > Insecta > Hymenoptera > Pteromalidae > Pteromalus > Pteromalus puparum. Next base: position 41,740,990 of record CM053169.1, on the reverse strand, counting down.
CATCAGCAAGAGGAAAGACGTGCAAACGACCGTCGAAAGAATCGGTACATAAGGTAATGCTGCTGTGGTGCGAAGCAATGATTCGAGAGAAAGAGAGAAGCTGTCACCCGTACAGCTCAGTGATATTCCTGCGAAGCGTATATATAGCGATGGAAATCGCCGCACGTCGGCGCGCGTCAACCTGTCAGGCTGTAACGATACTCTCGCCTACGTCTCTCTAAAGAGCCTCTCCGAGCCTCGAGAGTGCGAATTGAAAATGAAGAAACAGAGTATGTACGTGAGAGATACTCACTTTCAAGACTCTTATATACCTGCGTATATGTATACGACGAACGGATTTAAATTGATTCGATTTTTGCGAGGGTGTTAAACGTTTTCCATTTAGCTCGTCAGCAGGACTGTCGGAAGGGTATATTGCTATTTTTAGAAGGAAAACTATTTTATATAATACAAAAATAAGACGTACGTAGAAATCGGAATTGACAATTCGTTTCGCCACGGCGAGAACAATGAGTCGCATTAATATACGTATCAAAACCCCAGCCGAGAAGTCTCTCACCATTTGCTATAATTACATCTCGCGATTGTCAAGTGTATAGTATACAACAATACCCGTGTCCAACACACATTTTCGTATCCCGTCGCGTAGACGGATAACACGACGTTTGAAAAGCCCGCGCGTGGGTGTATACCATATACCTGCGGTGCAGAAACGAGACAGGCGATTACGGCAAGGGACGTCGAAAATTCGTCGGAGATATGTGTTTTATTTTTGCTTTTCTTTTGTACGACTCGCTCGTAAAAGACAATCGCAGCGCGAGAAAAACTCGCGAATTAAACGTGCGAACGTTCGTTTCGAATAATAATGTTATGAATGCGCCAGACTCAACTCGTTAAGTTATATTACACATAAAGCTGTAAAGGCGAGACAGAGACTGGCGCCGTCGGGCGAAAACGTATTATCTGTATCGAACGGTGATGTTGAAATATTTATAAGGCACTTTATATTGTTACTACTTTTTTAATGCTCTCGTGAAAAATACCCTGTTATCTCAAAGCTGTAAATATTCGCACGAGCTTTCGACATTCCTTGCATATCTTCCGCAAAGCGAGAAAAAAAACCGTTTAAGCAATCGTTATGTTTAACGGTTTGATTTTTTTTTCTAGTCGTTTTTTTTTTCTAAATCGACAACAAGTATAGTTTAATTCAATGCACGGTCGGTAAAACAGTATACCAGCCACCCCTAAAAAAAATTCACAATATATTGTACAGTTGTAAACCGTAATAAGCCTCAAAATGAAGCCATTAAAAAGGGCACATCGCGAAACTCCGCAATGTTTCAGTTTTCACGCTTTCCGAGCTCGCCGCGACCGGTCCCTTTTTTGCAGAAAGAACAAACCACTAAGTCGTCGTGGTCCGCGCGTGGGCTAAAAGCCTCGTAGTTGTATATACAACTTGCTGCTGTTGCTGTCCATTAAATTCGTCATGGATCGTTACACCGCGTAGATAACCGACAGGCCACAACTATTAAGCCACACTCCATTCATCGTGTATATACGAAACTGCGCTCGACCCTGTATTGATACTTCAGCGCCAATTTATGACGGAATTTCATTCAATAATAAATTCACGACGCTAGACTTCGTTGCCGTTCTTGCTTGAACCGTCTCGCCATTTACACCTTGTAGTTGTGAATGTAAAACTTTTTGATTGCTCGATTGTTATGCCGACACTTTGCTGCTTGTATGCATGAATATAGCGGGTTCTCGTTGGCTTTCTCGAAGGCGCGTTTTCAGAACTGCTTCTCTGTTTTCTTGACGCTTGGATATTTCTGCACGGGCTTTTTGATTTTTAGATATACAATGGGGTTGTATTCTTGCGATTTGATATTCGCAGACGGCCGAGGATAAAGTGTTGTGGTGAAAGGTCAATCGAGCGTGATTGATGTTAATCTCTTTATAAAAATATACGTGTTTGGTTTTAAAATTTTTTAAAAATTCGAAATTATTTATAAATACGAAGAGCACATCAGCAAGGATTTGCAAATAGATTCTAACCAACACTACAGCGTCCCTCTGAGAAGAAAAGAAAGCTAGACGGCAAACGCCTGATATATTCAAAGTTCGAAATCTCAAAGAAAAACCAAAATACTTATGCAGACACAAAAATCCACCGTCGTGCGCATTTCTCACTCTCCGCGTGTCCCTCTCATATACATAAAAAAACGATGTCCTCCATATACGAAAGCTTACAATGCTAATGCGCCGGAATTACATGCGACGCAGCCGATCGTGAGTATCTTTGAAATTCAAAATAAGGAAGAACAGAGAGAAAGCTATACGCCTCTGTCTCTCTCCCTCAAGCGCCGCAGGAAATTTCTTATTCAAACTCCCCGCGATATCTTCGAGATATTAAAATGAATCCGATACTCGGAACTATTCTATAAAGAGCCTCGGATCAGTCGATATATATACACAGCGTAAATAACTCGTCAGAGCGAAACACTTGACATGCGAGTAGACGCCCAAATCGACGCTTATATCGCATGTGCGCCACATATAAGGGCCAGAGAGCGCGCTTATCAATATGCATTATTCGCTTCGTCTTTTATTCAATCCCAGCCAATGAGGAACTGAGCCTATAGATACTCGTCTCATCTCCTTGACACATCTACATTTTCATCGGCCACAACGTGTATACACCAGGATAATATGGAGATGCTCTCTCTCTCTCTGCTCTCGTGGCACAATCTTTTCAATGCATATTATTCAAATGAACCGCGTTCGCGAAGATATCGACGATGGCACAGTTGAGATTTCATTGTAAGTTATTTCTTAATACGACGACTATTCAGCTTACATATTATACACAGGGATTTTCAGAGGCTAATGCAGACTTATAATACAGCTCTCTGTACACGGCTGTAATCGGAGAAAATTGTACAGGCCTTTATCGAAGGAATATGATCGATCGTTTGAATTTCTGCGTTATAATCTCGAAATGATTTACGGTGATTTATTGGCTTCGAGGAGGTATTAAATGTTTTTATCCTCTATTATTACATTGTAATTTTGCCAGCACTTTTGAAAGCGTATAGTACGACGTATATACATACACACTTTCTCATTACCTATACCAGAGGATAATACTCATTCAAACGCCTCGATATTTAAACGTTTTTCTCCGCAAATACGTTCTGACGGGATTATTAATTTTCAACAATACATATGCACAACACACAAGCACTGAATGAAGGATATATACCTCAGATAAGAGTTGGCGTGTCGTTTATCGTTGCCGAGTCTGTGCTTGATCAATGGACGTGCTTGCCCTCGAGGAAAAAGTGGAAAATATCTTACGGAGGAGCCGTATCGGCTTACCGGGCGATTATCCCGACTGTAAAACGCACGAAAGTTCGTGCAGATTGAAATATTAACGGCGCTCCACATCTTTTCCAGCAAAAACATCAGCTAACGGCGCGCTGATTTTGCCCTCATCGGCGTGAAGGTGAGTGTGAAAAAATCGATGATTGAAGTGAAAGTTTAGTGTTGATTGGACTGTGATTACTGGAAAGCTGAGTATACAATTAGCTTCGTTTTTTTTTTATTCGATTTGGTTCTATTGGGCGATGATTATAGAGATGTTCTTTTAGAAAATGCATAGTGTTTTGTTATGAACCTTTTGAATTTTTTTACGAATTTTTTTAGGAACAACTATCTTGACCACAGCTGCTGTGCTTGATCTTGTGCTTCGATCCTGAGCATAATTCAGATGATTATTGTCTAGATTTTTTCGTATGAAAGAACGTGTGAATATTTACCCTTTGAGCATTGACAAATGACGAAATCTTTACACTCCAAAACGTGGCTTTTAGGCTGACATCCATCGGAAACTTCTTTTACATTTATATTTTGCTTTGATTTTTCTCTTTCTACATCATTAGTTCCGACTGCTTTATTCACGGCTTGGCTTGGATTTTTTGTATGCGACGACTTACTCTGACTCGGAGTTTCTTTTATCGTGACCTGTAGAGTTTTATATTATTATTTTCAAACTGCATCATTTATTTATGAAGCTGTTATGAATAATAATAATACTTTGGTATTTTGCTCTTTTTTAGAAGCTTTATCCTTTGCTACTTCATTCTTAGAGCTCGCAGTACTGTGCGCAGTTTTGCTATCTTTATCGGAGTTTTTCTGTAAATTGTATCAAGTTGTAAATATTTTTAAGGTGATTTTTAAGATTAATTCTCTGTCCAAGCTTACGTCTTTCGATGATTTACGACCAAACTTTTTGAATAAGCCACCCGACGGTTTTGTTTCTTGAGGCTCTGTTGCAGGTGCTGTTGCCTACGCAAAACACAATGAATATGCGTGATTTTTTGTTACACTCACTATTTTTAAAATAACAATGAACCTTTTTATTTTCCTCTTGCACGGGTTTACTAGTTGCTAAAATTTCATCCTGTCCAGTTGAGCGCGACGAGCGAATACTTTCGTGCGATTTCGTATTGTAGTTCGGCAATACTTCACTGCTCGTACAGCATCCAATATCGGAAAAAGATTTTTCCGGTGCAGCCTAGAGATATAGATATTATGTATATAATTCCAAATACTTCTAATTTTCAAGTAGCCAAGGCACCTTTTCATGCTTCAAAATCCCGGTAACCATCTTGCACTCGGTGAAACTGTACTGATAGTCAAGACTGGCATTCGAACTACACGTGTTGACGGATTGATCTCTGACCACCTTTCTAAATGACCTTTCGATAGCTATCTCTCTCCTAGTCCGTCGCGACCAAACACTTTTAAAATTTTTCCAAATCTTTTTATACTTCCTCTTCTTCTTACACGGATCCACACACTTCGGACTCTCCGTACCCGCACACGCGTCTACTTTCTTTCCACACCTGAATCTCATTCATAAAAAAAGTAACAAGTGTTCAATGATTAATAACCCCTCCAAATTCCTACAAAAGCAATGTCTCTCCCTCATACTTGATATCCAAACTCTTCGAGCAACAGGCGGCCTGGCTTTCCCTCGTGTCACAACAATTGCCGCAACAGGACTCTGCGACATTCTTCTTTTTAACCGGACAGCTCGAGGATTCGGAAAATCGACAATGGCCCGAAGAAGGAGTTGTCCGACAATGAGTTTTCTCTCTTCTCTCTTTGCCACAAACCGCACCGGAATTCCTTTTACGACTTTTGATTTGACTGCCGCCGCTGTTGCTACAACACGCCCCTACGATCGACGATTCCGCGCTTGGAGGCCGCAATTTGTCGTCGTCGCAAGTAAACGCTGATTCACACCGGCTATACCTTTTCTTTCTTAGCCTCTTGGGCCCTTTCGATCTTTCTCCAGTCTTACATCTGCAGTTTTTGCCGTGTCCCACTGTCGTGAGAGGAAATATTAATTTACATCGTTTATCTACCCAGAGTCCAGTGTCGCGAGAAAGGACAAACCCCTTTTTCATATACTCTTAAGGGACATTGTCACTGCTAATGGATGTTTTCGCAAACAAATTTCCGTCTTAAGAAAATATTCAATAGACTATTTTCCTTGACTTTCAGGGAAATATTATGATGCTTCTTTTGAAGAGAATGACTATTTACTTGTGTGTATAACTAGCGACGATGGCAGCGATGCGACGAACAGGTTGGATAGTAACGAGAGCAGACGTTATCCGGTGAATATTCAGAGATACGAGTAGATCGAGAAGTTGACGGTTGTCTTGGTGTAGTGTGTTCGCGAAGAATCAGAAAAGTTTTTGAGCCCATTTTTACGCCGTCGTGAGAAATCGGTGGTATACTGCGAGCGATTATGATTACTCGCTTATCGTTGTGTTCCTCCTAAAGGTAAAAAACTGTTTACTAATAATCGATGACAGGATCTCATAACCTCACCTCGTCGCTATTACTTTTCTTCCACTTCCATTTCTGCTGCAATTTATCCAGCCAGTTCCTTAAAAATTTCGGACTCTTGAAACTCACGATGAAAAATTCAATTTAAACTTTTATATCGCGTGAACTCGGCTGATCAAGCAAAAGTGCGCGTCTATAATTCAACAAACAGCACATCTGTACATGTCACTCTCACGCTTGTATAATGCAAATATCCGCATAATTTCGCCAACGCGTCGAAAGTTTCGAGGAAATCGAAAATTTCCAACTCCTACCGTAACTTTCACATTTTCGCATCGGTTTGCATTTCGACCCGATATTTCACGTTTCCCCCTATTGTTTCGCGCGCATAATAATAACCTCCCGTGAGGCTCTCGTACACTTGGTTATATTTTGAAAATAGGCTTTTGAAAAATTTGAATAAGGAGGCAGTCTCCACAGCCTATTATCCAATGGACAAAAACCTCCTATTGTAATGCTAACTTTTAATCTCTTCGGTTTTTGGTATAAATTAGCCCAAATTAGAAAGGAAAACTCTCCGCGCGCTTCTCTTTTGAAACTCATATTGCACCTGATCGCATAAATTCCAGAGGCGCCAACCATTGCTGCTGCATCTGCACAACAAAAACTTGTTCCACATACAAGTTTTTCATACACAACTCGTTATCCAGCGGCATATCTCTCTCTCTCTCTCTCTCTCTCTCTCTCTCTCTCTCTCTCTACAGGAGTAGGCATCAGTCACACAAAAGGAAAGAAAACGATTACAATCCTTATCTTCCACGAAAGACAATTTAAGAGAAATGTCGCGCGCGCTGATGTAAAAAGGAGAGCGGAGTAGATTCCTTTGAGGCGCCATATTTCTTACGAGCTTTCGCAAAAGCCTGATGCGGAGAAAAATTTTTCTGCTGCAGCCTTTTTAACAATTTCATCGCGTGTCCCGTGTGGAATGTAGTAGAGGCTTTGTAATCATTTCAGACGAATCTCTCGGCCGTTAGATAGCTTCATATGTATCCGAGGAAAAACGCCCTTCCGTATACAGACTCGACGAGTAATTATTCAGCTTTTTATTACCAGCAGCCGCTGCAATTTCACGCGAACTCGGCTATGAACAAAACACACACACGCGTGTATATACGAGTTTCAATTTGCGGAGGATCGTGTACTATACGGCAAAACCAACAAGTGTAATTAATTATTATTCTCGAAAAGCGTATATTGTTCGCAGGTAATTGACTAAACACACACACACATGAAAGCGAACTCATCGCAGGCATCAATAAAATTTTATTACCGTCGACAATCGATCGCGACTACATTATCATAATTAAGCAGCTGTGTGTGAGTATATAGTCTCGCGTTTATTAAGAAACTAAAAAGTGATTCATGTGCCTCTTTCTCAACGAGACTGACAATGCCGCGCGAATATATCCCACTCAAGCTTGACGCAACGATGTATAACGACGTCGTCGTCGCTTCATATGCAAATCTTCTCTCTTCGCCAATATGCGTATATAGCTTGTCTTCATCGAAGAGCTTCGGGAAAACGTCGACTTTGTTATCCCGTTTTACAGTCGAACGACCCGATTTCAGCAAAGCTCGTTGCTGTTATTGAATAGGACAAGAGGGTGACAATCTCGTTGACTCTTCACTGTGTGTAAAAGCAGTCATGCTCGGGGCTGTGGTTTCGCGGCGAAGCGGAAAATTCGAAAAAAAAAACGACGCGTCGATGCGTCTTTTTACAAGCATCAGACCGCATAGTCTTCCGGTGCATCGAGTCACGAAAGAGATTACAAATTCGGACGACTCCACACACACACACACGGTGTGTTTTGTAACACTATACACAGGGCTCTATTGTTTGCATTTGCCGCGAGTCTCCTCCTGCATCTGCGGTTTTTTCTTCCGAGATCGTAAATTGCGGAGGAAGTTCCTCGTAAAAACGTATCCGGCCTCGTTCTCATTGTCCGCGCGTGTGTATTATCAGAAAATTACCATCTTCGCCATTGTTGTAAGGGCTCTAAAATCCGAAAAAAAAGTTATACAGCTCTATACTGCGCTTCTATAAAAAAATTTGCATTAAAGAATCGAAAAACTGGGTGGCCCATGACAATAAGCATAGCTTCTCTATTATTCGTCAACACACACATATAGCACTCGACGCTGAGAGTTATAATCGCCTAATTGTACAAATTGTCACGGGCTCTCGGTGAGCGACGACAAAACGAAATAAATATTGCAATTGTGTCTGCAGACTCAATCGTCCTCTCTATTCTAACCATCCCCTCAAGAATGTGCTTTGCACTTATACTCGATCGACAATGAAACTCCTCGAACACAATCACATCCCCCGCTATTGCGACCGATCCATAAATCGTCATCGTTTTTCCCGACCACACACGCGAGAAAACTCAAAAAAAAAAAAAAATCCTCACACGTATATGCGTGCCAGAAGTCAGAGAGAGAGAGAGAGAGTGGCCTTGCCGAAACTATCCTCTCATAGAAATCGGCACAGCTGAAAGCGAGAGCTATAGCTGCTGCTGCTGCTGCACCATTTGTCGCGATCGACAGGTCAAGTCAGGTAGTAGCTCTCTCGCTTTGGCTTTGGCTCGTCGTGGGCGACCTTTTTTCTCACAAAAGGAGCCCGCAGCCTCGGCCGCAAAGTCAAAATAAAGTAATTGTTGAGGCTTTGCCGAGGAGCTGCTTTTCCTTCACTTTTGGGGGCCCGGGTGTGTGTAACGAATCGCGAAAGTGTATAATATTGAAGAGGAGAGTTGGGGAAATATTTTGAAGGCTGTGGTAATGAAGCGGCCGCGTTGAAATTATAGCTGAGCCGTTTTTTCTCTTTTCTCTATACTATATACTCCGGTTGAAATTTACGCTTCTTCGTTATGCTTGGATATTTTCTCAGGTAGACCGCAGCCAGAGATGTGGTGTGGAGCTTCTTTTTGACAATAGGGTGTACTGGCGTAAAGCTTTGTGTGTCTCGTTGTGACGACGATGACGCTGTATACTCTCTCTTTTTGGGTTATATGTTTATGTTAACGCTTGTTTACGACAGGTTGAACGAATCGGCTTGGAGGCTTTGTGGTGTTTGTTGGAATTACCATTTTTTTGGTGATTATTAATGAAATTTTTGTGATACAGATAGAGCTAAGGAACTAACTATTCTAAAACTTATTGTTAGTTTTTTGCACTTTAAATAAAAGTTTTACAGATAAATTTTGAATAATAAAAATTGATAGTAATTTTTTAAATAAAACCTTGAATAAAAGATTGTTTATAACCACGATGCTACAAAGCGAGGCCGCACGACACTTAACTTTCGATTTGGGATGTTTCCGTCCTCGCTTACACGTATACAAAAGTCAGAAAGAGGCTTACGGGGATAACGCAAATCCTTCTGTCGGGAAACGCGTGACAAAGGAAATTTCGTTCAAACGTACCGCCTGACTTGCTCGCAGACCAAGAAGTGTAATATCTCCTTGAAATCTTCCGAGGCTTCTTTTTTTTACGACTTTTTCGTTCCCAGGCTTTCAAACGCACCGGACGAACTCGAAGGAAGATTCATTTTTTACTCTCTCTCTCTCTCTCTCTCTCTCTCTCTCTCTCTCTCTCTCTGTATAATAGCAACGGCGGTGACGAAAATATATCGTATATAGATGCGCTTGCAGATAATTGAATATTTAAAAGTAATTTTCTTGTGTGTTGCGCACGATTTTGGTGTCCATTAGGTAAGTAAGTTAATTTTTCTTGCAGGTGAAAAATTAAGTATCGAGCGTTTTTTTCTATCCATTCCACTCTACGCGACTAAAGATTTGTATTATAAACTGTCCCGAGCCCTGCACATAAACTTAATTTCGATTTGCGCGTATAGTGTATAATAAAAATCGCAGTACGACACTGTATATCAAACCAAGGCGGTTTTGGACTGGTCCATCCCTCACCCGGCATCGCTTAAACTCTTCGTGTCTCTAACCAACAACGATAGGTGGCGCATAGGTACTCTCTTATTTCCCTCATCGTCATCTGCGAGTCAAATGCATATATAATAGCGGTATGTCACCTATGCCAAAGCTGACTTTTATTGGGCCTGTTTGGACTGCTCATACTGTAACTGCCTGTATAGTACATGAATACGCCGATGCATCAAAGCTGCTTGATAGTTGCTCATCGAAATTTTTTGATAACGCTCTGAATTGTAGATTAAAATCTTCAATTCAATACGAATCTCAGTCTTTTCTTTTACAGCTGGAAACGCCACCCAGCGATATATATCTTCTATATCTCCTGCATTTTCCATACAAAGAGAATACTCATCGCAGAGAACCCAATCGATCATAAAACCCAATATCGCGCTAAGTACACCACCACCATCTCTCCTATATAAAAAAAAAAAAAAAACAAAAAAAAACAAATCAGAAATCCCTCCATCAGTATAAGTTTCAAAAATATCCCTTTAAACCTCTCCCTCCACCAAAATTCCCATGATCGATTCCCTCTCAAGATCGAATCATCCGATGTCCGGTGTACATAAACACCCTATTCACAGCATGCTGCACGCGATCAACTATAAGGTCGTCGTCGTCGTCGCGAACCCGAGCCGGTAATCGCTGGTAGCACACAGCAAGAGAGAGAGAGAGAGAAAACCTCACTGATATCACTATATACACTGTCTTACAGGTCGTGAGTAGCGTGAGAGAGAAAGATTGACGCTCTCGATGTGTGCCGATCGCGTCCGCTAATCGCCTTAGCCTCTACGATCTTTGGCCACACGTGCTTGGCAGCAGCCAAGCGCGAGGGCGATCCACACCTGGGTGGGCCTCTCAATCCCCCTTTCGTCCTTAAAATTATGCAGAGGCTCTGAACTGCTCTCGATTGTCTTCTCTCCCTCTCTCTCTCTTAGCAAAAAAGCAGGGAGAAAAATTCGAATGCTCTGCAACGCCGAGAATGCCGCTGCCGGATTATACGTATTCTTCTTCCTTTTTTTACCTCTTCCTCTCTCTCTCTCTCTCTCGAATGTGTGTGTGTGTGTTATATATATAGGGTCTAGCTCGTGCGTGTCCCTTAGCTTCCGTGACTTTCGGGGATTATTCCAGGAAGCTCTCGCGATGGGAATGCATAAGGGCTCATCCTCTCGCTGACTTTGTATAATATGGCGCTGCATCACTTCGTCGTTGCTATACTGCTGTAATTTCGAAGGATGTATACGCGGCTTTTGTGGCTGTATGCTAACGATGGCTCGTATGCTTTTGAAATGACAGACCGCAGTGGTTACGCCGAGGTAAAAAGAAATCTGTTCGATTTTTCGAGGCATTGTGTATAAGCATGAGAATTATTGTATTATCTCTTTCCTGTAGCTTTCGATGCCTTGTTTTCGCGGATAATACATAAAATATATAATGGAACTGTTTGAACCGCGTGTGTGTGGTTCTATAGGAACGAGCTTGTTACCACTCTTTTGCCAAAGCGATGAATGACTGATTGAAAAAGGCGCTTTTTGTGTCTCGTTGAAAACGAGGATGCAGCTTTATTCTGTGGGTATGAATTTCGAGAAAATTTTTCATGCAAATGCCAACGTAATAGGCTGTTTCATCTGCTGTAAATTATTCCCAACGTTCTTCGACTAATTGAGGTTCGAATTAGCGCTTTAAAAATATGCAAAACGCGTCTGCGTTCGCTTCGACCTAAACGATAACGCTGTGTACACCAATAAAAGACATCGGATTATTTTTAATTGAATTCCAAGAGCTTCAGCTCTATACAAAAACACTTGTACAACGTCGAATCAATACAAAAGCCGAGGAAAGGATGGAAAAGAAACTGTGAAATTTGTCACAGTCAATGGTTACGCTTCTCAGCTCTTTTTTTTTTTATCTCTCGTTGACTCAAGCGTCGAATTGAACGAAAGAAATTCCCATCGAGTGACTTATGCAAACCAAGGAAATCGTCATCGCTTGTACATCGATTACCATATCAACGAGTGCATATCCGGTTGTAATTCAAAAGCGATGATCCATTTCGTCGATTTAATCGGACGACTCTGATGTGTATACATAAATTGTCACACAATCATCAGTCATCCCCGTTAAGAAACTCGACACGAAGTGTCTTCACAATCCAACTCGGAGAGATGTACGTCGCTGATAAGAATTCGTCGCGCGCAACAAATTTCCTCCAGGGATCGGGACTTTAACTCCGCGTAGCACCTGCACTGCAAAGTCTGTTTCAGTCATTTTTCAGAGAGAGAGAGAGAGAGAGAGAGAGTGTGTTGCGCCCTCCAGCTGTCACGAACTGGACGGAGAGACGTGCGCGTGACACCTTGCACTCCCTCGACTATATACTCCGACCTTGAGTAAATATATACATTACGTGTACTTTAACTTCTCTCGTCTGGGGAATACACGAGGTTGTCTGCCTGATGCGAATTATTATCGTGATCGATGATATGTTAATTTCGGCGGGAAATTCAAAACTTGTAAAAAGCATCCACAGATGACAATCTCACTTTGCCGGCACTAAGTCAAAGGGCGAGTATAAGGTGATAGGGAAAAGACGGTTTGAAGGGTGGCTACAGGACCACCCCGAGTGAGCGAAAGTGCGGCACGTTTTATGTCGAGCGTAAGCAAAAGGCATAGATCACCCGGGTGTCGCTGTGTTTACCACAAACGTCCAAACACGCGCTTCGTTCTCTCTTTCTCGGCGGATCTATTAGGGCTTATACCCGTGGTGAGCAGCCTTTTCAAAAAAGAACGTATAGTAGCCAGGTAGGTTTAGAGATAGATGTGTATATATATATACCTGCATGCGCCCTTTGTATCCGATAGAGAGCGAGCGCCATTGATGTTTTACCGACGCGCGGGGCGTGCCACGCTCTTTTTCTCTTTCTCTCTTCTTTATATCAGAGTCGATCGAACGCTGAGAGATCGGCGAGAACAGTGCATTATAGATTGCGTATAACGTTATATTTTTCGTTAAATTTAAAAACCAAGCATTTGCATTAACTTAAGATCTATTAAAAGTATATAGCCAGATCGTATCACCTCAGGGACAATATGCATCCTACCGAGGTATAGAAATGCTTATCCGTCGTCATCGAATAAATGATAGCCCGTGTGCCGCTCTCCGCAATAAAATTGGAAAATATATGGACTTTTAAAAGCTTCTAAACGACGAACAGATCCTGTAACGATATACACACGGACACGCAGGTGGACAAAAGCCACATAGCCTCTCCCTCGTCAATTGTCAAATCCACATTTTTCCCTTTGAATCTAACCGTATATAACACACACACATATATACATACAAGCGCTTTCCTCTTCTCTCTCTCTCTCTCTCTCTCTCTCCCTCTCTCAAGCCACAAAGTCATCCCGACCGATGGTATCTAAGCCGAGAAACAGCGCGACATCTTCGCCTTGATCCGCCGACTCTCTCTCTACTTTGACCTCCGAGAGTCCCACACATATAAACAGGCCCAGACACACAGGGCCCACCTACCACTCTTTTCTCACGTCTACTCTTTGCCGCGCGCTAAATGATTCAACGCCGCATACGCATTCCCGAGATTCTGCCATCGATAATCCGGAGAATTATTATTATACATATATCCTGGCGAATATAACCACACACACACACACTTATACAAGCCTTTTTCCGCGGCGAATTTTCTCTATGATAAATAGAACGAGTATATAGTAGCCGTAAGAGATAAACGAGTGAAGAAAAAAAAAAGTGTCTCTAAAAAGGCATGACACAATATCCTTGGCGGCGACTAAACGTTTTTCTCCGTTCCATTAGGGGACAGGTCGTCGGCGGTGTCTGTGTGTATGTGTATATGCACTTCGGGGTTGCCGCAAACGTATATACGGATAAGAGGCTACTCACGCGCTTATCTCGGGCAATAAAGTTTTTACCTACCGACGCGCCATATCGCGCCTCGTTATATTGCTGGCGACTCTCTCGTTTATACGAACACCGCCGCCGACGACGACGACGAGGAGATATAGCTTTTGGGTTTACGGTAGAATTCTTGCAAGAGAAGTCGATCTCGTTTTAATATTTTCCTCTCGATTGAAACGCTCGGTTTTTCCAGATTTTTTTATGTTTTAAGGAATTTTTTATATTTGAATTTTTATTGCTCATACTCTTTATAATTGAATTTCACCGTTAATAGCGGAGAGACGCTTGGGAAAGAGTTTTTTTTTTTTTAAACGCGTCGTTGATGAAACCAGTGAGTGAATATTTATGGAGGTTCTACGGCGCTTGATTAAAACACATTATTATTACAAAGAAATTTAAGAAACTCTCGAATAAAGCTATTCGAAACGTCAAGGTAGTGTTGTTCGGATAAATCAATAGGCGCGGAAAAAAAAACTTTCGAAAAAAAAGTATAATAATACCGCTGAATCATACGCGTATAATTAGCTTTTTATTATCGTTGCGCCATATTCGATCGTTATATACCTTCGAAATCCGAGATAACAAAATCGCTCCTGATAATATCTCCTAATTACGCACGAAAATTCTCGTATAGAAAAATATCCTCGCACTCGTTGCAACCGATAAGAAACAACAAACTGTCAGGGCTATAGCTGAGAGAAAAGAGGGCAAGTTGTATAGTCAAGTGTATATATATGCGCTATGTATTCATTACAACACACAGTAGGGGCGGGCTCAGAGCGATTAGCTGTTTGGTTACGCCCTGGTATGTGTGTAGGAGAGATGGAGGCATCCTCGGCTACTCTTTTCACTTTCGCGGGGAATTAAATCGTATTATATATCAGCCTCGAGAGAGAACTGAGAGATTGCGCGTGTTGTGCGTGCGATAATGGCACTTCGATCGACGCGACGACGACGACGACTCGCTGATTGTTTGCTCAGAGACAATAGCCGCGTGAGCAGAGAGAGACGATCGATTGCTCACTTGTGCGAGTAAGAGAGAGATAGACGGAATGTGTATGCGTACGAGGAATTTTAATTGAGGAATTATATGTGTTTTTTTTTGTCTTGTCGATTTGCATTTTTATCAAGGCACGAGTGTTGTATAGTATGGGTAATCGATTTTCGAGGATGATTTGAGTGTGCTGTCGTCGTTTGGAATTAATGTGGGTAATCGATTGTAAAAATTGATACTGATCGATTTTTGATAACGAATAAAATACTTATCACTGTGAATAAAATCCTAAAATTCAAGATAAAACAATCTTCCGACGGCACAGCTCGTCCATATACGACTCGAAGCACTAAGCCAACAGAGCGCAGCACCGACTAGACACACTCGCTCAGCATATATGTATAGGTATACATCGAAGAGACCGCCGAGCACATATGCGACAGCAGCTGCCGTCGGACAGCAGCAGCAGCAGCAGCAGCAGCAGTACAGCCCATAGGGGGAGGAGAACGAAGCCGATCGGATAAGCTGCTCTCTCGGCGAGAGGAAAAAACGAGAAGAAACGCCTGCATATATGCGATATTCCCACGCGACATAATGCCAGCTCTCTATACATACATATACGCAAGAGAGCCCATCCCCCTTTGCGGGGTATATATATACATTTACGGACACCTCGTTGTGCGCATGTGTGTGTGTGTGTCTGTATACCGCTGCATTAGCTATTTTACCCAAAGTCGAGATTTATAACGCTCTCTTATATGCATGTGCTATACGTGTACAGGAGGGACAGAGAGAAAACCGCGCGAGAGTGTGGTATTCGCGCGAAGGGGATCGCAGTTTGGTATAACTCGCTGCACGTATAGTTCGTGAGTTATATGGCGGCAATTTCAAGACATTTGATTCTTACGCCTCGTTGTTTAAAAAAGAAATTTTTAATAATAGTCACTTTGTGTTATAATAATACCTCGACGATCACATCGTCGACGATCTATCAGCGAAGGGAGGTATAAGGTGAAAAATAAAAATCATCACGACGCAACTTGTCGACGATTAATAACCCCCAAAAAGGACATCTCACACACACACACAGGACCTGTTCCGTTTGACCAAGTGTCTCATCTCACAAGCGACAGGCCTCGTCGGGAAAAAAATAAAGGATCAAGCCTCGCGCGCGCGCGCCTCAAGAAAAATCTCTCTCGTTCGTAATTGCTTTTTCGGTGATGTGTTCCCTCCGCTTATATTCTGACCACCTAAGTCGCGCCGCAGGATGATGCAGCCAGGGAGATATAATGGCGCCCGTTTGTCAAAACACGTCAAAACACTACTCGCGCCTTTGATGCGAAGACGAAAACAGCCGGTCACGCCCCACGCGCTCTCTTCGCTCTTGTATTAATATCTCTCCTTCGCTCTCTCCCCTAATTCTTTTTTTACGATTCTCTCCACCTTTTGTCTATACTACATACCCTTTTTTTTCAAGGCGCCGTAGGTATAGGTTTGTGTTGGCCGTCATTTCCATCCCGTGTATAATACACGCGCTCTCACCCTGTGCACAAAGAAATTACACGGAAACATTACCTCTTGGGCACGAGTATAGCATACCTTGCCGAGTCACTCGGCAAACATCACTCTTTAAGGTCCATTTATACCCTCCGAAAGAGTCGACGTCATCGTTTGGACAGATATCGATACCTTGGATAAATCCACTCTCTCTACCATACTCTACTCTAATATAATAGATTATGTGTATAGACCGTGTACGCGTGCATTTCTCGAAATTCTCGCTTGAAAATTACACTATCACACCGGACGCTGTTATCGCGATAGGCGCGAGTAGAGCGTTATTAGGTGCGACCCAGGTATCGCGTGGCACGAGTATAATGGCCGGTGATCACGTGACGTATACGTGTGTCTGTCTATGTTATATAACACAGCTTTCGCTAGGGGTAGCTTCGTATATATATATATATATATATACGGAATAAATTGCGATAAACGAACTATCGCTTTATTATCCGGCGTATATAATAAAATCGATAATTTATCGCTCAATCAAAAATTCCCGCCGATTTTCAAGCATATATCTCACCCAGAAGAGAGATCGTTATTATTTCGCAGGAGAGACCGGTACACACAAAAACCGATGAAGATAACAACACACGAGAACGAACGAACGAAAGAACGAAGGAGCAGCAGCAGTAGAGGCAAGCGCGAGAGAAATGGCGGGTTGTTTTTTGCGCGAAAAAGAATAAAAGTCCAGCGCAGAACGCGCACGGAAAGAATGGAAGGCGAAGTAATCGATACGCTAACGAGCTGCTGCTGCTGCTGCTGCTGTAGCCGAGGTTATGGCGCGTCGCGGCTTTGGCACGAACGTCGAGAGAGGCTCTTATCGCGTGCCGAGGATCGAGAGGATAATTAAAGCCTCGATCGCCACGAAGAGAGAGAGAGAGAGAGAGAGAGTCGGGAAATGATTAGAGGAGAGAAACTCACTCTCGATATAGATATGGATATATGATAGAGAGGATTAATATAATAACCGATTTAATTATTACGTTGAGGAAATCGGTGACACTTTAGAACCGACAATTTATTTGAATTATAAACGCGAACCGGTATAAAGTTTACTCACGAAATTACGATTAATAATCGTGGCGATCGGTAAGCTAACCGATTTTTTTTTTTTTTTTTTTGTACATTATTATATGAAAACCGCAGCGGGAGCATTATTTGCGGCTGATGGCGAGAACGATTTCATGCCATTATTCGCCCTATGCATCTGGCTCTTCGCAGGCACACACACACACACACACGTTCCATCTGGCGAGTGTATTTCGACATGACGAATGTGTCTCCGGCTAGGAACAGACAATGCTCATCTCTCTCCGTAGCCGAAAACACGGTGTAGGGAACAAACGTGTAACAAAGTGAGATACAAAAGCTATAGCTGTGAAATAAAGTCTAGAGGGAGAGAAAGACAGAGAAAAGAAGAGAGAGGTATATGGGGTCTATATGTATATGGGTCGTGTTTACGCGTTACGTACACCCTTAAACGTTTGATTTTGTTGTCGCCTTTGCAATACTCAATTATGAGCCGTTGCTCACAGCGTGAACATCTGCCAGGACCCTTCCTTATTAACGTACACCAAAACTAAGTCCATTTCTACCCTCTTCGATCTCGTCGCATCGTTCATTTTTTTTTTCTCCTTCGACGTATTTAACTGCATCAAATTTTTTGTTTCACCGAAAAACTCACGATAACAGTACAAGCTATCTCGTATATACCTATATATATACATTTGCATAAAGCTGCACCTGATGCGATATACATTGTTCCTCTGAGGTGATGTGGCGATCCTGTTTCCCGGCGATATAATAGTGCCATATATTCCCGAGCTATTTGAATAAAACGCGGCGTTCACGAGACTCCATACATCGCGGCATTAAGTAAGCTGCATGATCGTGGTTATACTGGGTCTGCGCTGCTGCGCCAATCCTATTCATCCTTCGCACTTAACACGTATGTGTATATATACGCAACAAAGACTATAACCCGAACGTCGGACTCTATCGGGACGTAGGATCAAATGCAGCGAGTATATAAGAGGTTCGCTTGCAAGCATGCGGTCAACTCGATGCCCGCCTATTCTTATATATATGTATATGTGTGTATAATATACGGTGCGGTATGAGCACTATCGCCGGTGGGATGAAATAAATTTAGCCAAATGCCGGGGCTTAATAACGTGAGAAAATCGTTTCCTTTATATATATTCGTGCGCAGTTGGAAAAGAGCGCGAAATTCAAATAATGTATTGAAAATAGTCTCGTCGACGTAAAGTTATACCGCTCATCGAGCTCCATTAATTACAATATATATACCACAAAGAACTACTACATCACTACCGGTCGATAAGACACACCGCAGCAGCGGTAGTGTACATCCGATCGCAATAATCCTCGGCAATTTTCCAAAAGCCGCTCGCAAGCTTCATGAGTCGATACACCTCAGCCTCGCGCTCTTATCTCTCTCTCTCTCTCTCTCTCTCTCTCTCTCTCTCTCTCTCTCTCTCTCTCTCTCTCTCTCTCTCTCTCTCTCTC
>CM053169.1:41634678-41721240 GCA_012977825.3 Pteromalus puparum | reverse complement strand
TTCTTTCTCTCTCTCTCACTCTCTCTCTCTCTCTCTCTCTCTCTCTCTCTCTCTCTCTCTCTCTCTCTCTCTCTCCAACCATATTATACCTCACTCTCTTCCTCACTCAACGATTTATTCCCCGATAGGCTTCGGCACAGCGTAAACCCTCGAGCTATATACAGCGATTACTCTTCCATTGGCGGCTGCTGCAGCACCCAAAAGAGATAAAACCGAAAAAAAAGGCCCAAAGAGAGGGAGAGAGAGAGAGCCCATGCAAGTGATGATCCTATAACAAACTCAATCCCAACGATCTCTCTTTCTCTCTCGCTCGCCGTAAGAGCTTCATTTAGTCGATCTGCTCTTTGCGTGCATGCGCGAGAGGAAAAAGAGCATCGGAGAGAGAGAGAGAAGGAGAGAAGATCGGATTTGATGAACCGATCGTTCCTTTGGGGTTATAATTACCGTCGGTCGGCGAGTTCGAGAGAGATCTCCTTCGAACCAGTTCTCTCTTCCGTCGGCTCTGTCTGCCTGTATATGGAGAGAGAGATATATGCGGTGATGGCTATAGTCGAATAATATTGGTTATACAGCTGTCTCTAACGCTATTTTCGGATGGATGAACGTTTTTACAGGAAGTATGGAATAACTCGGATTGGGAATGAAGAACAATTTTCTAAGGGATACGTCTATCGCTTGATAAGTATCTTTTCGAAAATACTCGGCTCGGCAGATGCGCCGCCTGAAAATTTTTTCAATACACATATACTTTTTTCTCTTCTCCAAACCCAGAGAGAGAGAGAGAGAGAAAGCTCAATTAATCCGAATTACAAACGAAAATTAAACACGCGCGCTTGAGCTCGAAAAATCCAATCAACGAGAGCGAAATACATATCCTCTTTTTCTCTCTCTCTGTCTCAGCTTTCTCTTCTTTTTATATTCCTCACCGCTTTGCTCCGCACAGCGCCTGGCTCTCTCTCTCTCTCTCTCTCTCTCTCGTCGGTTCGTCCCCCCTTATACCTATATCGCTCCGTCCTCTTTTTACCGCATCAGCTTATACACGAGGCGAACATGGCCGCATGCCTCCTGACACGGGCCCAAACAATGGCGGATACAAGGGGGCCCTTTTCTCGCAGCCGGTCTCTTCTCTACACATTATTTTCAGCCGAGTATATACCTATAGGGGAAACACACGAGCAGAACCTTTTTTCGACTCTTATTTGGAGATGACAATCTCACTGCTGCCGTATAGCTATCTCTCTATGCTGGAGAGAGTAATTAGTGCGAAAAGTTATAACGTTGGAGTGATAATTTTTCAAGAAAATAAACAACCGAGAAAGAAACTCGAGTGTATAATTATACATTCGCTCATATGAACGGCAGCTTGTAATTACAGTGAGTCAAACGCTGCGCAAGATTGATAAAACAATTACGCCAAATGTATAATAAGAAACGGCGGCAGTGGGAGGATGAAACGACTGTAACGAGATAATGACAGGTAAAAGTACAAACAGCTTCGATATATGCATACGTGTATAAGTAGTACATTACTCTTTCGATAAGATCGTTATAACGTATAAGCGTCACGCGATAGTCAAATACATATCTCTCTCTTTTATACGCTTTGATTATTCATCGCAGACCACCACCACCAACACCACTATTCTACGGAAAATCAATAACCAAGGCTTGTTCTGCAATGAAAAAAAAAATATCGAGCGAATAAAAAGAGAGAGAGAGAGAGAGAGAGAGAATGCATGCGCACTATTAATCCCAGCGCGGATTTGCCGCGAGCGCGGCTGTGCAGAGTTTGATTTATCTCGCGGGCCGCTTCTCACGCGAGCGCGATAACTCACGTCCCTTAATTTCTATTTTTCACCGGCCGTTATATACCACCAGCGCAAAATCCTTTTTTATACCGTTTGCGTGTGTATATGTATGTACGTGTTATGGGGCTGTGTATAATCTCCGCGAATTGATGGCCAACGACGACGACGACGACGACAACGAGAGGAGTCCTCGCGCAGAGCCTGTGGAGAGCTTCTTTTCAGCGAGAAGAGATTGAGTGGACCGGATTCCTTTTTTTTTTTTTTTTTTTTTTTTTTTTTTGGGGGGNGACGACAACGAGAGGAGTCCTCGCGCAGAGCCTGTGGAGAGCTTCTTTTCAGCGAGAAGAGATTGAGTGGACCGGATTCCTTTTTTTTTTTTTTTTTTTTTTTTGTTTATTGCGAGGATAATTGTGGAGATGAAGATTGAAGATTTTTCACTTTGCTGCGGATTAAAATTATCGCGACTTCGTAAGTGTATAAACTTGTGAGTAAATAAAGACGCAATTTTGAAATTCCCGCCTTTCAGACACCCGAAAAAAAGAAGAATATAACCAATGCATACCTTCACGAATCGCTTGAAAATTCATAGTACGTCGTCGGTTTTTCTGACGCCGAATGATCGATCGCGTTAACAGGCACAGCTCATAAATATGGATATCGGAGAAATGCATACGTGCAAAAAGTGTAGTAGCTGAGTAGTCGCGAGTCTATAGCTTATACATATATATCCGCAGCAAGTTTTCCACAACTCGACTATCCGTCTTTCTATACACACATAATGGACGTGAGATACATTATTCGACTTTTTCCCTATACCATACGACTCGTCGAGTGAGCTTTCTTCCATCGTGTATTATAAATCAGTGGCGAGTCGCACTCGATTAGAATATTTAATTGCAAAAATAATAATCACGATCATCTACAATAAATAATCCCCGTGAGAATCCTCAGGTCACGTACGTATATAATACTTCAGCGACACACACTCACACAGCTTCCCCGTCGGATCAGCCTCTCTCTCTCTCTCTCTCTCTCTCGAAAGCCGCAACAAAGGCCTCAAGCGCGCGATTTATCGTAGCAATTAATTTTCTCGCAGCGTAATTACCTCGAGTACTTCGGTTCTCCGCCGCTTGTAATATGCATGGCTGTATACGTGTATATACTAATTGACCGGCGCGGAAATGTAGAAAAACCGGCCTCTTTTACTCCACACCGCTGATGGTTTTTTTTTTTTTTTTTACTCTCGACTTGATCGTTTTTGTGTGACGTGACTTTTTTTCGAGGAGGTCCGTGAATTATTATAACGGGAGATGTTATATTCTTTTGCCGCGAAAGAAGACGAGGGTCAGACTTGTGTGTTAGGTGTGTCTTAGAGAGGTTGGTTATATACCTGGAAATGAGAGGTAATTAAAAGAAAAGTAGGTGGGTTACGTTTATTATATAGAAACGATATCACGCCGAGAAATTTTTTTCGACTTCACAGAAGTGTCGGGATTGATTGCGATAATTTATGCGAGACTCTGATGGATTGGCTTATTTTGACATGTTCGCAGAGGATCAGAGATGTGTGTGTCTGTGACTAATCCTGTCAGAATTATTGAGATATTCGCGGCGGCGCTTCTTGTGTGTATATATACATAATGCGTGTCATGTAAGATTATTGTAACGTCTTTGAAAGTTTATTCGAGCGAGTGAATTTTTTGGCTTCTTCTTGTTCTTGTTTTTTTTTTTCTTTTGCCTACTGTGAGAAGACATTAGGCACACGTGTGTGTGTGAAAGTATATATGGATGACGAGGTGATGACGCTGCAGTCCGTCGAAGATTTATTGAAGAAATGGATAACGAGAATCTGCCCTATTATATGTTTCCGGGCGCCATGTATATCAAAAAAGAGAAAAAAAAAACTGATAATTGATTTACTATAGGGGATGAAGTGGTCGATCGCTCCATTTTTTTCGCACATATCTCAAATCCAACTTAACCATTATCAGCAGATCAGATCAACGAAAAAGTAATTCGTGCAGTAAGCGCAAGTTTTAAATAAGTAATTACATATACATCCTACGCGTGTGTGTGTGTGTCCAGATCGTCGAATCCAAAGCGGAAAAAACGAAATCAAAATAAATTATTGGATATAATTACACACTCGCTGCACTCAGCGCGATAGTCCGTATAATAAACGAGATCGGACGCGCGTTCCAAAAATTATCCAATAAGCACAAGTATAGCATATAAGCGAAGCCTTATACCATATAACACAATAAGCGAGAGTGAGAGAGACAGGCCTAATCTAGCCGATCTAATCTCCTCTAGCGCATCGAAACTCGCTCTCGCTATATAGCGCGGATATAAGGGTGGAGCTTAGGCTTCCATACAAGGGTGTGGCCGCGAGAGAACTTTCATACGTGCGGCGCAGCTGGTTGGGGCAAAAATGATGGTCATGTGTATATAGGTATATACACATCAGGCGCGTGTGTGTAAGGTATAAGGAAAAGAGAATATAGGGGTTGATATATAATGTTAGCCAGCTGGCGTTGTGGTCTTCTCCTCCCTTCTTTTCTTCAGTGGAGCGGAGGATTTGCTTTTTTCCCGGCCTACTTTGCGCCGAGTTTCATATTGCTTCGCGGAAGTTAAGGCTGTGATGCGGTGATGACGATGACGACGATGACACTTCCGAGCATCCGCTACATGGTATCGGACACCTTAGACGTGACTTGAATTATTGGAGAAGTTTTTTTTTTTTTATCGAATGGGGGGTGTTAATGTGGAAAAAATATATTTGTATAAAAATATCTAAATTTAAAGACCCGAAAAGTCGTTGCACCACACGCCCTATTCCAAAAACCTATAAAAACTAAATGAAGGCTTTCTCGAAAGCCACGTGTAGGTCGAGAGAGGGAGAGACTGCACATGGCGAAAAGCGCCAATATTTGGATCCTCTCAATTTCTAAGGCAATTACCCCCTCGCTCGCGTGCAGCCGTCCTCAGAGCTATACACACACACAAAAAAAAAAGAAGAGAAGCTTCGATTCAAGAGAGTCTAAAGCAAGCAGAGCAGCTCCAAGAAGAGGAACCACATCCTACACGCGTCCCATCTCAGCGGGATCTTTTACGTATTTTTCGCGCGAAGTCAGCGTTGGTTTAGCGCCAAAGAATAACACAGAGAGTATAGAGGAAGGAAGAGAGTATATACTATACGCGTGTCCCTTAAAACCTCACCTCAGGGGGGTTGTAGACTCGCGCGCGCGCGCCCCCACACGGTGACAATGAACATAGCTCGATCCCTTGAGACCCCACAAAGCGTCAGATTTGTACGACAACATCGTCCCCCTAAACAATGACATCTCTGCCAAAGAGACACACGCATAGCTTTTGTATACTGTATGTGGAGAGAAGCTTCTGCTGCTTCTTCATTTCGAACAAAAAAGAAACCTCGTGTTTTGCTTAGACAGAAACGTGTACACACTCGGCCGGAAAATAAACTTGCTTCACGTGGAGTTGCAACGTGTGCCAGTTTGGAGACCACCACTACTACCTTCGATACATACATAGACCACAAGAGTCCAGTATAAGGACAAAGAAAAAGTCAGCGTCTCTACTCCTTAGGGTACATATGTATACGTATTATTATACGGAGACGAAGTAACGCGTGTCTGCTCAACACGACGGAATGATGCGATATTGTGTCGTACAATGAAGCAACCGACTGCCCGCAGTGGCCACGCGCGCGAGCAACGTCTTCTCTGACAGGTAATAGTTAAGACGGATGTGTGTTATAGGAATGAGCAGCTGTGTGTGGCACGTGTTTACACACTGTGATGCTACATTATGGAGTCAACAAATCGGAAGGACAGAAGAGAGAAAAGGTGCGGCTACCCATGCGAGAGAGAGAGAGTTTTTACGCTAAACGCGACAGATTGGGGGTATAATATAAAGCTGTGCGGTTGTGCGGACGATTAACTTTTTTATTGCGGGATATGGTGTCTATATATACCTGTGTGTATATATATACGTGTACGCGCAACTTCACCGCAGCTAATTTATCGTCCGAATTGCTCGAGGTAGAGGAGAAAGAGTCTTTATAATCGTCGTTGTGAGGGAGAGAGAGAGAGAGAGAGAGCTACTGTGCGTCTGTATATACTGTTGTAAAGTTGTATTGCGCTGTATATTTTGAACGGCGCTGTATATTTTGAACGGCGCGCGCGTGGTTGATGCGCGATTGGAATTGTTGCGGCGGACTAGTGTTTTGGAGCGATTTGGGTTTTAGGTGCTTTTTTTATGGTAAAAACATTTTTTATACATTTTTTTTAATAATCATAAAGTAGTTAATTTTCAACTAGAAATCTCGATACAAAATTCCATCAACTTTTAACGCAACCGGACTCAAAAACCAGTTCATTTAACCGCACCACTACCGTCGAGCACAAAAACAACGCGACATACCCCCCCCCCCCTCCCTTACCCTCCCTACGTTTGTTCAACCCTAATTACATAATTTACCTCTCGCCTAATGATTTTTACGACCATCTTTATTACCTCGTCTTGCCTTCAAAAAATAAAAAAGAACCCGAGCAAACCACGTCTCGACTACTTTTTTCCCCTCAAAGAAAATTCCCGCCAACGACAACCTGCCCCACAAATCCTTCAAGCCCTCCACACACTTATACACAGCACAGAGAGTATATATACGTATATATACCAGTATCAATTCCAGCAAAGCATTTATACCCATAAGAAGACTCGCGCGGCGAATCAGCGCGTTCGAATTAGCCGCGGAGAAATTCAAAATGGCAGAGAGAGAGAGAGAGAACTCTAACGAGCCGCTGCACATAAACTCTGAGCAGTGCACGCGAACAAACGAGAGAGAGGAGTTCGTTATGGCATTGTAATCGGCTTTCTTGCGCAGCGCCGAATATCCCTGTGCTCTTGAGCAAGTTCGTTACCGATGTGTTATAGATAGGTGTACCGGTTTTTTCGAAGAATTAAGCACTATATGGCCGTTCCGAAAATCAGGAGGAATTTTATACCCTTTGCTGTTTTTTTTTTATTTTGAGACTTAATTGTTTATTCAAAATGGTGGCGTGGAATGGCTTCTCGCGACGGTTCGATTGCCTTCTTTTTTTTTATAAGATAGAGACCGGACACCCGTCGCGATGAAGCTCTCTGATGGGATACTTTTGGGCTATTAAGGTTTATCGGGCCGATAAGTTATAATATCCGATTTCGGCTGAAATTATTTTAAGAAACGAGTTTTACACGCGCTTTTTATAAACAATTCACTCGTCTGATACCGGAAATCGGTAGATAGGAGAAAAAGAGCACAATACTACACAATAATCCTATATACAACGAACTACCTATATCCAGAAAAAGAGCGAAAGAGCATCATAATCCATAACACCGGCGTCTCAGAAATTCCTCAAAGAATTTCAAATTTCCGCCGGGCGTAAATTATAGCAGCGTGTCGTCGTCGGCACAAGAACCCAAAAGGCGCTCGTCGAATCGTTTAGCTCTCTCTCTCTCTCCCATCAGTGACAGGCACAACAGCGCATTAACTCGGAATTACAGCAGAGCTTTCCTGTGTGTGCGCGAGCATCTCCTATACGAAGAAAGAAAAAAAAGATTAACCTCCACACACACACACGACTCTCTCGATGGAAATATTATGCATGAGCCAGTATAGTGTGTGTGAGAGTTCGATACAGCATATATAGAAGGAGCAGCTTCTTCTCTGGACATAATTTACACTGCGGGCGGGTAGCGACAGCATTAGTAGCTAAGTGGGGCCTTACGTGCTGTGTGGTATGCGCGCGCGAGAAAACCGGGCGCTGCTTTTGCTGCTGCTGCTGCTGCTACGGAGAGCCCGATTCCTATCTACTGCAGCAGCAGCAGCAGCAGCAGCAGCGGTGCACACACCAGCAGCTGAGATTACGATCGAGAAAAGAAAGCTACTTCTTGTTTCTTATTATTTCTCGCTGCGTGTGTTTGTAATGCCGCACGTTTATCGAACGTGTGAGCGAGAGAGACTTGGTGGGCCTTTTGTGTGTTTATAATGGGCCTTATATAGGAGGTATATTGTACAAGTGGTGTGTCTATGTGTGGAGGGATATCGACGGGTTGGTAAGAAAATTCTTGGGGGAAATTTTTGTTTCACACTGCTATTTGTCATACACAGGGTATAGATTGTGCGGTTGATCGTTGAGCTTGATATGGTTTTGTACGGCTTTTTGTAAGGTGTAGCTAATGACTGCGGATTATTTAAATTTGGGAAATCATCTATCTTTTGGGCAGTTTACCTTCGTAATACCTATTCATAACAAAAAGGGCTCAACGGTAATATATAGAAAGAGTAATGTCGCGCGATTTTAAAGCCCATTAAGAATTTCAATAAATAACGTCATTTATATGATTTACATGCAATATTCCTTTACTCCAAAAATAAACTCCACTGCACAAAAACCGATCCAAAGTTCATCCAAACGCAGAAGCTGTCAGAGCCTATGCAAAGCACGTATTTAATCTCGTAATTCACACGATCTCCCCCAGACACTTAGTTTCCCGGAAAGAAATTCATGATATAGGAAAAATATATCCGCCAGAAACAGCTGGCGCGAACGCGCGAGCCTTGATTTATTATACAGAGATCGCTTCCATTTTCGTAATGAATGCCTAGCCCGCGAACACACATGGCTCACCGCACCGCAAAAATCAATACTATACGCTAATACACATCCGTATAATATATGAATTATAAAAATTGATACACACGCGTATATATAATAGCTTTCCGCGTAATTAGACGAGATATAATATTCGCGAAGGAATTCGATAAATAATCACAAAGATTTTCCAAGTCCATTTAGGCTTTCTCTTTTATATACACATATCGGCGGCTAAACTATACAACCGCGTTTCTACCAGAAAAGCCTCTCTCAGATAATAGATCGCCGGACAAAACGAAAGGCGTAGGCGATAAAGCTCGTTTATATATACCTGCGTGCGACACTCGGATTTGGAAATTTATCGGCGATGTACGCCTACACACCATTTAGGAAAATTCATGAGCAGCTCTGTTCTTTACACCTGTTTTCGGGGACGATTGTCAAGCTAATCGGCTTTTATTATCGTATATAAGGCGCAGGTTTTTCTTCTCATCCCAAAAGTGTTTTATTTTTCGGGAGACTTTAAAGCGTCGCACGCACGACGTGGGAGTTATTTTATGAAGGAAACACCTGCGGTGTCTGCGGGTATTGTATGCGGTTGCGGTGTATATCCGTTAACAGTACGTATTTTATTGGTCGTACACTGGAAATTTGAATAATCCGTTTTTTTTAATGAAAGAACCGTGTGTGTATGTGTGTGTCTGGGCTAATTTATCGTCGTGTAAAATATTTCGACTCCGTCACTGAAAAATCCGTCTTCCCGCGAATTGTATAATAAAGTTGTAAGTTGCAAAATTCAATCCCGAGCCGCGCTTTAAACAAAAAAGAGCCGACACTTCTCTGAGAAACAGTCTGAAAAAGAAGAAGAAAAAAAAAATAACTCGGGAGTATATCTTCCACTTAGAGTATCGCTGGCGTCGCCGATAGCCCGACGATATTTATGACGGCGCAGTGAGTGCGCGCAGCGGATTTCTTTCACTCTTTCTCTCTCGTGAAAAGATACGTGTACAAGGCGGTGCCGCTTGTGTGTGTATATATATGCAGACACAAGACCGGCTCCTCTTTTTCTTCTCTCGCGCAGGTGCCGCTCGATAGAGATTAGGAGGACACGATTCTCAGCTCGGTTCTCTCTCTCTCTCTCTCTCTCTCTCTCTCTCTCTCTCTCTCCCCGATTAATTAGAAGCAAAATGGCCTCCGAATAAGAGTCTCCATTTTATCCGTTGCTTCTTCGGATTCGAGTCTCTTTCTCTTGCTCGTAAAGCACGAGATAAGTCGCCGCCTACTCCCGGCGAAACGGCAGCTGCGACGACGACGGCCGGTTTTTCGATCGTTTTGCGCTGCACAGGAAACGACTCTTCTTCTTCTTCTTTTGCTTCTTTTTTTTCTCTTTCGAGGTAGGTATATGATTCTGTATCTGGTTGGATCGCGCTAAGGGTTGGACGCTACCGCGAGAGCTTTTTTCGATTATCGCATATACGCGTCGGTGTTCTCTAAAGCACACAATATGCGTATATAGGAATGCCGGAGGCTAATCAACACCTATAGCGCAAATATTATAACTCGAGGAGCTGCGGAAGAATAAGAAAAAGAAGGAAGTTTATATTTATCGCACACCACAGAGTCGTAAATATGTATATATACGTTGAAAAGAAAAGCTCGCCAGTTTTTGTTTCCATTTAATTAGACAAAAAGTCTCTCTCTCTCTCTCTCTCTCTCTCTCTCTCTCTCTCTCTCTCTCTCTCTCTCTCTCTCTCTCTCTCTCTCTCTCTCGTCTTCTTTAATTTCGAGCCTCTATCGCTATAAACAACAGCAAGGGCTACGCGCGTGCGTTATTAAAACATAATTTTATGACTGAATTTATGCCGCTCGCTCATACGCACACACACTTGTTTGCTATCTCGATCGTCGTATAACGAGTCTCTCCCCCTTCTTTTTCCGCTCGTTTATCACCTATCTCGTATACACTCGGCGCCGCGCGATTATCGCCTCGTGTGCCTCACGCATGTATGGACTGGATTTTCTCCTTAGCGATTTTTCAACAACGACGTACGACGAGAAGCTTTTATTTTGCGAGTGTTATATATACGAACGGAGAGTATATATTATACTGATGCAGGCTGATTTCAAGCCGCCGCGTTAGTCGAGCGAGACGAGACCGCTACTGCATCGCTGCACGATCTGCTGCTGTTACTGCTGCCTTGGCAAAATTTTATCAGCTTGGCACGCGAGACGTTTCACGTTGTATAGTGAAGGTAACAGAGATAGGTTGGAGAGAAATGAAACTTTGGTCGATTGTTGAAAGAGTGATCGTTTATGCTTGATCCTTATTGTCATGTACATAAATGCTGGTTTGTTTTTTTTTGAAAAAAAAAAAAAAAAAAAAAAATGTTATAAAAACGTATAGTTATTTACGAATATAAATCTCGATGCTTCACCATAATGAGACGTGTACGAAGGTACTGTGTTTCCTGCCGCAAATTTTACAGAGATTGGTCGAATTACATGCGCTGGCGTGTTTGTTCAGACATATTTGACATATTCTATGCCAATTGATGAAGTTCATTCTCTCCATGGGCGTGAGCATCAGGAAGGTGTCACAGCGTGACAGATGGGAGCAGCCTTCAGAACAAGCAAAGCAAAATTTGGATCTTTTCGACGACCGTGGCTCCGGACTTTTTGTTCTGATAGCATGAACGGGCGAAGTTTTCTTGAGAGATGTCTCTTCCTTGTGTTTTGTCGACACCTGTTTTTCTGGGGATCTGCTGACTGGAGGTTCGGGTGAAGCTGGTGAAGCTATTTCTTCACTTCGTTGCTTCTCCGCCTCGTGCTGTTGTCTGGACATGAAAGCTATTTTGGAGAGAAATTTGAAAAGCTGATCCAACGTTGGAAAGTCATCCTGTAGCAGAATGCTGTTCTCCCACTTCTCGCGACTAACACTATTTAGAAATCTCTCCTGAACCAGCACGATAATGAATTCTTGAGGTACAGTCACGCCTAGATCCGATAACGACTGCACGTGTCTCTGAAGCTCGTTGACGAAGTTTTCTATGGTCTCGTAGTCGTTATCCTCTCCCTTTGGTAGATTCAGGAACCAGGATATTTCTCGTGATATCAAAACGTGCTTGTTTTGGTGGTTGGACTGTAAAATTTCCAGGCCAGAAAAAACGGTTGTAGAGCTGTGTGTTGGGCTACTCGGCGGTTCGATTTTTATAGGATAAACCTGCTCGAGCTTGATATCGTTGGCGGTCTCAGAACGAGCCTCGGAGGTCCCATCGGAAATGTACTTTTGAGCTTTGCTCATGGCTTGGTAGTAGCTTTCGAAGATAGCGAATCTCTCGCTGACACTGATCTCCGAATCGTCCATCGCGTCCAGCTCGTCGTGAAAGTCGTCAAAGCTTTGAAACTGGGAGTTTATCTTCTGAAAGCGCATGGTCAGCTGCACGTAGTCTTTCGGCGTGTAGTTCGATAGAAAGATTTGAAAGGAGGCTAAGCTTCCTTTTATCGAGTTTCTTCGAGCTTGTAAGACTCTAATTCTCTCATTGTTGTCCATTTCGAAATCGAAGGTACTTCGGTGCGTGTATTTTCTGCTTGGGACAAACAAACGTGACTTGTATTTAATTCTGTATTTTTCACTTTTATAAAGACACTGTATTGAATCACAAAACTCACTGAATATCGAAGAACGATTCACAAAACGACAACGTAACCGACTGAAAGTCCGAACGACACTGACTAATTTTCGCGCGAACTACACTGTGTTTCAGCTCTCGACTAGCGAGTAGTGCATCTCGTATTTCGAGCCAGATGTTAAAACTACACTGCGTTCACTCAGAGAGCTACGGTTTCAAGAGCCGTTTTCAAAAATTCAACGCACTCGAGAGAGAAAAGTCGATGTGACTCGGCCGAGTATCGACGCCAAACTGACGTCCTTTTCGAGCCCCCTTTGTTCTTGGCATTTCTGTCAGAACGTAAACAAACTCGAGTAGCTCAAGTATCCTACAAACACACGATAACGCTGTACTCGCATTATATAATCCTGACTCATACAACGAACGACAGTATAATATCGAAATATACTTTCCACTGTATTAATCTATCTCGAAATAAAATCTCTTCAGCCTCGTCTACAAAAATCCAAACGCACTTATACGATCAAGATCACACAGAATTAAGAAATATACTTCCTTCCTGCCCTCGCGCATATACATATCCCATTGTGTATTATACACATAGGAATCACAGGGCCATTAATTCCATAAGTCAATTACCGCGAAAATAAATTTCTCCCCGAGCGCGCACAGTCATGCAATAATTAAACCCTATACTCGCACACCAGTATAATCATCGCGAAATTCAGCAAAAACAGCAGAATATCTAAGCCTCTCTCGGTCTGCACACACCTGGTATGTGCACTGCAGTAATTCAGTTATGAGCCAGACACTGTTTAATTGCTCGTCTCTCTCTCTCTTATTCTCGTCCGAAGCGGCACGAAAAAGCCCGCTTGCATCCTTAATACACGGGTAGAAAGAGCCGCGCGCAAGAAACAATTTAATTAGGCAGAGGAGGAACTCTCTGTTTATAAATAGTAATTAGCCGAGAAGAGAGGGAGAGAGAGAGAGAGAGAGAAAGGTACTAATTAATCGGAAACGACGACGACGACCGGTTTCTTATAGTATACACCGATTCTGCGTAAAGCCGATTTTTTCTCGATCGATCTCTCGATCTCAAGCTTGTCTCGCAACGCAATCGCCGAGAGAGAGAGAGATGCGCCGCGGCTTATTAGCAGGCAATATATTTTAATCGGAAATTGACCGGTAATTTATAGAGTTATATACATCGGTGGACGCGGACACACTTTAAAGAGGAAATTTCGGTAAAAATACGAGCATCCCTGTGTATAATCCAAGAAAGACGAGTCTCTCTCTCTCTCTCTCTCTCTCTCTATATATAGAAAATGATAGGTTGCGCTCGAGCGAAGCAAAAGCGATGCGTACGCCGGATAAGCGAAGATCGGTATAAAAAGAGAGAGAGAGAGAGAGAGACTGGGCGTGTGTGGAGTTTCGAATCAAAAAAAGAGGAAGAAGAAGCGAAGCGATCCACACGCAACGTTCAATTCAGATAATGGAATGACTTGATTGTATACGCCATCGCCGCGCGCGGCGCGAAACTCGCGCCATCTTATATATATACATGGAGAGAGACCGGCTCTCTCGATCTCTGTATTTTATATAACCGGGGAGATAAATCGACGCTTTTATACCGGTGTGTATCTTCTTTTTTTTTTAAAACTTACTTTTTGGAGATGGAAATTACTCGTGTATAGTCGCGTTATATACACGGTTGATTTATAGTAGTAGGGCCATTAGATGGAAATTTGAAGAAAAAATCGGTATCAATTAATAAGCGTATTATGCACGCTTTTGAAGCTTTTTATAATGCATTTATTCGGTGTTTCGTTACAAGTCGGCGGTATACTTAAAAGCGCTTGGTAACAGCTCGTTACACCACGCACTTGTGCTTTTTATTACGCAGATAATTGCAGAATTTTTTCCCTTTACACTACGATCAAAGAGTTCAAAGACCACGTAATGCTCGTCGCGCGAACTCGATTACAGCCTCTATATCGGTCTCTCTGTATGCACAATAAGTCAGTACCGTAAAGTATACCGACGATCGGCTATAGACAGCGGATAGACACACATACATCGATGCAAAAGAAGCGTCGCTCATCCACAAAGCCGCCTTTCAATAGGCCGACTGTATGTATCGCGCTTTGCCGTCGGCTATCTTTGTATATATATATACGCATTATACACATACATATACACGAGGTAGAAAAGGCGAATTACGAGCGTTTCTGTGGATGACCGCTTACTTACTCACTTACACGTCCTATTCTGACGAAATACGCCGTACACGTGCGAGGCTCTTGTGTATGTATCAATGGTGTGGGTTATTGATGGATAATAGAGTTGCAGCAGTCGCGAGATCTATCGGAATAAGGCTTGTGTAACTTTCATTATACGAGAGCGTCTGCGTTCGATATTTGTTTTCGACTGTGTATGTCTTATTCTGTGCTGGATTATTGTATTCAAATCGAATTTTTCACTTTCTTTATTATCCTCTGTGTGATTAATCGACTTTAAGTTTATAATAGACTTGTACCGATCTATCCAGTCTTTCGAAGCAATTTCAATAAATCTTGCAGCGAACGCTAAGAAAAACAATTTGGCAAAAATCAAGGTTCTGCAGGAGAGTAGAAAAACGAGAGAGGGAACAAAATTCGAAGAAATAATTTCGCCACAGTAGGAGCCCGAGCGGCTAACCCATTGGGTTATGCCTCTTGGGGTATAACGACCGTGAGAAATGATGCATAAATATTTTCTGGTATAATAGTACACGGAGAGATATTCCGAAAATTAAATCATCATCTAATTAATAAACAAAGGAAGCCTACAGAGAGAGAGAGAGAGAGAGAGAGAGAGAGAGAGAGAGAGAGAGAGAGAGAGACACGTGAAATATAATATCGAGACAAACAAGCATGTCGAAGTCAAAATAACCCATTAAAAAAACTCCCTCCTTATAGCTCTTATCAATCTCAACGATCGTATCGTTATAAAAGAAGCGAACATGCAAACGCGGCTTGCATTGTATGGCAAAATCTCTCATATCGCTGCAGCGTTGGAATGGTTCTCTCTCTCCCGGATCGATATGTAATGGAACGAAGAGAAGAAGAAGAAGAAGACCCTTTGGGCCCACACGATTCGGGCTTTATCGCATCTCTCTTTCTCCGGATCATCCAGACCGAAGAGCGGCTATAGGCACACAGAGGGAGAGAGAGAGAGAGAGTTTTATGTTCAACCTGTACTGGCTCGGTCGGTTCATCTTGCGCCGCCTTATATTCTCTCTCTTTCTTTCTCTCTTCGGGTTATACGAGCGCCGCTGCCGCCGGCGGCATGGAAAAAAGGCGGCCCTAAAAAGAACTTCATATTTTTTATTATACCTTGACGTCGGCTTGGGTGGTCCAAAATGGCCGACGTACCTGGTGCGATGATATAATAATGTTTTTTTTTTCCTCTGTGACTGTCTGCGCGTCTGTGTGAGAAGAGAATCTCGTTGTACTACCGCATGTGGCTTTGCATTTTTTATTGTTAGCAACTACTGCTATAATAACTGTGAACGGATATTTATTTATAAAGCCATTATGCTAATTGTGCGAAGAACCGAATAATAATTAATCGATGAGAGATTTATCCGCGCGAGTATATAGCGACTGGTTATATTACCTACAGGTCGTGTAAATCGCTATGTGCGTGTGTATACCGGGGATATTTGAAATGCTAATTTCATCGCAAGAGCGTACGCGCTGTGTGTTATCTCGATAATGAGAAAAATAAGCCGCGAATTTTTGAAAAGTGTAATGCGCGTTAAATAGCATTTGATGTATCGGCAAAAGAATTATAATACGTCGATATGCGACTTCGTATAATTAAATGTTATATACGTGAAAAAATAATATAAACTCGAAGCGCGATGTGAGTATATATATACGTGTATAGACACGAGTAATACAATACTCGCTTTAATCCGGCTGGAGAACGTTTAATTAAAACGAAATTGATAAAACGAAATGCGCTTGCTGCAGGAATAATTGAATCGAGCGTCTCTCTCTCTCTCTCTCTCTCTAACAAAACGAGCTCTAAAGAAGATGGAGAGAGAGGAATGGACTGAAGATATAATATAATGCGTTGATACAGCCACGACTCGGAGATAGGCTTTTCATTGTCTCTGCGTCTCGAGGTACATAGAATCATTATTATTACACTCGAGAAAGAAATCCATAAACGCTATCCGTCTCTACAAGTCTACACCGAGGTCTACACCGATGTTCGTAATTTTTCTTCAAACAGTCAGTATACCTCCCAATCAACGATCAACATATCACAGAGAGTAATCCGGCGCGAATTTATACGCGTCGACGCGAACCACATAATACACCTCCAAGAGAAAGTCTCTCTCTCTCTCTCTCTCTCTCTCTCTCTCTCTCTCGTTCCAGATCGCCGAGTACCCGCTCAATTTCCAAAAAATTCCTCCTCCTCTTCCCGTCCGATCTCAAACAATTTAGCCTCAGCTCTCGCATAATGTATACACACACACACGCACATACACTTGCTCTCTTTTCTCTCTCTACTCACGCGAACGTAATACCAGGGTAAAGAGGAGCGCGAGCAATAATCTCTTTCCCCTCATTATTGCACCTACTTACACGCGCGCACAAATCATTTTCTGATGACTCGATCTCGAAAGGCCCCGATCGGCACTTGGTGTATAAACTCGACGCGGAGCGAGTTATTACGTATCCCGTTGCTCTGCTCGGTAGCTTCTTTCTCTCTTTCTTGTGTCGGTTTTTTTTTGTTCTCTTCCGAAATGATGATAACGTGCGCGCGAACCAGTCGAAAATGGCGCCTCGAGTAATTGTGTCTTGCGGACTTTCTCCGAAATTTTGACGTATTCATTCTCTCCAGTATATAGAGGCTCTGAAGAAAGAGAGAGAGAAAAATATTATATATATGTATATTCTCTTTTTAACGAGAGAGGTCTTTTTTGCAGCGCAATCTTCCTCATTATAAGGTATTAAAGCTTCTCGCCTGTGTATGTGTCGTGTATACTTTTTAACGCGAACAACAACCGCAATATTTATTCTGCGTATACGACGCGTATAGTTCACGAGAAACTCGATGTGACTTTCTCGAAAATTCAAAGAAACCCTTTTATTTATTATTTTGTAAGCTGGAGCCTATCAAAAACATTAAATTGTACGTTGTAGGGTCGCATTGAATCGTTCGGGGAAGCTTGTCATCCTAACGAAATAAAGACGAAGGTTTCTTCAAATTGGAGATGACTTTTCGAGGTTTTTACTTCGCTCGATAGAGTCGACGCGCGGCTGTCGATCGTGATTACAGGGAACACGGAAACTTATTATTTCGGCGCATTGTTTTCGAAGGGGCTGAACAATTCTCGCGATCGACGATAAGCTGCTCTCATTCGGATTAGGACGTGCAGCACGATTTTAGTAAAATTATAAACATCGATCGAGATCGAAACGTGTGTATTATTGGTTTTAACATTTAACAATACCGCCTGTATAAAAAAAATCGGTAAACACAGTATAACGGTACCAGCGTTTTTCCAGATTATAACTCTTATCCGGAAATTGTTCCGACGCCGACGATTTTCATGAATTATATAGTGACGTGTATATGGAGTAATTCCCGGCCAGGCACACGATATCGCCGCTCGCGCGCGCTCGGTTAATTGAAAAGCATAAAGCCGCAAGCGTCGTCCTGTTATGAAAATGATCGGTATGGAGAAGAAGAACTGTAACGATCGTATCTCTATTTCACGACGCTTCGTTACCTCAAAGCTCTCAATAGTGGGTAATTTGATCGTTGGTAGCGATAGCGGCATAAACGCGTATCATTTATGAGAAAATCGGTTCGGATTTTTACTATATATAGAATATCTTCGCATAAACAACAGCCGGTCCTGTGACGAATGAATTTTTGGGATGTGTGTATACACAACAGCCGGACTAGACAGACTCGCTTTCACGTTTAGTCACGGGAAAACAGAAACGTTCGACCAGGTATAATTAACCGATGATACGTCCTTCGACGGAAACGCAGTCGATGTTATTTCGGCGCTGAAGATTCGCAACGCCGTCGGACCGTTACGCGAGTCGATTGAGTTTCGGGTGAAATTAAGTCGCTTCGTGATTTAATCTTTGAAAGGATGTGGGAATACGAGTTTCTTTAATGAAAAAAAAAGTTCTTCTTTTTTTAAATAATTGATTATTTTTCAACTTTACAGCCGCAGATCCATATCGCGCGGAAATTATTTTATAATTAACCGTAATTACCGCGTGTATTATGATACTTAATGCGCGCCGAAATTGCTTTTCTTTTCGGTGGCAGCTTGTCGCCGATAAATCGATCGACTCGCACGCGAAAGCGCAAATTATCGTATTGACGGAGCGTAAATCAATAGTTGAGAAAGTTCGACCACAAAGTGTACACACATGCGCCATTACGACATGCGCGAAATTACTACATACACACAACCTTGAGACGAAGAGAGAAACTTGTGTTATACATCTGAAGCAGAGAAGCTTTAAAAAAAAAAAACGTAAAAAGAAACAAAGTACAAATTCGCAGATTTCCTGTCGCAACACCGCTCACAGAGAGAACAACAGCGAAGGATAATATTCCGAAGGGCAGCCAAAGCGTCTACCCTCTCTCGCGATAATGATAATTGCCCCCCTCGAATTTTCGCGGAAGCATCGTCGTTTTTAAAGCCCTGGTTCTCTCGCACAAGCGAGAAAGAAAGAGCAGCCAGCTACCATTTGCGGCCGAGAGTCTGTGTATTCCCGCCCCGTGTGTACGCGAACCCAATATTTAGCGGCGGGAAATCTCGACCGACGCGCAATTCGGCCTGCCATCCCTGGAGTGAGCTTACGAGCTAGGAAATTATTGGACACAGGATGAAAGGTGGAGTAGCGCGCGGAAGATGGCCGCGCGAGCGCTCTCTTATCCTTGCTCTGCTTTTATATTCTCGAACCGGTTCTCCTTTGCACACGTATAATACACGCGCTGCGAGGATCCTCATTTTTTTCTCCACAAGCTCTCTGAAAAAATACGTGTACATAAGCGAATATTAATACGTTGCTTTGATCTATCAATCAAATCGGCAAAGTCTCAATTACGAATTCCTGCGAAATGACACAATCAGCGCAAGGAAGCATCAATCACCTCGCGAGCGAGAAGGAGAGGAAAAGCATCGGCTTTTATCCTGCAATCAGAGAGAGAGGGAGAAGAGAGAAAAAAATAAAAAAGAAGCTACCGCCGCGTCGAAAGAGCAATCCGCTGTATGCAATAAAGACGAGCCAAATAAAATAGCCGCGTGTCTGTGTCTGTGTGTGTACGCGGCGATACAGCCGTCAGTCGAGAGCCGCGAGAAGAAAAAGCGAGAGGGAAAAAGAGAGAATCGAAAAACAGGAGGAGGAGAAGAAGAAGAAGCGATGGATATGCAGCTGGCCAGAAGAGCAAAAAGGAACGCGAGAAAGAGAGGAGAGAGAGAGAGACGTCGGTGAGAGAGAAAGAGCATGTGGCAGACGCAGAGCGAAACTATCGGGGCCCCGAGTAATGGCGGGGCCCTTTTTTTTTGGAGCTGTATATAACTATCGTCCATTAGTTCGACGAATACTGCGAACTTGAAGCTGCGTAGTGTTTCGAGAAATAAGCAAGATTCGAAATTCCCGCCCAAAAAAGAAAAGCTTCTATAAAAGTCTCTTATCAAATTGTCGGAGAACACTGGAAGCATCTATCACGGGGCGTTATATTACATCGAGCCCAGCTTTTTCTCCGAGCAATAACGCCGCGTAAAAGACCTTGCCAGATGTTACTTTATACGTTTAGTATCATGTGCTGCGGCGGGAATCTTCGATATTAGCGCTGCGGATTCTCTCGCCGCAGTATGAGCTCAAAAAGTCGAGAGAACACAGCGTAACACGTGCGGGAAACGAGCTCGACGAGGGAATCTTTTTTCCTCGTGGGGAGAGCTCTCTGCGAGGTGCTCGAGTTTTGATGAGCGGTATTATTATTTTTATATAGTTGTGATCTCTGTTTTGGGGGGTTAATTCATATTGTTTTAATGGGATGCTTAGAATTTTGAATTAAAAACTTACATATTAGTGTTGTTTGGTTGACTTTTAGTCGTTTCAGGGGAGGTTTGCCGGAGTTCGTCGAACTGCTTCTAAAAAATAACAAAATTTACGTTATTTTTCTATCAAATTTACAAATTGCGCTAATATGCTTTATAAGGAAATTAGCGCTATTTGCGTGAAAGTTAAATTTTATAGCAATTATTAATTTTGAATATCGGCATCAGTAATTTTTTTTTTCAAAGCATGTGATGTTTGCAGTAATATTATCACGATGCTGCTATCTAGTAAATTTAAAAGTAAACTCGTCTTACTTGAAATCTGTTTTATCATCTGTATTACAGATGCCCACATTCTGAGATGGTACCCACGTTATATGCAGTACTTCATGCAGATAATGTAGTTTTATATATATACCGACCATAAGTCAGTGAAATTCCTACATCACATAAATTTACAATATTTATTTCTGACAATTATTCTTAAATTTATCTGTGATGCTATTCCAACAATAAACTCAACAGAATTTAAAATAGTTCTCTGATAAATCATTCAATAACATAAGCATACTTGGTAATTTAAATTTGATTATCAATTGGGTACTTTGAAAGTAACAAATAATTTTGTAACTCAGGTTTTAATTTGCCAAATATACTGAAAATCAATTATATTCTTACTTTTCATCTAACCCTTTTTTATGCAAAATTAAACAACTCTAATTAGTACTTTGATAATTGAGATATTACAATTTTTTTCGCACATGACGCACGAAAGCAGAATCAAGTTTTTCGCATCTTAGTCTTATGAAGTTTACTTTTATTATATGAATTATGTATATACATGTAAATTTGTTTCTTGGGACTGACACTGGTCCAAGGACACGAAATTGTTTTGTCCCAAAATTTCGTAATCCATAGCGCGATGAGATACACTGAAATGTGATTCACTGATGATAAAATAATGCCCCACAAAGAGAGCCGAAACGAGCATATCCTAACGATTTTTCCAAGCTGATTTATCACATCGTCAATTCCTGTAACAAACAAAATGAACAGTATTAGAATTATACTATCACGCTATGATTAAAAATAAGCATAATTTATTTCAATATGAATCAGTCTGCCAAGGTTTT
Organism: Pteromalus puparum; assembly: GCA_012977825.3. Taxonomy (NCBI): domain Eukaryota; kingdom Metazoa; phylum Arthropoda; class Insecta; order Hymenoptera; family Pteromalidae; genus Pteromalus; species Pteromalus puparum. Next base: position 41,699,919 of record CM053169.1, on the reverse strand, counting down.
CTTCAAAGTTTTATTTCCGACAGTGAAAATATAAGCGAAACCTTTCACGTTTATCATCATGATCACAATCAAAATAAAAATGATTTTATGAAATATTTTTGATTGAAACTCACCATAATAGCATTGACAATATCGTTCTGATTGTTCTTGAGAGCTTTAATCGCCTTCCCTCGAGATACACTTGCTTGACTCATGACAAGTTCAACGTCCTTTTCTTCCACTCCTGTTTCATCCACTTCTTCTTCAGACTCTTCCTGTATAGGAGCAACAACCTACACAACGAAAATATATTATTAAAATTATAGTCTTATAAGATGATTACATCATGTATAATTTATTCAATGTAAATCAGTCTGCCAAGGTTTTCTTCAAAAATTTGTTTTCCGACTGTGAAAATATAAGCGAAACCTTTCACGTTTATCATCATGATAAGAATTGATGAAATTTTTTTATTTAGTGAAGTAATAAACAATTTAAGAGACAAAAGGTAACTTACAGTTGTGCTACCACCAGCTTCAGCTGCGGAAATTACTGGTGGCTCCTTGAACTTTTCTGCTGCTGCTACTTGTGCTTGTTGACTAAGATCCTCGATCTTGGCTTCACCAAAGACAATGTAAGTATCTGAGGCCGGGTTCTTCAGAACGTCTGGTTTGTTTATAACAAAGAGGATGTTCTTGGACTTCCTGATTGTCACCCTATTGACTCCTGTGACCTGTAACATATCGATAATTATTGATTAATTTTTCATTTAACCCACAAAATTAAAAAATATACACAAAGCATTTAGAACTTACGGGTTTCAAGCCAAGTTTGCTCATGATTTTCCTGGCCTTCTTCTCTCCTCGACTCTGTTTGGCCTTGGAAACCATGTCAACAGGCATGCCAGGAACATTGCCGGCAAAGCTGACACCTCCAGTTGCTGCATCTTCCAATTCAGGGATTGTGTCATCGGTGTCTGAGTCAGTTTCAGATCCTGCTGCTGCCTCAGCCTTGGTGGGCTCCGACGATGCAGCTTTGTCGAGTTCAGTGAGTTCTGGCATTTTGTTTTAGCTGAAATCCAAATTCAAGTTTTAACCTTACAATCTCCACAACAAAAAACTACTTTGTCATTAAATACTTGAATAGAAAACCCCATACAACAAAGCTAACCAATATAGATATACACGTCTGGGTAGAGCAGCTGGAGAAGCCAAATAAAGGGCTATTGGTGCCGTGTGTTCTCGAGTACTTCTTCCTCAAGAGATCAACTTAGGACTGCATGCACGTGTTCGGAGCGATTTTAGGAACGTCCTCCCCCCACCCAGCCGTCTCCCGCCGACTCGGGATTTTTTCGGAAATGATAACTCCAATACACTCTCACGGTCAACAATCAACGTCAAAATCGAACACCGAGGAAGCTACTCAAGTATCCAGCGAAAACAGGAAAATTGCGGTTTCACGGCATAAGTAGTATATTGCATGTCCATTCGCGGCTATGTGAAACTATGGAGGAACGTTATTATGGCGCCCGAGAATGTGTCTAAAAGAGGCAATGCCTATCCGAGGCCGGTTTTTTTCCGAGCCGACACTTCTAATCTTGTTTATCGATCGATCGCATAACTGCATTGCAAAATAAAAGCTACGACGAGGCATTTTCGATTCGCCTAATAATCGATAAGAAATGCGACCAAATAATGCGTCGTAGCGTTCGAAGAAATTCGTGCAAAACCCGCGAGACGACTTTTGGGATGATAAGGCTAGAAAGTTACGATACGTTAAAATGGGCGTTATGATCATCAAAGTTTCTTAGATTTAGCTAGCGGGAATCGAATTTTCGCTTTATTTATGGTGATTAATTAACGATGCTTGGAAAATCGATGGATTTTTACCTTAAATGATGTGCCGTTGTCGAGGAGCACTTTTTGCCGTGTGTGTAAATTTGAAGGCCGATCCACACGCTTGGCTCCGGCGGACCGGCGGTTCTGTTCCATTTCCATGTACGGCGTTTCATTTCCGATGAGTTCGGGAACGCAACAGGCGCCAAAATTCGTTGTCGCCGTGCTATCTACTCATAATATATAATATATAGCTGTATCGCAATGTGTATAATCGCGTTTTTGTTCATTGTGCGACTGAGATGTTGAAACGATTTGGTTGTCAATTTTTATTGGATATTAGAGTAACAGTGGATTCTCAACTGGAAATTATCGAGTATTCCAATTTTAAAAAATGTATTATAAAGAAATTTATAATAAATAAATACTTGTCCAATAATATAGTTACATCTAATTAGAATGCAGCAATGAAAATAAAACATATTATAGAGCATATGGTAGCAGGTTTTCAAAAATACTACCAAAAATTTTTTCGACTATACAATAAGAATATAGATTTATTTTTACAGTGTCAAAGTGAACAATCCAAATGTATATTTGTACGTATATCATTGGAAACCTGGGTGAAAATTTTGGCACAGTACTGCATGCTGTCGCTGTGCCTTTTCTGTGTTGTGGCACCGGGACGTCACAGTGCCGCCCTGTGCCGTAATGACAATGTATTATTTCAACAAATTATATTATACAGTTTACGCTTATGGTCATTTATTAAAATATATAAAGATCGTCCGTTTTATTTACGTGTATTATAACATATGAGTAATCTACGTATTAAGTTAAAATTATCTAAAATTTAGTTGATTGTACAAGATGTTTGATGCTTTTTCCCCTGTAATTCACTGGACAGAAAAAAACGTTGAATTGGTGGGAATTTGACAGCTACTATGGCTAAAAGAAATACGCGATAGTTGATGTTCTTTGTGGTGCCTACAAGATATAATGTAAAGATCCTTCTAAAAGATCTAAACTCAACACTTTTATTTTATCCATCTACCTCATCAGAGCTTAACACTTAATAAGTTAACTGCTATTTCTAGTTAGTTATTCACACTTGAATTAGTAACAATAAATTACTTGTCTAAAAATAGCATAAATACTTAATGTTATCAATAAATAGTAGCGCCTCGACAGCAAATATTATGAACCTTTTAAACTAGAAAAAGAGGCACACGTTATGAAAGGATTTTTTTTTTTTTTTTTGTAAAAGCTTATAAAATTTATCTGCATACAAAATCAAACTAATTTTAGAAACACTAGGTTTAATTTTACATGATTTTAACATTGTGAATTTTGACTTTTCTGCCTTACAGTTAGATAAATAAAATATTTACAATCTTCAAAATTTATCACATTTTTTGAAAAAAAATTCTTGCATACAAGTTATGCGATACAATTGTTTTGGGTAAATGTTACAAATCAGTAAAATTGGTATAACTAAGATGGACAAGTTAAAATAAGTAAAGTTTTGTTTGTGATATCCAATTTGCGAATTATAAATATCTTGTTATTAAAGTTTTTAAAAATTTGCAACGATTGTATAATTAACTAGCTGTACAATCTATCTGTTTTTGTAAATTTGATATACATGCAATTTCACAATGAAGGGAACCTTTGAAAAACAAAATTGCTTGCTTGATGCAATTACAAAAATAAATGTGGAATGATTGTGACTTTGCAACTCTGTATCAATGAATTTGTTTAAAAATAAAACGGATTTTACTAGGCAGTTTATAGCTAATAGTAAAAAATTTCTCTTTGATATGACTAACTAAATGAAATAAAACGTTTTGAGCTTAAGGCATATTTTAGGCAACTTACAAATATCGACCATTATTTATAAAATGTATGTACATCTATTGCTACATGTTCTGAATACGTAGCAATAGATGAGATGTTCAACAACGTTATTGATGCAAAAATGCATGAATTTATTCTTTGTTGGGAGATTCATCTACTTCCATGTTTTCAGTTTCTTCTTCTTCGTCCTTTTTAGATTCAGATTCAACAACTGTAGTGTTTAACTCTGAAAAAGTGATTAAAATAAATGAATACGTTTTTAACTTTTTTTGTATCAAATTATTTGTGACATTACCTGCCGTTCCAAGATCATCACTTTCGCCATCCTCTTCAATATTGTTTTCTTCACTTTCCGGAGTAATAGATGGTTTTTCTACAACTTCAATATCAGAGTCTGTAAGAAAAACTCTTTTTTAACACAGCGTGTGCGAAATGCAATTTCGCGCACGCTGTATTAAAAAATAATGATCGATACGCGTGCGAAGTTGATTCTGCACTCGTGTGATTGTCACCTCACACTTGTGCCAGAATCAACTGTTTCGCACTAGTATCGAAATGTACTATTTTAACACGCACGCGGAACGTGCGCGAAATCGCATTTCGCACACGCTGTGTTAAAATATACTATTTACTGTCAACTACTATGAAAACAGATAATATTTTAATTAATAATTATCACATATACCTGTATCAGTAGTAGTATTTTCAGCTTCAGCTCCATTTGCTTGAGATAAATTCTCTATTGATTTACTAGGTTGAAGTGATAGTCTTTGAGGAGTCATTGAACTAGTGTCAAATTCCAATTTAGGAGCCGATGGTTTTTGTTTTCTTGCTGGATTCCAGAAGTTGCAATAACAACATCTGAATGCTAAAATTTTATAAAAGACAATTATAATATGCTTTTTGAAAATTAGAAATTAAAATATTTGTTCAATGTACCAAAATATTCAAATTCTTCTTTAAGGGCCATTCCATTGTGAGAATCACATTGTCTGCATATCAAAGCATAACGATTATTTGGCCCATCTCCAACCACATATTCTACTAATTTGTCAATGTAGCTCCTTTGTTGAGGTAAAATAGGTCTAGGTAAAGGAGTTTCTAGAACAATTATTTTTATAATTAGTTTTGACAAATATTTTTCAGTTAAAAAGTTGGGATAGAATATAACATTACCAACTAAAGGGCAACTATTAAAGACAAAAAAGTAAAAAAAAAGATACTAACTAGGTACAGGTGTTACAGCATTAATTACTTTACCACTAGTTCGATAAGGAGTTAATGGTGGTTGTGGTAGAGCAGATACAGCTCCTACTGGAGCAGGTGAACCAATTCTACTTAAATTTTGTGAGAGACTAGATGAAGCTAAAGCTCTCCGACGCAATTCTGTTCCAGCTTGTAAAGATGGAACAACTGCTTGCGGTGTACCTATTTTTGGTGTCTCAGGAGCAGATGAAGGCTGTTTGTAAGGTGCCTGCAAAATATATTTTCATAATATAAGATACTTACACCTATTTATATTTTTCAAAAATTCGTTTGCATTTAGATTGCTGTTACTTGCTTTACCAATGTGGTTTGATTAACTGACCTGAGGTGATAACTGAAAACATAATATAGTATTAAAATTTAACGAAATAAACAAATGTATACCTTTAAATCTTAAATAATCAAAACTCACTGAGGTCATTCGCAATTGATCGGGTGCAAATTTCATCAGAATCTCCTTAGCTTTTTTGTATGTTTCAGTCTCAGTAACTTCATCTAATATTTTTTTCTTTTCCTTTTCCATAGTCATAAGTTTTTCCTGATTTCTTGAAATTTTCCTCTTGTAATACCATGATACCATTTTCTTTGTAAATAATATTCTAAAAAATAAAATAAATATGAAATACAACCAAAATGTAAAAATCAATAAAATTTTGATATTTTGATTTACTTACAGAATAGGAAAGATGAGTAATGGGGTCATATAAAATATTTGATCATACAATTCTGCAGGAAAAAAGTAAAAGTAGAAAACTAGTGCTGTAATGATGTACAAAGCCACACTGTAGATGATTAAAGTTCCAACAATCTTCTTATGCCTTTGTTCCGTATTCTGCCCATATTGTTCGATGTCTTTAATTTTCTGGTTAAAACAAAATTTAAAATAAATAAATGGTCTTCAAATAATATTATATCCAGTTCATGCAGCAATAAATATTATATGATACTTACTTTATCCAGATCATCTAAAATCTCTATGGTGGTTTTCTTTTTCTGAAATTATTCATACCATTACATTATATAGAATATTTATGAAGCATATTTTTCAAAAATTATTGCTTTAACTATCTTGTTTTCATAGTAATCAGTTTTAGTTTTCAAAAATACCAAACTGGTTTCTAGAAACAGTTACATAGATAAATTCATGAATTTAATAAAAGCATTCATTTCTCTATTCCTAAAATGGTATAACATTCTCAAATAGATTTGGCGATTCTAGAGCTTAGCTTTTTGTTTGAATTGTATGTACTGAAATATTATTCAAGCTATATATAGATCTGAGACATCACCTCATTGAATGCTAATCATCAGTTCACACGTGTGCTCCTTCGTGCATTAATTAAAGATCAATTTTGTGAAATCATTGGGCTTATTTTTTCTACGTAGAAATTGTAACGGGACAGAGCTAGAGACAATATCGTTTCAAATACAGAATAATGCAAAATTCTAAAAATCTAGACCATGTATTTATCATAAAAAACAAAAATTCATTTCTAAAGACATTTTTATGCTATCCATGAGAGTAAAACAGTACCGCATAAATACAAGCCAGCCTCGTTATAAAGTAAATTATTGATCAAGGCATAATAACTAATGTATATAAATAGGAATTGACACTAATTCAAACATAACCTCCAAATCGCGAATTCAACGGTGACTCCGAAACGCGAAACTTCTTCATACAAATAAAAATTACTCACGCGAAATCTCGAGAGTAGAATGCCCATCGTGAGATATTACTGTGGGGCCTGGTTTACCACAAAAACAGCTTAATCGAGCTTCCCTTCAGATCAGCATATTGTTTGCGAATTTGTCAAATACACGTCAGCCATCAAACTGGTTTCGCTATTTTAAAATACAAGCCAAGTCGCCGCAGCGAGTATATTCGCTGTATATATTGCTGTTCTGCCCGGTATGGTCCCACTCTTCTCTCGTTCCAAATTTAAATTCTGCCAAAATCAAACTTTCGTCTACCGCGCGTAGGATATTAATAGAAAAACGTACGCTTTCTTGGCTCTTTGAACAAGAATTCGTTTTTACAGCACACCAATGCACACCGACTAACCAGCGCCGAATGCCGTACGTTACTGTTGTTCGTTCGTGTAGTTTTTATAAATAATTCACTGCCGACGCTACTGCACTGTATCGCGAATTCATAGGGAATAACTAATGAAGAGTTTAATCGAACGTGTCATCACGCTTTACTTTATTTGGATATGTCCGGGAAGGTTTTGCGCTTGTGTGCTTCCTTTCTTCAATCGGCGAGATTTGAAATGAAACTGCGCTGCCATCATGCGGCTGCGAATGATTCGTCTGTTGCAGCCGGATTGGCGGGTTTTACCGCGTGCGTGTATGCGTGTCATGTGTTATATTTATATTGTCATGCGTAATAAACAGAAGTTGAATGCGTGTGACGTTCGGAGACAGTACTTATAAAAAGAGATGAAATTCGCTATTTTGTGTATCGGTCGTTCGCATTATACTCATTATTGTATTGATATTGTTTTTATACATTTTTCCTGAATGAGTAATGCCTACGCAGAGTATAGATTATTAATTTACTTTGTGAATAATTTAAATGCGACTTTTTACGTTTCAGTTATTTCAATATATCGATTGTATTTTAAAACGCTATCTAGATATTTATTTGAATGCGATATTTAACTTTATTTTTCTCGAAAGAAATAAGAGACATCAAGAAAAATGTTGTTGAACAATTAATTTTACGCGGCATTGTAAAAGCGCGCATTTAACTTATCTTGCGTATGACTGATAAAAATCAAACAATGCTCTTCATATAATATCTATAATTATCGTTTCGTATACGAAAATATGCTGAATTTCACGGACAATAATTTTTTTAAATAAGAACAAAATCGTTGTGTTTTTTTAAATTAGTTTGAAGCTTCTATTTAAAAATTATTTAATAACAGGTCTAGAACTACGATAATTCATTTGATTTTTCCTGTGTGTAAAAAATTAACCGCCGTTTTTACAATCTTGTTAATTACAGGAGCAGCTTGTTCGATCATCGAAATTTCTGTGGGTGACACTTTTGGTAGACCAAAATTTTGTTGCACACCATTAGGTCCAAATTGTATTTCACTTGTCATATACTGACAACTAGGAAGAACATCTGATCTCACATAAGCGCTTGTTATCGATATGCTTTGATTTTTCATTCCATTAATCAGTGTTGATATAAATTTTGCAGCTGCCATTCCACTGGATAGGGTTGGGCCCTTGGTTTCAGTTTCAAATAATTTCATATCAGCAGATCTCAATTGATGAATGAGTAGACATTCGTTTTCCTGTTGATCAATAGAATGTATCAATTCATTTTACATTAAAAATTAATTCAAATCAATGATGGTTACAGCTGATACTCACTTCAGTAAAACTATTAAATGGTCTTGCTCTAGACAGTAGGGGTACAACTGTTAATGAATCTATGCCACCCGCAATAGGGACTGATATAAATGAAGGATTCAGATCTAATAGTGTTGCTGTCATTGCAGATATCCTCATTGATTCTAATGCAGCAGACCCAAAAATTCTGTTTGGATCCCAGTCACTAGAATACTTATAAATTTCTGATACCAATGGTAGTGTTGCTGTTACTGGATGTGTGAAAACTGCTACCAAAGCTTTTGGGCATGCATTTATCATACATTCAGCCACACTTTTTACATAATTAGAACTGTTTAAAAATTGCATAAATGGCCCTTTGTTCCCCATCATGAAATGTGTCTCATCCATGAGTGCTACAATATCAGTCTGAAGTAGTAAAAAACATGATTTAGTTATTATAAAAATAATAAAATACAATTTGTTCAAGTAAGAATTAACTTACATTGCGCAGACCATCAAGTATAGAATTCTTTTTGAAATGTCTGATTGTAGTTGATGTATCTATATGTCTCATGTCACAAACAGGACCAATAAGTGAATTATCTGTATCAATAAGGCGAATATCCTTTATTGCTGGATTTTGCTTCAATAACATAGTCATACAAACAGTAGCACAGCCACCACCAACTATTGCCACTGATATGCCTTTATCTTTACTTTTACAACATAATTCATCCCTCCTATTATCAAAATCAACAACTTTGTCAACAATTTTGACATGGTTATTCTCATTTTTATCAACACTACTTTTAGTTGATTTTCTTAACGTACACAATTTATTTATTTGATTTTGAATTGTACAATTATTTCCGAAATTTTTGTTTTTGCTTAGAACTTTTGAGCTGCATTTTATTTTACTATTGCAAAAGTATTTCTGCAGTGGTAATTTCGTTACCTTGTGGAGTTGTTTTAAAGTAATCATATCTTTTTATTGACTCTGGATAGATAAAACTTAAAATTTGTATCTTATTTATTAAGGTTATAATAAAATAATAAACAATGATGATAATTAACACTCTGAATATGCTGCTTTTAAAATATTTATGGAAAACTGTCAAAAAATTATTTTTTAATGCATATAAATCTTTCAAAAATTTAAAATTATTTTACTAAAAAATTTGTTCATATTGAAGCTATTTTTTCGTTTCAGATGTTATTTTTATACAAAAGTGCTAGTGTAACAAATAATTTACTCTTTAAAATACAAACAAAGATGCAATTTTATTGGCTTATATTACACTTTTTTTACTAAAATTTTGTAATCGTTCATCCTGAGAATTAAATTCACGAATAGAAGAATGATACAGTGGTATTCCCCTTAAAATTTGAGAATTTGCATTACAAATATGTACAACAATATAATCTCCGTTTTGAATTGGTTTATAGGATGTGGAGGTATTGCTTGAAGGTATAGATTCATTGGGGAATATTACTTTGACGTTTCCGTCATTTCGTCCTTGTAAATCTTTTACAGAACGTTTGCTTTCCTATAAAAATAAAGAATATCAAATTATTTCCAAGTCATTAAAATCTGATATATGAAAAGACTACGATATCTCAAGTAACTTACCCCTTCAACTAAAACTAGCTGTTGCTTTCCAATCGAATTTTTATACAATTTTTCTACTTCTGATCTGTACAATTTTATCATTTTTTGCAATCTTTGTATTTTAATTTTTTTATCCACATTATCTGAATAGCGTCTGTAGGCAGTAGTTTTCTAAAACCAAATTATTATCAATAATATAAAGTATGCTGGTTATTAAAAATTAAAATTTGAGCATATTTATCTTATACATGTTTATACCTCACGCATGCTATATGCAAATAAAAAGGCAGTAGTATATTTAACTTCTTCAATCAGTGTTAAAGTTTCTTCAAATTCTTTTTCAGTTTCATTACAAAAACCAGCAATGAAATCACTCGAAATTGCTATATCTGGAATGATATTTCGAATATGATATACCAAATCTAGATATGCTTCTCTAGTGTAGCCTCTCCTCATCCTTGTTAAAACATCAGTACATCCACTTTGTGCAGGTAAATGGATCTGTTTACATATATTTGGTCGCTCAGCAATCAAATGTATAACTTCATCAGGAAAATCTTTTGGATGTGGAGAAGTAAACCTTTGAGCAAGAAAAATAATTATAAAATCTGAAACTAATTTTGTTGCATGTTTGCTTTTATAGATTTTGTGGAGTTACCTTATCCTCATTTCGGGATTAATCAAAGAAACTTTATCTAGCAAGTGACTAAACCTCAATCCACCCACTTTGGATTTGTAAACAGTATTAAAACCTTTTACAAGATTTGTTTTCTGGGGTTCAACACTTTTGTAAAAATTAGATTCGGAAATATCTCTATAACTATTAACATTTTGCCCAAGAAGAGTTACTTCCTTAATGCCTTGATCTGACAACTGTCGAACTTCATCTAAGATACTAGATATTGGTCGTGATCTTTCTCGTCCTCTTGTAAAGGGAACTATACAATATGTACACATATTGTCACAACCTCTCATGATTGAGCTAGAAAAATATATAATAACATTATTCACTTATCTCGAGCAAGTTGTAATTAAGACTAAAAACTTCAAACATAGAAAATTTAGATTATTATACTAGAATTGATCTGAAGAAAAAAAATTACACATAAGCTGCTTTTGAATCAGGATTCAATCTAACAGGTGTTACATCTGCATATGTTTCATCTAGAGATAGTGCAACATTAATTGCGGTTTCATATTCATTACTTATAGCCAAAAGTCTTGGTAGATCTTTGTAACTATCTGGTCCTGCTATAATATCTACAATTTTTTCTTTTTCAATTATTTTATGTTTTAAACGTTCAGCCATGCAACCTAAACAGTAACAAATTTATATTTTTTAAATTTAATTCAATTTATAAATTAGAAAATGCTTAAATAGGACAATAATTTACCTAGTAATCCAATCTTTGAAACAACTTTTTTTTCTTTTAATATTCTAAACTGTTTTAACTTATTCCACACTTTGTTCTCTGCATTTTCTCTTATAGCACATGTTACAAGTAGGATCACATCTGCATCCATCATATCTTTTGTTATTTTGTAATTGTTTTTTGTTAAAATTGCAGAAACAACTTCTGTATCATTTACATTCATTTGACACCCGTATACTTCCAAAAAAACTATAGCAAGAATTTTAACATTAAAATACAACTTAAACATAAGTGAATGAATTTAATAAAAGTTATTTATACATATTTACTTTTTTGTCCATTTCCATCAAGTGGATCTAAATATGGAATACGTTCAGATACTACCTCACCCTTGCACGAGTGCTTTGATATAAAATCACCCAAACCAGGTCCATTAGTAAAGTTCTTTTTATTTGAACTTTTGTCTACAACAATTATTATGAAAATGTTTGTAAATTTTATTAAGTAAATGTATATGTACATTTTTGATAAACAAAATAATTACCCGATTGTCCTTGATTGTACGATTTATAAAAAATACTGTTGATGTTTTTTTGTTGAATTTGGGTAGTTTTCATATTTTCTAAAATATCACTTGCAAGATCATTTTCATTTTCCTTATTACCAGCATCAGTGTTTGCATCCGCCAATGAATTACTGCTGTATGATGCACTGAGCAATGTTGAAGGAACATCAGTTCTTGTTTGAATTCTTTTGGCATTGTCAATGTTCTTAGAGAGCTCATTGAAACAACGAAAACTATTATGATACAAAGACTTTCTGTGCATACAGCATTTGCTGTATGTCAAATTTTTGTGCAGACAACTATTATTTTTCAAAGTGTGTATCGCATATTTTGCGTGGTTCATTGTTGTTTGATGTATAATATCTTTTATATGCTAAAAATCTGGTTACATGATTTCTGAAAAAAAAAAAACACATTTTTAATAGTTTGAGTAGAATAATAATAAAAGGTAAAACCTTTGCCAGTGTCATCTATGAAAACAATTATTACACTTTTATTGTTTAAGACAGAACGTTTGACTTGTGTGCTGCCTAAATGATGAGAATATTAAAAATTCATAATTCAACCTTTGTTGTAGTAATAAAAAAAAACATTACAAAACACCGCTTGTATGCTTTTAGGTTAGATTTTGCTAATATCAATATATGTATATAGTGTAACTCCACATGTACTGCGTATGTCCTATTCACCTTGTTAAGCCACAAGTGGCGCCACAAAATACACGGGAACCCCATAAGGCGGCCAAAATCGGAACTATCAATAGTGGATCAGCTGACCCTGCTGACCTGCCGAAAGCGCGATTTGATTGGTCGATGCGGCCGGTGCGCAGGTTTGCAAGATAATAATTATGATTAAGGCGCGAAATATTGAATAAAAATTCATTAATAATTACGAAAAACTTATTTTATTTAATGTGAAAAACTATTAACGTGTATTTTACAATATGAGTTTTGTTTAAAAACGGAGATCTTTCTTTGAATACACGTGTTTCTTTATTAAAAAATTATTATCTGTTTTAATACTTGTAGTATTTACAAATTACACTTATTTTTATTTACAAACATTTTCTCATATAATATTTTAATTTTATAAATAAATTACAATTTCGCATATGAACCTATAATATCAGTTAATGTATAACATGAAATCTAAAAATCTAAGTTGATGTAGTTTAGACAATCATTTTTAAATAATAAAGAAGAAAGAGAGCGTAAGAAAAATTGTCATTAAACTATGTAGCTTTTTTTACGATTGCCACTGTTAAATAATCATTATAACAAACTGATTGCATGTATAAAATTAAATTCATTAGGTTAATCTGTATAAATACTTTCTGTAATTTTATGTACATATAACAATAATTTGAACTAAGGCAAGACCTTAATTTCTTACTGTCACATTACTTTTTCCTCCTTTAATACATAAATCTGCTAATCCAGATTCTCTATCTATTTTCAGATTTTTCTCATTAGCTAAGTGCAAAAGCGAAACAAAGGCAATTGCAGGACTCAGAGATTCTGCATTGGTTCTTGATAACATTTTTGGCACTTCTTTATACATAATACTAAAATCTTTAGGCTCCACTTCTTTTATAACACTCTCGTTTTCTACTGCTTGTGTAATGTCAAAATTTTCTTTACCACTTTCTTTATTTTTCTTCTGTAGATTTTTCCACATGACTTTCTTAAGCTGGCGCATATCGATTTTTTTAGCCCTCTGAGAGTATGGGATGAAAATTTTATCAGTCAGCTTAGGAACTGAAACTAAATTATCACCAATAAATGCTCCTTGACTTTGTGTTATTGCAGTGTCTTGAGTGCATGTATGTTGATCTTGCGTGAAATCATCATGATTATCGGCAAAGTTGTTCTCTGTGTTTCTATCATCTGCACCTTCGAAATTAGAGATATCGTGATCATCATGAAAATCAAAGTCATCACCAGCATCATTGTTGGTTTCTTCTATTTTATCAACATCATCAGAGAACTTCAAATGCTCAGTTTGCTTATTGAAGAAGATATAGTAACGTTTGAGATCATAATGCATATCCTGAGGAAAAGTAACTTTATCTTCAGACCAGACTGCTTTAGTAGTTTTGGGTAATATTTTCGTATGTTTGTTAATCTGTCCAAACTTTAAATTTCCCTCTTCTTTGGAATCTTCATTGTAAACCAATTCAATTTCCTTCTTCTTTTTCTTAGCGTTTTGTTTGCATGTCTCTACTACTCTGCTGCCTCCAAGATTTTTGTTCATTAATATCTTCCAGTGTGATGGTCCAGCCCATTGGATACGATAGCTTTTTTGTACATATGAATATTCATATGTAGCATTTGGATTGGGATTATTTGCAATTAGATCTTGAAAATCAACAATGTTTTCAACATGTTGATTTTTCTGGGCTAGCCTATCGCATCTTTCTTCGTAAGCATCGCCACAATCCATCATTGCATCATTGTCAACAAAGTCATCATCAGGTACAGCAGCATCCAAATCAAAATGGAACTCTCCGTCGTTATCTTCCGTTTGACTTTTGTTATTTTGCTCTTCTGGTTCATCATCTGGAGACCAACCAAGGAACTTGAAAGCAGCATAAGATGGACAAATTTCGAATTGTGTAAAGTCTTCAATTAGAGGAGTAGATATTTTGATAGGTGCAGCAGTAGAGTTAGAAGTAGGAATCTTATCAAGAATGACATCATTATAAAGATTCAAAGCAACTCCTTGATTTGCATGTTGTGGTAGGCCAGCTTGAAAAAGCATGTCTGAAGTTTGAGTGTCTCTTTGACACCGTATCAAGGATAAAGGATCATAAGTTTCCACATTTCCTTTTAATGCTTCACTTGTGGAAATAATGTGCTGTCTATTCTTCTTCTTTTTTTTCTTTTGCTGACCTTCATTTTTGTTATTCGCCCCAGGTTCATCAGCATTCTCAACACCATCATCTTCATTTGCATTGTCTCTCTTATCTTGTTTCACCATACCAAGAATCTTGAGCAAATCAGAATGGACTTTATCCACTCGAAATCCATAAATCTTTGCACTTGCATCTAGAGAAGCACTAGCCATTTGCAGATTGGTCATTTTTGGATCTTGCTTCTTGAGAGTGTATACCAAGAAATCAATCATTTTCAACTGAAAAGCATTCTTGTCATTGATTTTGTTTTCAGCGTTCATCTTGATGCATTGTGCTATTTGATTACTCATTTCAGTAGCGGTTAAATTGGATATCGCAGACAATCCAATGTTGGATTGCCTGCGATCATTATTTGTAATAGATGTCGATGCAGGACTGCTGCTTCCAGTCTGTTCTCTCCTAGCCAACCTTTCAGCTTCATCGTCATTTTCTTCGATATTGGTCTCTACAACTTTGGGAACTGCTATGGAACGTCTGCGACGCGAGGGTGATGCATTTGCAGCAGGTGACATCTCTGACAAGTCAAAGCGCACAGCTCCCAAACTCTTTCTAGTCATAGTGGATACAGGCGTCATTGTACTAAGAACCTACAAGTACAAATAGTTAATCAGTAACCAACAAAAGCACAATGAGAGAAGAAGAGCTTTTGAAAAACTTACTGAGTAGAGCCTGGTAATTGTTGGCAACTTTCTCCAGATCAGTCCTGAACAAGTGGACCAAGGCGTAGAGCTGCTGAATTTGCTTCAGGACTTTTTTTAAAACTTCCAATTCTTCTCGCAGATTCTGGAATATAAAAAAGGGTTCACCATGAGATATCACGTCACGCACAATGATAATCGATGCACAAATTGAGATGAAATACATTTACTTCCATCAGTTATGATTTCACAGATTTCACTGGCAACGAGAAGGAAACAAAGGAAATTTTACTCCAAACGTGTTGCTTAGCGTCGGTTTATACTTGTGCGTATCATGCAAAATGGCTTCGTGCTGTTCGTGTGTCAACGGTTTTGGCGCGTTCAAATTTGGACAAAAAGCGGGTGTTCAAAAACGCATCGTTTTCGCGCCGCGCACATGCGCGATGCTGATTACACGAATTTTGATAAAAAATGTATTATTCAAGAAATTTGTTTAATCAAGCATAACAAACTTTACGATTTGTTAGTTTGTCAAAAACGCGAGCCTCATCTGTATCTACAGCATAATTATATAAATATCTTATCTTATATTTGCGCGGTGAAATCGAAATGGGCGCGCGATTCAAACGGCCTTATCAACTTTCAAGCACGCGCAGCTTGTTTTAAAAAATTGTAAGTGAAAAATGTTTTCTATATTTCAAATACTTAAACTGACTCAATTTGTCGCTTGTTTTTGCGATTCGATAAAAAAAGTGGATCACCGATGAAATAAAAGTTGATTTATGCAGGGTTATAGACAAATGAAAAACTAAAATAAAATCCAAACGACGAGCAGAACAATCGATCAACTCAGCTCAATACCTATATCAACAATCCCAACACAACACTGATAAGCCGGTTCAACAGTTCGCTCATCAGATCAGCCGTAGGCGTAAATTCACCTGGAAAAGTCAATAAATCCCCAAATTATCCCCCATCCAAAACTGTTGATTTCCCTCGTTATAAGTATACGCCCACACATCCTATATCCAGTATAATAACCATATAGTATATCCTCGCAAGCATAAGCATATTAGTACACAGAGTGCATATACTTAGCATACACTAGCTCTCAGCGGCATCGCATATTATAATACACACATCAGCAGCAGCATCGCGCGGAGAGCGAGCGGACCTATAAAAAAGCGGAAAAAAGCCGAAGATGAGCGAGCAGAGCCGAGCTTAGCGGTCGTGTCTGGTCGGACTAAGATGGCGGCCGAGCAAAGTTTTGGTCGTCCGTGCTGATCGCTCGTAGCGAGAGAAAGACGGAAGCTCTGTGACCCCCCCCCCCCTCTCCCCCCTAGAAGATCGAGATTCACGACGACGGACGGCATCATCGTAGCAGTATCGACTCGTGATATTATAAACGATTCTCTGGTCCTCTCTATACCTTCGCGATCGCGCGCGTTTCTCGTCGCCTGCATCCAGTCAGTGTATAACGGAGCACCAGTATACGTCTCTCTTCGCAGCAAGCAACACACAGACACACGGACATCAGTTAGATCGCGGTGTGTATATATATAGGGGAGAAGCCGCTCTCTCTCTCTCTCTCTCTCTCTCTCTCGGCTATAGGGTCGACGAGTATCTGGTTGCTGCAGGAGTCGCCGTGAGAGAGACCTTGTAAAACAGTGTGTTTCGCTCTCAGCTGGACAGGAGAGGAGGAGTTTATCGCGGTGAAGTGCGTGTGATATGAAGAGAGTGTAACGAAGACAGAGAGAGCGAGAAAACATTCGGGCTCTATACGGTATATATACACATATATACCTACAATCGGCGCAAAGAGAGAGAGAGAGAGAGAGAGGAGGAAGGAAAGAGAAGAACGTGTGTGCTCCACTGCTGCTACTGCTGCTGCGTCGACGACGTTAAAAAAACGGGCGGCCCGATGCGGCTCGCAGGCTGCCCCCGGAGAAGAGCAAATGATGACTTCGATGCTGTCCAGCTTTAATCCGCCAATTGTCAAGCGGCTGCTGGGCTGGAAGAAGGCCGAGGGCGAGGACAAATGGAGCGAGAAGGCCGTCAAGAGCCTTGTTAAAAAGCTCAAAAAGTCCGCTGGCCTGGACGAGCTCGAGAAGGCCATCACCACACAGAGTTGCAACACCAAGTGCATCACCATACCAAGGTAATGTAGTACCTATATATGCGTTTATACACGTACATTGCCTATATATACTGTATTATTCTATATCAATTCTTTATTCGCGAATCTCGCCGTCCTATGGCCAGAGTAGCTATATAGAGAGAGAGAGAGAGAGAGAGAGAGAGAGCTCTATATATCGACTCCCATCTCTCGCGCGGCGCGCTCTCTTTCTCTCTCCCTCGCTGCTGCTGCTGCTGCTGCTGCTTCTTCTTCTGCTCTCTGCCATATCTCGCTCGTGCTTCAAACTATATAAGTATCATTACGGCCCTGGACCGCGAGATCATCGCCACGATTTTTCGCGACTCCTCGCACTCTTGCGTCCTGCATGCTCTTTTTTCCCTCTGCTATACATCTCTCTCCTATTTTTGTCCTCCTCCTCTTCCTCCTCCACCTTCTCCTCCGATGATCTGCCATTCAGCCGTTGCTGCTACTGCTACTGCTGAAAAACTCTCTCTTTCTCTCTCTCATCCTTCTGTCTTCTCCCTTCTGCACGCTGCACACTCACCTTCTCACTTGTGCATTGACCTACTGCGTTCGTTCCACGCTACCTAGCCATTAATTCTTCGGCATCTAGAATAGTCTTGTGAGATCTCTGTGTCCCTCTCTCTCTCTAGCTCTTATTCTCTCTGATGCCAGTTTTATTTATTTTTCTGCTCCCCCTTGCCACGACACTGCTATTTTTATTGTTCTGGCGACAGGCTAGCCTGCTAGTTGGTAAATAAAATCTCGTATTCCACTAATTTAAGCTCGACGTCACCTTCTCATATTTATGGCTATCAGTCTGTCCTGCAGGCAACAAACAAATGCAGATCCACCAAGGTCTCTTTATTTCGCTTTCCGGATCAGACACAAACTAAGGTGTTAACTTTGGCATTCAAAGAACTATTTTTGATTCAAGATGCGTATTACGAGTGGTTATCTCTGAGAAATCACTATTGGTGAAATTGCGTTTCAAGTGTGCTGTATTCAGCAACATCATAAGATAAATACTTCTTTCGATACAGCAATGGTTGTTTCGCACGAACAGATTTATCAAAAAGTTATCTCTATCATTGTCTGTCTTGTTCTCACTTTTGATTTTACCAGTTTCCAGAAGATGGCTCATCATTATAATCAAGTAGAAGATTTATGTAAACTAGTATAATACATGGAAACTTTGTACATTTTCATTATTAATGTTGTTTCAATTCTCTATACAAGCATTGTGTTGTGAATTGACTGTTCAGATTGGTTTTAACTCACAGTTGTTATTCACCTAACTTTTTATAAGCAGCTGTTGAAAATAATGACAAGCAATTATTTTTATACGTGGATAGTATAATTATAAAGCTACAACAGAAATTGTATTAAGCATGTATATGGACAATACGTACATCACAAAGGCATATTATTTGATTTTGTTGTGTATTGGATATCCCAAATGTATATATTTATGACTAAAGCTTACTTAGAACAATATCTGTATAAATAATAACCCATATACAAGAATAAATAAAAGATACAGTACGTGGCGTGATTAAAATTATTCAATCATTATAAACATACTCAACTACAATTATTCACTATACTCTACAAAAGTTTATTTTTAGTCCTTCAGGGTAAATAATCGTCATTGAATAAACTGTAATCTCAAATCAGACATGCATGCAAATACGTTCAATAATTCATATATAGATAACAAGCAAGTTATATACTTTTTACATAAAGTACATATAATTATAAAGTGCAGTTACATAATATCTCTTTCTCTCTCTCTCTCTGTTAGGCCGCGCAGCAATAAATCGTTATTTCAAAAACAAACAATTAAAATTGCAAACAATAAAATGTATTAGAAAACTTGAAAGAGCCATTCACCTTGAAGAATGGTCGCGGTTTACATAAAACGTGAGAATTATCAAGGCCGCTTATTCTCTTCTCTCTCTGTCAGACTCTTTCTCTCTTCTTTATAAATAGACTTTTTTTTTCTTTCTTCTTCTTTTCTATTTCCTCTGCTCCCCCTCTCTTTTTTTTCAATTTTGCTTCTCACCAGTTCCTTCTCTACTTCTCTGTATTTTATACGCTTGTATCCGATGTTTTCGCAGCCAAGGCACCTATATACGATCTATTAAATATTATGTATGTATATGTGTACACGCACAATTTAGACAAAGTATAGCGCAAACGACGACGAAGTCTTTGTTGCCGTACGATGCTGCCTCGCATCGAAATAAACGCAAAGTTGAGTATGTAAAACCAAATATAGAACATAAACTTTTTCCCTTTTTTTGTATAAACATGTACGTATTATTACTCGAAATATAGTGTGTCTACTCTAATAAATGCAAAAAAGCAAGTCTTTGTTCTAAGGTTTTGAAATTAGTCGATTTCGATAGCAAACAGTCCAATGAACTCGTCTTTCTCTCGCGTTGTGTCTATAAATAAACGGACTTTTATTATACGAGGGGTCTTTTTTTTGGCTTCTTCTCTCATTCAGTGTATCTGTTACGGTGTGTCTAAAAAAAGTAACTGTTTCGCTATGATAGAGGGAAACTAGATTCTGAGAGTCTGTTCAAGGTCACAAGATTCGAGTCGAAATATCGCGCGATTTCTTCTATGCTTATCCTATATCTTCGTTGTCGATTTCAATACGTTTTGTGAAAAGTGTTATTAAGAATTAATTAATCTTCGTTATATTTAGCATAAATTATTGTCGAGAGTTTTTGAATTTAAGGAAGACTTGGACGGATACTAAACCAGTTTTCGAAATATCCTATTTATACGCAGTAGCCCAAAATTCAAAAAATTTAATGTCGCAACTCTTGCCTTTCATATATTCAAAAACACGAGAGCGACGTCGATGCTTATGGGTTCACGTTCTCTATAGAAAGCCGTTATAATCGTGGTATGAATTTTCATGTGGGTTTATACCGTAAGAAAAGTTTTCTACTACACCCAAATCAAATAAGTACTATCGTCCTTAAATTTAAAAAACAAATAAAGTAGTACACACCCACACAACTCAGACACACTCGATCCTCCATTAAAAAAAAAAAAAAAAATCAAGGCGCCTACCACAACTTTTCTCTTTGCAAAAAAAAAAAAACAATAAACTCCCCCCGAAAAAAAACCGCATATCCAGACCTCTCTCATTATCAATGAAATCGATCGCATATAGAGAGGGTAGAGAGAGAGAGGGGGGGGGGCGCATGTAAAGCGAGAGAGAAGGGACGCAACTGCAGCACGATCTCGCGCACGTGCAACTGCATCAGAGCGATCTCTCACGCGCGCGCGTGTGTCACCGGCGCTATAGGCTTCAGTACCTGCCGGTCCATCGTTCCGTCGTTCCCTCAGCCTACAGAGCTCGACGCTACTGCTATTATTGGCTCTTGTATAGGTATACGATATACGTGCATGCGAAAAGCGCTTTTATTAATTTGGCTTTTTAATCACGAGAGTTGTGAATTTATCGAAAATGCGTTTTGGCGGGAAATTCGAATCTTCTGTAACAGCAGTCGTCACTCGTTTACAATGTAAATCCAAAGTTTACACTGTACACATCAAACCAACATGTAGTGTCGTTATCTCTCTCCGATCGAGATAAACATCGATTAAATCCGCCTACGTTTATATATACACACTCGTCAATGAAATAAGCAAAGTATACAAGGTGTGCGCACCGTACACACCGAAATATTCGGTACACATATATAATAAATATTATCTTGGCGACACGCGACGAGCACGTTTCGCGCAAGTGGAGTCGCTGTACACACTCCACTATATCATCGTCCCAATGTGGAAGAATGACCAGAGGGGGTGAGTCTACGCTCGGCTTCACTCGATTCTCGAATATCAATTGACGATCCCGAGACAATAAAAAAAAAAAAAAAACAATCCAAGCATCATTATCCAGGTATATAACACAGTCTCTCTTGCGCAGGGGGTGTGTGTATCGCGAGATAGAGTATAACGCGCGCATACGAGTAGAATCGATTTTGCGCCGATGCACTTATTAATATACACTGCACTATTCTCCCCAGCACATATCCTCCTTCTCCTCCTCTTCACGAACACGAGTAGCGAGTAGTTCCAACAAACAGCACAAGAGAAACTCCGGTTGTTGTATTATAAAGTACTATAGTCCCGACAACACATACACACACACATACAGTCATTCATTGTCTGCATATGTCTATTTCTCTCCCAGACCGACTGCATCTCGCTGCTGAGATCGGCGGGATATTCTCGCGTCGTCTGCTGCAAACCTGTGTGCTGCGATATCTCCTCACCGTACAGAGAGACTATAGAGAAGAAGAGAGAATAGGTTATCGTCGTACCTTTGATTCTTCCGTCTCTCTTTCTCACACTCACTCGCATCAAGTGAGACGCGAGACTACTGTGACACCACGACGACTACTACTGACGGTATAGATATCGTTGTGCAGTTGTGCATATATAATAAAAAGTTTATAATAAGAGAGAGAAAGAAATAAAGTATGACCGAGCGACGAACGACAAGCGGATGCTACGGGCCTCTGCTGCATGCATATCTGCAGGACACGCGAGCACGTGTACGTATTTACATCATTTTAATGGTATATCTAGTACTATTATACTCGAGACGTTTATCTCTGTTATCTTCTTCTTTTTTCTTCTTCTTCTTCTTCTTCTTCTTCTTCTTCTTACTACTGTTGCACATCTTTTTTTTGCCTGCTTATACGTACAGGTTGCACCACTTGTATAGCTGCACGTATATTATCATTTATTATTACTATAATTAAGTAGGTCTAGTCCTCTTCTTCTCGATTCTACTTTCTCTCGCACACACCACTGCACAGGTTACACATACGATGTTGTTTATCAACATAATCATCTCTATATTCGTGTGTTGCATGCTCGAGCTCATTATGCATAATCGATGTGTATAACCGTTAGAAGAAAATCAAGCGGTTTCCATCTCCGGAGAAAAAAAACACGAATAACTAACGAAATCCGTATACTGAATATTTATCCAAGCCGATGAAAAATATCTATACGTATTTTCATATACACACGCGTGAGTTAATATATAAGCAGGCAACAGCAAAGGAAATAAATATTCATGCAGTATACGTGTGTTATCAAGCCATTTATATAATCACACTTAAAAACCTCTCTTATTATTGCGAGAAGAAGTGAAAAAAAAGTCCGATTAACCTCTCGCTCAAAAGCGAACTCGCTGCATTGTACCGATTCCGTGCACGTGTTGGTTGATACACTTTTCTGGGTCAAGCTTCTTCTTCTTCGACAGAGATGCTCGTGAAAGAAGTATTATATGTCTCTATTGGTTATTACACACCATGAGAAAATAATTTCTTTTGCAAATGTATACGGAGTAAGAGATAGAGAGCAGCTGCTTGTACGTTTTAATTGTCGCGTGTGTATATATATGTGTGGAGCAATTGCATGAGATGTAGCGGACTGTCCCAATTCTGATGATTTAGGAGCGGCTGCAGCGTTAACGCTGACGTTTTCAATACGTTAGACGAGTGGGCGGTGTAATTGATTGTGATAAATGGGGCGCATTTTTTAATTGTGCTGTTTTGTTGTTTTCTTTCTACCTTCGCTGATCATTCTCTCGAAAGAGAGAAAAGAGACAGTTTTATCACACGATTGTTATCTTGCATTTCGACACATTCCTCTCTCTGTATATCGCAAATTTTTCGGAGCGGAAACAGTGTCGCGTGAAATTTTCTATTATCAAATTTCGCTTATATCATAACAGCCAGATTCTCTTGTATTTTATCGAGATCACGTCCGATCTCCCGCTGCAGTAGCTTTTTGACTATACTATACGCTGACACCACACAACAGATCGTATCTCCCTAAACACTAGGTTGTATGTATTCCAAGAAGCTTATAGCTCTTTCCTCAATCAAATTTCATCGCTGTAGACGAAAAAAAATGTTTCCTGATCTCTTCGATGTAAACAGAGACGGGTCATCCACACCAGCAATGCTTACATCAGCTCTTTCTCTCTCTTTCTCGTAAAAAAAAAACATTTACGCCAAGCCAAACATCCTTTAATTCGGCATCGGCTTCGCGTTTCTCTCTCATATTGCGAAAAAGAAAACCGCTTGGAATTCACACGCTCCATTGAGCCGCTGCGGGAATCCTTAATGAAAGGGTATGTCGCGTGCGATAAGCGTTTGCTCTTGGATACGTTTTTGTTTTTAAATGTTTAAAGTGATCCCCGGCTAATCGTGCATATCCCTCTCAAAAGTGTCTATCGCAGCGAAAATAGCTAAATCCTGGAGAGAGATATTAGCAGTGTATACACATACGTGAATCGGCTAACGAGGTGAGAAAATTTGAGTCCTGCTATTATTAGCAGCCGGTATAATTACTGTAACAGGTGACGGACAGAGAGAGAGAGAGAGAGAGAGAGAGAGAGAGAGAGAGAGAGAGAGAGAGAGAGAGAGACATGATGCGCTTGCGCCGCCGGCGACTTCGGAAAGGTCATTCACCTCGACGATTCTCTTTCTGTATCTCTCTCTCGTTTAAAAAAAAAGGAAAATAAAAAAAATCGTCGTCATTCAGAAAACCGTCGTTTATTTCACAGGTGTGCAGTATATAGGCGTTACGCAAGTCTCGTGCTTGAAACACGTGAGAGAGAGAGAGAGAGAGAGAGAGAGAGAGAGAGAGAGAGAGAGAGAGAGAGATTGAGCTGAAGGTGTATCCTACATATATAGGTAGTATCGCCGCGTGCCAATTATCGATTACTAGCGCGAGAGAGAGAGAGAGAGAGAGAGAGAGAGAGAGAGAGAGAGAGAGAGAGAGAGAGAGAGAGAGAGAGAGAGAGAGAGAGAGAGAGAAGGAGAAAGAGAAAGAGAGAAGATGAAAGAGAGAGAGAGAGAGAGAGTCGCGGCAACACCGCGCCCTCAGAGCGTACCGTTCGCTCTTTGAACGTTGCACTACACACACCACGTGAGTCGTCGTTTGTTTTCGTCGTGAAGGACGCGTAATTATAACCTGTCACGTATATGTAAGACCTCTTCGACGCTGCTGCTGCAGCAGCCACTCCATGTCTCCCCCTGTGTGTAGCGCTTTCGCCGAATATAGTGTATATGCAATACGACATATGTATATCATAGGCTGCTCGGTATATAAAACTATCGACGAGCTATCGAGTCTTTTGTCGTTAGGATTGACGGCCACTCGTTCGTGTGGAACAAAAAAAAAGAAGAGATTTCGAGTACCGGTATCGATGCGACTGTCATCCGATGTATTACATGTAGTACATAAAAGCTCGGCGAAACGAGAGGATTCCTAGTATTATAACATCGCGCTTGGACGCCGTCTTTGCTGTCCAGCGGAACATGATGTCCGGTGAAGCATATGTATATATGTAACTATAATGCTTCGCTTGCGAGTGAACGTTATACACCCGTATATACCTGCGATGGATGTAAAAGTTTGCTTAACATTTGACACGTGCCACTGATCAGCCGGTGCATATATAGGTGTTTACACAGCCTCTTGGGATATATATCTCTCTCTACTCCTGTTGCTATGGCGACGTCGCAGGTGATGGCGTTCGTGTACTGGATTCTGAGTCGGAGGATATAGTGTATAGAGGTTTTCGACTTCACGTCGTTCTATCGGAGATTTATGCGGTTGGTTGACTCGTTGAATTATAAAAACATCATGGAGATCTTGATAGTTTGAACGAAAGGTGCAACACTGGTGTCCTTCGAACTCGCGAGATTTCATTACGAAATGCCATACTGTTGAATAATTATTCTACTACGACCTGTCTTTTATCTCATCCTTATCGTGTCACCGAACCCTGTACACATTACACGACCTGTTTGAAAAAAAAAACTCACAACAAAACTCGTCGTTATTCCTCAGACGTAGACCTGTTTACAAAGACATTCCTCTAAAACAAGCGTATCGATGTCACTGCATTAGCAAAGTCAGCTGTGTACCGTTCGCCGGAAAAGTTTACTCGGCATCATATATACAGAGCGACTTTATCCGGTCGAGCCTGGTACAATGCAGCCAACGGAAATCAACTTAGAGGCGCGACTGTGGATGGATAATCCCACTTGCAATAGTACAGTATTACAACAAAAAAACGCCTCTTCGAGCAAAAATGTTCAATTCTCACGATTTCTTCGATCAACAGTATTAACACTCTAGCTATATGCTTTCCTAGTAAAAAGCCACTCGACAATGTAAATTTCTTCGTTTCTCGTTCTTCCACATAGCTATAAGCACTTACTTACCGCTTCTTCTTTTCTTCTGCTTGTTTACCACCGGATGTGACTTCTTTGAAGGAGGAATTAGCGAATACCTTACTCGTTTCCCTCCTCGAGCTTAAGATTGCAGTAGATAATGTGTATGAGATATATTTTTATATTATTCAGTTTCGTTTTTAGACTCACTTTCGCGTCTGTCGCCGTTAATTATTCAGGTGACAGCCCGCCGATGAAGATTGTAATTGAATGAAAACGCCACTTTTCGCTGGAATGATATTCAGAAAAATTCAATTTTGAAGGATCGATAGATACTTATACTGAATTGATGTATTATGGTATCAGAGTGTGATGACGAGGGATTGATCGAATTTTAACGAGTAATTATAATAACCAAGTTCGAGTATAATGGACTATAAAGCTATGGTCATTCGGTATACGTCGCTCGACGACGCGACATCAAAGGATCGCGCTTGAGTTAATTAGAAAATTTTCTTTTTATTATTCTACAGTCGTTCCTTTCGTCGGCTAGTCAAACTACAATATTATCTTCCGCGGTTACGGTATACTTGGCGAAACGTTGCATAAACCAACTCCCCGTAGCTATTTGAAAACTACTCATTATCGCGCAACAGTTACTGTAATATCTTCTTCATCACATAAACTGCCTCTAAACCTATATATTCTCATAGCTGTATAATACTGGGGGCGGACTACGTAACAGCTTTTGTGTCGTCGTTCGCGCGGATATATCGTCGATCCAAGAGACGAGATCACAGGATTAATAATCGAGGCGAGATGTGCTGCACCTGACTCATCGATATAACGTATACAGTATGCGATGCGTCTCTTCTATTATGTCACACACGACGTGGGTAATAGGAGAT
The DNA here is from genome assembly GCA_012977825.3 of Pteromalus puparum. Classification (NCBI taxonomy): domain Eukaryota; kingdom Metazoa; phylum Arthropoda; class Insecta; order Hymenoptera; family Pteromalidae; genus Pteromalus; species Pteromalus puparum. The sequence goes on along the minus strand of CM053169.1, from coordinate 41,673,250 downwards.
CTGACGTGTGCCTGGGGATATCTTATGTTCATTATTGATGTCGCAATGATTTTTATACAGAATTATTTATAGGCATGTTTTGTCTTTTTTGTAATTAAAAATCCACGAGGCTGCATGTAAATCAATTCGGCTGTTTTCACACATTATGTTGACACCAGGTTTGTTATCGAAACTTGGAAATAACAATAGTTTCATAAACTTCCTCGAAGGTCATTCTTTATTTATACACTACAGCTGTATACACCTAATTAATTATCCATCACTCGTCGTATAAAACTTTTAACAAATATAATCAAAACAGTTATCAACTACCTCATTATTGAAACAAACAGCATAATACATAACGCACACCTTATATACACACTCCTGATGAAAATTGAAAAGCAAAGCCCATTTAATTAGCAATTAAAACAGCGCGCGTTTATTTAAAGTAGCGAATATGATCACGCTCGCCTCGTTACTTCCGTATATACCAAAATATAATAACATTTCACCGGTTGTATCGTCATTGCATACCTATTATCGTAGAAATTCTAATTAAACGAATAAAATCAACGTATAACACAATATACATGTACACATAGGTATAGATACGGTAAACGGGGCGAGGTCCGCGCTCATAATCGATCTCTCCCTGCGAACGTGTTATATGTATATAGCTCGTCGCAGCACGTATACATGCATGTGAACTTTCCGCACCAAAAAGCAATTATTTCTAATAAAGCACATACGTGAAAAATAAAAGAGGAACAGTCAAAGTATAGTAACCGCGTGTGTATGTATAACAGGTATACTCATATATATGCGAGCGAAGTTACAGCTTTGACTGTAGATCGAGAGAAAGAGAGAGAGAGAGAGAGAGAGAGATACGTAGGCGGAGAGAGAGAGAGAGAGAGAGAGAGAGAGAGAGAGAGAGAGAGAGAGAAAGGGAAGAGAGAGCGAGGGAGTAAATTATTTTTGGCCCAACTATTTTGATAAGACCTAGGCGTTAAATGTCTTGCATCTCGAGCGCTACGAGTCTCTTCTCTCTTCCTTCTCTCTCTCTCTCTCTCTCTCTCTCTCTCTCTGTGATGTTGCGTGTGTGTGGTATATAGCAAGCAGAGGCAACTGCTCGTGTCTAACCGAAATATGTTTCTCTTTTCCTTTCTATGATGGAACCTTTGAAGGCCTAGTCCAGGAGGCGTCGGTGACAACGGTGTACAACGCGGTAAAGGACTACCGCACGTGATCTATTGTCGGCTCTGGCGTTGGCCCGACCTCCAGTCGCATCACGAGCTCAGGGCCATAGAACACTGCGAGTACGCTTTCACACAGAAGAGGGACGAAGTCTGCGTTAACCCTTACCATTATCAGCGGATACAGAGTCCGGGTAAGATTTCCATTTGAACGTGTATTTTTTGTTTATTGAGTAATCGTATACTAAAAGTTTTTTGTTTTTTTGTTTCAGAACTACCGCCGATTTATGTGACGCCAAGACACAGTCTCTCAGGCGACGAGACGACTTTGTACAACACTTCGGTGGAAGAGCTGAGCGCGAGCGTTCCTGAAAACGCGAGTTTTCACGCGACTCTTAATCACCAGCAACAGCAACAGCAATTGCAACCGCATCAGCAGCCGCAACAGCAGCAGCAACACAATCAACACGGGATTCCACAGTCCCCGCCACAGCAGCAACCAAATAACCTATACCAAGGAATGCAAGTGAGTTTCTTGATCGTGTGGTTTGGCCTTCAAAATACAATGTTTCGCTATTATCAGAACAGCCCCTGCCAACAATCAAGAATTATTGAATGAGTCAATGGTCGATGGGTCAACTTATCTTTTGTATCCTCTATTTCTCGTTATTCGATGTGAATAAAATTTTACTCAATTTTACGCAATTGACATTCTTTGTAAAAACAAAAATCAATCGGTTTTCGATTCTTTCAATCAATTTTCGATTCCGGGTAGCTCGCAATATCGCATATTAGCAATAGCCGTCAGAAAAAGCAAAAAGAAATGCTTCCCCGATAGAGGAAAAATATCGGGAAACGCCAGAATAGAGTGTATATTAATATCGATTTCTGAAGGTTTGAAAGCAGGAAAAATAAAGTGCGATGGTCGAGGCAATGTTTGGATGAAGGTGTGCTGTTTTTTTTTTTTTTTTTGTCATCGTTACAAACCTTGTTTTTTCTCGCCAGAGTATGCAGGCTACGAGTCCAGCGAGTGTCGGCAGCCTTGGCAGTGTCCAGGGCTCGCCCCATCCGGCGCCGGGTTCGATGGATCCCCCAGCGGACACACCGCCGCCTGGCTATATTAGCGAGGACGGCGACAATATGGATCACAATGACAATATGTCGCTATCGCGATTGTCACCCAGTCCTGACGCTCAGCCAGTGATGTACTGCGAACCCGCTTTTTGGTGAGAAGGCAGTTTTGGATAACGTTATATTTTTCAGAAATTATGAAAGCGATGAAACTAATATGAAAATGTTCCAACAGGTGTTCGATAAGTTATTACGAGTTAAATACGAGGGTGGGCGAAACGTTTCACGCGTCTCAACCTAGTATCACTGTGGATGGGTTTACAGATCCCAGTAATTCGGAACGGTTTTGCTTGGGACTATTATCGAATGTTAACCGCAACACTGTGGTCGAGCAAACAAGACGACACATTGGAAAAGGTGTTAGATTATACTATATCGGGGGAGAGGTATTTGCCGAATGCCTCTCGGATTCAAGCATATTTGTTCAGAGTCCCAACTGCAACCAACGTTATGGCTGGCATCCAGCTACAGTGTGCAAAATACCGCCAGGTAGATACCATCGCTTTTATACGTTTCACCTTTGCGTATAAAATTAAGTTTTACTAATGAATGCTCTGTTTCGTCGCAGGTTGTAATCTGAAGATTTTTAACAACCAGGAGTTTGCAGCATTACTGTCACAATCAGTTTCGCAAGGTTTCGAAGCTGTTTACCAGCTAACGCGGATGTGCACCATCCGTATGAGCTTTGTGAAAGGTTGGGGCGCGGAATACCGACGCCAAACGGTTACCTCGACCCCGTGTTGGATCGAGTTGCATCTGAATGGGCCGCTTCAGTGGCTCGATAGAGTGCTCACGCAAATGGGCTCGCCACGACTGCCCTGTTCCTCGATGTCTTAAGCCAACTTCTTCTTCAGAGTGTCATTCCCATTCTCTAACTGCTCGAGCCGACTCGCTTAGCCGGTTCACGCAAAGGGCGAAGATGAGCGTATTTGAAGAGCATGTTACCTTGGTACGTGCTACGTGACAAACCACACCTCTTTCTCTCGTCTATCGATGTTACTCGACTACCAAGCGGCCGAAAAGGAGAATGGGAAAAAGAACGAAACTGACCCGCGAGAACGATTTCCGACTCCTCTACTTTTTTCAACTATATATTTTTTTTTTACATTTTATTACAACACTAGTGAGCATAGCCGGAGAGACACACGCCAGTCGACCCACGCAAGCTAAGCAAAGCAGGAGTTATAACTCAGACACGGATATTAATACAAACAAATAGGCTCTTCGCAGTGTTACAAGGTACTGGGAACATTTGTTTATCACCACTTCCTTACTTACAACTGCATTTAACGATAATGTCGTCTCGTCAAGATTTATACAAGTGTGACTCGGTTTATGAACGCTCCCGTCGTATGCCGCCTCTTCGTAATCTGCAAATGACTAAGGCTAGCGCGATTAAACTTCATTTTCCTATAAATTTTTAATATTCGAACTGATTTAACACGTTGATCAGATATTTTTACAAAACAGATGAAATGTAAACAAGCATTAAGCATGTGCATAGGTATCCGTACACACATCATCAGAGCATTGCGAGTTCAATTGGTATCTATGTATATGTGAATGTATTTGTATATGTAAATGTAACGTTATACTTTGATGAGAAATGAAAACAATTAATACACGTTTACGTAATCGCGGAATGTTTAGTATTACATTTATTAAACTTCACTGCGTACCTAATACTTTCACTCGAGAGACAAAGTAACTTTGAAACTGTAATCATTGACAACCAAATAATTTTCATTGCTAAGTCTTCATAGTACAAATTTTTATATAACGTAAGAAAACTCGATGAAATTAGAACCAAATGATGAATCGATTTTTTTTTTTATTATTTATCTTGTAACGATACCTTTTAAAGTTATTCCTTCTCAATTTTTAAGGCTACTTTGTTTCTTGATGTAGTGCAGCATATTGAACTTTCATATTACTGTGCAGCAAAGTATGACAAAGATTTAAGCTTAGGGCACAGGATCGTCCTCAATTTTTTCGAGGCAATGGAAAATAACGCTACGTATAACGGTGTCTTATCTCAACTAATTACTACTATTCATACTACAAGTGAGAAAAATATTGTACTTCGTTTTAAAAATGTGAGATGCGTTGAGCACATGCAATTTTGCGAGGAACAGAATATCTTATTTACAAGTATCAACATAATAGAAAAAACAAAAGAATTCATATATTGACGAGCATATATATTATATAAAGCATCAAAGAGATGCATTATATAAAGTAATGATCTAGTGTGTCAGAGGCTAAGATAAAAGTGGTTTATTGATTACAAAAAATAATATACGTTTATTTGAACAGTCGATTTTGCGCTTCGTGAGTCAGTGCACTTTTACTTGTGATTTTAGATCGTAGCACTTCATTCCTCAATTACTTTTGGACTATATTATATGTATGATTTTATTAAAAAGCTAGAAAAAAATCATACGCATACATACATAACTATATACAGACAAATGTTTCTTGAAATGATCTTTTTTTACTGTGTATGCAGAGACGAGTGTTAATCAGAGGATGTGAAATACCGTGTGTCTGATTTTAATTTATTTAGAGCGCAACAAGAAAAATAATATATAACTACAAAGTTACGAACACACTTTGAATTTAAGATTATGTCTTGCATATAGAATTTCGCGCACAATAAATTTTTATGAGATAAAAAAATGGCAGCCGCCGGGTGTTAAGTGCGTTAAATGTTCGCGCATTAAAGTAAAAAGAAAAAAATGTTGATCCTGTCGATAAAGTTGGTTTTGTGAGTGTCAATATAAAAGGAATGGACCAAATTTTCTTTGAAAAGTTTCTAATAGCTTCCAAGAGGCGCATTTCATAACTCGGCTTACAGTGATGGATTTTATCAGAAAAATAAAATTAATAAAAAAAAAGACTGTAAAAGTGCGAGTATATTCTAAGAAATATGTAATACGTACGTGAAAAATATGATGATCAGTCTGGATAAATAACAATTGTATTTTTACAAAAAAAAAAAGAAAAAAGCAACTATGAACATTTTTTATGTTACAATAACGCAGCGTGTGCTTATTTTTTATTAAAATTTAGAGGTTTAGAATTGAGATTTTGTAAGTAGATGGGAAAAGTTGACCGTTTCAAATTTGATTCGGATAGAAAAGTAGTGATGACTGATTGAAACGAATTGATGCTGCGTGGTTGACAAAAAAAAGAGTAAAAAAGCGGGAAAGAAAGTCGTTCTGTCTGTCAGGGCGTTAGAATTAACTCTTATTTACAAAGCGAATTATTATAGAGCGTGTTAGATATTTCTATTTTATTACAGATTTTATATTGCACGATTTGGTGTTATTTAAGGAAAGAGAAATTTTAGAAAATGCGTGACAAAAAAAGCTTTTTCCCATTTGATCGGCACAAAGATTGTGAAAATTTGAGATTTTGGTGCAGTGTCGAATCAGTTTTTAGCATTCGGTGCACTATGCTGTGTTAAAGTTTCAGATCGTCTTGGTACTTTAGGAAAGTTTAAAAATTTTTTTCGAGGGATTTTAACAAGTTGACGTATTGTAAAAAGTAATTGAGAGATCAATAATACACGCGATCATATTTCAATTTTCAATGTTTATCAAATTGTATAATAGGATGCGTTTCGAATAATTTCTTTGGTTTTCTGTGCTAAAAAACATGTAAAGTGCAGTTTTAAATGTTTTCGATCTAATTTGGAAAATGGAGTTAAGCATGCTTCTTCTAAGCTATGCAAAGCCCAACAATATTTCGATATGATGGTTTTTAAATGAGAATTGCAAATCGGAATTAAAATTGTAAAAAGAATGGTACACACAAAAGAAGATCAATTGTAATAACTTAGTTAACAGTAAAATATTAACAACGTTTTCTTAGAATGTAAAGAATTACGTAAAGAAAAAGTGTCAACAATTGTAGCATAGAATTTTCGATTGTAGTTAATACACGATTTTTTGATCGATTTTTTGTTAATCTTGTTTTGCTTTGATATTTTTTACTAAGAACATTGTGTGTGAAGCAAGCACTTAAAATATTTTTAGTTATTATTAAACACTCCAGTACATACGATTACGGTAAAAGAATACTTTCGGGTGGAAAATGTAGGTTTTCGTATTTTGTAAAAGATCAACAAATGTTATATTCTTTTGCTTTAGCTTGTCACAGAAAGGGTGATTTTTAATAGTTTGATAACGGAATGCCACTTTTTTTAATTCAACTTAATACTTCCATTTTTTCAAAGATATCTTGAATGTCTCCCTTTTCTAGTTTTCTAAGGGCATCTTAGCTTTCGGTAGTGCGTTCTGAAGTTCAGAAACGTCGCCTGTAATGCACAATTTTTCAAAAGAGTCAATTTTGAAAGTTTTTACCATTTTATTTTTTTTTTTTAAATAAGGAATTTATCAGGGGATGGCGTAGATTAAAATAATCGTGATCGTTTGTTTGAATGTAATACAGCGAAAATTGTGTCGACAATTCACGCATCATGCAATTTGATTGAATCTATTGGAAATTGTTATGTCTTAACAAAACCTATTGTAATTCCCCATATTATTTATTGCGCTGTGCTTTATAAACGCATGCGAGATGTTCAATAAAAAAAAACTGAGCGATGTTGGGATACGGTAGCGAATATTATAAACTGAATGCAATGCAAGATATAGGAAGTGAGACTTTTCTATAGGCACCCTGTGTAGCAATATTATCGCAAAATTATGTAATCGCTAACAATTGTAATCTTTGGTCGCAAATCATTGCCAATATACTTCGTCTTGTTTGTTGAAGCATATACACACGTATGTACACACGCGCAGAGTGCCTGTAAAAATCGTTGTTTTTTTTTAGTTACTGATGATCATTGCGTCTTTTTTAGCGCCACTCATACTAACAAACAACCTGTAAACCCCTGTACATTGTATACTTCGTGCTTACTCTAGTTTTGTTTCTGTCGCATTTTATCAAGATTGTACAGCACTTCGGGCAAGGAAGACGATAAAGGTGATATTATAAAAATGGAAAAAAAACATACACTTCGAGTACATATTTCAAGCTTTGTACCAAGCGATACAATCCGTCGTTCTTTTCACGCACGACGGACGATCCTTTTTCTTTTTCTTTTCTTTTTCTTTAGATTTTAGTATATTTTTTAGATTAAGCTGCGGGCTGGGCTTGCACGAGAATGAAATGTGAGCAGGGTCTTCTTGACATTCAAGATTTTATACGTTTTCGGATACTGTCATATTGTTATAACCATTGTCGAAAGTGAATCGCCATTGTTTTGCAGACTCATCGAATTTTGTTTGAAACGGAAGATAAATGGGCGAGAAAACACATGAAAAATCATTTTCTGACGCTAGCACATCTAATTTAGAACTCGTGGCAACCCATCCCGAAATCGTCGGGCAGCTCGAATCAGCGTAATTGTGTCTCTTCCACTTTGACTGTTCTCTTACACCGCTACTTTTCAGATAATTCAACGTGCTCATTCCTTTTATAAGAAATCGAAGCGTGTATACTACTTGAAAATCGTGTTATCAGATCAATGAAATCGGCTTTCGATCGTCACTGGTATCCGCTCATCGATGAATCTCGATGAACAGAAAGTAAACCTATCAAGGAATTGACTCACAGCTCTGCCAAGCGAATTGGCTGTAGCTTTTACCTCCGCGCAAACTGCCATTAGTATACTTGTGAGCTGTTCTACTGGCCAAGAGTCAAAATACTTACGGTCGTTTTTATAGGCGAGAAGACTCATTTCTTTTTTACTGTAGTAAATGACGAAAAGAAAAAAAAATACGCCACACTGTGATAACAAAATATGATAAATGCGTAAGCATTGCTACGAAGACGATTGAGTTTTCTGAATCGCGAAGTTCTTTTTACACTTGTAACAACTAATCCGATCAACAAAACTGCACCGACAAAAAGTATAATAGGAATTGAGCTAAATAGATCGGCTGAATTGTTCAAAACCAGGAGACACTTTAACCAAAGTTCTGTAATGAAACTTACCAAAGCTTTGTATAAGTAACTGCTACGCGTGTCTTATAATTTCATTTTCAAAGTATCTCTTCTATCGGTATACGAGAATCCAACTTTTCTATTTCGTTTGTTTTTTTCGAATGAATCGAGCAGCCCGCCGATCGCGGTATGATTCTACAATCCTTTTCTTTTTGCGAAAGAGTATAAGTTGTGCGAGATCGGAAGTGTGACTTTTTGAAAATGCGAGTGCGTGAAAGAATTAGGCGAGATATGGATTGTGAAATTTTGCGTGTGAGACTGTATCATAGTTATAAATAAATGTATATGCTAAGTCAACGATACACACGTTTTTTGTACTAATTATTTAAACCTTCCTTCCAATTCTTCTGAATACTTGATATAACTATAGAAAAAGTGACAGGGTAGTAGTGAAAAAAAGAAAACCAATTTGATTCGATCTAATGATATAACGTGTTTATTTCGATAATCACAATCAGTCGCCCCCACATAAGAATTTTACAATTTTTTTGGTTGACTCCAGGACTTTTGGCACTTGTGAAAAACTTCACAGTTTAGTTGGCTTCAAATTTTTTAAAAATAATACGTTAATAAAGTCCTGAAGTCAAAATATTGCCTTCCTGAGTTCGATAGCAATATTCCCCAATATCAGTATCTATATAAACGTCGATCACGAGATAAAATATTTCATTATACTCCTATCGAACATGTACATTTTTAACGGCGGTTTTCGCACATCTTGAGAGTACCTTCTGCGTAAATAGATAAAGAGTTCCTAAGTGCGTACACGTAATTGTATTCCTAAATTGAACAACCGGAATTCATAAGTGTACCGTAATAAATAATACTCGGGTGTGAAATTTCGCATTCGATTACATGTGCAACATAGTAAGTCGAATCAGCAGTGTCACGATTACATCGATGTTTTATATTGTTGCTACGAAGCTATGATATACAGTACATCAAGCCGCACAACGGGTGTGCCTAATATAGAAATCAAACCGGATGAATGATAAATAAATTTTGAAGAAATTAATTAAAAATTCACCTAAGCATCGGTCGTTTCTATCCTAAACCACGTGCTACACTCTATGTAACTGAAGTTATCGGTGTTGCAAATCTTGTGCATGTTGTCGCTGTTACAGACGCGAGAAAAAAATCATAACAAGTTTCGAAAATAAAAGCGAACTTCGATCGCAGTGATAAACAGTATTATAGTTGCCGTACGACAAATTGCTGACGCAAAACCTATTAAATTCGATCTCGAGTACTTTGATCTGTTCTTCTTATAGACCCCGATGCGTCGACTCTAGAGATGATACGTCAGACTAATTTTCTGCGTTGAATCGGCCGTCGTTGCCTTGTTACTGAACGCGACGAAGTCGATTGTGATTTGTCGAGGATGACTGCATCTGGACCAGTGAAAACATGCTCATGGAAAGTCCAGCAGTGGCGAGGACGACGGCCGAAGCAGTTCCTCGGTCGACGCTGTTTCGCCGGAACACCGCTGCCGAGGGTCCAGCAGCTGGCTGTAACACATCAATGGGATTACGTAAATATGATTGCAGTTATGGAAATTAACCGAATGCATTATTACGAAATGTGGCTGTATATTATCGCGTGCAATGACTCTTTGATGTACGAGAGAAGTGACGTCTTTCGAGAGTAATCAGTCAGATCGTTATGCGAATACTGCAAAGCGTCAATCATACTGCACTGATGAGTAAGATTTAAAAATTCAGTTTTTTATCTTTTTTTTTTTTTTTTTTTGAACGCGTGTACAATGAGCGATAAAAAGATCGCCTGATTAGCGCGGAATGTAAGATCGGTGCTTGCGATTGTTTAATTGAGCAACAAATCCGAATTGTGCATACATTTCTTTTTTTTGTGAAACGTTATAAGAGAAGAAAAAAAATTCCAAAATAGACCTATACGTTGTTCGTTTAACACTCGATTATTTAAAGCGCGAACGTGATACATTATACAACCGCACACGGCTTTCAAAGTGAAAATTCTTCAAGCTCTACATCTATCACGTAAAAATATATGGATTGACTATAATGCTAGCTAACACGTGACGGCGTGCCTTCTGTACAATATTACAGCTTATATAATGAGGTATATAAATCGAGTCATTATAAATATATCAAAATTCATACCTGTGCGAGAGACAGTCTCAGAGCGTATTGGGCAGTTCGCGTTAGATACATCTCAGTTTCGACAGCAGCTTACACCTAGAACAGTAAATACATCACACGTTAATAAATATTTTCACCTATATCCTATATAACACGATATTTCCCGCAACTAATTTAAATTTCGCGCTTAAAAGCTCAATTTACAGATAAAAACCTTTGGGTGCTGCAAGCCCGCTCAAAATTCTCTAAGATCGAATCAGCGGGAGAAACGCTAACGCCACGCTCGAGTGCGAGCTTCTCTGTACCGATACTCTCGGAGTAATGCTTTCCGTCGCTGCAAGTTTGCGCTAATTCAGATCGCGCGGTGGCAACTTGCCATTGCCGTACATATAAGATACGCGGTGGGGGAGTTGTCGGCGCCTAAACGCATCGCACTTTCGCCGTATCAACGAGTTTGTTTGTTATTTTTTTCGCAACGCAATTTTTGTGAGATGCGCATGAAGTGACTTGTTGTTTGGAGAGCTTGAGAAATGATTGTTTTATTTTTAATGGGTTTGATTATATGATAATTTTTAATTGAAAATTAGATGCTTATTAAGTGAGAGCTTTACTGGATTTTCTTGCGAGGATATTTTGGGATCGACTCTGGGAAAAGCAAACAAACTTTTCGCAGTTAACGTTACGCGTTATTTCCGGTTTTTGGATGTACTTCGTAAACAAAACAATATACGATTTCCACAGCTAGTTTACACGGCACACGATATTTTATCGCGACAGTGTTTCATATACCTCTTTATCGCAAAAATATAGGTGAATAGGTGAACGTTTTACTCCGCAGTAAAAAACCTGAATAGCAACTTTTAAACTTCGAGTGACATGAAAATTTAATTAGAGATGCACGACTGTGGTTTATCGCACTTTAATAATAGCTTTTTATGACTCTATCATGGAAAAAAACGAATACAAAAATTCCAGTGTAAACTACATCTTATCTCTCGCGAAGGTGCTAAATTTAACTAAAGCTAATCAGTTGTTAGAGACGTTACATAGATTCGTTCGAATGTCTTCTATATTGCGTACTAAGATACGACTGATTCACAACGAAGTGTTATCTACGCGACAATGCAGATTATGTAAATACATAACGAATATACAAAACTAATATAAATACAAAAACGTTATCATTTCGAGTGTTATATAATTATAGCTAAGGTTCCCGATTTTTCTGGAGTTTACAATCTTATCTCGTTTTAGGGCTCTCAAAGAGATCTTCTAATAATCACCCTATTGATTAGATAAAATTGTTCTCTCTAAATTTCAAACGTAATAGTAAAAATGCTTAAAATTGTAATATTACACTGTTACTTTTTTACGATATGCATACGTATCTATATTCTCACTCATTAATTAACAATCTCTGAGCTTTTATTTGTAGCCCCCTGTCAACAATTGCTTACGCAAATCAAACTTATTTCGCACTGGCGTTTTGAGAATATCAAAGGATACCAATCGAGGGTTAAAGTTCGCTTCGTTTCCGAGGAGTATCTCCAATTTTCTCATAATTATTTGCCCTATGATTGATTATGTTGTCTAAAGTCTCTCGCAAATGACGCACACGAAGACGCAGCAGTCTTGACGCACAATGCTTTTATAGATAAATAATATTTTTGTTCAACTTTGCAACCTCGACACACTTAAAGTATTTTTTCAATATAAAATTCAAAGACAAAGCTTATGATACGCATAAACAAATTGAATTGATCACAGAGATAAATATAAAAGCCTCAAGCTATGCGTTGAATTTGAATTCGCGCTTATTTACAATATTTTATAAATAGCCGAATGTCAGTAAAAATATTTTCTACAATTTTGGCACAAAGCGTTATTAACGCCATGAGTCAACAAAGTGCGCTTTGGGAACAGTCTTCCGACGCGTGTGTAGCACTCGCTGACCACGTGGTTGACAGCTAAAATAGACGTGCAGATACTATACAACAAACGTCGAGAAATGGCGCTAGTCGACAGCGAATGTTGAAAAATAAAAATAGAAGTCGACAAAAGCGTTCTGCAAGGTTCATTATACCTTCATTACGACATTAACAATTTTTAAAGGAGAGACGGCCAAGCTACGTTTTCTTGGATTATTTATAGACACGGTGCTTATTTGTAGAGTTTGTTACCGAGCAAAATTTACAAATTGCATTATATTTTTTTTTATACTTTGAAAAAACAATTGACGTGATCTGTATACACACGATTGTAGAGTATACATTGAATGCAATTTGAAACGAATTTTCGAGAAAATCAATTCGCGTGACAAACGTTTCTCTTTTACTGTTTATGAAACGTGACTTTCAAATCATTCAAAGATGCCAATCGTGAAAAGAAACCATAATAATAAGTAGATCACGTTAATCTAATTGCCAAAACACAAAACTAATACTAAAATCGCTCAAATAACAAATCCAGCACCTCAGCACCACGAGAAACAGTTTATCTCACACAAGGAGACGTCGCGCAACTTTCTACTGGGACTGCCAGTACAAGATTCGCGAGACTGAACAAAAATAAACACTTGGCATTGCGAAAGTATAAACGAGTCGATCAACTTCGCGAGGGTTGACGCTCGCCTCCTCTTTATCGATCACCTGCATTCCACCTATATCTACATCACCGACACTTCAGCTAACCTCAAAATCACGATTCTTCCTGCGGAACACGATGGCCGTAATTAAACCGGCTCTTCTCCGTCACCACAGCTTCTTCCTTCACTTTCGCACGAGTAGTTTCGACTAAACCGGTGATAAAGTCGGGACACTCCCGATTTTAGCGACGAGAAGCTCCGAAAACGATGGTTACGTAAGGTGGCACAACTCTGGCGAAACGAAGAGTCGAGAATATCGCTCGAAATGCCGTGAATTCGAGAAAAATTCAAAGCACAGAGATGAAGACTGACTTAGACACTGACCTTTTCACATGAATCTCCTGGGGAGAAGAGACCAAGGACCGTAAGCACCCGCGTGGCCAGCTGATTAGACCCCTCCAAAATTCGACTTTTCTCGAAAAGAAATGGCCGGCGAGCTCAGCGCTCCGCTTGGCCGAAATTTGGAGCTCATTTAAATTATAGTGTAGAATGTTTGCTTGACGTGTGTCGGTATAGCGGATTGCTGCTTTATCGACGATCGGCATTTTTGTATTTATAAATAAATGTATTTAATTATTCTAATAAACAATCAGATGATTTAATTGATTCAATGGTTATCACAATTTCCTGATAATATCCCGCTAATAAAAATATTCCAACCTAGAGTTTTTTTCTGTTATACAAACGTGCACGGCAGGTACACTCACAAAATAAATATTCAAAACACGAAAAAAGTATATGCGATAACGTTCTCGGAGAAGAAAAAAGGTGAAGCGAATGACTAGTCTCATTCGTGCAAATTTAGTTTGACTCATACTGTGATTCGGAAAGCACAGCAGAACGAACGTATTATGAATAATTATCTACTGTGACGCATCTGAAGAGCTGGTGTGCGTTAGGCGTTTTATCTGCCGCTCGTTTCCGCGGGATGCCGCAGTATCCTTCGAAATGGCTCAGAAAGCTCGACGCGCCTTCAATGTTACAGTCGAGCGAAAAATGTCCGGTACGATCAGTTTTATTCTCAATGTGTCATGTGTTTTGAATTTATTTTTGGTGGTTGTCAGTGCAGTGGATGTTCAAGTCAATCATGAGAGTATTTGTGCGGCGCAGCAGACGTGCTTGCAGTGTTTACTTGTACCGAACTGTGTTTGGTGCTCCGAATCGGTTTGTAATTATTTTTTTCTTTGACAATTGTAAGAAACAATGTATTTCGAGCGGTTTTTTTTAATTTATTTTAGCGTAATAACGGATCGTTGATTCGATGCGTTACGAGGGACAGGTTGGAAAGTGAAAAAGATCGCTGGTGTCCGGCTGAGTTTGTGGTGGCGGGAAAATCGGAATTTGAAATTTTGGAGAACAGGCCGCTGGACTCTAAAAAGAGTCAAAATCCTGTACAAGTGCAGCCACAGAGATTACGCGTGAATCTCAGACAGGGTTCGTGTTTTTAATTCATATTCCTACAGAGTATAATTTATTGTAACAGTGAATATATATTAAATTTTAATTTCAATATAATTTTAGGTGAAGAGTTAGTGATACGCGTGAATTACAGTAAAGCCGAGGATTATCCGGTTGATCTTTACTACTTGATGGATCTTTCCTTTTCAATGGAGCCTTACAGAGATCAACTTTCGAAACTCGGCGACAAGTTAGCCGAGGCTATGCAGAAGCTGACTTCGAATTTCCAGCTTGGTTTTGGTAGCTTTGTTGACAAAGTCGTGCTACCGATGACCAGTACCGATCCTGATATGTAAGATTATTATACTTTTGAATTTTTTCAAAATTTAAAGACAGCCTACTATAGGAACTATCAAAATTTTTATTCGAAGGTTGAAGTCTCCGTGTCGAAGGTCGAACGGTCAACAATGTGCATCTCCCTACGGATACAAGAATCAGATGCCTCTTACAGAGGATGTAGCGCTATTTAAGGTGGAAATTTTATCAATAACGATATAGTGGTGTATTTAATTATATATTTAAATTAAAGTTACTTGTATCAACTTAATAATTTTTGTAGTCCAGAGTACAAACTGCTCCTGTATCTGGGAACTTGGACGTACCCGAGGGTGGATTTGACGCTATAATGCAGGCAATAGTTTGCACCGAGAAAATCGGTTGGAGGAATAACGCCAGACATCTCCTTGTTTTTTCCACCGATGCAGGCTATCACTTGGCTGGGGATGGGCGGGTAATTTAAAAATAATAGTAGACACTTTTAACGAATGTGATTATTGTTTTCATCGTATTAAAGACGTTTTGAATTTGAAAAGCTTGCAGGAATAGTCGAGCCCAACGACGAGCAGTGTCATCTCGACAGCAACGGGTTTTACAGCTACTCGCTGTTGCAGGATTATCCATCGATTTCTCAAGTAATGCACATAACGACCTTTCTTCAATCTTTTATCATAATGTAAATTATTGAACAACAAAAACTGCATCTGATAATTACCGCTTAATTAAAAAACTATACTTTTTCATTTTACGGCTTATCTGAGCGAGCGATAAAACGTATAACAGCCTCATTATTTTTCACAGATTAACAGGAAAGCCTCGGAGCAGAAGATAAACATTATTTTTGCTGTTCCTGAGCACATGAACACGACCTACCAGATATTGACTACGAGAATCGCCGGTTCCTCGATCGGACTATTCGAAAACGAAGCTGCGAATGTTGTGTCTTTAGTCAGTAAAGAGTACGAGGTAAATATTCAAGGCTTCAGCGAAAAAGTGGATGTAGCTTGTGGGGTATTTATTCACGCACGGATAATTGAAAATTTTTAGAAACTGGTCGATTCTGTCACGATGACAGATAATGCGCCTGACATGATAGACGTGAGGTACTTCTCCAAGTGTTTGGACGAAAATTCGAAGGAGCGAGCGACTTGCGATGGACTCAGAGTTGGAAACGTTGTCGAGTTTCAAGTGGTCCTGAAGGTAAAAGACAACTAAGTATATATATACACCGTTTTACGCAGATAAATCAAGTCTTACATGATTTCAAAACCGATCTCTCGCAGGCCGTCGACTGTCCGCAAAATTCAAGTCAATGGCGGCAAACTATAAAAATCGGTCCACGAGGCTTGACCGAAAGTTTGGAGTTGGAAGTAGAGTTAATCTGTAGCTGTCCCTGCGAAGCAGAAAATAAGGTAACAAATTTTAAAAACACTCTTGCGAGTCTGAATTAAACGTAATTTTAACGTATAACGTACGTGTGGACCATATATAGAGCGATATTAGTTTACCAAAACAAAGCAGTTTTGGACTGGCCCTTCCGTCACCGCCTTAAATCTTGGTGTCTCTGACAAGTGACAATAGGTGGCGTATAGGTATACTTTTCCATTTCCCTCATAACAATATGCACGCCAAGTCTAGATAAATATAGTGAAATGCTACCAATGCTAAAACTGCGTTGTTTCGCCTGCTGCTTCGGCCGCTCATGCTATCATTATTGGGCACTTCTAATATAAGCCCAGGTGGAAATAATCTCATTCACATAATTGTTAATAAAATTTATTAGCTATTATTAGCTTTTATTATATTTTAATAACCATTAATAAAGTGTGGAATTTGGACTCTAATAATAGTTTATAACATTTATTAATGTTTGAAAGATTTAATTATATATTTTTTAATTTTACAAATGTTTTTAAGCTTTTATTAGGTTTTATTAGATTTTTGAGCGTGTTAAATAATCTCCAAGAAAAAAACATAACAGCTATTAGATTTTACTAGAGTTTATAGTAGCTTTTATTAGTATTTTTATGTGTTTTTTATAACATTAAAAACAAGTGATTAAAGAATTTTTTTTTAGATATTAGAAGACAAAACTAAAAATAATTTATAAAATTTCATAGCAGGTATTATCTTTTTGAAAAACTTACAACATATCGTAAGAATTATAAATACCTATAAATCTAAATTATGTAAGTAAATATTTTAAAAACTTATTAGAAGTTATTAGATTTTTCGGAGGTCACGCGTTTATTTATTTTTGTGCCTAAATATATCGAAAATTCAATAAAAGTTTAAAAAAAGCTAATAAAAGCTATAAATTATTATTAAACATTTTTAGAGTCCAAAATCTATACATAAAAGATAATACATAACTAATCATAAAAGTTATTAGCTTTTATTATTTTTTTTTTTTTTTAGGTAAATGAATTTCCGCCTGGGGTGGGCACCAATAATACTTATATATTATTTAATAACACCTTATTTTATAGATGAATAGGAAAAAATCTTCGAACTGTACAAACAACGGCTACTTAGACTGCGGAATATGCCTTTGCGACGATGGCTTCTACGGTAAGCAATGCGAATGCAAAGGATCGGAAATCGGCTCAAGTACACTGGATGCTTGTAAAGCTACGAATGATAGCGATGTCTGCAGCGGTCGTGGCACGTGCAAATGTGGCGTTTGCGACTGCGCGAAAAGAATGAATCCACAAGAGGAGTTTTACGGCACCTACTGCGAATGCGATAATTTTTCCTGCAAACGCAGTGGTGGTATGGTATGTGATCGATCGTACGTCATTTAATTGTTAATCAATTTTAAGACAAAATTTAAAAAAAAAAAAAAAAAACGTTCTGTACAGGTCTGCGGCGGTAAAGGAAAGTGCGAATGTGGCTTCTGTAACTGTTTGCCAGGCTGGACAGGCGAGACGTGCGATTGCAAGGAAAGTAACAGCACGTGCATGCCGACTCACGAGTCCAGTGTCGTCTGCAGTGGCAAGGGTGATTGTATCTGTGGCAGTTGTCAGTGTCACGAGACCGAAAACGCACGATACTCTGGACAATTCTGCGAGGACTGTCCTGTAAGTTTTTGCAATAGCCCAACGTGGGCTTTGAGAGGACGGAAAATTGAAAAATATCCCGTAGAGTCAGCCCTGACAGAAGCCCTGCTATGGGTCGAAAAATCGCCTCGAAACGGGACTTCGAAAACCGTGTATATTTGGGCTTGACTTTTCGGGCTTTTTCGATACCCTGGTCCGTAGTACTTAGATAATATATAGTGAACCTCATCAATGTAATAATTTGTCAATGTATTGCAGACGTGTCCTGGACAACAGTGCGAAGAACTGAAGGACTGCGTCGAATGTCTGGCATACAAATCGGGACCTTTTTGGCAAAACAACGACTGCAGTGTATGCCCTCATAAGATCGAAATTGTAAGTTTGTATTTTTGCTAATACAATAATATGACAATGGCAGTCGTGATAACGAAGACTTTTTTTAACAGGAGACGGTCGAACTATTGAAAGAAACCACTGATAAAGACGGCGAAAGCAGGACACGAGTGTGTCGGACACCAGCAAATGGAGGATGCAGTCTTGTGTTCGAGTACGAGTTGGTGT
Source organism: Pteromalus puparum (assembly GCA_012977825.3). Lineage (NCBI taxonomy): Eukaryota > Metazoa > Arthropoda > Insecta > Hymenoptera > Pteromalidae > Pteromalus > Pteromalus puparum. The sequence continues at coordinate 41,654,811 of CM053169.1, read as the reverse complement.
ACCAGGAGTCGTCTCAGAACAAAGGAAAATCCTACAGGATAGTCGCGCAGAAAGAAAAGAACTGCCCGAAACCTCTGAACGTTATGGGTGAGTCATACAAAGTTTTAAATCGTGTTTGTTTGATCAAAATGATTTTTATTGACGAAACGATTATTGTACTTTGCAGGTGTGGCTTTGGGAGTCATTATAAGTACAGTATTACTTGGATTTTCCATTTTGATGATCTGGAAGGTCGTGACGGTAATACACGACAGGAGAGAATTCGCAAAATTTGAGAAGGAGAGAATACTGGTTAGATGGGAACGTGTGAGTACATCATTGCAAAAGTTTCAGATATTTTATAAGTACGGCAGAAACATTAATATGATGACCTTTTTTTTCGCTTTTCAGAGCGACAATCCATTTTACAAAAAAGCCACCACTACGTTCAACAATCCAACATTCAAGCAAAATAACAAAAGTCAAAGCAGTTAGCACCTGTTATTGTGATTCTACTTGATAGCGTTGTATACCTATGTTGCTTGATTGCATCAATAAAATAAGTTTTTGTTGTCACCAGCTATGTAAAAAGCGATACTCTGCACCGCATATGAATTGACGTTGACACTAATTTGCCGCAGATGGCAGATTAGTTATTATTATTTTTGAACAGGTTTAGTTGATTGTAAATAGTTAATTTGATTTGACTCTAATTTGTTATGATTTTATACTATTGACGATAAGGTTTATAATGAAAAACACTATTTTAAGGGAAAAAGCCTTTCGGCATAAAAAACCCTGATTTATTAAAACACAATAATTAGACACAATGAAATAATAAAATGAAGATGCAAAACGATAGATGAATAACGCCGCACACGCACACAAAGCACTGTTACAAAGATACGCAATTGATCGATTGAAATGATGAATTCGTTAAATGTTGGTTGCCAAAAATGGCGTTATTGTTGATGCCTAGAAAGGCGTTAATGTCACGTTGTAACAGAGAATCGGTGATTCCCAGTTAGATGTTAAACGGTTTTGATCGCTACACAGAGATCTGTACGCTACTGAAGTCGTTGAAACAATGATCATTCTCGCGCGCAAGTCCGAGCTCACAAGAAAGAGGCCCCCGGGAGGTGCTGCCCTCTCTCACTACTCTCATGCAAACTCACACATAACCTGTTCATTCATACATGCGCATGCGTGTTGCGTGTTGTGGAATGGTTATTGACGGAACAGCATACCAGATCGGTATGACAGATTTTCTTAGCGAACCGTTTTCAAACGAGCTGAAAATTCTCATTCTTCTCCCATGTCACCCCTCCCTTACCGATACGGGTGACGCTACCTAGCTTAGAACCTATATAATGCGTTTCCAGCCGGCAGCCATAAACGTCTGTGGCGTGCCTGCAGTTCTCAAGTGCATCGTGTCTCGTGTCAGTGGTGTCGACGCTCTGTGAAACAGTACCTACGTATAGTGTGACATCTGATTGATACAACAAATAATAATACATACTCTACGCTCTCAAAGTCGCAACAAAGTAAATAAAAAAGTTTGTATTTTGTTCTGAAAATATATGTAATAATTTAGAATCTGTTCGCATGCATATTTTAGATACTACGTTTCTATATGCTTGTGATGATTTGCTCTACGGACCTCTGTTCTGCGAAGCACTATACGCTTCTTCTCCATTTATTATTATTGCCATGCAATACCGCCCAATTTCCCCAAGGAGGTTCTATACTAAATAGAAATAACGCCAAGATAATTCTGAAATTTCGTATGCAGGTTCGCAATATGCCTCAAAATTATCTACATAAATTTTCAGAAAGTTAGGGTACCTACAAGTCGAGAAATCAATGTTTTTATTTTTTGCTGTCTATACACGGGCTCTTATGGGAAATCGCAATTTCGTCGTACTCATTTATGTATTGCTAAAGATTTAACGCCAAGTTTTTGTTGAAAAAAAATTGTACTATAAGAAAAATATCTGATAAATAATTAGAGCTCTTAAAACATATCATTGGATACCTCTAACTAATAAAAAAAAAATTACAGAATGCCGAAAACGGACATTTAACCTCAAAAAATTAGTCAAATCAGTTTCTACGGGAAAATTTTTATTCTTAATCAGGACAAATATGATTGTTGAATTTACTCGAAAAATCGTTATTTGTTGTAGGTTTACGGTTACAGCTTCTTTAACAGTGCATATTTAAAAATAAACGAAAAGTAAAAGAATGCACCGATTTTGACTAGTGTAGTAGGGTTAGAACCTCCTTAATGACCGGCGGCGCTCGGCTCCGACGCCGATCAGGGAATCCTGTTAGTCCAGTAAAATTAGCTTTGAAATCGACCTACGATAGAAATGGCTGCATTTTGGTTATTAGGTAAATCGAGGTCGAAAAAGACGATTCTGAAATTTGCAGCTTCCTAGGTCAACGGGTTCTATGTGAAAACAGTGTGCAAAAATTAATTTTGCTTACATCTCGAAAACGGCTTAACGTACAGTAAAATGGCCTGCACCAGTCGAAAGAGCGTTCAATTTCGCATTGGAATCGAATTTTTACTCGATTTCGATGAGTACAAAGTTCCGAGATAATAAATAAAAAAGAAATTACCCAAATGTAGAAGGAGGGGGAGGCGCGAAACGTACATGTCGTCTGCGCGTCTAGTACATGGCTTGTACGCGTCGCGCCTCCCCCTCCTTCTACATTTGGGTAATTTCTTTTTTATTTATTATCTCGAAACTTTGTACTCATCGAAATCGAGTAAAAATTCGATTCCAATGCGAAATTGAACGCTCTTTAGACTGGTGCAGGCCATTTTACTGTACGTTAAGTCGTTTTCGAGATGTACATATATGAGCTACTACATGTGGTCAAAATAAATAGAATAATATATTTTTAATTAATTTCAAGTTTTTTAAGTATTCAAGTCTTGATATAGTAGTTAAAAACATACTTTGAAACCGAAAATTGAGGTTAAGTACGCTCGTCTGCAAAATTCAAACGTCTGCGCGACGCGTTCGAGTCTAGCAGACAAGCGTACTTAACCTCAATTTTCGGTTTCAAAGTATGTTTTTAACTACTATATCAAGACTTGAATACTTACAAAACTTCAAATTAATTAAAAATATATTATTCTATTTGTTTTGACCACATGTAGTAGCTATGTATGTTTAGAAGTATTGAGAATCGTCAAAATACTGTCGGCCTGCATAAGAGCTAATGTAGTTTCCCCGATAATCCTCCACCATGTTTGTAGCTATATAGGTGGTGTCATATTACCCAATACTAAGAAATAAACTAACTGCGCTGGCCAATTCGCAAACGATCGCCGATGCAGCGCTGTTACGGCGCTTGAGCCACGTGCTTTCGTATTAAATCTGACTTCTTATTCTGATTTCTTTCTTTTTTCAGCTTTCTTCGCACACTTTTGTGACATGGATTCGAACTGCATTCAGGAAAGTTTTCGTTTATTTCACGATGCCTGCAATAACAACATTCTAGACAATATTCAGAAGTTCGTGCAAAATGGATATCCTGTCAACAGTCATGCCGATTTAAGTTTTGGCGAAGAACTTTTTGGCTATACTCCGCTGCATTTCGCCGTGAAAAATAGAAATAAAGACGCTGTAACTTATCTCCTGGTCAATGGTGCGGATATTACGAGAAAAAGTGCTAATGGTTGGACTCCAGTTCACCTTGCATATTACGCTTCTTTAGAAGATTTAATACTCACAATATTTAAATACTCTACAATCAACACCTACGTTAATGCAGCGGATGAAAGGGGACTTACCCACTTCCACATCTGCTGTGCTCTATGGGATAAGCCCGTTTTGTGTTCCTATGATCGTGATCATGATGTTATGAATGTTCTGAAAATTGTTAAAGACTTTATAATGAATGGAGCGGACGTAAACTGTAAAACTCTATCACTCTCCGGCCTTGATTCTGGCTTTACCCCGCTACATTTTGCTGTTAAAAAAGGCGCAGATTCGTTCAACTTGATACTAAAATTGCTTTTAGACTATGGCGCAGATCATTCATTGAAGTGTGATGGTGGCTTGACGCCACTTCATCTGGTTTGCGAACTCGATGTACTATGTTCTGGGATTGTGATTTTACAGGCTGGTGCTGATTTTATGGCTAGAGATGACAATAAACGTCTTCCTCTTCATTGTATGGTTTACAGAAATCATAAAAATTATCTAGCTGGTTTTTTTCTCGAATATATGCCAACGGAACGCAATTACGTGGATAACCAAGGGATGTCAGTTCTTCATATGGCTTGTTTATGTGGTAAATTGAACACTGTAAAACGTTTACTTGCTCAAGGCTACTGTCCCAATAGTCGTACCATTATGACAGATAAAATAACGTTATTGGATGGTCGACTGTGTCTGGCTGGTTCAACACCGTTACACATGGCTCTGTGTCAATTAAATAATGCAGATTGGAAGATTGTCCAAGAATTACTCTCTGCCGGCGCTGATATCAATGCAGAAGATGCCAAAGGAAATACACCGTTAGGGTATTTTTATAATTCAATCACTTTACCTCATTGTAATAAGTTTTATACGCAAGTTGATTACATGACTGCAAAACATATAGCAGTATTAGAAGCTGCTGGACTATACGTAAGCGAAAAAATTAAGAAAGAGTTTTCAATATATGGAATGCGTACTAGTATACGCAAAGCTGGCGACTACACTCCTTCTACGTGCATAAATCAACTTGAAAAAATGCAACGCGTGAAAATAAGTAATTGCGCCGATGAGTCAAATAATTTGCGCAGCATTCTGCATAAAAATGAAATCGAAATGGCCAGGCTTCTTAGTAATGAGAATGTAAAATATTTCTTTAATCCATATTATATGAATGGATTGGAAGATGAATTTCATCTATACGGTTATATGATTAAAGCTCAGGTGAACAAAGGCTTGAGAAGAATTATAAAAACTGAAATACTTTCAAAGGCGAAAGATGCTTTTAATCGCTTGACTGCTTTTTATGTACCTGACGTATGTTCCGAAATAATTTTGAGTCATTTAAGCTATGATGATCTTAAAGACCTGATTGATGCCGGTATCGTGGACTAGAATTATTGAGTGCAAATTATTATTAGTTTATTTTTATGTATATCGCTTAATTTTTTTGAATGAATAAAAAACATCATCAATAATTTATCAAAATATGTAGACATTTATTAATTCGTTAACATCCACAGTTATATCACGAAAATGGAAAAATGCCTATATGTAGTGAGTGACGAAAAGTGTTAATAAAATCATTGAAGTTGGATTCTGAAGAACGTTAGATAGAATAGATGCGCTTGACGCACATCTACAGTCCACCACGATTTCCTCCGGATTATTTATATCGAGCGATTCTCTGAACTTTTTTATGCAACTTGCCACTTTAGGATCATGATATTTTTCACTACACGATGTTACACAGCTATTTTTATCTAGATCGCCACATGGCCAACGATCGATTGGCCGAGAGCAGACTATAAAAAATAAAATAAAGCTATATATTTCTTTAAAAAAAAATTAATAAAAACTTTAGAACACTAACTTGATCTGGGATTAGAAAATAAGCAAAAAGCAAGAAAGACAAAGATGAAAACTTTCGTCATATTTTTATATAAGTAATTGCTTTGTAGCCCGGGGAAAATTGAAACTGACTCTTCGTCTGATGAGACGTTCTACACAAACATATACTCGGGTTTTTCCCGGTCACGCAATAAGATAAACTTCGACTTCGAGCAAGTATACAGTTTACATTTTTTCTCTTAAAAAATTGCTGTTATCTTTATTTGTTCACTTATATATAAAAGTTCAACACATAACGCAAGAGCCTTTATGGTTTCCAAGTACATAATTAGGTGAGAGCAGAGCATACATACATACTATATATTGGGAGTCCCGCGAGGGAAGCGAACGTTAAAGCCGGGGGCATATCTTCGAACGTTAAAGGGCCTACAGAATGAAGAGATTTACAGTGTTCTCGGCCGTAAAATAATCAATAAAATCTGCACAAAGTAAAGAAACTGACGTCCAGTCATGATTTAGTGTATAGCGAATCGTCCGGCGCGAGATATATATTTTTTCTGCTCTCTTTCCTTCTTTCTCTCGCTCTCTCGCTCTCTGCAGAGCAGCAGCATCTCTCGAGTCCCCTCGTCTCTGCATTAGGAAATCTCTGTGATATATGGATTTTATGACGAACCTCTTTTTGAGCAATCGCATTTCCATTAATTTTTTTTATTTGCTCAACATTTCAGCCAACGTCGATACATGGCTGTATATTTATGCAACTTTGCAGTGTATATGAATAAATAAGCCTAAAATTCGAAACTATTTTACATCTCGAAAAAGAGCCAATAAGGCGAAACACATATTGTGGCGATTAACATAAGGCTGTAAATCAGGGATCTTTTCCCATCGGTTTATTAATATTTTGACGTGCGCAGGGAATTCTATAATAAACTATGGCTAATAACCGGGCCGTTTAATTGAATTAGGATTCACGGTAGATTTCACGTCCTGAGGAGGCGTATCCGAAATCAGTCATCAGGCTGAGATCGACCATCGGGAGTGATTTCTAAATTGAATTCCATAGAGACGATTCGTCGATGTATTAATCGACGAATTCGAGGATATGTCTATATGGTATTCTATATAATATAAACTAACTATACTTACTATTAACTAAAAAATAATGTGGTTGCATAATAAAGTCAAAGATTAAAGAGAACAAAAACCATGGAAGCATTGCATGCCCTTAGTCTTAAGCAGTTATATAGCATGAGCGGCCAAAGCAAGCCCAACAAAAGGCAGTTTTAGCATCGGTGACAAACTGCTATAAAGTATATGACGTGTACTAGGCTCGCAGATATCGATAAAGGAAATTGGAATACGCATATGCGCCACCTATAATAAGGGCCAGTCCAAAAACTACTTTGTTTTGATAATTGATATCACTCTGCTATAGCGGTCCACACTTACGTACGTACATATAGGTAAAAAAACTTTTTGAGCGATTTCTAAATTGATTCTATAAAAAAATGAAGAATAATTTGAATCTATGCATGATATAATCAACGAGCTATAATATAGAATACAGAAACTTTCGCCTAAACACAGCTCAAGTATCTCATCCTTTTGTAACGTCAGTTATGTTTGAATAATTAATCAGGCGCACGGGATTTTGGGTGTGATTTGTGTTCTCCACGCCCCCTACGGCACTTGCTCCTCTCGCCAGCTGATCAGCGCGAAAAAACAACGAGCCACGCATCTCTCTTTCTCTCTCCTTTGTGCGGCATAATATTCCCATTTTTTATCCACTAACGACGCTTCGACCTCCATAAAATGTATATTCGAGCATTAATTATATGCATTGAAAAGAACTTTTCCACGAGTAGGTATACCTGAAAATTTAACACTCTGCTTCCGCGCTAGAAAGACATGGTAAAATATGAAAATTAATTAGCCGCATCTTGTTAGCACGACGTCAATAATAAATTACGGCGATTTTTTTTTCAAAAAAAAGAAAACAAAATTCGCAAGAGAGAGAGAGAGAGCAGGTATACACATTTGGAAAACAAGAGTAAGAAAAAAAGGCGGGGATGGCCCGAAGAAGATGAAGTAGATCGGCGCGGTCATGAGAGGCTCTGTATCTTGGATCTCCGATCGGTTGTACACGTATATATATAGGATATAAGTAAGAGGAGAAGGATCAGTAGGAGGCTGCGCACATGGTGCGCGGGAGCCATCTCTGTTAATCATCGCGTAATTACCACTCCAATTATCAGATAGTAAGATACCGAGTCCCGCGAGAGGATGAGACTACGGGAATCTGTTAGAGGCTTATACTGATGCTGCTGCTGCTGAACACGCGCGTGCGGATGTGTATCTGCGCTTCGGCTCATCATCGGCAGTTATGCCTCCAAAGAGTTAAAAAATAAAACGTTCTCGTTATCGATATGTTTAAAAATTAGCCACGTTTTACTGGTTACGCACAGCTTATGGAAAAGTTATACCGATCGCTGGAGATATCGGTATAATTAGTTATACCGATCGCTGGAGAAAAATCTGTCCATTGAAGAATTATCGATCTCTGTAGAGATCGGTAAGAAGCTGAGTATAATCTCAGAAAAATTAACGATATTTTATCTAAAATCGGTATAAATTTTTCCAAGACCTTAGAACATTGCGCACACACACACACACACACACAGCCAGAGGAGACGTATTTGTCCGGCTTGCAAAATTTTTTTGATGAGCTGCAAGTCTCTCAAGGTGTAGATGAAAAGAGCGAGACGATACTTTATCCGCGAAAGGGTCGAAGAGGGCGTAACCCGGCATTCCTCTGTAAATTAACTTAGCAGGAGCTCTCTCTCTCTCTCTCTCTCTCTCTCTCTCTCTCTCTCGCGCGCGCGTCCCCGCCAAATATTCATTTAAAAAGGTAAATGCAATTTTGCCGTTTTACGTGATTGAGATAATGCAGCCCGATTAACGGCCTCTCTGCGCTCGAGTCTCTCTCTCTCTCTCTCTCTCTCTTTCTCGTCTACTACGGTAGCCAACGCGTCATTAACGAAATTCGAGAGCCCGTCCCTCTCGAAAATAGCTGAGCGCTGGCAGACTTGCTGCGGTTCACTTTGTATCTTTTTTTGCGCTCGACGTTTATTCCGAAGAAAATATACGCTGCAGTGAAGCTACTATTATTAATTAGTAGACGCTGCGCTAACTGATTATTATTTACGTGTATGGTAGTCATTTTCGTAGCGAGATGGAAAGAGAAATTAGCTTGATTTTGGTTGGGTATTGGTGAAAAATAATACACTGAATTCGAGATATGGTTTTTTGCTTTGTTATTTATTTGAATTCTTTGTACAAATTTTGTTTGCGACTTATGATTAGACACGTATATGAAATTTGTTTAACGATACGCGGTATCTTAACGATCATGGGTGATTCACGCTGCGATTTTAAAAGGAAACGATGAAACTAAGAACCATAATCCGCAGAGCGGTATACTTAAACGCAGTAAAGGTTGTTACCTTAACGGTTTGGCTAATCGAGTGAGCTTAAATTACGTTGGAATATAAGCATGAAAGTAACCGTGTGAATGGCTCATACTTGTGCTTAAAATTAATAATATCGGACACAATTTTCTATCATTTTCATACATTTATGAATAGTTATTTACTACAAAATTAAGTATAGATATTTTCAAAAGTTTATCTCGAAACACAACGAGTATTAATACTCATGCATCCATCCACCTTAAAAACAACACCCATAGGTATTTTCTGGTACAGTCGAGTATACCGAACGAATCAATCCAATCGTCGATCAACCTCTTGATGTACACCAATCCACCGATGAATATTAGTAATCTTTCTGGAACACCGTTAATAGGTAGGAAAGACCAGCCAACTGATTTGATATCACTTAACGAATCCTCCGAAGGTTCTATCACTGAAACGCTTGTGTCTTCGTCGAAACTTTCATCGGTTGTTGAATCGGACGAGTTGGAACACTTTGCAATTTCTTGCTCACTATTAATCGAAGTCTTTTCAGGACGATCGCACCTCTTGTCTGCTTCGAATTTGGTTAATTCGTTGGAGAATTTCGGAGTTGGAATGGAATCCATAAAGTAGTCGATCTTTAGAAAATGATCGGATATGCAGTAGGCGAATTTTAATTCTGATCTGAATTCGAGGTACTTTGATCGTAAATATTTGAAGGTGGAGAACATTCGAATGACCCCAGAATTGTCGTAAAACTCGTTGTCGCTTCTACCCTTAACTTTGTCAGCGTTTTCACGATCACTGTTTGTATTGAATATTTTTAAAAAGTTTGGCCAAGGATTTTCTTCAGTATTTTCCAAAACAACAGTTTCATTCAGTTTCTCCTTGGAAGTTTTGACGGAGAACGCAGATGCCGAAGCATAAATGCAAAAGAACGTGAACAATGTGAATATTTTCATTTTGTTGTAATTTAGAATTTTTTCCTTGACGTACACTATATATTCGTTTTCGATGTTGCACTGACTACTGCGGGCAAACAACTGACCACCTCTGAATTCGGTTTCGTGGTTTCTCCTCACTTAGCGCACTTTCGTTTATGATTCATCGTCGATAGTCTTTTCTTCTAATCCCTTAATCCCTTAGTAGAGTCTAAACTGAAATACATTTATACACGAAGAAAAGTCGCATGCAAAATTTACATAGTCAGATTTAACTAGTTTTTCTACTAAAAAAATCTGTTTTTTTCTTTTTCTAAACTGATAAAAAGCGATATTAAAGCAGAAATAAAATTTGAAAGCGATTTTATTTTATTCATCAAAACGTTTACAGAAAGTACAAAATTTATTGATGTATTTTATATTTTAACAGTATACTGCTTGTTGTAACAAAAATACATTTATCCTAAAGTATGTTATTTAGAAAGACATGTTTTTTATCCTATAGAAAATGCTACAGTTTTTTTCGGTAATGGTTAATCCGGAGAGTGTAATGGACGGTGTAATTCATGCGTATGTCCTGTGAATAATATGTTTTGCGAGTTTATTTATAAAGTAATAAAAAACTATACGCTAAACCAAAAAAATTGCTTACTTTGCGAAGTCTTGAAGAATCTCCTTACTACAGGAAGACCAAACCAATCTATTACTATAAGCTGCATACTTATACATGATGTTACCCTCGGGTTTATCAGGCTGCTCCTAGCACCTTGTTGCAGCATACTCTCCGTCATGAGGCAAGTTTAGTCTGAAAGACAAAAAAATTGCAGGTTTTGGTATTTTCATAAGTGACGTAACTCAAATATAACATTAGAACAATTCAGATTGTCGTACAGATGTCTAAGTTCATGCGTAGGTGGTACATACAAGAGATTTACCTGTTAATTATAAAGATTCAAAGAATGTGTAGAATACAAATCGGTTGAACTGCACACTGCATTATTGTACGTATTAAGTCCCATTTTAAAAGAATTTTTTTTAGCGGAAAACCGTAAATTTGATATTGCATTATTAGAACGCAGTGAAAATATTAACAGACTATAGTAGAAGGCATGTATTTTATTGCAATTATATAGTTTTTCTTTCTATTAAAAACTTAGTCATCGGCACATTTTTTTTTTTTTAATTTCAGCAAAGAAGAATACTTGAAGACAACACAGAAGATTCAATAAAGAATGAAAGAGAATCTGCACAATCTGAATAAGTCATTAAAAGAAGCTTTCCAAATGAAGTTTTTAGTTTAAAAAATAATATTTGATTGTATAAGTTTTGCAAAATTTTCTGTAATTCTTTTATGTTCTGGAAATTACTGTAATAGACGTGCGTTTTTGATGTGCGCATGATTTTTTATGAATTTTGCTATAGTTCATAGATAAATTTAGCACGAAATAACCTTCATGCTGATGACGCACATTACTTTCAAGCTAATAGTGTTGAATTTCATTTGTTTTCAGGCCGGTCTATTATGCACCTAGACGTTGTCTTCGACTACTATTTGCAACTAAGTAGTCTCTCTTTCTGACTCTGTTGCGGGGGTGTGTTCCTCGGTTTATATACCTTGATCGTAATCTTGCACGCGCGGTTATTATTTGCAGATTTATAATCTCCACCATTATAATTCTCCGAAACTTAGTCGTGTTTATGCTTAACGAAGTGTTTTAATTAATCTATTTCGCATAACAGGATATTGACTTAGGTGCGATGTCTCTATAGCAGGTGTGATTACTTACAGTCGTGTTTTATGGAGTATCGGCTAGATTCGAATAATGAAAAAAAAACTATTTTACTGCAATCACACAACGTAAAAGATAATTATAAAGAAATTTGAAAGAAGTTGGATTTTTAAGAAACGCCAACTATATTGCGCGAAAAATTGATAAAAACAAAGTACTAAATATACAGTTAACAGGTAAGGTATAAGCAGGCAACCTCAGACCACTGCCTGACTGCTGATGATACAACATCACGAAATTCTCGAGGATTTTCCCACAGAGGGTGCAAACCACAAGCAATATCGCGACCACATCAGAGCCTTGCGTCAGCACGTATTTAAGACACCTTACCTGGTCTTCTCTCACCTTTGATGCATCTTATTTTCACTTGAATTTCTAATAATGCTTTTTTTAATTAAAAAAGAAATATATGTTTTCTGAAAACACAACGTTTACGAGTACGAGCGGCATTGTGCTAAGTGTTTTATTAATAATGTATGAGTTTACATTTGCTAATCTTAATATTTGAGAAAATTGACTTTTACTTCTGCCATATCTCTTATTCTAACATAGCAATTTTCTTTCTTGGTTAAGTGCATTATACGCGAATATCTCATTCGGTTTAACAACGCATAATTGCGATTTTCTACAACAAAGTTGAACACCGTTTTATATTCGTTTAGTACGAATCTCCATGTAAAATATCGCACAAGGAAAATAGGAGTTGACAGGTTGATGAAGTAGACAATGATTATCTTGACAATACATTTATTGTTTGTTTTTCAAAATAAAAAGACTATTTCATTTCAAGATTTCGTTAAGTACAATGCTTGCTGGTGTCAGTTGCGTAAAAAAAAAAACAGCATTATAGGAAACACTGAACGGTTGGGCGACTTATCAATATATGTATAAAAAAATTAATGCGATTTCAAAAACTTTCTGTAATACATAGAAAAAAAAATGTGCATTTGCAAAGATTCCCTGAATCTTAAAATTTCAAAATTTCATATATTCTTCGCTAATAACTAATTTACCCAATAAGCGAGGTAAAGAGTACAGCTTATTGATTCAATTCGCGTCACCCAAATTCATAATAAAGAAAAATTTCTTTTGCGTGTTTCCCTAATCATCGTATAGCTTAAATTTAGTTCTTTGAACCAGTTTAATATCGCGCGGAAATGCCTAAATTAGTTAGGTAATAGTAATATCGAATCTTCCGATTCGACAGTAATGAGGTCGAGGAGTTTCGCCCCCGCTCTGTATATATATAATTATGTATAATCGCATACGTAGGACTTGATCTATGTACAATATTTTTACTTTCAGAAAGGAGCATCATCCTTGCGCATCTAATAGAAAATCGTAGCAACGTTACAATATCATTTTTAGTATGTATAACTATTATATTTATAATAGTAGGTATAAATACTTCTTTCTAGGCTTACATATATAAACATTATAACATCTAGGCATATTAAGTAAATACGTAAAGGCATTTTTCTTTCGATGTGTGTGTGTGTGTGTGTGTGTGTCGCTGTGTGTGATTTTTACGACCATCGCTTAAGGATCTAGAGCTACTAAGCCACAAGCTACGCGGCTCTCGTGAAATATTCGCTTTTACCTATCCTGCATCGTAGAAAAAATACGATTCTTAGGATTGAAAAATACGTGACGCTATTTCCACGCGCATAATCGTAGCTTATACTTGTGCAGCAAAATATGCAAAATTTTCGAAATGTGTATAACATGGATGTGGACGGACAATTTTACATTCCAAGGATCACTTACGAATCACAGGTCGCTCCGTAAAAATCACGATTTTCAGCTCTCTTATTCTATCTACAATTGCGCTGCATCTTGGTGTACGCGCGAACTCCAGCGTGATTATAATTTTAAGGCTGTCTGGTTAAGGCACGACATGCATATAGAAAAAAATTTCGCAAAATTCGCTTGGAGTTGAGACACGCGCTCGATGCAGAGAAGGGTTGTAGATATCGCTCAAGTATCTACAATAATTAATCGAATAATTCATATATAATAATGTACAAATAAGTAAGTATCGCGTGCAGTTTGATCCTTGGCGATTCCAAAAGACTACATTCTCATATCGCTCTTTACCTCTAAACTGTGTATTGCACGACTGATGCTCCGTGAGCTTGCACTAAAATTAAATAGCACATCGCGCTGTGGTCAAAAGAGCGTCATCAGTATAATAATAATATAATTCTGGTAAAAAAAGTGCGTCTTTCTCTCGAACGTATAGAACAATGTATCTCATTGTTCAGCGTTATATATTCAAACTACAATCGCGCAGGCGGCTAACTGATTCGCAGTTATCATTATATTGTTCATCAAGTATACATTTCATTTCGCTGGGCCGATAGAACTCGGCCTCACACATCAGGCTTGCTGGCTACAACTTTTTCGCTAAATCTAACGCTGAGGAACTCTCGAACACCCCATCGCAGGCCTCGCAAAAGAGCGATGACTCTACGAGGCCTGGATCGTCGCAGTCAGCTTTGAGATTCTGGAGGCTTTGACCAGAGTCCAAGTTACCATCTCCACATCTCAAAGCTGCTGGGCGTCCTTCGGCGAGGTGTCGAGATGACAGGAACGGGTAGGGCTTCAGCTAATGAGGTCGCCGTTCTTCCGCAGCATCTCCAGGTGCAGCTCGTACTCGCGCGCCTTCAATCGTAGCGAGGCGATGCTGTTGGTACGTCGGTCGATGTCGGGTTGTCCGCTGCTACCGGTAGGTGAGCCATCGCGAGGTGAGCCAGGCCCAGGTTGGGTCTGAACCGAGGGCGCTGGTGGCACGGGTGGTGGGGGCGCCGGAACGACAGGTGGCGCTGCCGGCGCCGGTGGTCCCGGCTGGCTTAAGTGGTGGGGCGGACTGCGCACGAGTTTGGGACGCTGGGCCGCGGAGATGTTAGCCAGAAGGTGCTGGAACGAGGCTGCCGAGCTGTAAGAGAGCGGCACGCCAGGTGGCAGCAGCGGCGGTGGAGGCGGCCGGTGGTACGGATGGGGAGAAGGATAGCCGGCAGGTAGGCCCACTCCGACGTGTCCGTGACCGAGGGCTGGGTAGCGGAAAGCCTCAAAGGGTTTCCGCAGGGCGAAACTGCCGAGGTGAGCAAACGGATTGGGCAGCGTCGGGGCCACCACCGTCGCAGACGTTGGGGCTCCAGCACCCAGGTACGGGTTGTACGGGTGGCCCTGTGGGCCGACTTTCTCCTGCTTGCGCCACTTGGCTCGCCTGTTCTGGAACCACACCTGAAACACAGAAAGAATTCGCCCGTTAGATGAGATATGTCTGCAGGCAGCTGCTTGAAAATTCAGTCACACGAATCCAACAGCAGCCGAGTCCGATAGTCTTATTTACAAAAAAAAAGGGGAGACAGGGGAGATGAAAGAGAAAAGCGAGAGGGGCGTCCTCTTATTCCAGGAGTGGAGTCATTCACGGAAGGCATCCCTTGAATTCCGGGTCAGACTGGCGAACTCGCGCGGAACTTAGGATTATGTTCCTCGGAAATTGTTGACGACCCGCGCCAGTTCGGATTCCAGTTAGTGTGACGCATTCCCCTTTTTTTCAGGAAAGCTGCAAAGCGCACTGTATCATTATCTCCGGTCCGTCTCTCTCTCTCTCTCTTTCTCTCTCGGTGGAAGGGTATCCGGTGCGATGCCACTTTTACTCTTCCTTCGCTCTGCTCTCTTAAAATAACGAAGTGTATAGCGCGCAGGAGTATCGGTAATAGAGCGCAGAGAGTAAAACCGTTAGCCGTGTCATTGACTGCCACGAAACGCAACGGCTATTCAAAAAGAAGGTCTCTGACCCACTTTCAATGTGAGAACTCTCATTGCGACGATGGTTTAATTGCAGCCGAGCCATTATTCGATCAGCGAAAAATTCGCGCGTACAAAGCGAAGCCAGATCGAAAACGAGTGTCTTATACGAACGACTTTCACTCCTCTAACGTTTTTTTTTTTTATATACGCATCGCAGACTCGAACGAATTTCACGGCGGTGTAGGATGACAAGAGAGGACACGAGTGAGCGACGACGGAGATTGTTGGGTCGATTCGCGAATGATGGCGTGCTCTAACTCGGCTTTGATTTAGCCAAACACGAGCCATTTCGTTTTAATATCGAGCCGAATAGAGAGAAAAGAGGGGATTTAGTAACGTCACGAATATACATTGGGTCTGTCGTGACGAGACGCAATGAGGCGCGAGCATACGTCAACAACAATTCAACTTATCCAATCACCCGACAAGCTATATACGAGTATATACTATATAGTTAGACGTGCTTAGCCTTCTAAGCACCTGTCCGTTTCTTCTTTGGCGCTGGATTTCGACGAATTCACAAGAGAGAGGGAGACAGACTGGGACCCCCTTGTGAATTTCTAGCTTTAATTAAGACGGGGGGAATTCGACGCGCGCGCACTTTGAAATTCGGCGGAGCATAGCTTCCGAGAGTTTTTGATGGAAATTTTGCGTGCAGTCGATCAAACGCAATAAATTCACGCGGATCAGTAAATGTCGTTGAACCTTCTTTCGTATCGAATGTAGCGATAGTATAGATAAGAGATACCGATCTTTTTTTCACCTCGAATCTATCCAGTGCAAACGGACACAGATAATCGAACGACTGGTGTCTGTCGGAAGAAACCGAGTCTGAATTTAATCCCGTTTGAAACTTCAAAAATCAAAGGCCTGCCGCTTGCTATACATTATAGCTTCATCCCGATCAAAAGGCGCTATGGACAATCGTCGATGACTCGGCGTCGGCAAGAGAGACGGTAGCTCCCATTGTTTACCGTATAATTCGTTGCCGCTCATTCCGCTCCAAATCTCAATCTGCCGATCTCCACAAGAGCTTCCTCTCTTCTTCTTCTTCTTTTTTGCTCTCATTTTTCCATCGAGAGAGAGAGAGAGAGAGAGAAAGATGCGCGTTTGGCGTGTGAGCTATGACTTTCTTGCGTGATATGCGCGAGAAAAATGAATTGCTTTCGTAGGAGCTTATAGTATCGATTAATGGAAAAAAAGCGTCGTAGCAATCGATTACGAGCGAATTATATTGATGCGAGAGAGCGAAAATTCACTGATTAAAGCGTGGATTATTTAGAAGGTGTTTTTTTTCGTTCTCGCGTGTCTGGCGGCGATCGTCGCGCGATTTTTTTTTTGTCGTGTGTCTCTCTCGCATAAAATTGATTGGAACGTGCGGTTGGATAATAAAACGGGATCTATTAGAGCTATTATTGCGGACGTGGATGCTTTTTCCAACTCGGCCTCGATACGTGAAAAAAAAAATCGATGAACGATCGTGACTATGTTTATATTTTATTTCGAAACTATCTAATAGTCCCACCGTTAAGACAATCATAACGCGCTCTATGTATCGGCAATTTTTCAAAAGCTCCGATTAAAATTTAATTATCCCTCAATTACGGCCTCTCTAATCGCGGCCCATTCGATCTATCAACAAGATAACAATTCATATATAATAGAACTACGCTTATAACTCCGATTATATTTCAAACGCATATACACACACACATATGATTCACGCTCGTTATCGCTTCGTATACGTTTACATTAGATTATACCTGCAGTTCTCGTCTTAAAACTCATACAAGGAAAACTAATTAGAAAGACACAAACAAGAAAGCATTTTTCGTCGCAGCCATACAACACACAAATCGCTTTGGTTTAAAACCGATTCCATAACGATCTGTTCTCTCTCGCGTCCGGTAGATTTATCTCAGAAGCGTCGGCTCGACCAAGAGAAGAGGAAAAATAATTAGAGACCACTCTCTCTCTCTCTCTCTCGCACCGCCGGTACAAATCGAATTGATAATGCGGATGGAACGCCGGCGCCCGGATAATTAATGCGGCCCGATTAAGCACGAAATGACCGGCAAGCTCTCTTGTGTGTGTGTGTGTATGTACACGCGGTGAGATGATGCTCGAGAGCGTTTTGTTTCAAGCGGATGTTTAGCGCCCTGCTGGGGGCAATCCTACCCACCATGGGGGGTCTTATATGGATTCACTCTCTCCTCCTATATATATATATGCGTCGTTCCTTTTTTACCGCTTCGAATTTTATGTATTATATGAGCAGCATCGCGAAATCGAAGATTTTTACGATCACTGAATGATAGAGTCGTTGGAATTCGTATAACAATCAATTTAGCTCTATAGAGATCGTTATGTTATGGATATTACAAGCGCGAGATGTCAGCATTCCAAGACACATATCACCTGACACGGATGGCTATCTAAAAATCAGGTGTGATGTTGATATACTCGCCCCAACCGTATATTTCTTCGCCAACTCGAGAATATAATATACAGTTTAGGAGTAGTAGCCGAAAAAGGGACAGCGAGCAAAAACGTACTATTTCGCAGAGAGAAAGAGCTTAGCGCGTATCTATGCGGCATTCTTGAAATCTCTCGAAATGCCGAGCAAGAAAGAACCGAGGAAAGAAGAAGAAGAAGAAGAAGAAAGAAAAAAAAACGAGTCCGGGAGGTCCACCGCTCGTTTGTCGGCGTTGGCCAGGTTCTACGAAAGCACGACACATCGCGTGCCGTATACCGAAGGTGGAACGAACGACACGTACAATTTTTTTATCCGTTGCTATAGTTTGACGGAACGAAAAGCCAACCGTATGGACTGATGCTTCCTCGTGTGGTGATGGTAAAAAAGAGCGACGCATTTTTCTCTTCTTTTGATACTGTATATCGCTACTGTTCTATATACGAGGAATATTTTTGAGAGTCTGGTATTCCGAAGCAATTAACGATTCCAGTGTATTTATACATCTGCATAATCCTCTAGGATGACGTTAAATAATTGAATTTACGGTTCATAGCGGTAAATTGCAAACGAGTCTTGTTCGGTGGCTACATTCCAAGAGAGAGAGAGAGAGAAGCATATAGCTTGCGTTCGTCGTGTTGCAGGCAGTGGCGGGAAATCGGAAATTAAATTCTCGACTTTGTAAGGCCTTGTATAAATTGCAACTTGACGCTTTCATTACCTTTCACGGAATGACACGTGCTGCTGCGTATAGGTATACATATACGACTGCAGGAAACGGGCGTCGGTGTGTGTGTGAGTGAGTGAAAAGAAATTGCTACGAAGGGAAAAAAAAGAGAGATGATCGACGTCTTTGTCGATTATATGTGCCGCGGATAACGAGATGAATCGAGCTTATATCTTTTTGCGATTGTCGTATATATAAAGACACGCAGCGTAAAGCGACGACATTGTAATTTCGGTACAGTTGTAAAGCTTCACGATAATCTCTCCTGGCGTTCTATGGAAAAAGTCGCGAAGAGTATATCGTCGTGTTTTACTCCGCTTCGTAAGAAACTATAAAAGGCGGCGCTTTTCAACTTTTTCGCGCGAAGAGACTTCTCTTTTTCCCTCTCTCTCTTTCTCTCTTTCGAAATAATATAAAGCAACACAGCACGTCAATTTCAATTTCAGCTGAATATTTATTCAGCGGCAAATTAGATTTGCCGATCGAAATAGAGAGACGCCGCCGCTGTCGAGAGAATTTACGGGTCTTCTCTTCTCTCTTTCGGTTTTTTGTTGGTGTCGGGGGTCCGAAATTCTTAATGTTACTGCTTTGTCAGTGGAATTTAGTAAAACGGCCAAGCTGTATTTCTCCGGGACGTTTATTTCATTGGCCAAGTCGCGCGCCGAGCGAAAAATCGTAAATAATATCTGAAAACGAGGCGCATAATAAAGAGCGGAAGAAGTAGAGAGAGAGAGAAAAAAAAAAGGCCGAAGGAAATCTTAATTTTCGGCGCTGATGCAGATGAGGTTTATTGTATATAGCGCCGGGAGTGTGACCAGGTCAAAAAACGGATAAGATGCAGCGTTGAATGGGACGTTTGGAATTCATTTGTTGGAAGGGTGTTATATGGATGATTTGTGGTGTGTATGGCGCCATGTTGCAACGATTTTATTGGCCAAAATTAATCTAATACTAAACATTTACAACAGTAGCGCAAAATTCAAAGTTACAACGAAAAAAAAAGAGTTTTTTTCCCTCAAGTCCTAATTGAAAGAGAGATGGCAAAGCAGGTAGTAGCAAGAAAGAGAGCTATCACACTCGCGAGCGAAGAGAGAGAGAGAGAGAACGGCGCACGCATGGAAAAAGAGTGAGTAAATACCGGGAATAAATTAAACTAATTGAGCAAATTAGCCAGCTGTTCACGCAAGCACACCAGAGGGCTATATAACACATTGAAAACACGAAACGCGTGTCGTTCCTGGCGCGCGCGATACACAACACGGATTTCAGCTTCTTCTCTTACAGCATATACACCACCACGCGATGAACTTACTTATATATATATATATATATATATATATATATATATATATATATATATA